>CM023481.1:346679971-347879971 GCA_013339685.2 Hyalomma asiaticum | reverse complement strand
GCACTCACTCGCACTCGGACTTCCACTCACTTTCAAAGGCACTCGCACTCACCTCCACTCACACGCACTGGCACTCACTCGCACTCACCTCCACTCACACTTACTGGCACTCACTCGCACTCACTCGCACTTCCACTCACACTGACTGGCACTCACTCGCACTCGCACTCACCACCACTCACACTCATTGGCACTCACTTGTACTCGGACTTACGTCCACTCGCACTCACCTCCACTCACACTCACAGGCACTCACTCGCACTCACCACCACTCACACTCACTGGCACTCACTCGCACTCGCACTTCCACTCACACTCATTGGCACTCACTCGCACTCGGACTTCCACTCACTTTCAAAGGCACTCGCACTCACCTCCACTCACACGCACTGGCACTCACTCGCACTCACCTCCACTCACACTTACTGGCACTCACTCGCACTCACTACCACTCACACTCACTGGCACTCACTCGCACTCACCACCACTCACACTCATTGGCACTCACTCGCACTCGGACTTCCACTCACTTTCAAAGGCACTCGCACTCACCTCCACTCACACGCACTGGCACTCACTCGCACTTACTGGCACTCACTTCCACTCACACTCACTGGCACTCACTCGCACTCGCACTCACCACCACTCACACTCATTGGCACTCATTCGCGCTCGGACTTCCACTCACTTTCAGAGGCACTCGCACTCACCTCCACTCACACGCACTGGCACTCACTCGCACTCACCTCCACTCACACTTACTGGCACTCACTCGCACTCACTTCCACTCACACTCACTGGAACTCACTCGCACTCGCACTCACCACCACTCACACTCATTGGCACTCACTCGAACTCGGACTTCCACTCACTTTCAAAGGCACTCGCACTCACCTCCACTCACACGCACTGGCACTCGCTCGCACTCACCTCAACTCACACTACTGGCACGCACTCGCACTCACTTCACTCACACTCACTGGCACTCGCACTCACCTCCACTCACACTCACTCGCGCTCGCACTCACGCTCACTTCCACTTACACTCACTGGCACTCACTCGCACTCGCACTCACCACCACTCACACATTGGCACGCATTCGCGCTCGGACTTCCACTCACTTTCAGAGGCACTCGCACTCACCTCCACTCACACGCACTGGCACTCACTCGCACTCACCTCCACTCACACTTACTGGCACTCACTCACACTCACACTTACTGGCACTCACTCGCACTCACTTCCACTCACACTCACTGGAACTCACTCGCACTCGCACTCACCACCACTCACACTCATTGGCACTCACTCGAACTCGGACTTCACTCACTTTCAAAGGCACTCGCACTCACCTCCACTCAGACGCACTGGCACTCACTCGCGCTTACCTCAACTCACACTTACTGGCACTCACTCGCACTCACTTCCACTCACACTCACTGGCACTCCCTCACACTCGTACTCACGTCCACTCACACCCACTAGCACTCACTCGCACTCACTTCCACTCACACTCACTCGCGCTCGCACTCACGCTCACTTCCACTTACACTCACTGGCACTCATTCGCACTCGCACTCACCTCCACTCACATTCACAGGCACTCACTCGCACTCGCACTCACGTCTATGAAATAATTTCGAGTGAGTGCACTCATGAGTGATGTGCGCCGACCTATGATTAGCGCATGCATCTATTTTCTCCTAATTGCAGTTTCCTTTTGAGGGATTTAATGCTTGTACCTTTCTCTGCTGATTTTTTATTTATCTCATGTTAAAGTTCCTTACATCTCTGTGCCTGACTTTATTTATGAGCTTTGATAATTCTTCGAATTCTACTTGATCTTTTGATGAAGCCACTTTCATCTGCTGCCGTTTTCTTTATTAAGACTTTAGTGGATTGGGACTACTTGCTTACATCTTGCCTTGTTTTACCTCTAACTTCTATCGCCATTTCGAGGATCACTTTTCTTATGATCTTGTTTAATTCTGATTGTTCATGGCTTTCGTCTAAGGCTTAGAATTTGTTTTTAGGGCGAATTTAAATTCTTCGTTCTTTGCTTTGATTACGTCTAGGTTTGCGTTTTTTTCTACTTGATAATTTAGTGGTTGTTTTCTTTAATTACATCTTTGCTCTTACTATTCTGCGACTGCTACATTTTGTCTCGCCTGCTACTTCTGTGTCTCCAATTATGCCTGGTTATTCGCACATTGTAAAGTCAATTCGTTTTGTGCTTCCCCATTAGGGCCTTTCCATGTCCACTTCCTATTCTTACGCTTTTTTAAGAGCGTATTCATTATGCGGAGTCGCTTTCTCTCTGCGTGCAATGTGGCTTTTTGGGAAAGTTGGTTCATAACTAGAAAAGGTGGTTAACTTGGTTCATAACTACGATCAGTCAGTTAGTGTCTGTCCCGTTTTGTCTTTCTTCTTCCACGTCTCCTCGCGCTATGAAATCTTTCTGGAGAATGCACTAGCATATCTCCAGGGTTATTCTTGTTGCGGACACACAGTAACTAATAGCTTGTTCTCCACTTTGTCTCGTTCCAACTTTTGCGCTAAAGTCCTCCATGACTATTGTGTACTGTGTCCGCATTCATTTCATTTTAATTCGACATCCTCGTAGAACTGTTCTGCTTACTCGTCGTCATGACTTGTTGTTCTAGAATAACCGTTAATTATTTTAAGCTGAAATGGCTTATTTAGTTTTATCACGGCGCATGCTAACCTTTCATTAATGCTGTAGAATTTGCCCGCGTTACCCGCGATGTCTTTTTGAAATAGAAACCTAATGCCATAATCTCCTTTCAGGGAACTCTCTATAACATAGGACATAGTGCGTTGTTTATTACTGTGTGCTTCACCTGCTCTCCTAAGTCCGCTAAGGCCATTGATATCCACACTAACGCCTTCTAGCTCTTCGAGTAGCTAAGCTATATTCGCTTCAGAGGATTCCTGCATTCAACGTTGCAAGGTTCAGTTTCAAGTGGCGCCTGTCCGGATCCAGTGATTATTAGCACCCTCTGCTGCTTTACAGGGCTGACCGCCGCTGTGGTCTAATGCTCCTCAGCCGCTGGACACTGAGGGCCGGGCCTAAATTGTAGACATCGTGTGGGATGTAGTGGCTATGTACTAGCCTAGGCAATTCATGTTCTGCTGAAGAAGTCGTAAACAGTAGGAGCACTGTAAGCCTTCTAGGTGTCCACACGTCAGGGGTAGCACACAACGTAGGGCCGATATTGGTCTATGGCAGCAAAGCGCTGCCCATCCACGGTCTAATGTTGCCGGCAGCGAGTCAGTATTGGCTAAACCGCCGTCAGTGATTGGCAACGTCGGGCCATTATAGCCTCTGCCCCGCCGATATCGTCAGGCTGTAGACTGTAATTGGCAACATGGGGCTGCATATGCCGCGCTACTGCCGACATCGACTGAGCCGATGACTATCAACGGCAACTATGGCACCGATTCTGCCATTGTATACAGACAATATGGGCTGGCCGTCGCCTTTTACTGGCAACATTGTGCCAAGTATGCCATTTAAAGCCGACTTCGGCTGAGCCGATAACCTTGTCCGGCAGATGTGGCATCGATTTTGCCGTCCTTGAGACAATATGGGCTGAGACGTCGCCTTTTATTGGCAACATTGTGCCAAGTATACCGCCTTAGAGCCGAGGTTGGCTCAGCCGATAACTTTCTCCGGCAAATGTGGCGCCGATTTTGCCGTCCTTCAGCATCATCTGAAGAACGGCAAGTTCGGCGTGATATTTGCCTAGAAATATTATTTCACAGGAAACATTGAACCATTTCTGCCGTCCTGGAGGCAGCTTCGTCTACGCCGCAGGCTTTCATGGTTGATATCGGCCGGGCCTTTTTGGAAGCCTGCTGTGTATAATAATTGAGATCCGATCGAGACAAGCATGACCGAAATTCACTTGAGAGATTCGACGTAAGAATCAGATGTTGGGCTGCGTATATTCACGTACACGCGTTTCAGTGCCGGAACATAGCGCACGTGTTTTGGGCAGCATATAACATTCTGTTCGCGCGCTTTGTTTTTCATAAACACGGCACGCAAAAGCATGTATATAGAGAAACTATTGATAAATACAGTAAACCCTCGTTATAACGAAGTCGCTTTATTCGAATTATCGCTTTTATCGTTGTCTCACGCAGTCCCGACCCAAATGCGTGTATTTCAGACCGGATTACTCGAAGCATGTCGATAGCTTGCTCCGCTTAGAGCGAAGAACAAGTTGTGGATGCGTATTCACGGCGGGTGCAAACTGCTTTGCACATGCCGGATTTTCCCGGTCGCACGCAGAAGACACTCATGATGACTGCGAGGACTGCCACGATCTCTACGAAGCTGTGAACAGCACCGTTGGCGGAGATATGGAAGGCAACTTCGAATCGTTCGCGATGGCTGACGCAGATGTACCCGTCGTTGCCCCAGCTACGGATGCGGAAATAGTCGACTTGCTTGGAGGCCCCGATGAGGAAGATGATCCGCTAGACGAACAGCCTCGCGAAATTACCAACAGTGGCGCAAACGCAGGAGTGCCTCCGTCTGTTGCGAAATACAGTGGAGTGCGCGGGCTGCGACCACGATCTCATAATTTGCCTGAACAAACCGGAGCAGGCACTCTTCGCGCCCAGCCGAAGCACCCGACAAAGCCAGCTGACTGACTCTTTGTGTGTGGATAAAAGTTTGTTTCACGGAATACCACTTCTGCGAAGTTGTCATGGCTAATTTAGCTGTACTTGCTGAGCTCTTATGGGGCGGTCGCGTATATCGAATTACCGCTTATATCGAATTTTTTGCCGTCCCGTTACTTCGTTATAACGAGGGTTTACTGTACATCTATAGGCTGCTTTGCGGGAACTTTGCGAAATAGGCTGGCGCTACAGTTAACCTTAGTCAGAAGGATCGACAAGCATGGTGGAAAATTATCGGACAGCGCATGTCAGAAAACTAAAATTCATAGAAATTTAACTAGTTCGTGCTTACATCGATCGGCATAATCACCACTGATATGTCAAGCAAAGATAAACAGTCGGAAGCGGCGCCATACTATTGACATTTAGCAACTTATGGAAGGAAAGGGAATACGGAGGTATCAGCGCAACAGCGAGGAGACAGAAAAAGATCTGGCGCAGACATTATGGATCGCTGAAGCGGAGATAAACTCTCGCAACCGGCGTTATACTATATAATGACATTTAGCAACCTATGAAAAGGAAGAGTACACGGAGCTAACAGCGTGACAGCGAAGGGACAAAACAGATCTAGTGCTAACTTTATAATCAGAGGATGTTAGCTGTTTTTATACACCATGAAATAAATAGATCCTTTTGCATTGCAAATTCAAATCAAGTGCTCCTATCAAGACCACGGCGTTTGCGAAAAAAACAAACACGAAAAAAAGAAAGCAGTCATATGACAAGCATTTTTCAGGTGGCAAACCAATGCACACACCTATAATTCATATATAGAGAGCTTTTCTGGTTAGTTCTACTAGAGTATGTGATCACACAGTCTTCCTGTGCAGGCGATCTGCGTATTTTACGGTATATATGAAAACAGCAAGCATACACTGAAAAAAAAATTGTTGAAAATCAGAGCTCTCTCCTGTCCCCTAGTTTCTTCATATGTTGTTGCATGGTTATAGTATAAACCAGCTCGCCTAAGACAAGCTGTTGTTGGCGACGTGCCCCTCCACTACATTTCATCAGTGCGTTCGCGAAACTAGTGCATTCCTTTCAAAAGCAGCTCCAGCACAGCACTGCACTTCAGGTAAACTTATACCTCCATTTTCCATCTCCATGCTCTCTACTACCACGCTGATACAATAGGCTAATAATTCCTTAATATGTCCACGGCATTGGAAATAATTCCTTCTTTTTTATTTTTTGTGCTTCTTTGTGAAACGACCGTTAGTGCGTTCTTTCCATATATATCGAATTCATTTAGACATCGGCCATCGCGGTTACGTTGTACTAGTTAGATGAGCAGAATATATCGAGCTTGACTGCATGCTCTGTGTAGTGAGTGTTGGATTTATCACTGACGTTCATATGAGACTATGGCGTTGATACAAGCCCACATCTGCGTTTTCTGGTATTTAAGAACTAATTGATTTATAACCAAAAAGGGTAAAAGAAGGGCGCGAGTAGAGATTCGGCGCAATATTTCTTGTCGCGCGGGAACGGAGCAGGTGTTTTCCTGCGCTGCAGAAACTGGCAGAAATTCAGACACATTGGCTGCGCCGCGTGTCCTCGCTACGTTTGTTACGTGCAGTAGCAGTCCCGCCCGGTGTCCCCGCCATTGTGCATAACTGTTTGCCCCAGCAGAAATGCTGTCTTCAACGTTTTGCGACAACCACAAAAAGGAAAGAAAGAAAAACGCGCGTATTCTGTGTAGAAGTAACCTAGCACGTGCTAAGCCAGCAGCAACTAAAGATAAAAAAAAGTGTATGAGGGGGACATGCGTCCCCTTCCGAAATGACCACCGTCGTCACCGCCCCCTCTATGCACGTCCATTGTGCGCATCTACAGTATGCAAGAATGTCGTTCTGAACCTGCTCTTGGTGGCATTAGCTCCCTTCGGAGGGGCGACGGCGCTGCTTTTTGAGAACTTGTTTTCGGTGCTCTGTCGTCGCGGCTGCAAATAGAAGCATTCCTACCAACTTGCAAGGTGCACGAACGAGTTTCAACGGGTGCACGCAGTCTGTACGCGTGTCGGCGCATGTATCGCGTTTATCGATCATTCAAATTGATTGCGCGATTCCTTGGCCAGTGTGCCTCCTAAGACAATGCCCATCCCAACTGTGACATCGGTTGTATATGAACACAAGCCTGCGCCTTTTGGTGAGACTACAGTGTCGTCGCCGAATTTGTATTACTGACTCACAGCTGAAGAGCGCACAGCGGATGCCGAAATTCGGTAAGTGGCTGGCCAGTTTTCAGAATTGGGCCTGGCACTTTTTGTTGCGATGTTAAACCACCGGTTCCACCTTTATATATTATTTGTGTCGTGAGGTACGTAGGCTCTATATTTTCGAATAAAGAGCCTACGCACGTTGTCCCAAAGCAATTTTACTTGATATAGTTAATCCTGTGCGTGTATCAAACACCCATTGTGTGGTGACTTGCAGTTCTCGTAACATTCTTTTTTTTATTGCCCGTATTTTTAAAGGTAACGTTATACAGAACATGCGCTCCTTGGTGTAGGACACGTGCAGCAGTTCGGCACGCGATGGCATTTTTAAAGTAGCCTTGAAAAGATGTTCCTCCTCTAATATCTGGTCATAATGCACCTTGCACCTATCATTTAAGGACATTTTTGCCTAAAGACCCCATTCTTGGTGTGTGTCGTGTTAGCTCACGTCTGCATGTTTTCATTTCCGATGTATGCCAAAAATATGAAATTTATTATAATGCAAAATGCACCTATTTCAACTAATGTGCCGCTTTTAAAATTGCTTTGCAACAGAACCTTTACTCATGTTTTCCCCTTGGGTATCTAAAGCGACACGAAGCCAAGATCTGGTGGTTGAATATAGAACATAGATTCATTATTTAGTTAAAATGACTTTTTTCGCAATTTTCTAAAGTAGTGTCCGATTATGATATCTTTCTGAAAATTCTTGAATTTCGGCGGTTGTTCATAAGTCGCACTGACTGTCCACAAGTTGCATGGAATGCTAGTATTGTACTGATGTGCTCTAAAGCTGTGCTAACTTTTCACACCTTTTCTCGCTGTTTACACCCTTGCCGAAGCTTTTCCACTACGACGGTGCAACACGAGAGTAGCATATTATCAATGCAGGGTCCAGAAAATAAATGAAATATTGCTTTTCTTTATAAATCTCTCTTCTTGTCTTATTTGTTTTGTTTAGAACGCATTAACAGAAAATACAAGCGATCCAGTTAGCCCCACTTATTACTGTGTTAATAGAGCTTTCACATATGCGTGAGAGGCACATCTACACAGACTACTCTTGGTCCACTTGCCAGTACAATGGAGCGTTTGTTACGTCCTTCGAAAATGGGAAAACACAAAAACAAAAATTTTTCAATCTAAACGGTGCGATACACTTGGGGTAAACCACAATAAACACCATAATGGCTGTGAACGGTCGCGCAAGGGGTTTCCCGATATCGGTGGGGCCGACAACACGCCAAGAAAGCCTGAATATCCGCCACATCGTCCAATGCTACCTAGCCAAATCCGACCCATTCTGGCTGACGAAATCCGACCCTTGCTGGCTGGCCAAATTCTGCCCACGCTGGCTGACCAAGTTCCGCCCACTCTGGCTGGTCAAGTTCGACCCATGGAGGCCTTGCCACAGTAGGGCCATTCTGGCTGGCCATCATCGGGCAAATGTTGGTGAAAGTAGCGCAAGCGCGATTTGCCGACCTAGGCCCAATATCGCTGCCGCCTTTGGCCGACTTCACGCCTACATGAGTCCTGTGTTGGCATGCCGCCTGGGTCTGATTGATTGATTTGTGGGGTTTAACGTCCCAAAACCAGCTCTGATTATCAGAGACGCCGCAGTGGAGGTCTCCGAAAATTTCGACCACCTGGGGTTCTTTAATGTACACTGACATCGCACAGCACACGGGCCTGATCATTTCGCCTTCATCCTGCCTGGGTCTACCGACGTAAGTCTCGAACAGTAAAGAAAGGGTTAGAGAAAGAAAGATGATAGCCTGGGGAGGGCAAGCGTTATGACTGGCTAAAAAAGAAAAAAAAACGCGGGGTGATGAATTCGAACCTGTAACCCTTAAGGCTCTATCGGAGCATGCCCTCTCTCTCTCTCTCTCTCTCTCTCTCTCTCTCTATATATATATATATATATATATATATATATATATATATATATATATATATAGAAAGAGAGAGAGAGAGAGAGAGAGAGAAAGAGAGAGACTCTGCAGCATTTCTATATATATATATATATATATATAGAAATGCTGCAGAGTCTCTTGACTCCAAGCAGAAGTTGACACACAAAGAAGGTACATAGCAAAAGCACAGCAACCAGAGGTTATACAAGAGTAAGCATGAATCATCACATAAAACATTTCTATTCAAATACACTGCTATTCGAACACATTGAACAAGAAAACAACACATGAGACACTGTTACCTAAATGCGCGATATGAGGAAACCCTTACCCACACATTTTCCTCAATTGTGTAAGAAACACTTCCATACTGTGGCTATCGACAATTTCTCTTGGTGGTTTGTTCCAAGCGCTTATGGTTCTCGAAAAAAAAGGAATATTTAAGTGTATCGTTTAAGCAGCTGTATTCTTGTATCATTTTCCCGTTATCAAAACGTGCACTTGTGCGCAGTGTGTGGTGCGTAATATAATTATGATTGTTAATTTTTGTTAGATTGTTATATAATAAGTACAAATATTTTAATCTAGTTTCGGCACGTCTCGCTTGAAGAGTATCTAGGCCAATAGAATTCATCATTTCTGTCACACTATCAGCGCGTTTGTATTTGTTGCAGATGAATCTCACCGCGGATCTTTGTACTCTCTGGAGCTGAACAACATATTTTTGCCTGTAAGGGTCCCATAGACATGAGGCATACTCCAGGCATGGCCGGACGAGCGCTTTGTAGGCTGCTAGTTTGACGCTCATTGGGGCTTTTGCAAGTTTGCGTCGAATAAACCAGAGAGATTTAAAAGCTTTGTGCAGATTGTACTGATGTGAAGACCCCAACTCATATTTTGTGTGATAGTAACGCCGAGATATTTAACAGCCGCTGTTTCCTTTAGTATAATGCCATCTACAGAATAAGCATGCTGTAAAATGCTTTTGTTCCGACATATATTGCGGACTAAGCATTTGTCAGCATTTAAGAACATTTTACATTTCTTTCACCAACCTGAACCTTCCGTGAGAGCTTTCTGGAGTGAGATCTGATCAGCTGTAGATTTAACCGTGGTGTAAATGACGCAGTCGTCTGCAAAAACCTTTATCTTAACATGGCTGGGTATTACGTTTACAATGTCGTTTATATAGATAAGGAATAAAATAGGGCCCAGAACTTACCCTAGTTGTGCCCCTGAAGTTACCTGAAGGGTCCTTGAACAGTACTTATGTACCTGAACATATTGATGCCTGTTTTGCACACAAGCCCGAATGAAATCAATCAGCTTGCTATTTATTCCCATGGCGTAGAGTTTATATAATAAGTTATTATGAGGCACTTTGTCAAAAGCCTTTGCGTAGTCCAAAAATACAGCATCTATCTGATCTTTGTTGTTAATCGCGAGTGAAAAATCATGGCATACACTAAGCAGTTGTGTGACTGTTGATAATCCACGCCGGAACCCGTGCTGGTCGCCGGATAGCAATGAATTTTGTCCCAGAAATATGGTCAAGTGCCGGCATATTACATGTTCGAGCATTTTACGGCTTATTGATGTCAAAGATATAGGGCGGTAATGAGATACACTCAAATGATGAGCTGACTTGTGTATGGGAAGGATACGAGCACCCTTCCAGTCTGACGGAAACGAACACTGCGCTAGAGATGGGTTATAAATTATGAACAAGTAATGCGAAATCCACTCTGCGTAACGTCGCAAGAAGGCTGTAGGGATGTTATCAGGACCACCAGTTTTTTGGAATCGAAATTGAGAAGCAAGTTAAAAATACCTTCCTGGTGCTCAACAAGATTCTGCATAAAAGAAGTAAACCCTTCCGGCTCAGTAACAACATTAGTATGTTTCGGGGAATATACAGAGTGAAAGTATCGAGTGAACTCATCAGCTACTGCTTTAGCCTGTGAGACTGGTGTACCGTCAATCATTAAAGAAATACTACTGGTTTTGCTGTCGCCTAGATACCTCCAAAACTTCCCTGGTGCTTCCTTGAGGAAATTATCTAAAGTTGTAGTAAAAAAAGTGTCCTTAGCTTTCTTAATCTCACTTTTCAGGGCTGCGCTTAGTGTGATGATGCTAGAGTCCCGTGGCCGGTCAGAGCGTCTCATTCTTCTTAGCTTTCTTTTCATGTGTATTATCTGTCTCGTAACCCAGGGGTTCAGCTTCTTATTCCTAATCTTGTCAGGAACAAACATGTCAATAGCATGCAGACAAATTTGTTTGAACTTGCACCACAACATATTTACATTGTCTTCAACACTAAAAGCATCCAAACTCATCTTTAAATAGCCTAGGATACTCTCATTATTTGCTCTGTTGAAGTCTTTCACGACAATGACTGCCTTACTTCTGTTGTAACGCTTTTGAAAGGAGAAGGTAGCAAGTATCAACTCATGATCAGAGAGTCCGTCCATGACAGCAACGGAGTCGCATCTCATAGCAGAACTTATAAATAGCAAATCAAGAATATGTTTAGCGGTAGCAGTGATTCTGGCAGGGGCAGAATCACTGCTACCGCTAAACCGCCGAGTGAGACCACACGAAAAAGCTAGGTTAATGAGTCTCGGCGCGGTTAGCAATCATGCCCGCCGGGCTCATCGTTGACCAATCGATGTCAGGTAAATTAAAATTTTACGTTCTCGCCCCGCAAGCGCTGCACATAATCGTAGAGTTGTTCGAGAAACCCAAGGTCAGCTGACGGTAGGCGGTATGCAACAACAACTGAATTACCGTAAAAATCCATTTTACAATTAAAATACTTTCATGTTCAGGAATAGCCGGTAAAATAGTGACATTTATGCTTCCCTTAATGACAGTTGCAACTCCACCCCCTCGGGTTTGCTTATCACATCGGAGTATTTTGTACGTTGGGGGAACGATTTCGTTATCAAGCACTCCAGCATGCAACCAGGTCTCCGTCAGCAGCGTAACGTGTGGGTCGAGTTCATAAAGCAGCGCCTCAAGTTCAGCTGTTTTATTCATGACACTTTGCACATTCAAACATAATAGCCGTAAGTGACGCGTGTCATTACCCTTTCATTTGGATGCCCCATTTGCTGTCTTTTGTTGCTCTGTTAGCCTCGCTTGCCCAGACCCGCCACGGTGGTCTAGTGCTTAGGCACTCGGCTGCAGATCCGAAGGTCGCGGGATCGAATCCCGGCCGCGGCAGGGGCATTTCGATGGAGGCGAAATGTTGAGGTCCGTGTGCTGTGCGGTGTCAGTGCACGTTAAAGAACCCCAGGTGGTCGAAATTTCCGGAGCCCTCCACAACGGCGTCTCTCATAACCAGCGCTGGTTTTGGGACGTTAAACCCCACATAACAACAAGCCTCGCTTGCCCCGTGTGCAGTTTCTTTGCATTCATTCGCCTCCCCCTTGTCATCGTCCGGGTAATCATTCGATCATTGCGAGGTGCATCCTGCTTTTCATTATCTTGTGTACTGCCACCGTCTGAATCCATATCGGAGTCGGCAAGCTTGCGTGTCCTGTTCATTTCCTCGTGCCACACGTATGTCACTTGATTGATAACCAGCTTATCAAACTTCAGATACACTTTATCCTCAGACGTACGGCTGTCTTTAACAGTCGACCACAGCTGCTTTCTTACTTTCTGAATTCTGGGGGAATAGTCCTCCGACAACGAGTACGCGGTGTCTTTTAGTTTCCTTGCATTTTTTAGTAGCTGTGTTTTTTCATTGAAATAATGAAAGCGCATTATGACAGGGCGAGGTTTGTTTCTCCTCTTTCTGACCAGGCAGTGAATGCGTTTAAGGCTGCCCACCTGTATCCCTAGTCTTTTTTTCAAATATGCCTTTCAAGACAGCTTCCTTGAGTGAATTGAAAGTTTCAGTTTCACACTCACTCATTCCATAAGTAATCAAATTATTGCGTCGACTTCTATTTTCAAGGTCATCCATCTTTTTTAGGATAAATTCACTCTTTTCATGCAAACTCGAGAGAAAAAGCTCACACTCTTCAACATGGACTCAAGGGTTCCCTTTGAAAGGTTTATGCCTGTAGGCTGGAGAGTATTGAACTTGTATATGAGATACGATTCCCTGTATTTTCTGTCCCTCGACGAGCGGAAGTTTTCCTGAAGTATGTAGAGTTTCAGTTCGTCAAAATTATGACCTGTAATATTAAAATGCTGCGCCACTGCCTTCGGCAGGCTATTCGCGGTGTCCGCGCGGTGCCCGTTTAATCTAACGTTAATTGGTTGCCTAGTTTCACCGATGTATTGCTTGTGACAGATTGTACCTTCCAACATGTAAATGACGTTTGAACTAGTGCAAGTGAAACTTGATTTTATATGATGGGCATAGTCACTGCCCGTGCTTTTATGTTTAAGATCATTTTGAATATGCTTGCAAGTCTTTCATCTGGGACGGGAGCAAGTTATTGCGCAGGCGGTGCGCTGAGGGTTTACTTTGGCATGTACTAACAAGTCCTTAAAGTTTCTGGTACGGCGGTTGGCGACTCTTGGTATTTCCGGCAACGCTTTTCTAAGGCGATCGTTGCTTGTTAGTTTTGGATAGCATTTGCGAAGAATATTACTTATGTTGGAAGCGCATTGGAATATTTCGTTATGAATGCTAGCAGGCTGTTGGCCTGCGCTTTAGGGGCTCTTTTTTCTAGTGCTGGTGTCCTATCTAGTTTACAGCGCTTCATTGTATGCCTTGTTGAGAGCGTCGTGCGGTGATTTCGTTCAGCTAGGGTTGCCTTTAAATTGCTTAAGTGGTGAACGTAATCTGCGTCGTTGCTACAAATACTTCTTATGCGCCTTGCCTGTCCTATAAATATCCCCTGTTTGCAGTGTCGCGGGTGATGACTATTATAATCTAGATATTGCTGGCTATCCGTTGGCTTTCTTTAAAGTGTCGTCCTTAGTTTTCCTTTTTTGATAGCGACTGTCGTGGTGAGGAAATCAATTTTACTAGAAGAGTGGTGGGCATGAAAAATTTAATTCTGGGATGAAAGTTGTTAAAATGCTCAAAAAATGTGCTTAGTGCACTTACACCATGTTCCCAAATAATAAAGATATCGTCTGTGTAACGGAGGTAGGTGCGAGGTTTTAGCGGCGACGATTCCAAAAGCTGTGCTTCTAGTTGCCCCATGAAGATATTGGCGTAGGTCGGCGTAAAAAGAGTTCCCATGCTGGTGCCAAAAATTTGCAGGTAGTTGGTCGAGTCAAATTCAAAGTAATTAAGTGTAAGTACTAATCTTAGTAATGTGATGCAAACTTCAGCGGCGTGTGCACGTTTGCTATGCTGTACTGCCTTCGAGAGCGCTTCGATTCCTTCTGTGATAGGTATATTCGTGTATAGGGAGATGACATCTAGAGTTACCGGAATTGCCTGATCCGAAAGTGTTTGAATTTCGTTAATAGACTCTATAATCCGCAGAAAGTGAGGTGCATCCTGAATAAAGGACAGAAGGTTGGGCGGTATGTCGGATAGGTGGTTATTAAGAAACTTCGATAGTGACTCCGTCGGGGTGTTGTTTTGTCCTATATATAGGACACGTCTACAGGTGTTTTGTCCTATATATAGGACACGTCCATTGCACGTCTACAGGTTCGTGCAAGGTTGCAGAAGGCAGTGACGCAGGCAGCTGACTACCTTCTTAAACAGGGCCTTACCATCTCTACAGAAAAATGTGCTCTAGTGGCTTTCACGCGAAAAGCTATGTGTCGTTATCCAGTGTTCATCAATGGACAGCCTATTTCCGACAAGCGAAGCCATCGTTTCTTAGGTGTCACCGTCGACCGTGACCTCTCGTGGACCCCTCACATTGGTCATTTGAAGGCAAAACTTGCATCTACTTTGCACGTATTCCAGTTCATCGCAGGAAAAAGATGGAGGCCATCAGCGGGCGCCATGCTACAGTTATACCAATCACTTTTTATTGGCATTCTCCCCTATAGCTCTCCCGAGCTTGTCAAGACTTCAAATCAAATCTCCGAGCACTTTATAGCGTACAAGCAGAAGCACTACAAGTTTGCCTCGGGCTTCCGCCATGCGCTTCAACAGCGGGAACAGTAATATTGACTTGAGAACGTCCCATCACGACCTACATCACAAGTGATGCGTTAAGGACACACGTTCGGCATATTTCACGGATGGAATCTATTCATCTAGCGTCCTTACCGGAACGCCGACCACAGTCGTCGTTCTCCAATGTGGTCAACGCTCATCGCGACTGCTTATTGGGTTTCACACCATCGTCACGTTCACCATCAACTGTGTGGTGTTTGCGCCAGCCCGAAGCGCGTCTTTCGATACCAGGAATCAGAAAGAAGTCTGAGCTTAGTACCTTGGCATTGAAGCAAGCAGCTTTGAATTGTTTTTTGCATTCCATCTATTTTGAACACATACACGTCTGTACGGATGGATCTACCACTCGGATTAGCTCTACCGGCGCTCTGCTTGTACCATCACGAAGCATCAGCCGCAGCTTCAAGAACTCTCATGTGATAACATCGACTGTTTCGGAACTTGTTGCTATCAGAAGCGCCATCAAATATATTGACCAACAAGCGGCTAGTAGGTGGGCAATACTTTGCGATTCAAAGGCGGCCTTACAGTGTCTTTTTTCAACTTTACGTCGTGGATCGTGCGAGCAACTTGTGTCGGAGATGCGCCTAATACACCACCATGCGATCGAAAAAGGGCACGACATCGTGTTTCAGTGGCTGCCGAGTCATTGCGGCATCTCCGGCAACGACCTCGCCGACGCCGCTGCCAAGAAAGCACACGAAGGAACGAACCCTATCCGCACGCCCTTATCCCGAGTTAATGCAGCTCAACACTTAAGCAGGATAGCACGCAATATGACACTGCAGCAGTGGCACACAGCAGGCTTCACGCATCATCACCTACATCGTCTGGACCCATCACCGCAGCTGCGGTTTCCGCAGGGCTTTTCCCGACTTGAAGAGACAGTGTTGTGCCGTTTGCGACTGGGCGTCGCTTTCAACCATTCATATTCTTTTAAACTTGAAATGACTAAAAGCGCCGAGTGCAGCGATTGCGCTGTGGAGGAAACTATCGAGCACCTCCTGTGCCACTGACCAAAATATGACAATGAACGAATGCAACTCCATGCGAGACTGCGAAAGATGACCAGAAACATTTTCACCGTTCAGATGATCACAGGTCCATGGCGCTGTGCATCTCAGCTACGCCAAGCAACAAACGCGTTGCTGCATTTTCTTAATGCTAATGGGTTAATTAACCGTCTTTGAAAATGGACAAACAACTTACATAGCGTGAGCGTCACTGCAGCATTCTTTATTAGTTTTTTTGCTCTATCTTCCATAACTTTCTCACCCCTTCCCCAGTAGAGGGTAGCCTACCGGGCTCAGCCTAGGGTAACCTCCCTGCCTTTCTCGTTTCTCCTCTTCCTCCTTATCATGTATTGGCATTGCTTGATTAAACTTTCAGTAGTTTGAGAGAGCTTATGCACATCTTGTCTCAGTACGTTGCCTCCTACTTTGCTGCTTCGGTGTTCAGCTTAGTAATGTTTTCGTTCATCTTCTCTATATCCACATATTCTTCCTCTCCTAGAGCCTCATACTTGTTCTTCTAAATTCGAAATTCTTCTGTTGTCGCCCTGACGACGTGAGATTGGCCTGTTTCCGTGTGATCAACTTTGTTCTTTCCACTTTAGATTGAGGGTTATCTCAGCCTTTACTACCTGTGATCACTAATTTGACGTTATTTATAGGGACAGTGATGTATATTTTGCTTATGTTTCACATTTATATGTGTAATAAAACACCTTATTATTGGAAAACAACATCTTGTCTCAGCAGCAAACCATCATAATGTCAGGCCGAACTGGGCCCGGGCTCTTGCTCTTTTACGTCGGGCCGGGCCGGGTGGGCTCGCAGCCCTTTAGCGTCGGGCTCGGGCGGGCGTTCGACGCTGTCAGCGGCCCGGGCCGGGCTCGGAAATGCGGCCAGTGCACAGCTCTAGTACAAAGTGCTATGTTTACATCGGCAAGCGCTGAATGTATACGTACCGCCTTCGTATCTCAGCGGTAAAGCATCGGACGCGTCATCCGAAGGTCGTGGGTTCGGTTCCCACCGAAGGCAGGTTTGCCTCTTTGTCCACTTTAATTCCTTTCTACTCACTCCACAATTACAATACTACAAGTAACTTCCCCTATGCTTTCGTAGGCTTCGTTGTCTGTGGGCTCATTAAGTTGTTTCTAACAAAATAAAACGAGCCCTTGACCCCTTCCTTTTTGTTATTTCATAGCTTGGGCTTCGTTGCGGCAGACTTGGTGCCTTTAGGTTGCATGCGAGGGCTTATTGGGCAGCAGCCGTCGCATCGTATATAAGTTCACGTCCCACGTGACGCCTCCTGGCAAGAAAGTGTGTCCCATACACGCTGCCATGGCTACGAGTGGCGCTGCCTAACACTCCCAATATAATATGTACATAAATACCCAATAAAGTGGACGGGGGGACGACCGCCTTCGTAGCTCAGCAGTAGAGCATCGGACGCCTCATCTGAAGGTCGTGGGTTCGGTTCCCACCGAAGGCAGGTTTGTCTTCTCGTCCACTTTAATTCCTTTCTACTTACTCCACAATTACAATACAAGTAACTTCCCCTATGCTTTCCTAGGCTTCATTGTCTGTTGGCTCATTAAGTTGTTTCTAACAAATAAAACGAGCCTTTGACCCCTTCCCTTTCCTTATACGCCAGAGGTATGCAGCATCGCTGCAAAACTGACGTTCCGGCCGAGGGACCGGCTTCGGCGGAATGATACGAACACACAACGGGGCAAACATCCAACGGAACCGTTGCATGTTGGCGTCACTCCGACGAAGGTCGTGTGTGCGCGTATATATATGAGAGAGAGAGTGAGAGTGTCGTGATGTGCTAAAGCGCGCCGAAAGCGAGTGCTTCGTCGGTGCAGCAGAGGTCACTGCTGTTCACGGATTTTTATGACGCGCTCTGTCTTTCGCGTTGGATATTAGCTTGTGACGCCTCTTCGCGTAGAGTGCAGCTTACACATAAATCAAGGTTGTTTGTACGCCGTTCGTGTATGATCTCATCGAAGAGCTTCACTAAACGCCTCAAAAAAAAACAAAAAAAAAACAACAACGACGGCCGAATGGCGCGCAGAGAAGTGCGCTGGTGTGGACACCCCAGAACGCATTCGCAAATTCACGGCTCAAAATCCGAACACTGATTCTCGCATTCCTGGAGCTGAGCGCGACGTAACGCAAATGGATACCATACACGCCACCCAAGAAGGCAAATGGTCGTACCCAACCAACACGCCGGCAAGGCACCGGGAGCCGAGAACACCGAAAAGACGGCCGCCGACAAGCAAATTATGCACCTTTCGCTGCAGCAGGCTGTGAGTTCACGAAACTGTCCGCTGACGAAAGTCCCCATGTCCCCATTCGGTTTCGCTTGCACGGTTTCACCGTTTGCGAACGCTTCTGGTTTATGGCAGGTTTCCGAAGGGCTTCGGCGCGTGCAATATGCAGTGTCTCCGGGGAAATTAGAGTCGTTCGACAACTTTCGCTTGCGTGCCAATTGTCGAGCATTCCTGTACAGTGTCAAGGTGCCGCTGGTGTCTACTTCCAACGGGTTCATATTTTTTTATTAAATGTGGGAACATGGCGGGTTCATATGTCGAGAGTAACCACCCCATATCCTGCATTTCAATTCGTCACGATGGCCGCTTATATGTGCACTCAAGGCACGTTTCACTTTCGTGACATATCGATTCCTACGATGCCCCGACGCGGTGGTCTAGTGGCTGGGGCACTCGGCTGCTGATACGAAAGTGGCGGAATCGAATTCCAGCCGCTGCGGCTGCACTTCAATGGAGGCGAAATGTCGAGGCCCGCGTATGCTGTGCGATGTCAGTGCACGTTGAAGAACCCCGGGTGCTCAAAATTTCCGGAGCCCTCGACTACGGCGTCTATCATAATCATCTCGTGGTTTTTGGACGAAAGACCTAAGAAATCAATGGACCTATTGTTCCCTATGAGAGATCAGGCACGTTCAAACGGGATAGCGTTGAGGAGCTCGTGTGGCAGAAAATCCGTCCACGGCGGACACAGTCATTTCGAACTAATACCGTATCCTGGACCGCCATACTACGCAAGCCTTCCGCCGTGGAACGTTGGTGAACAAAATTGAATCTTTCAAAGTGAAAGCCGTCAGGAACATTGTCAAATACAACTTGACTATGCATGCCAGCATGCCGGCAAGAGCTCACACCGGCCGCCGACAGGCTCGATACCGACGGCGTATATCTAAATCTCTTAAAATAAATGATACTGAAATAGAAATACTATCATCTTTCAAATCGCTTGGCGTATATTTCTCTGAAACTATGTCGTGGGATTGCCAAGTGAATCACTTAGTTAGTAAACTATCTAGAGCAATAGGTACTATGCGTCGCCATTGTAATTATCTTCCCACATCCATTAATATGATGTTATATAATTCAATGTTTCTTTCCCTAGTTCAATACGGAATTTTAGTCTGGGGGACGACCTCAGCTGAAAACATTCACAAGCTGATGGTATTACAAAAAAGAGCAATACGCCTTGTCTCCAGGGTGCCATATCTCTGGCATACTGCTCCCTTGTTTACAAAGCTTAGGACTATAAGAATTGAATCCTTGTACACGTATAGGCTTTGTCGCATGTATAGAATAGGAAAAACTAAGAATGATAACGCTTTAACAAAATTGGCATCCTTAAGGCAACATAGTTCTTCTTATTATAAATTTCGTCATTCAGAGCCTTGGATCGTTAACAAAAACAGAACTACATACGGTGACCAAATGCTACAATTTCGTTTACCTACTGTTTTAAATCAATTATATAAAGAAAATGGTCTCAGTGTATCAACTCTGTCGCTAAAAAGCCTACGCGACGTATTATATGATTGCTTGTGCTACCATGGTTTCGGTTGTTTGTCTTTTTTTTTTCTAACACTTCGCCAATTTTCTTCCCTTGTTTCAAATGCTTCTACAATAACCTCGTTTATTTATGCCAACCGTGGAAGTTTACTGCTTTTCTGTTATAGTTATGTATACCGTGTTTATTTGTATACCGTGTTATTATGTATACCATGTGTTTATTTGACCGCTGTGAAGCTGCCCAGTGTATGAGGTGGCCAGGTTCCCCTCAAGCTGCTCAATGCAGCTTTTTTGCCTGGTCATCCTCGCAACCTTGTTGTTGTAAATAAACAATTCAATTCAATTCAATTCAATTAACGCGTACAACATGCAGGCAGCGACTCTTCGGGCCATTCGGGAACTGACCGCTGCCGATCAGAACTACTTACCTTCGTTATCGCTGTAAATATGCACTATCGTTGCATGATCGTGTGACGGCGTCGGTTCGCGCATTATGAGTTGTCTACGCATGAAAGAAGCGTCTAATTTGTCCTGAACCAGTGCAAAAACATTTAAAGGCGTTGTTCAAAAAAAGGATGTTGCACTCTGGCGCACAGTTCATATGTAACTCCCTTTCGTGCTCACCCGTGGCACTGCCGCGACGCGCGGCAGCAGACGATCCAACGCAGATCAATGGGCGCAGATCAATTTGGTCCCTTGGGATGAACCGTTCAACTGGTGGTCTAACGGTATGCACTTAGTCCACCTTTGCCCAATTCTGGTTTAGAGTGAACAATTGCAATAGGGACTCTGCATGCGCAACGGTATTTAGAGAATGGTTGTTGCCTTTACGCATGGGTTTTATAATTGTGCAGCTCCTCTGCGTGCACTGGAGATTTTCCAAAAATAAAACCGTTTCGTTACTGATTCCTTAGCCTTCCTATGTGCTCACCCGCAGCGAAAGGCCTAAAAAAAGATTACAAATTGCAGTGTATGTCAGCATGCGGAGTTGAGCGGCTGGCAGATCAGTGTGTATTACATGAGGGTCGCTTTGGATTGAAGTTTTAAATAATCAATGTTACACCGGTACCCCAGTGATGAAATAATAAGTTGGGGGAGGCGTGTTTCGTACTGAAACTCGCACCACAAAAAACGCATCATGGATGCGCTTGCAAAACCGAGATCAAAACTGCCCGCGAGCTGACTTCTTGGCTTATTAACACACGCGCAAAGGCTCCGCCCACGTAGCCTTGGCTGTGCTGTCACAGAAAGTTGTTGCCAGGTTTCCGCGCTTGCTCCAGGCATTTCTCTTCATACCATTGACAGAAACACCGTACTTTCCGTGCCGCGATGTAACAATTCTTGTTTAACTGCCGTACAAAAAAAAAAAAGACATAAAAGGGGAAGAAATTTGGCGCAGCTTGCACTATAGTGGCGCAAAGCTAGTGAAGTAGCGAGGCCGATGGGCACTTGGCTGGTCCGCATCATCATCATCATCATCATCATCATCATGTCATCACGGTTAGGAGGCGCGGCAATGCCAGGCGCTGCGGCAGCTGTGGCGCCTCTGGTTGCCATAGCTAGAGCGCGGCCGGCTTTTCGTCAAACGGACGCACGAATTTCTGATAACAAACCGCTGTGGCTAGATCAGTTGGCCGTTGGATGAAGCGCTCGTTTGCACATCTAAATAGTTTTGGGACCGTTAAGCTTCGCCTGAACAGTTCAACGCGATAGCGATGCGTCACCACATTGTCATCGTGCTATTAAATGCCAAGCATTTCTTAGCGAACTTCGGCGACTTTGAGCGTATCTATCTATCTATCTATCTATCTATCTATCTATCTATCTATCTATCTATCTATCTATCTATCTATCTATCTATCTATCTATCTATCTATCTATCCGCCTAGGATTTTGTGCTCTCCTGGCCGTTTCGCTAATGGTATGTTTACGAAAATTGGTATGCCGCAACGTGACTGCATGAAGAACATGAATGACAAGTCATAACATGAAAATCACGATACGCATGTCATGAGCGGCATGATTTACATGCCACGGTCTTGGTGCTGTGCTGGCCGTTTCGCTAATCGGATGTATGCGAAAATTGGTATGGCACAACATGACTGCCTGACGAACATAAGTGGCAGGTCATAACGTGGAAATCATGATGTGCATGTCATGAGCGGCATGATTTACGTGCCACGGTCTTAGTGCTCTGCTGGCCGTTTCGTTAATGGGATGTATAGGAAAATTGGTACGCCACAACATGACTGCATGACGAACATAAATGACAGGGCACAACATGAAAAGCATGATATTCATGTCATGAACGGCATGATTTTGATGCTACGGTCTTGGTGCTCTCCTGGCCGTTTCGTTAATGGGATGTATACAAAAATTGGTACGCCAAATCATGACTGCATGACGAACATAAATGACAGGTCACAACACGAAAATCATGATGTGCATATCATGAGTGACATGATTTACATGCCACGCGTTTCGTCAATGGGATGTATACGAAAATTGGTATGCCACAACATGATTGCATGACAAATATAAATGACTGATCATAACATGAAAATCATGATATGCATGTCATGAGCGACATGATTTCACAGTGTTGGTGCACTCCGGGCCTTTTCGTTAATGTGATGTATACGAAAATTGGTATGCCAAAACATGACTGCATGACGAACATAAATGACAGGGCACAACATGAAAATCATGATATGCATGTCATGAGCGACATGATTTACATGTCACGCGTTTCGTTAACGGGATTAGCAAGCCACAATTAGCAAGCCACAACATGAGTGCATGACGAACATAAATGACAGGTCATAACATGAAAATCACCACGTGCATGTCATGAGCGACATGATTTACATGCCAGGGACTTGGTGCTCTCCTGGCCGTTTCATTAATGGGATGTATAAGAAAATCGGTATGCCGCAACGTGACGAACATAAATGACAGGTTATAATGTGAAAAGAATGACATGCATGTCATGAGCGGCATGATTTACATGCCACGCCTTTCGTTATTGGGATGTATACCAACATTGCTATGGCGCCACACGACTGCAAGACTATCATAAATGACAGGTCATATCATGAATGCATGTCAGAAGCGGCATGATTTACATGCCCCGTTATTGCTGCTCTCCTGTCCGTTTCCTTAATGGGATGTGAAATAAAATTGGTATGGCACATGACTGCACAACGAACATAAATGACAAGTCATAACATGAAAATTATGACATGTATCTCAAGAGCGGCATGATTTACATGCCATGGTCCTTTGTGCTCTCCTGGCCGTTTCGTTAATGGAATGTATACGAAAATTGGTATGCCACAACATGACTGCATGACGATCATAAATGACAAGTCTGAAAATTGTGACATGCATATCATGAGGGGCATGATTTGCATGCCACGCGTTTCGTTAATGGGATGTATACCAAAATTGCTATGGCACAACACGACTGCATGACGAACGTAAATGAGAGACCGTAACATCAGAATCATGACATGTGTGTATGAGCGGCATGGTTTACATGCCACAGTCTTGATGCTCTTGCGGCCGTTTCGTTAACTTCATATGTACCAAACTCAGTATAGCGAGAAAATAATGCAAATCTATTTTACGTTCCTGATGCGTGCCTCGCATTTCCTTGATTCCCACTCCACGTGGGATCTGCCAATTTTTTTTTTCATGGGCAGGTGTTCCTGTTAGTAACTGTCCCAGGTATACGTATTCGTTCACACATTCCAAGGGTTCACTGTTAATTTTAAATTCCTGTTCCTTAGCTAGGCTATTGAGCATAACTTTGGTCTTTTGCTCACTTATTTTTAGTCCAATTTTAATACTTTCCCTGCTTAGGTCATCAATCATGTTTTGTAGTTCGTCTCCATCATTGCTAAAGAGCACAATGTCATCTGCAAATCTTAAATTGCTGAGACATTCTCCGTCAATTCTCATTCCATTTTTTTTTCCAATCTAGACGTTTAAACACTTCTCTAAACATACAGTGAATAACATAGGGGAGATCGTATCTCCTTGTGTGACACCTCTTCCGATCGGCATTTCTCTGCTTCTCCCGTGTAGGAGTAGTGTGGCTGTGCAATCTGTGTATATTATGTTGTTTATGTTTTGCACGTACACGTCAGGTACTCCTTGTCGACGTAAAGCTTCTAGAACTGCTTGTATTTCTATGGAGTCAAATGCTTTCTCGTTGTGTATAAACGCTATATAAAGAGGTTTGTTATATTCAACGTAATTATCAATTTCTAGGTTTATAGCATGGTTGGGGTCCATTGTTGAGTAACCTTTCCTAAGACCAGCTTGTTATCTTGGTTGGTTGAAGTCGAGTGTTCCTCTTATCCTAGCAGAAATTACTTTCGTAAATAGCTTGTGTATTACTGGGAGTAGGCTGATTGGTCTGTAGTTCTTTAACTCGTTTATATCACCTTTCTTGGGGATTAGGATTGTATTAGCATTTTTCCAACTGCGCGGTACACTAGATGTCTAGATGCATTTCGTGAAGAGCGATGCAAGTTTCTCAAGTGTAATGTGTCCTCCGTCTTTGATCAAGTCGGCTGTTATGCTGTCTTCGCCTGCTGCTTTAGCGCGGGACATCCCTTTGACAGCTTTTTTGATTTCGTCAGTGGTTATATATGGAGTTCCACTGTCATCCTCTGATTCTATTTCTATTCAGGTTGCATGGTTTGTCTGAGAGCTGTACAGTTCAGAGTAGAAATCTTCTGCTACCTTTACTATTTCGTTGAAATTGTTGATAACGTTACCTTGTTTATTTTTTAGCGCATGAATTTGTTTTGTCCTAAGTGCAGTTTCTATTTGACCGATTTAATGCTGCTGCCTTTCTCTACTGCTTTCTCTAGGCGGTCCCGGTTGCAGCGGCTCCGTATCGTTAAACGTACATGTTTCCAAAGCCTTTCTTGCCCGTTAATTTCTACCGGCGTTACTATTTCGTGCATTATTTGGTCTCAAAATGTGCGGGATTATCTATCGCGACGTCCAGCACGTCATGGTTACTAAAATTGCTCTGAAAGTAAGGTCGACGCGCGTGGAAAATCCTGTTATAGCGAGTCGTTTTAACTTCTCCATTCTCGCTAAACCGATATGTTTGCGCGTGCTGAGTACGGCGCGTTGCCCGAAATTTGTGCTGTAGAAGCTAGGGTCACAGAAATTCAATTGAAAGCCTTCCACGTGGTCCCGCACGCAGAATTTTTTTGCAACGCACGTGAATATGAAAGCTGCCAGTGCACGCGCGCTTCTATCACAACGGGGGAGGGGGGTTGTAAGAAAACAAATCGCCCGTTTTAACAAATCGCGGTTGTATGATGTGCAATGAATAATTAAATCTGTAATTTTCTATGCCGGAACGGGCGTGCGAAGACAAAATGGAACAATAGAAGTCAGGGAGGTAGCAGGGACACAGACACACACATCTATATATATACACAGCAGCACAAACACGCAAACCTCTGTCGGTGAGGGCATAGATTCATTTGATTCTTATAGGAAGTGGGTAGCAAGTGCTAATTCGTCCCGTGATTGATTAGAGCGTTTTTTGTCTTGTGGTTGTGTAAGCTGAATTTTAAAGAGAGCGCATGTCATGAACGGGGCCAGTGTAGGACAAATGTTCTTTCAAATCATTGCATCTCTGCACATAATGAAAGGACATTCGTGTCGTATTTTCTTTTTCCAGACCCGCTGTCTCAATGACCGGAAAATACTCTGGAAATGTTTGAGCTATCCTTGTAGTAGGAGGGTGGGCAGAGGACGTTTCGTTGCAGTTTGCGATTAACTGTTCTGCGTTTATAGTGTATGCCTGTTATTTCCCTTTGGCGCATTTCTCTGCTGCCGTAATAATTGCACACCTTCAGTGAAATAGCAGTTCTTCACAATCCTGTTAATGCTCCATTCATGCATAATTTATTCGCTGAAAGCCGGTTTTCATAATGAATGGATCCTTGCATGCCGTCGCGAAGAACATTCATAAATTATGTTTATTTTTGTATTCATATATACATACCACAGCCTACACCAAGCTATTGCAGGAGTGTGAACAAGAAAACCAACAACAAAATGAACATTGAAGAACAGCCTTGGGGAAATTATTTAAGTTGTAAAGAACGGGCGCTTCCTGGCAGCTAATTCCTGGCTTCAATTGTTGAACGAAAAAAAGCTATGTTAGCTAGGCGGTGAGAATTGATTAGAGTATAAAGAAACTTTAGGCATTCAACATTATGGCGCATATTACAAGTGTAAAGAGACCTAGCAGGGTAAGAAAATTCAACGGGGGAAAATACCTGTCATATCTTTTGCACACAAAACGCACAGCCGTTTCTTGAACGGATTCTAGTTTTTTGATATCACATTTTCTATATGGGTTTCACACAACGGAACCATATTCGAGAATGGGACGAATGATAGTTTCGTGTGTAAGAGGTTTGGTTTCTACGGAGCACGACAGAGCGTACGATGTAAATAAACTACTCTCTTAAGGACATTGTTGCAGGTCGAGATCAATGTGTTTGGACCATTACAAATTGTTTGTCGTAAGAATACCGAGGTACCATTGAATTCCAACTTGCACATACTTTAACGCTGATGCATGAACGCACGTGAACTTCAGCTTAGACACCCGAGTTGTTTAGCCTATAGTAAATATACCTTTCAAGAGCGGAGCTTTTTGTGTTGAGAGTAATCTGTCCGGTGCGGACAAATATGATCGTCCCCATGAAATATGTGCGCATGCTATTCTACGAAATGCAGGGTATTTGAGCGCGCACTCCTATTGTGCTCATTCCCTCAGCCGATTACTACACAACGGCGGATACGCTTCATAGCATAGCATAGATTGGTATAGTAGGGGGGAGGTATGCGTAGATCAGGCTGAGGGGACAGAGTAAAGCGTAGCATAACCTTGCATAGTGTAGTATAGCAAGAGAGTGGGAAATGGAAGTGAGGGTGAGGAGGTTAGGGTGACATATAGTGTAAGCGGTAGGCATGTAAAGAGAAACTCGACGCTCACATATCATAGATCGGACAAAAATGGCCCGGGGCCGTTGATACTACTGTCGCCATTGCTTTCTAAAAAAACAAATAACGAGATGTAATGAAGATTGACTGCATACAGCAAAATGTGGGAAAGGGAGGTGTGGGTGAGGAGGAATGACGCGAGAGTGACGAGGGAAAAGAGGAATACGTCACAAATGGCCATTGCACGTTAAGCCAGTTTGAACTTAGACACGTGATCAAAATCACGTAACATGACGTGTCAGCTAGTCACGTCACATGTTCCCACGAAAAGCATATAACAGCTAGTCACCTGACAAGTCACGTGACTTGGTCGACCTTGTAAATCAAGAAGAAGCTCCGCTCTTAATCCAGTCTTGCACCACGTGTGCAAGCTGCAAACATTTTTTTTTTCTGCTCAATAAACGTAAAACAAGAGGAAACTGTGATACCGTGACGCGTTATTGACACGTGTGTCACCTTGTTTTTTCTTATCGCAGGGAATCCTCGTTCCAGTTACCCACACCTGGCCTCATACCGTGACGCGTTATTGACACGTGTGTCACCTTGTTTTTTCTTATCGCAGGGAATCCTCGTTCCAGTTACCCACACCTGGCCTCATACGTAGCCGTCCTTGTACCCAAGCATTTGGTCGTAGGGGCCGGATCACAGGAACTTTCTGAGGAGCGCTACACTCGCCGGAGAGTGGCCCCTGAGCAAGAATCGGCCGAGGTTCCGGATAGGTCGGAACCGTACGACTCCTCGAGGGAGTCGACCGAAGAAGACCGTGGTGGTGGAGCGCCTCGGGGTCAGCTGCGGCTTGTGTACGCCCACAGACCTCGGCGGCCTGCTCCGCCACGCCGAAACACGGAAGCCGGAACCCTCTGGATTCCACGCGCATCGAGAGGGGTAGAACCACCGCTGACCACCACGCACTGGCGTGGTATGGACGGATATCAACCGGAAGCTGAGAAAACTAACAAGGATGACTCAGCCTGGAAACTTGGCAACCACGATGGGCGCGCCGCCGTTACAACCCGTGTACGCGTTCGCCGAGCCACCACGAAAACACTGGCTTCATCGAGCACGACAGCCGCAGCCACTGGCTTCATCCCCATAGCGGGCCCTTTCGGCGGTGGACAGGAGCTCGCCTATTCGGCCTTCTTGGATGGCGGCTCGTCCACGCCTTTCCCAGCGGGATTCTCGAGTTATGCCAGTCCGAGCCGGCAGCAGCATTCTAAGCAGGCCTACGGTAGCGGCTTCGACTACGCACGCTCGACCACGAGTGCATTCTCGGCCGGTTACGACTCTCTGGGCAGCGGCAACTTCCAGCTCATCCGTGGGGGAGTCTACGCCGACGACCAGGCCAGCTCCAGCCACGTGCCTTACTATGTACAGGGACCCAGTAGTGGTTACCAGGCTTATTCATACGATGAAGACGCCGGTGGGCCCGTTCTGGGCTTCCAGGGCTTTGAACATTTCGGTAGCCCGCTCCACAACGCTCTGAGCAAGCACACTCACGTGGTGGGCGCTTCGACGGAGCACAGGGCGCGCACATCAACGCCCAAACCACCAACGACAGGCGAAGACCAATTAAGAGCCACGGAATAAGTCAGACTGTGGTCATTCTGTGGATGTAGACGTGTGATCGAGGCGCTGCAGACGTATGACTTCGTTAAAGGGCCCGCGTTTGCGCCTGTGATTAATGCTCCAGCGTTAAAGACCGTTCGTGCATTCCTCTCCACCAAACCAAGTTTAACGTACATTGAGGGGCTTGAAACATTTGTGTCCGCAAGTCTGGTTCTAGCTTATACCAGGAAGGGAAGTGTCCAGTGCTGGAAGTCCTCGATGTCTACCAAGACTGCGGAGTGACTGCGGAGTGCCTGCGGAGTGACTGAAGCGCTTATGTTTCACCCGTTCCTAGACAAGGTGTTCCCCGTAGCAGCCTTTGGAGAAGCCAACCTACTTGTTGCTTATGCTTCTTTGAAGTGGCACCTGACGAAACGCCTTTATGGAACTCTACGAAGTGACTATAAACGGTTGTGCTATAAGACGATGACATCTGTTGGCCGTGGCACGCGCTGGTAGTTCTTTTGAGTGTCTGATAACATATCTTGTACAGTTAACAGAAGGAAACAGCAGGAATCATACTAGTGAATCGTTATGAAAACATGACGACAAAATTGTCTTCAAATCGAGGCAACTAATTCACAATCAGCAACCCCAGGAAGACTCAATGAAGCCTTGGAAATTGTGAGATCCTATTCAATCTTTCTTCTGCTCTGCGTCAAAAACATTGTATCATCATCAATGTACAGTTCGCAAAATCACGCTAGATTTTTGGTGCTTTTTACTCCATTGTTACCGTGTTTGCTTTAAGCTGGGCACAGAATTGCTCAAAATTGCAAATTTTGCGCGGCAACCATAATACAACCCTCTTGTTAACTTAGTTCCGTGTTGTTTTATATTTAATAAAATATTGATATTCATATTTTTGTCTTCATTTCCGCCAAGTGCTTGCCGATCGTAGTTATTACCGTCCATCCTTGAATGTGTCATAACATGGTCGTCCTGTAGTTTGTCATTTTAAATGTGAGCATAGAGGGACCATTATGGTTGTGGCCACTACGAAATTGGGCTTTAATTGCACGTTTGAATTAGGAATTTTTTTTTCATATCCTTGTATCTAAGCCCCTCCTGCGCAAACAGCTGTCGCCACTTGGCGTAATCTGTGCCACGTCAGAAAATGCGGGGCCCACAGATGGCTTGCAAGCTCCTAAGCTCTTCGAAACAGCACAGGACGTCTTACTCCGCACACTCTGGCACCACACCGCAAATGAAGCATCTTGCCGTCGTATTACATTTATATTTCTTTTGCTGTTACGATTAAAAAAAACAGAACGTCGCATGTGATATTGTGGATATCCCAGACTTACGCGTCAAATTCTGTAATCGCGGTGTATTGAGCAAAGCACAGCTTCGAAGATGGCCTATTCCACAATGTGGTTCAGGGGTGATATTTTATAACCGTTCCAAAAATGGACCGGTCCTCTTGCCCCCGCATGACTGGAGAGAGTCGCGCTCGAGTTAGCAAAAGAATGATTCTGTCCGATCATGCAAATCCATGTGAACCGGCCCACTTTTGGAACCGTTATAACGTTTAAATGGGCACAGAAATAAGTTTGTATAGGGAGTGTGCTTTACTTAGGGGGGAGTAGCCGGTGCGGCCCCAATGGCGGACCGTCTGCCTGGGCTCCACTACGGCGTCTCCTTTGTTCTCCTCACGGTCGTCATCTTCGCGGCTATTCTTTCGCCGTTACATTATTCCTTGCGGCAAAAGCGCCGACCCGGGGCGGGCTAGTTTTTGGCCACGTTGTACGGCTTGAGACGACCGAAGTGGACGACATCAGATGACCGGGACGGCGATGAAGCTTCGGCCGGAAATATTCGATCCATACGTCACCTCACTCAGTTTTCAGACGACGTGATAAGGGACGGAGTACTGGTAGAGCAGTTTTTCCGACAGGCCGACGTGCCTTGAAGGAGCCCATAGGAGGACGAGGTCACCTACGGAGAACTGGACATCACGATGGCGGTTGTCATATAGAGACTTTTGTCGTGCTTGTGACTCAGAAAGACAGCGATGAGCAATCTGACCTTCTTTGGCAGCTGCAGAGATGGTGTCGCGGGCATATTCAGACGGGGACTCGAGAGCTTTGGGTAAGATCGTGTCGAAAGGCAATGTCGGTTCAAGTCCATAGAGTATAGAGGGCGGCGTCGTGACGTAAAGAGTTGCACGAAAACGTAAAAAGCGAAATGCTTCGTCCCAGTCACGATGTGGCGGTGGTTCTTGTTGGGCCCTCAGACACAGCCAAGGACAAGGAAAACATTTATAGACAGCACGAGACAGCACATACACACGCTTCCAATGGCCAAGCAATACAACACAAACAACACACTCTGAACCATACGCTGACGAGAATAAACGGCGCGTCTTCTCTCGCGTAAAGTCCGTCGGCACCACTCACAGTACCACGGTTCCTGGAGGCGGTGCACGCTGACATCAGCAAAGGCATGATGAGCTGTGTATACGAGCACACGAGGAGATCCCGAGCTGCTCGCCCAGGAGCGCATCGGAACACGATGAACATCCGACGTGGCACCGAGGCCACGCCCTCGGCAAACAATCATGCCAGACGGCAATATACGCGGCACCGTGGCCACGCTCTCAGCAGGCGGTTGTGCCGGACCTGAAACTGCGCGGCACCGTGCCCACGAGTCGGTAGATGGTTGGTCCCGGCCACACCAAAGTTCCAGCTGCTCGCACGTCCACTACAGAACAGCCAGCAAGGCCCGGCCTAGAACTCCCGTTCGCCACAGGGGAACGCCCAGTACGTTCCGGCTGGTCTGGTGGCTCCAGCTCGGTGCGTCTGTTTACCCGGATTGAACGTGTCGCTTCTCGGTCACTGCCAACGCTCGATCGGCCGTCGGCGTTCTGGAAGCCACGTACTTCACCTACTGCGTGCCCAAGCGCGCGCTCTTTCTCGTCTTCGTGGCTCTTCTCATTCGCCGAAACAGCCTCTTACTATGCGCGATGGTCAAGTGATACATACATCGATAGCATGCATATCTGTAAGTGTTCGGCTAAGTTGTTCTGCAAGGCTGTTCGTTTGAGGATGATATGCCGTCGTGAGCTTGTGTTGGGTGGCAAAAGAGCGAAGTAGGCCCTCGATAACTCGAGATAGGAAGTAACGGCCCCTGTCCGTGAGAAGCTGGCCAGGAACTCCATGATGTAAGATGACACCCTGCAGCAGAAAGTCGGCAGCGTCAGTAGCGGAACTGATCCGGACGGCTCGTGTGATGGCACAGCTGGTAGCATATTCAGTTGCGAAGGCAACGCACTCATTTCCGTTCCTTGATGTAGGGGAAGGGCCCAATAGGTCAAAACACGAGAAAATGGTTCGGTGGGTATGCACATTGGCTGGAGCCATCCTGCTGGAGCCAGAGCTGGCTTTCTGAGACGTTGTGATGGTTCACAAGCAACAACATAACGTCGCACCGAAAGGTAGAGTCCTGTGTTACAAAGCTGCTGCAGGTGTGCTTGCGACGGTGTGGCGCCTCTATCTCTTGACAGCGGTCCCATACATGAAGCTGACGAGATACGGGTACTCGGACTCCACATCCACAAACACAGGCAGCCAGATACCACATTGGCCAAACTCCGTAAGGTGGGGGACCAGGTGGGCCGCATGGTCCGCCGGGTTTCCAACAAACGCGGGGGGTTGCGAAGTGCTGATGCCTTGCGGCTGGCAAATGCCTTCGTGACCAGTCGAATTCTCTATTCGACTCCTTACCTTCACCTACGGAAACAAGAGGAGGAAGCCATCGAGGTGATCCTTCGCAAAATTATTAAGCGTGCCCTGGACCTCCCCGTCACCACTTCTAACGGCCGTCTTATGGCCCTTGGGGTGGTGAACACCTTCCGGGAGCTTCGGGAAGCGCACCTCACAAACCAGTATACGCGCTTGTCGCAAACGGAGTCGGGTCGCCGTCTTCTTGCTCAACTCCATATCCAACACACCATTCCCATGGAAGACAGGCTTCGTATCCCAGAACAGTGGAGACGCGCCCTCCACGTGCGACCTCTTCCAGCCAACATGTCACACGAAGACCATAATGGCCGGCGCCTGGCGCGGGCGGAAGCTCTGGCCCGACATTATGGCAACAAAACAGGCGTATACTACGTGGACGCCTCCGGCCCTCACCACGGGGAATGGTATACGGCCGCAGTAGTTCACAATAACAGCACAGTTAATGGCCTCACTTTTAGAGCGCCCAATCCAACTCACGCGGAAGAAATCGCTATTGCTCTGGCGGCCTCACATTCCGACTCGAAATACATCATTACCGACTCGCGAGGGGCCTGTCGGAACGTCGTAGAAGGCTGGACCCCCTTTCTAGCGTACCAAATCTACCAAAATTGCATACGGGATACGGACCCCGCACACCGTTACCTTATATGGGCCCCTGCTCATCAGGGGTTGGTAGGAAACGAGGCAGCAGACGCAGCCGCCCGCGCGCTCTCTTTCCGGGCTGTTTTCTCCTCCCCACCCGATCAGGAAACCCATTTTAATCCGGCCTATACCTTCAAAGATATTACAAAATTCTATCAAGATTGCCATCGCCTTTACCCCCGCCCATGTAAAGGCCTTAAGAAGGCGGATGAGCGGCTCTTACTCCGCCTTCTTACCAATACATTGCTGCGCCCGGCAGCCTTAAAACATTTTGACCCCTCCTTTAGCGGCAGCTGCCCGCACTGTAGTGCGGTGCCTTCAGACACCTACCACATGCTGTGGGCTTGCCCTTCCAATCCGGCCATTCCTCCCAACCCCAACCCAACACGGGAGGACTGGGAGGCGACCCTGCTCAGCTGCCACGACTTACAGGTGCAACAAGCCTTAGTCAGGCGCGCACGGGCGGCGGCTACCGCCACTGGAGTCCCGAACTAGGGAGCTCCACCTAGTGTTTGTGAGGGCCAGCCTTTTACGGCCTGGTCCCAGCATACCTCCTGTCTAATCCCTTACAATAAACGTTTTTACCACCACCACCACCACCACCAGGGGACATGAGTTTCTGTGCCGCACGTGCGCGTGTGCTTCGTGTGTGCGAACGTTTTTAGTTAGCACAAAAGGAAGGCCAGCCGGGAAGAACGTCCGGTTCCGAGCCGAAGAGTCGACCCCGTCCGGTACATCTGGAAGTGATTCGTCCGGGGAGGGCCCACCTTATCAGCGTCGGACCACACAAACTGTTCACAGGTGTGATGTCTCCGCACGTGCACGTGTGATAACGGTGGTGCGGGCCGGGTGACGTGATCGTCTCCGGCGTCGTTTCCCGGACCTTTGGTAATTACGGCCATGGGCGGGTCAAGTACGGACACCTCCCATCCTCTCCCTCCTCCCTCGCCCAGGAGCCAATGGGGGAGAAATCCGGGCAACAAAAAGCGCGGGACCCAGAGAAGGACCCAGAAGGAAAGATCTCGGAAGAGAACGCTCTTGTAAATATGTAAAGAAACGTCTTTTAAGTTTTTCCCTACCTCTGCCTCGGCTCTCGACTCCCGAAGACCAAGTGCCTGCGAGTCGTCTTCGCCGCTCCGCACACGCTACCCGCTGGTCGGCTCTTTCAGCAGGCCAGTCGCAACACCTGGCAGGAAAAAGGGCCGCAGGACACGGTCGTACGTCCTGGAAACACCAAGGTGGCCAGCAGTGGGTACATCATGAAGCTGCGCGAGTGCAGTCGCCCGCAGATGCCAGGGAACGATTAACAGCAGCTCGTGCCCTTCAGGCCGCATATTTCGGCGGTATAAGATGCCGTCTAGAATGACGTACATACGAAGGGACGGATGCTCATGGAGGAGGCTGATGAGTTTGAGCAGTGTTGCGTCACGTTCTTGCTCGTAGCCGAGGTTGTGGAAGGCGGAGAGCATGCAGATTCCAGCAGGCGCATCATTGGGTTATGGGCTTCCACAGGGCACCGAGACAAGCTATCGGCATCCTTATGTAGCCTGCCAGATTTTTACACCACTGTGTAGGTGTGTTCCTGAAGACGTAAGGCCCAGCGACCTAGACGGTCTGTGGGACCTTTGAGTGTCGTGAGCCAACAGAGTGCGATGGTCCGTCGTAAAAGTGAAAGGTCGGCCGTTTAATATGGCCGGAATTTGCACCCCACCTATCAAAGCGCGAGACACTCGCGCTCTGTGATTGAGTAATTACGTTCAGCGTGGGAAAGCAAGCGACTGGCGTACGCGATTGCTCTGTCGTGCCCCGTTGACGCTGGGTCAAAACAGCGCTAATTCCATCGCCGCTGGCGTCAGTGCGTACTTTTGTTGGGGCAGATGGGTCGAATTGAGAAAGACTGGGCCGAGTGATGAGCAGATTGATAAGGCTTGTGAAAGCAGCAGCTTGATCAGGGCTCCGTGATAAGAGCGCGCCTTTCTTGAGAAGGTCGGTCAGACGCCGTGTAATGGTAGCAACGTTTCTTACGAATCGACCGAAGTGTGATCGTAAGACCACAAAACTGCGGATGTCTTTAGCAGTGGTTGGGACAGGCAAATCGAGTACCGCGCGCACTTTTGCGGGCTGCGGGCCTACACCAGACTATTCGACAAGATGGCCGAGGGTAGTAATTTGACGGCTACCAGAGTGGCACTTCAAACTGTTTCACTGTAGGCTTGCAGCACGGAACGAGAATGGACGAAAGACATTCAACGTGTATTATTTCCAAGGTCGGAAAGAACACGATAACGTCGTCTAACTAGAAAAGGCAGATGGACCATTTAAATCTGTGCAGAAGCGCGTCCAAAGTGGCGAGAGCGTTGTACAAGCCGAATGACGTGTTGTTGTTCTGTGGGGTTTTACGTCCCAAAACCAGCTCTGATTATGAGAGACGCCGTAGTGGAGGGCTCCGGAAATTTCGACCACCTGGGGTTCTTTAACGTGCACTGACATCGCACAGCACACGGGCCTCAACATTTCGCCTCCATCGAAATGCAGCCGCCGCGGCCGGGATTCGATCCCGCGACCCTCGGATCAGCAGCCGAGTACTTTAGCCACTAGACCACCGTGGCGGGGCAGCCGAATGGCGTGACCTGCAGTTGGTGAAGGCCATCAAGCATAACAAAGGTGGTCTTTCCGCGGTCCATGTCATTCACAGCGATTTTCCAGTAACCGGAGCGGAGGTCGATTGATGAAAAATATGTCTCACCGTATAGGCAACCCAACACGTCGTCGATGCGCGGCAGGGGATATATATCTTTCTCTGTAATCTTGTTTAGTTGTCGGTAGTCCAGACAAAATCTCCCGGTGTTGCCCTTCTTCTGAACCAAAACAACGTCAGAAGTCTTGATGGTTTGATAATGCCTTTGCTAAGCATCTTATCAACTTCCTCCTGGATGACGCGGCGCTCGGCGTGTGACACGCGATAGGGCCATCTGCGAATGGGCGGTGCATCGTCTGTACGTATGCGATGCTGAACCAGTGAGGTTTATGCCAAAGGCCGACCGCCAATGTCAGAAATATTGGAATGCAGTGGCGCAATCTTGTACGCGTCCAAAATTTGGACGGAGGCGGTCCGTCCATTTAGGTGCACGCGATTGGTCAATGTGAGCCGTGACGACATGCGTGACGTTGATTGTCACGTGAGTGGTGACGTCTGCAAGCTGTCAATCATTCCGTGTCGTCTGCTAATGGACGAACTCGAATGAACGGACGCCGAGAGCGTCCATCCGCACGAACGGATATCTAAACGGCTACCGGACGGCTTGGATTGGATTGAAACGTAACAATTTGAGACCGTTTGCCTCGTTTGTTGAGAAAATGGCGTTGCCTTTCTCTCGCGTGCCTTTTCGTGTCGCCTGTGCGGCTGCTGCAGACGCGCAGAGATTACGACTCGAGGTAGATGATGCATTTGGAGAGTTTACCTATGAAGAGCAGCGTTTTCGACTGTCCAAGCGAACAGTGCGTAGCTTGTGCGACGAACTTGACCCCTTCATTGGATGCCACCGAGCTACAGTGTAACCGAGCCAGTGGCCTTTCCACAGCGAGGAAGGTGTGTGCACTGCGATTCTCTGCCACAGGGAGCTTCCAGAGTAGCGTTGGTCGCGCAGTCATGGCGCAGTCGGCCGTGAGTAACACCTACGAGGTGACGGAGGCCATCATCATATCCGTCGCTGCCCGGGCCGCCCGGCGAAAGTTGGTGGACTTTCCGCCGACACCGTGGCTGCCAAGGATGAGGCGAAGGCGGCGTTTGCGCTACTCGGCAACATCCCAGGCGTGCTAGCGTGCGTCAACGGCACGTTGGTTGCTATTCGGAAGCCGCAAGGACTCGGCATAGGGGACACAGCAATCATCTTGTCGAGGAAGGGTTATTACACCCTCAACGTCATGGTTGTAAGTACCGTTGGAATGTTTCACTTCAAACCTCAGTCGTCATTTGTACTCACTCGTCGTAGCAACTGTTCAGTTTACTGCCCAATCTGGCGTGCGTAGCGATTGAAAGAGGGCATGCGGGTAACTTTTTACGAGCTTGTTGAAATCTGACAAGTGCACGGTAACGATGATTAACATGTGTTTTAGTGCATGTGCATTTGCCGTCCCAAAATTGTTTTTGTTCTGGCCTGCATGCGTAATCGGGTAGTGAATTTTGGAGGTATTAAGGAATGTGGGATGCAGTCGTAGTAGAAATCGATACACAACCAGGAAGACACCATGAAGTATTTTGAACACGAAGGTACTCACAACTATTGCGTGCGCAATATAGCTGACCCCAAGTTTTCAGTTGGCTATATATATATATATATATATATATATATATATATATATATATATATATATATATATATATATATATATATATATTTGTGTGGGAACCGTAGGCGTGCGCACCGGGGGGCGGTCGCAATTTAAACCACCCCCTTTAATGCAGAAGGCTGTACACGCCTTTGCTTGAAGCAGTGTAGCTGTAACATTGTCCCATCATACATGTTTTTTTTTTCTGTATATAAACGGGAGGAAGTGCTTTTGACCATATGTGGTACTCTATTTTTTATTATTCCTATTTGCAGGTGTGAATTTACCTTTTTGAAACCTGTATGAACCCTGGGCTATCATTTTCTTTTAACAGAAAACTCGGGATACTCCCTCGAGCCATGGTTGCTTATGCCAGCGCTTGGTGATCCTGACGCCAGCACCTCCAAAGGCCAGTGGGGAAGCACAGGTCCATGCGCAGTTTTGTGGAGCGACATATTGGAGTGCTGAAGAACAAGTTTCGCTGCTTGCAGCGTGTTCGAACCATGCTCTACAGCCCCGAGCAGTGCAGATCATTTATGCGTGCACTGCTCCTCCACAGCATTGCCTAGGACTCGGGCGACTGGACATTGGTAGAGCTTTGCATGGGAGTGCCACCAGCTGAGCAGTCAGGGGACGAACAGGCGCTGGAACAGTGAGACGTGCTCCTCAGAGGAAGGCAGCAGCGCAGTGCTGTTGTGAACCTTTTTTTTTAAGTACACAGGAATGGTGAGTTTTCATAAAGCATACATAACTTATATGCATTGTAGCACAGTTAGGCAATAGCAGCTCAGTACGTAGAGTGCAAAAATACATATACATATCAAGTGTACCTACATATAGGTTGTCCATGTTTCCAAAGCAAAACACCTGACAGGTTATGATAACTGAAACAAAAATGAATGAACCTTACACAAGGAATTCTTTTAAAAGAGAATGGCTGAGTCATGGGCTCAGAAACAAGTGTACTGCCCTGCCAACAAGAGTCTCGAAGGATGCTGTTCCTTTGTATTATTAATGATTAAGCAGTTTTGAGGCACTGTGCCATGCCTCTTTTTCTATGAGGATTTGCTGCTGCTCCCTAGGTACTTGTGTGTAATGTGCACATCATCAAACACCTCTTTCCTAGTGAAACATTACAAATACGATGCCACAGCAGCTGGCATATGTTGTGTAGATCCTGTGACATGGCACTTGCTGTACATGTAGACACAGCGGTTGTTACCTACTGCTCAGGACAATGCACTGAACATTGGTTTGTATTGCTGAAGCCTGTGGTTACATTACTGAGGAATTCGCACAAAGTACTCCTTTCCTAGTTCAGCATGAAACGTGATGGCAACGTGAAAGTACAGCTTCTTCTTCAAATGTCACATGAAGTGTGCAATGTAGACATCCCTTCACCCAGTATGACAGACTTCATGGAAGCAGTATGTATGATTGAAACTGTCCACTCACGGTCACCATCAGTAAAATGTTTGAACAATTCTCATATACAGAACAGAATGATTGCAACTGCTGCGTCCTTTTAACTCAGACGCGCAGTATAAACTGGTGGGAACCAGGCAATATGCTTTCTAGCCACCTCGCATGAACATGCAGATGAGGCGAGCAAACACAGCATCATAAAAGCAGTTCGAAAATGCGAAGTAAAACTTTAAAGCTCAGCACTGCAATAAGATTAGTCATCACATCGTGGCCAAATGAGTAGACGTAAGTTAACAGTAAAACACAAAAATACAAAAATCAACTTTGCCACACACTATGATAAGTGTATGATGAACGTTGAACGTCTCACTACATGTAGCAAACCACGCGATAACATTGTAGCATCAACATCACACCATTCATTTTCACCACGGCACCTAAAACTTGCAGTCCCACTTGAGTGACTTTGCAAGAAAGTATGAGCTTGACAAGTGTGTGCATTCCCTTGTAATTGTAATGAATCGCTGACTAGAAGCATTTCTTTCTCTGCTGCAACTGCAGTGCAGTGCTTAAAAACACTATTTGCGAAACGTGGAGTGCACTTTGCTGCTGTGTTGAAACATAAATTACATACAACATGAATAATTCACTCTGCAATCGAAAAACACCCTGAACGTACCACACTTGAAATTTATTCCAGGAATAACCCACTTAGAACAAAGACTATACGAAACAAACACTGGCGTGGTACAGTGATGATGACCATTTTAATTTGTGAAAGTACGGCACCTGAAGAGCAACTAGCTTGGTATATGAAAGTGTGATGCTCCTAAAAAAAGACCACCTTTCACTTAGTAGAAATGAAACCATCACGCTACTAGAACGTGCCTATACTACATGGTAATGTTGCATAATGTGGAGTGACCTACAAAACATAGAAAAACTACAAATACCACAGTAAAGAAATCCGTATACAGAAAGTGCAACTATTTGTAATGATTGCAGTGTGATTGACTAGTTGCCTGAGAATTATGCAAATAAAAATGAAACAACAAGCTGGTCTTGCAGCAGGGTTACCATAAATGAAAAAGAAAAGACTACACAAACTGGGGGACACCTTCAGTTGGAACATCGTCTTGTATTGCTGATAGTCCTCATACAATGAAACAATCAAACTGAAATTGAACAATCGATAAATTCATAAAATTAAAATGAAATTATAAACTTAACGAAGTGAACTAACAAAAGACAAGGAACAATAAATGAAAGGCAAAACTGAAACTAATTAGTTTCTTTCTTGCTGTAGCGTCATGGTCTGCGCCAAGGAGTGCAGCTCACTCGTGATGCCCTCCTGAGCCGCCGCCCCCTCTCTGGCTGCTGCCTCTTTGTGCGCCAAGACAACGATGCTGCTCATCAACTGGACGATTCTTCGAAGAATCTGAAATGAAGAATCATGGTGGAGTCGCGTGAGTCTGATTCCTCGCAACTGGCTGGCAACTGCAAGCTACTGTTGTCAAGAATCACAACATGCACAACAATTTCCTCTCTCATGAGGAGCCACTGGCCCGACTGCATCCATTGGTGGTGTCAAGCGTCGTGTACAAGCTATGCGGTCTTCGTTTGGACAGACAAAAACCTGCTGAAACTACTCTTCAGACATCTGTTCAAATGCATCTCTTACCTCCAAACAGCCCTTTTCAGGGCTAACCAATTTTTCGCCCGGCTTTTGCTCTTTGCCCAGCCATGGTACCCTCCCTGAAAATATAGCACATTTCTTATTTACGTTCTGAGTTGGTTTGTTTTTTTTTATTTGTAATTCAGTTACGATAACAGAGCATGAAAAATATTTATATCCTTGATGTGAAGTGACACCGACGGTTATACCAACCCGGTGCGTCTCTTCGCTGGGAGCAATGCTGTGGGTGCACTGCGAGGACAGGGCCAACAGAGTGTCAACTCGTCGTGACCGCGATCTATGTCGTGGCCGCACAGGGCATCGAAACACTGAAAGAATACACATTTTCTATAGTCAGTTCAATGAAATACACGAGAGTTCATTTTATCAAATAGCTTGCTTATCAGTAATTTACCAGGTACAATGGCCACCCCCTGCGTGCCCGCTGCTTCGCAAGGTTGATCCTGTACCACTGTAGTTAGAGGAAAAGAGCAAATGCAATAATACTTTATGGACCTGCACACGCATTAAACAAAATTTAAAACAGGCGTTGCGCTGATGCTTATGTGTCACTGTGCTTGGGCCCACAGCCTCTTCAGTCTCAACCTCTTGTGCTGCCGAGGGAACGCCAGCCTGTTGGAAAATATCGTAAGCATACCCCTTGGCTATGTGGCTATTCGTTGCGCTGGCTGTGCAATGAGCTTTCGTAGTACACATATTCGGAATTCTACATTTAGTGAGCACTTAATGATCCCGTAATTATTTGTCTTTGTGCACTCGCCTGTCGCCATTTTATTTTTGTGATGACCGATTCCCATTCTTTATTTCGTTATTTCTGTACAAGAACACAAAATGGAGCAAAGCCAAAAGGCTAGAAGCCTCCCAATAGGCCTTTGCTCCAATTGCAGTGAGGCACACAGGCAATCAAAGCACTATGTAAATACAAATAAAAATGAGAAATAAATGAAAAACATACATAATGTAATGCATGTAATAACAATAAAGCATCATTTGTAACATAAATATGAGCTACAACACTCGCAACGTTAAACATACTAATAAACGCTGCATGTGCTCATCGCCATACATAAAGCAAAGTGAAGAAAAAGAAGACTAGATACAGTTAGGAATAATCACACGGTGCAGTATTCGCATCAGGAAAAAAAACATGACATTCAACATCCAGGTGGACAAACAGGAAACATGGCAAATGGACTTCGATGGTATTTTCAATCAGTACCATCCTAACGATTTACTTGGACTGGTTTTTATATCTAGAAGACTGTCGGTTTTATCTGGAAGGGTTGGGATTCGTGTTGCCGTCCGTAAATCGTTGGAATCTCTAGAATCATTCTAGCATATGCACGAAAATAGTACACAGACCCCTCGCAAAAATCCCCATTTTCCCAAAATGATAGCCAAACTGAGATTGTACTGGATTAACCTACCCGCTTTTCCATTATCTCTCTCTCCCATGCTATTTTACTGTTCACAAACCGTGTCGCGTTGCGCTAACGGTACCTCTTACAGATAATGACAAACTTTGGGGCACCGCTCAGACACCCAAAATTTTCCGGCGATGTGCTTACCTCTTGGTAGAGCGTACCGACCTGGAGGCCGCCAACCCGTGAGGTTCCCGTCACTCGCAGGATTCGCCCGCGGAAGCCCGGTGCGCGGCCTCCCTCAGTGCATCTGGAAACGCATATGCCAATGTCGAAGGACGAGTTGCCCATACCATTAGGTCGCTCACCTTTGAGCTTCGAGAACGGCATTGTGGCGGGCTTCGTGCACTTATTTTTGCCACCAGTCCTACCACTGTGCAGTAGTTTAGTAACAGGGTCCTGGGCGTTCAGTCTGTCAGCTGTCACAGCCGTCGCCTGTACGCAAGGGTCAAGCCATGCTGCAGCTCGCTGGCCTTTTGGGCCAGCTCGTGATACTGCTCCATGAAAGCGAGCACTATCTCCCGCTGGCTCTGCACCATAGCGCGTTTTCCCATGGGCAACGGCTCGAATGAACAACCATTCAAAAAGTCGCGCTGTTTGAATTTTAATACATGTGGAGACATGCTATAGGCATTGCTTGAAAATAAGTGGTCGCCAGCGCCACCACTAAAAAATCTCGCAGAACTGAGACACCATCTAGCGCTTTCTCGAAGCATTAACAGCAATAATTTGTTTCTATCTTCCCGCATTCCAAACTATACCAATAAAAAGCAACGAATTCAAATTTTGCTATACACTTGTTATAATCAAAAATTTTTAAACGCGTTAGAAACACTTCTCAATCTATTATACGGTCCCCCAGCAGACGACAAAAGTGTGACGCAGGCTGCCCCTCCGCTCATTGGCTGTTTGCGCCCCCGCGTTCTCACAAACACTGCGCGCCGCCCATTTTCTGACGTAATGGACGGACCGCCTCCGTCCAAATTTGGAACGCTTACAAGATTGCGCCGCAGGACGAGCAGATGCCAGAAGTGATTGGCTTGTGCGGGCAGAAGGTCCAGGGCTATCATTTTCGTGATGTCGTGCGTTGTTATGAAGTGGGGGGCCTAGCGGAAGACACGGGGTCCGTTGGCATCTAACCGCTGCCACCACTGTTGCGAAGGACGGATGGGGTACGGGGACTTTGGTAACCCCACCGCTTCGAAGAGGCGCTGGAGTGAGGAGCCAGGAGGGACGACAGGTCGAAGAAGACTGATAAAAGACTTTATACAGTGATGTACATGATCCACGGCCGTGTCTCCGTGAGGAGCTCTTGACACGGCCGGGTCTCCCTGAGCAGCCGCCAGTGCACCCCGATGCACCAGCTTTTCTACTCTCGGTCGGTCGCTTCCTCCTTGCGCTTTTCCACGAAGCGGCTGGAGTGCGGTGCAGGTCCGTGCCTGCAGTCATGCCGGGGGGTCCTCTCAACGTCCCTTGTTTGTTCTCGCCGACCGGCGACCGGTGAGTAGCTTCCGAAAGATGTCGACGGATGACGCACGAGCGCCCTCCGGGAATGCCCGCTGTGGGGTCGGTCGCTGGTGGAACTGCACGTGCTGGCAGGGGAATTTGAGGCACAACAGCACCCCCGCCACCAAACAATGCATCAGGAGGATGAGCGGCTCAACGTGGCTCGTCTGAAGTGATGCGACGTACGGGCCAGCAGGCTCATCCATGGACCGGTGGCGAAGCCCTCAGGTGCACAGGTTCCTCTCCTGGCATTCCACTCGAACACACAGCTCAAAGGGGTTCACGGATCCTGGAGGAAAGACATACTCGACAGGACAGCCATTGTCGAACCACGCCTAACGCTGCAAGTGCCCTCCGCACACCCCTCGAACTGCCAGACCACCATAAGTCAAAACCAACTTAGAACTAAAATTAGCACTCTCAAGTGAAACGCAATGAAGTGCAATATCTCACGGCAACAAGTCAGAATTCAGACCTCAATTTCAGGCGTTGTCAATCACAACAGCGTCCACAGAATACAAAAATTGCCATCATAATAAAGGTAACTCTACCGTAGCCGCGTAGGCAGGTAAGGCAAACGCTCGAAGAGGCGAACCGAAACTCAAAGGCTCCACTTTAAGCTCGTGTTTCGTTATTGATTCAGCAAAACACTCTGATAGATTCATTTCACTCGCGATTCTCAAAAATCCAACGGACGCTCCAAGAAAGCTTTGGAGATCCTTAGAGAACAACAGTGTCTACCCCAGGACAATAAGTCCGCGTTAACCTCCAATGCTAAACAAACGCTTCCAGAAACAGAGGGAAAAGTGGCGATGTCCTTACCTGTCCTGAAAACTCGAAGCTTACGTCGCTCTTGGCACCATTTAAACTACGTTTGGTGTAGCTCTCCCTCTCTCACGTAGTACTCTATCCATTTCATGTTTTATGAAAACTCTGGCAGCCCTTCCTTACGCCTGCGCTGCTCAATGTTTCACACGCGCCTTTCGCTCATCGCTCTCTAGACGCATTCAGCAAAGGGAATAATAAAACTCAAAACAAAAGAATCTCACAAGAATAAGAAGTAACGACGAAATAAACTCACGCGTATGACCATAAAAAGGAATAAACTAAATTCGACACTTGCGCTCACACTTCACTTACACAACAAATCAAAACGTGTGCTTAAACAGAGGCTCTCAACATTCAGCCTACATCTCTGTTGAACAACAGTTCGCTACATCAGCGTTCTCAAGCTCTAATAGAGCGCTAGAATTTGCAGTGCAAATATCAACAACAAATAAAAATGGAAACTGAAAAACATGCTTCTACAGCAAGCGTAAAACTAACATCCTAAAAACATCGCGGCATTTTCAAGTCGAAAGCACACTCAAAGCATAGACAAATTCACTCGTCAATCGTCGTCATCCTCCGGTGACAGCCAAGTGTGCACAGACGCACCCTTTCAGACGAACTCTCGGGAGTCGCGAGTTCCACGGTTTTGGCGATAGGCGATCTTGACAAATGGACAAAAAGCCTAATTGCTTGTCCGAACAGGCAGCCATGACAACTGAGTTGCGATCTGAATGGCCTCCACTGCGACAGTAAACTGCCCCCGCACTGCCCTTGATGCCTATTGTCCCATTCCTCCCCGAGAAGCTACCCTTTAGACACGGAGGGGGACGGCCTTTGTTAGGGCTTAGTCGTACTGCTCGTGCGCGGCGCTGCGGCGCGTTCCTGCACTTGCGGTGTAGTGACAAAGAAAAAAGCAGGCGCAGTCTTCCTAGTTTGAATTGCCTTGAAATTCTGTACCTCACGACGCGCGTCACGCGTATTTCTGACCTTAGAAACAGCCTGTGCTTAGGACTTTTCCTAGAAGATCTGTTCGGGATCTTACGCCTAAATCTGGGCTTAGTGCCTCGGCTGACGATGTCATGACGCTTAGCTGCTTTCTCTCGCTTGACGGTACTCGTCTTTTTCGGGCCCTCTTTCCGATGATTTCTACGGAATCTTTTGCCCTCGTAGCGGCTCGCGATGTTCGGGGTCTCAACATCTGCACACGGTTGTACTTGCCCCTCTATTTGCATAGGTAAATCCCCATACGGCTGCACTAGCATATCATCACGGTCACCTCGTGCTTCTGTTAGAACGACAGATTCGGCGCTGTCTAAGCTATCCAGCTGGCCCACTGATTTAACATCCATTAGTGGGACTCCTTCATAATGGGGCATTGACCCTTCTCGCTGGCCTTCGCCGTCGGCCTCTGAAAATACAGTAAAAGTACTGTTCTCCTCACTCTGTGGGTACTCCACATATACCGCACCGTGACCAACAGTCACCAAGCTATCCGCTTCCAAATCGGCGGTACTGTCGATAAGTTCGACTCTTTCATTACTGTCTCGACCTTCGCAATCGGCCGGACTCCCTTCTACATGACCTTCAAAGTCGGTCTGTGAACCACATGCATAAGACGTGATGCACTGTTCATTTTGTGCCTCAACACACAGGGCGCTAGCCATCTCAGCACTGGCTTTACTGTCGATAATTTCGACCTTTCCATTTGCGTCTCGGCCTTCGAAGTCGGCCTCTAATCTAGATGCAGAAGTACTGCTCTGTTCATTCTGTGTGTACTCAACAGGTACCACACCATCATTTATCACAGCGCTAGCCCTGTCCAAAGTGGCTTCACTGTCGATAAACTCGACCTTTCTGTTACTGTCTCGGCTTTCGAAGTCAGCCGGACTTACAGCACACAAGTGGCTGGACTCCTCTACATGGCCTTCGAAGTCGGCCTCTAAATCGCATGCAGAAAACTTGCTGCATTCTTCATTTTGCGCCTCAACACACAGGGCGCTAGCCATCTCAACACTGGCTTTACTGTCGATAATTTCGACCTTTCCATTTGCGTCACGGCCTTCGAAGTCGGCCGGACTTACAGATTCAACATGTCTGGACTCAACCTGGCCTTCGCAGTCGGCCTCTAAATCAGCTGCGGAAAGAATACTACACTCTTTGCTCTCGGCAAGCTCGTCTTTGTCCGCATTGTCGTGGCTTTCAAAGTCGGCCGGCTTTACACCACGGAGAAAGTAGCTGAACAGAGCGTCTTCAGCCTTACAAAAGTCACGAGCTTTCTCTGGGGCTAAATTCAGTAAAACACTTGCGATGTTGCGCGGTAGCAACGTGACCAGCTTATCTACCCAAAGGTTTCTAGAAATACTAAAATTTCTGCAGGTATGCTCAAAATTAGCGAGAAAAGTTGCGACGTTCTCGCCTCTCTCGAGGACATGCAGATATTTTCTTGCCCTTATCCACTTGAATTCTTGCTCCAGCTCTTCCATTTTGCGCTCATGTTCACGCTCTAACCTCTCGTTTTTTTCTCTGAGCTTACGAGCAGCGGCTTCTCTATCCTCAATTGCCTCGAGAGCTTCATCGGCCTCTTCCACCGTCACCTCCTCTACACGCATCAACTCCAGAAGAGCTTGCCTCGTTTTTGCGGGGCCGGTGGAAATGCCCAATTCCTCGAAAATTTGGAGGAGATCCTTCACTCCGAACCTGTCCATACTGACACTGCACTCCGCCTCATTCACCCTCTCCAAATAACTAAGCAGTCAAACGATCCGTGGTTGACTGAACAAAGTTAAAATCTAAAGACAAAACTTCAGAATCTACTACTAACAACAACGTTAGATAGCTAGGTCTCGCAATACGAGCGGAAAACTTCGGGCACTCACCACACCAGGGTAGCTGACGCTGGTTGATCCCATCTAGCTGCCATCCAATGTTGTGAAATGGAGGGCCAAGCGGAAGACACGGGGTCCGTTGGCATCCCACCGCTGCCACCAATGTTGTGAAGTGGGGGGCCTAACGGAAGACGCGGGGTCCGTTGGCATCTAACCGCTGCCACCACTGTTGCGAAGGGCGGATGGGGTACAGGGACTTTGGTAGCCCCACCGCTTCGAAGAGGCGCTGGAGTGAGGAGCCAGGAAAGACGGCCGATCGAAGAAGACTGATAAAAGACTTTATACAGTGATGTACATGATCCACGGCCGTGTCTCCGTGAGGAGCTCTTGACACGGCCGGGTCTCCCTGAGCAGCCGCCAGTGCACCCCGATGCACCAGCTTTTCTACTCTCGGTCGGTCGCTTCCTCCTTGCGCTTTTCCACGAAGCGGCTGGAGTGCGGTGCAGGTCCGTGCCTGCAGTCATGCCGGGGGGTCCTCTCAACGTCCCTTGTTTGTTCTCGCCGACCGGCGACCGGTGAGTAGCTTCCGAAAGATGTCGACGGATGACGCACGAGCGCCCTCCGGGAATGCCCGCTGTGGGGTCGGTCGCTGGTGGAACTGCACGTGCTGGCAGGGGAATTTGAGGCACAACAGCGTTGGAGGGGATCTTGTGGCAGGCGAATTGCAGGTGGCCGGAGGACTTGTCAAAAACTGATGCAGTGAGAGGGATGAAAGTTGGTATTCGTGCGACGGTGGCAAAGTGGCGTGAGATATGCCCTCGGGGAGTACCTGAGGGCAGAATCCAAAATTCAGGAGTGGCAGATAAATGTTTGTTTTCGCCGAGAAAAATAATTCTAAAGTGAGCGATTTTGCCTTTTTGACATAAGCAAGAGATTCCGTTTCGGTCGATTGATTCAGAGTCAAGGACTTGACAAGTTTGTGTAGCCAGCTACCTGCAGAAGTGCTTAACATCTCTAAGTTGTTGACCCCTTCCGCATACGTAATTCTCAGGCTCTAGTTCAGTTGTTAACAGAGAAGAATCCTGGCGACTGCACAGCGTGTAGTATGGATGTAGAAGACTTGTATTACTCGTTGCCGCACGAAGGTTTGTCAAAATGCGTAAAAGAATGTATTGAAGAATAAGGGCGAGAGCCTGGTTTTATAGATATGTGCGGAGTTTCCACAGATACTTTTCTAGAAATTCTTTCCATGTACTTAACGTCAACATTAGTTGGATATAGAGAAGGCGTGTTTGTGCAGAAATCAGGGATTTGTATAGGTTCTAAGGTCGCCCCTATTCTAAGTGATCTATACTTGAGCAAGTTTGACTGCCGTTTAAAAGAGGCCTTAGGGGACCACATCATCAGAGTATTTCGGTATGCGGACGATTACTTGGTATTTTGTAGTAAGCATGATTTTGAATCCGCCGTCACCTATGTAAGCGATCAATTTAAACTTAATGGAGATGGTCTAAGGTTTACGAAAGAACTACCGTTGAGAAATGTAATACAATTTTTAGACATCTCTTTGTCATTTGAGCAGAATCACGTGTGTTGGCAGTATTCCTCTAGAGCATCTAAGCCATTGTTGAACTTTCACTCCAAGCATTCGAAAGTAGTAAAAAACGGAATAGCCATGTCATGTCAGTCCTATCGAAGTCATGCGTACGCCGTTTGAACAATAGCTTTATTGCGCAGGTCGAGCGCCTTTGAGTAGCAGGGCACCCTAGACTATCCATAGCCACAGTAGCTGAACGTCTAAAGAAGTCGATTTCGACCGGAGCGGGCGCCATTGCAGCGCGTAACATTAACAAGAAAAGAGTCGTGAGTATTCCGTATATCCACGCAGTTTCGCACAGGCTTAAGAAAGTGGGAAGTAGATATGGGGTTAACGTTGTCTTTACGGCTCCCAATAAGTTAGGTAAGATATGTGCTGCTGTGCATAGAAAAAATGAGTTGATAGAAGCAAAAAAGCGAACAGATAGCTGTCAGGCAAAGCACACAGCCAAAAATAATTTTACCGACTGTCGCACGGTTGTGGTTTATAAGATTCCTTTTAGCTGCAGACGTTTCTATGTAGGGCAAACAGCGCGCTCTATTAATCAAAGCATAATTGAACATAGAAGGTCGCTATAAAGTGGAACGCCGTCTAATTTATCATTGCACTGCGAGGTCTTCAACTGCACGCCCATGTTAGACGAAAGCGAGATCCTGTACAGACATAAGAATGAAGAAATGCGTTTAATAGTCGAGGCCTGGCATATTAGTATGAGTGCAAGCGCGTGCGTGAGTCAGCCGTCGATTAGCTTAAACAGAGAAGAGATAGAATGCCTTAACAGTTGTCTATCGCGTAGACCGGCACGTGTAACCGTTTGAAAGGTGGCGCTACCTTTCCTGGGCATGCGCAGATAAGTTGTGTCTTGTCTCTTTTTCGCCTCTGTTCTATGCTTCAGTTGATAGTCGGCGTTCGTGTTGTCCACTTATTCCCCTTGTGTCCGTGTTTTTGCACGCCTGTTCTTTTCACTTTGGACCCTTACCAACTCGCTCAACTTTCTGTCCTTTTGAGCTTCAGCCATTGATAGAGCTGGTTGTGAATGCCGAATGGAGGTCGCTGACGCGGCCGCGCCAGAATGGAAATGCTTGGGGAAGCCTGAAAGTTCCTTGCGCCGAGGCTCTGTTCTGAATAAAGCTGTTGCGTGCGCGAAATGATAGAGAGTGCTACAAAGTAAATCTATTCCAGCCCGCTTCTACCCTGGTCTAATGACGTCTAAATTATGTCACCGCCGACGCAAGGAAGGTGGTGAGATAAAATTGAGTTATTCCTTTCTGAATATGCCCAATAAACGCTATCTTCTCTCCTGAGTATTTCTTATTTAACACGAAAGTGGTTTATGCCGGGTCCACCAAGAAGTCAGCGGCGTACTTCCGTAACGGAAGTGGACCTTCGAAAAAAAATGAACTTATCTCCCCAATGAAAATTTTCACCCAGGCGGACTCGAACCCACCTTCAACCGGGATTTGACGAAAGGAGCTGGACGCTCTACCGATACACCACCGCAACAATGCTCGCATAGGGAACAGATAGGCCTATATGTTCACTATAGCGCTTTACAAGTTACGCTTTACAATTGTCGTCCGGTTAAAGTAAAGGTGTTTCCTAGAGTTAACTATAGTGTTTAATAAGAAAAATTATTCGTAAATTAACATCGCCTCGTTTATACTGAACTTCTAGTTTGGTTACGTTCGCTGCGGTAGTACCGCAATTCAGGAATTAAGGATAAAGCGAAGGACATTGTCCTGATAATTCGCGCCGGTAGACAGCGCTTCAGTAGTCTTCGCGCCTCGACCGCAGCGGAAGTTAGGTTAGGGGAGTGGCGGCGTCTTGACGGTGCGTTCCTCGGGCGAAGTAAGAACGTGGCCACTACAAAATTTTTCTTGCACGGCCAAGTGTGTTGGGTTGCGACGCGCACTGCTACATGAACGCAAGGACGACCGTGGACAAGCAAATGGTTGGCGTTTCGGTGCATTGGGTTGTGTTCACAAAACGATCCGCTGACAACCCGTTCGGTTTCGCTTACAACTGTCGGTATTTGCGGACGCTATTCTTTTTTTTTTTGAGAGCGAATAACACTTCATATTGGATTGAAGCTCCTTCTTTCTCACATTCCATCTACAGTTGTTGGCTGTCGCAGGTTTTCACTATTTGAAACTGCTTCCTGTCACACGATTATTTGGTCACCACGCTGACGGAAGACATTAGTTTATCCAGTTTGGCTGACCGAAAGCGGAACACTCGGGAATGTGGTATGCGTGTCTGATCGGTCTACTTTCAGTGGCACAAGTACTCAGTAACACCTGTTACCTTGGCAGCACCTCGCGTTCGCCTCCGACTTAGAAGCGCATTATGATATTGAAATAATACAATAAATCATATAAGCTCCACGAAAGGGAGCACAATGCTCATGGTCACAAAGCAAATTCTCCCTCAGGGTGCTATTCACGTCCTCCTGGATAAGATGCAGACGCCGACTGCTCGAAGCGCGTTGCAAGTGCTGGATGCTATCAGTCCAGTTCTAGCAAGCCTACAGAAGTCCAACACTTGAGAACTCTAACACGAGCACAATGGCTCTTCAAGAGCATTTGCAATCGTTTAGAGGTGATATCAGAAGCGCTTTCTTAATGTAGTGGAATGCGAGAAGCTTGAGGCAAAGTTTCTCGGACTTACGGCAGTTCCTGCTTACAAACAGTATGGCGCTATGCATTTCAGCTACGCCAAGCAACGAAAGTGCTGCTACATTTTCTGGACGCGTCTAGGCTCATTTACTGTCTCTGAATATGGACAAAGAACTTTTATAACGTTAGCGACACTGCAATATTATTTTGTACGTCATTGTTTTATTTTTTTATTCTTTTGCTCTCTCTCTATCTTCCAGAACTTTCCTTCCCCTTCCCCAGTGCAGGGTAGCCTACCGGGATAAGCCCTGGTTAACCTCCCTGCATTTCCTATTCCTTTCTCCTCCTCCTTCCTCTCCCTCAGGGTTTCAGAATGGCTAAAATCACTGCTTTAGAATATCGCTGCGTTGAGACTTTAGCCACGGACGTTTCCCGGGAGCCCTCTCAGTCTGCAAGTTGTACTGACGGGGACATTAGGAAAATTATCACCCGGGACCTCCTGATGAGGCTAAACAGTTCTGCAACTTATTGAATTCCTACAAAGACATGCTCGGCCTGAATAACCAAACTTTAGGCCAGATATCACTCGTCAAACACAGCATCCACACAGGTGATAATCCACCGATCCATCGACGGCACTACCAAGTCTCAGCTTAGGAACGGCAAGCCATCAAAGCAGAAATCGACAAGATGCTAGCGGAAGACATCACTGAGCCATCGTGAAGCCCTTGGGCGTGACCTGTCGTGCTAGCTAGTTAAAAAGAAGGACGGCAAATGAAGATTCTGTAGCGACTATCCCCGCGTCAGTCGCATCGCGTAGCATGACGTCTACCCGCTACCTCGCGCACGAATGTCTTGACTTCCGCGAGCAAGGCGGAATGGCCAGAGATGGCCGACAAGGTAGCGAGATCGGCGCCGCGTGATGGAGGGCGACGGGTCATCGACCGCTGTCGACGCAGCTTCTCGTAGCTTTGGCACAGCGTTATGACCTCGGCCACAGTGCGAGGGTTTTTGGCAAGCAGCATGGTGAAGGCGTCATCGTCAATACCTTTCATAATGTTCCTGATCTTTTCAGACTCCAACATGGTCGTGTTCGCTTTCTTGCACAAGTCGAGGATATCTTCTATATAACTCGTGAAGGATTCACCGGCCTACTGAGATCGTTCGCGTAAGCGCTGCTCTGCTTGCAGCTTACGAACGGCAGGGCCACCGAACACGTCGACAATGGCGGTCTTGAAGTCGGACCACGCCAGGAAATCTGATGCGTGGTTGTTGTACCTCAGGCTCGCCACGCCCGCGAGGTAGAATATCAAGTCGCTCAGCTTTCCTGCCTCGTCCCACCTATTCGGCACGCTCACGCGCTCGTAAATCGTGAGCCAGTTCTCCACGTCGGTCCCATCCGCGCCAGTGAAGACAGGTGGGTCTCGGACACGAGGTACATCGGCACATGTGGTTGGTGCGGGCGGAGGCGTTTGCTTGGCGGCGTCTTGAGGCATGGTGGACGGCACTGTGCGGGAGCGAAGTTCCAGGGGCATAGAAAGAGATCGAAGTTGTTGTGAGGGTACCCAGCACCTCCACCTATTGTAAAGGCGTTTACTGAAGGCTGGCGTAAGGCCCGACCAGTAGCTTGGTCAATGGCTGAAGGCCCGAGCCCCGAGAGCGAGCGGCGAGCACGAGCGATGCGCGTTAGGTTCAGACCCACTAGAGCACCCTGGAGAGCCTGCTCCACTACAGGGTTCGGTACTTTCGCTACAATATATATATATATATATATATATATATATATATATATATATATATATATATGCAGCCATCCATCAACAATAAACGAAACACTGCATGGCACCTCATCATTGCCAACGACTTTGGTACATGCGACAGTCTGATGATCTCTAGCAGTAAAGCCAGTAAAGCGTACCATACAGCCGGGCTGCCTTCGTCGCGTAATGAAAATGTGTGGTAGCGTCACTCGCGTCACTGAAGTTAAAAGACAGTAATAGAGAAATCCACCAAAACGTTTGAAGCCGCAGGCACGAAGACAAGACAAATCCATGTCGTACCAAATGCATCATTCCCATGGCAGCTTCACGATCGCAGCGCCAGTTTACCCTCTGGTATTTTAGTAGGAAACTCCATGGCTGGAGTCAAAAATGTATGACGTCACCTCTATTAGCGCGGAAATCTCCGACCAGGAGTCGCCCCTTGTATTTATTTTTTGCGCAATTTATACCTTACCAAGCGTCCTTGCGCGGTGCATTTGGTAATCTGGAAAGGTAATTTACATATACAAGAAAAATGGTAATTCATTATAGTGCCCCTTTAAGGGACACTAAAGTGTATTTAGAATCATAATTTATTTTCAGGAGTCGATTGTCGTTAATTTCGCAATTTTAAGCTGAATATTCAAAGAATAAACGAATGTCAAAATGTTAGTTTCGAAATTCTCTCCAGGGCTTCGACCTCGTCACGTCAGAAGGCCAATTTTTTTTTCGTATTCTGGCCACTTCCCTCCATCAAAAGTTCTGAAACTCCCTGCGTTAAGTCCCTGGCTTCCATAGAACATAACGTGTGTCTTTATCACCGATAAATAGTTATGCAGGCGTCAGCAGACGCCGTCAAAGATCTGTGACGTCGCGGGTGTTAGTGCTGGAACTTTAAACAGGAGTCACCACCTGCATATTTTTTTTTTCGCGTCTCCTAGCTTCCCAAAGATCTTCTCCTCGTAAAATTTGTGTTTTTGGTATCGTGAAAAGCAATCTAGTAATGCTAGACAAATTGTTTCGCACTTTGTAGAGGTACAACATAAAGGGCGCGGTTGGCTTTCAGAGGCAGATTAGAAAAGAAGACAGATATAACTTACCTAGTGAAAACTTCGAGGCACAAATCTCACAAAAAATGCCCTTGTTAAAGTGCAAGGCAGCACGTAGTGTTGTGAACACAGCAATAACCGACGATAATGCTGCGTGTCTTGTTTGCTTTCGCTGTACCTTCGTTACCATTTCTTTCTTGCTGGCCTGATTGTCAACATAGCATTTTCTGGGGTCTTACGCCCCCCAAACCACGATTTGATTATGAGTGACGCCGTAGTGGAGGACTCCACAAACTTCGACCACCTGGGGTTCTTTAACGTGCACTGCCATCGTACTGTAGATGGGCCTTAACATTTCGCCTCCATCGAAATGCAGCCGCCGCGGCCGGGATTTGACCTTCGAATCGCGAGCCGAGTGCCATAGCCACTAGACGGCTGTGCTGGAGCTGTCGTTGGCTGTTATAACTCCTGCTTCTTTTCAGTTGTGATTCTGACATATGAATAATTACTTAAATACGTAAGTAAAATAAAGGTCATGGGTTCTGAATCAAATATTTCACAGAAATTTCGACACCGTTTTCATTAGATGCTTCACATGAGGTTAAGCAGTATAAAGAATGAAGTTATAAAATTAGTTGCTCTGCGCGACGCCCAACAACGTGCATTTATAAAGATTTGGCCCATATTTAAACGATGGTTAAAATTACCTGGCAAGTTCGACGCTGCATCCTCTTAAATACGGCTCGAAAGGAGTCATGTGTGAGGTGGCGCGTTTAAACCGCGCGATACTCCAGAGTATGTCCGCGGTGACCGAACGAGAGCGTACAGGAATGAGGCCGTGCCTCATGCATATGGAAACAATCACTCTTCCCCATCACGCACGCCCTGCAAGGTGCTCCCGTTGAATGACATTTGTCGAATCCTTCCTCGCCACGCAGTGTCCACGCAACGTCGTTGTTGCACTCCACAGCTCTCGGTAGCCACGAACACGTCACGACTGCTACACCGTTTAGTCGAGTCGCCCGCGCGCATGGTGAACTTGCAAGCCTTGTTCTGCGCAACGACAGCTTGAACAGTGCCATCTTTTCTATCTGACGCCACGGTTGAAATGCGAGTCGTCCAAGTGTACAGAGCAGCGAGGTCAGAACTTATACCCCTGACACACGGGCATGCTAAAGTACTTTAGGTAAGGGGACATCTACCGGAAAGGCGTTCATGCCCAGTGACACACGACAAAGGAGTATCTCCTTCCCGGCAAAGTTCCTTTGCAGAAAGGTCGATCGGCGATCTACTTTTCGAGCGTAAAAGGCGTACTCTCGCCGACAGCGTACACGACCCGTAAGCGGGAGAGAACTTTTCACAAAATTACAACACCCCGCAAGTATTTTCTCGGCTTGCGTATAAGCTTTAACTTTTAGCCGTAATGATATTTGTGGGGCTGTGAAGATTTATTTTTGCCGCACTCTCGAACGCTCACATCGCCGCCATGCGGCATTCCGGCAGTGTCTGCTTCTTCGCCGTGGCAGAGATTGCGCGTGAAGCGAACAATCAACATTATAAGCCATCACCAATAAAACGATATTTTTACGTTCCGCAATCGCTAAAGGTAATGAAATGCGGAACATTTTAAAAGTGTTCCCTCTCTTGCTGTTTTAACAAGCAGCGCCATTTTCTTGCGGCGTTCGTCTTAGGAACCACCTTAAGAAGTTCACGTGCTGCCGTGTGTCATCGGCGCAACTACTTCCTGCAGAGGGTCCTTGAGAGTAGAAAAGGGGGTTCACTACAAAGGACTTTACTTTTGCCCGTCTGTCAGGGGTATTAATTAATGGAGTCGAATAAAACAGCGCTTCAGGCCGGACAAATATATAACGAGCAGGAATTCTCGCAAGCAACAAAAACATGCTTTACAACCGCGATGATAATCATGAGCACCTTTTCACGTTCCGTTACAACATCCTTCAACAGATATCTCACCGTTAACAAGCGCAGTGAAAGGCGCGCTCACATAAGAAACTCTATGTCGCTTAGTGTGGAAAGATCCGCTCAAGTGTGCGCTTCTCGCTGTATAGCGCCCCAGAAGCACGCACTTGCCAAAAATTCGCTGATCGATCTATTCAATTTTACAACGTTCAGCCGAATGATTGGGGACCGAGTCTTTGAGCGACTTAAGTGTGCCACCTCAACGAGTCACTCATACATCCTCATATCAGTCTCATGTGAAACCACCCGGTATACTTCCTATACAATTGTGCATGCATATTCGACAAAGCGCTTTGCGTGTTTCTTAACGCGTGAGTGTTTTTCAGGACTGAGACGCAATGACGACATCTGCCTACAAGTCTTGCGTTAGCTGGTGACGAGCGCGCTTTCGCTGATACGTGGATAGGGCTGCTCAAATAAAACTTCCTTAAAGCACACCCTTCATAACCCGAAATAAAAGAGAAGCTCGGGATAAGATGGAGGCTTGAATCAATGAATAGATCACTAAAAAATGATGGGGAACAGGAAATGTCGTTGAAGCCAACATTTCCACCAAGTGGATTTGTGTTCATCAGGACGGCAACTGCCTTCTCGAGCACCCGTTTCTGTATACTTTACCTTGGTCTCCGCCGATTTCACAGATATTAACTCTGAATTGAAAGTTTCTTGATTTCTTCCGTCGGACTTCTCCATCTCGTACAGTAAACGACAACTGGCTGTTGTTTAATAATAAATTAATATCGCTTGTTGAGTTAGACGTGCCTCTTTTACGCATACGCGGTGATTTGAGAAAACCCTGGTTTTCGAACAAGGTTGTTGGAAAAAAAAAAAAGCGTCTCTTTCATGATCGAAACGCTCGGTAAATTCTTAAAAGTAGGAGAAGTACTTTACATGTCTGCGTGAATATACTTTTGCGTTAAAACAATCCAAACAGAAGTTCTTTCACCACGACTTACAGACCATTATGCGCGTGAACCCTAAAAAAATTTGGAAAATTTTCAAACCAAGTAAAAGCCCCAATAACATTTCTTTGAGCTACCTTGATGGTTACAATGTGTCGATTGATGAGTGATCAGATGTATAATCAACTCGAACTTTTATCTGTTTTCACTGAAAAACCTACGCTAAATGGCTTTCCCCCTGTTTTTCCCAAATGCCTCCCATTACCATTACTTATACAAGAATTTTGAAGCTCATTGAAAAGATGAAGGTTTTTAGTGCCCCCGGGAATGATGGCATCACGGCCAAGATAGTAAAAGGTAGAAAAGTATTTTCCAGTGCTATATTAGAAATAACTTTTACGCAACCCATCACTGACAGTTCGCTTCCAAATGACGGGAAAATTAATAAAGTAGTAACGGTGTTTAAGGCCGGCAGTCGCTCGGATCCCTCCAACTATGGGCCCGTTTCGCTAACAAGCATTGCCTGCAAACTACTAGAAAATATAATCTGCTCCCAAATAGCATGCCATCTTGATAATCATTCCTTCATTTTTCACAATGAACATGGTTTTCGGCCTGGCTTATCATGCGATGCACAGCTCTTTGAATTTATTGCTGAACTTCACTTAAACTTAGACTAATCATTCCAGGCAGATGTCGATCGATTCGTGCGGTTTAACGTCCCTAAACCAGCTGTGATTATGAGAGACGCCGTAGTGGTCCCCGGGGGTTCTTTAACGTAACCTGACATCGCGCAGCACACGGGCCTCAACATTTCGCCTCCATCAAAATGCAGCCGCCGCGGCCGGCATTCGATGCCCTGCCACGGTGGTCTAGTGGTTATGGCACTCGGCTACGGAGGTCGCGGGATTAGATCCCGCGACATTCGGATCAGTAGCCGAGTACCATAACCAGTAGACCACGGTGGCGGGGCCGACAGGAGTCATCTGTTTAGATTTTCCGAAGCTTTTGATTGTGTTCCCCATCAGCGACATTTGGGGAATATGTCATGCTTCTAGCCGGACTCTCTCGCGTTGTCATGGATTCACTGCTTTCTGACAAACCGCCTCTAATACACAGTTGTCCGTAACAATCGTTCTGCCACTACTAACGTGATATCTGCAGCACTTTACGTAATACCCCGAGCACTTTATGCAATACCCCGACAGGGGTCCTTAAGGGAAAAACAAATGAAGCTGATGATGGATTGCTCGGTCGAGTCGTAGCTCAGGTGCCTGTACAATCAGTGATCATTCAATTGTCTATGGGCAGTCGTCGATAATGACGACTGTAACGCCCTTATCAGCGGGTTTAATGACAGAGGCACCTGAGCTACCACCCGACCGAGCAATTCAAGCCCAAGGTAAAAGAAATGTTAGAGGACCTCGTAAAAGAAAATCAAATGGCAGAATCTGCACTTAAATCATTAGTCCCTCTGAGCCCGGTACCTCGTAGATTTTATCTGCTCCCTAAAATAGACAAAGAAAGGTAACTCAGACCAACCCATAGTTTCAGGAATAGGCACCGTCACAGAAAACTTGTCGCGGTACTTAGACAGCCTTATACGCTCTATTCCACCTGAATTTGCCTCGTACGTCCTGTCCGACATTGCTCATCTACATTTTCCAAGCGATGCTCTTCTGCTCACACCAGATGATCGCGTCGCTGTATACGAACATTCCCCATGCAAATGGTATCTAATCTGTACTCCGCGCGTATAACGACTCTGTATACGACCAACCCATCGACGATTCCACTCTTGGTGTTATTTTATAGCACTAATCCTTGAACTCAACAACTTTGAATTTGACTGTGAACATTATGTTCGAGTTAGCGGGACATCAATGGGAACGAAAATAGGACCCAATTATGCGAAAATATTCATGAGAATACTAGAAAAGAACTTGCGCACTACTCGCGACCTCAAACCATTTTACTACAAACGCTTCATCGATGATATTTTCTTAATTTGGCACCACTGTGAAGCAGCATTCATTTCCTTTTTTGCTGACTTTAACAACGCCGAGCCGTCAGTCTCATCTTCTCATTCTTCTTCATCGATCAGCATAAACTTCCTTGACGTCACGGCATCTCTGTGTGATAGTAAGTTGACGAATACGCTTTATAGGAAGCCAACTGACCGAAAGCGATACCTGCATTTTAAGAGCAATCATGTGAAACATTGCAAAACAAGCATCCTGTATAGCTAAGCTATACAGTTTAAAATAATTTGTCCGGACGACACAGAATCCACTGGGAACTGTGACCAGCTTCGTAAAGCACTAACTGACCCGAAGTACCCTTGACAGATAATTGACCACGCGGTCAAACGGGCTGATTCGCTGGACAGGAAAGACCTCATCAGTATACGGACAAGCGAAGAGCGGCGTTCTCATGCACTAACATTGTCCTAACACATTCTGCATCTGTTCCTCACGTGTCCCGCATCCTCAGAAAACATCATAACTTAGTGACACAGTGCGATCGGCGTAGAACATTTTCACGAAATCGCCGAAGGTGGCATATCGTCGCTCCAGGAACCTGTGTGACACGGCAACCGGTTCAAAGATTAAAGCTGTTGCTTATTTTGGTTGCCCTGCTTGTAACAAACCCCGTTGTAAAATGTGCATGCATATGACCACATCGAATACTGCTCGAAGCACAGCATCGAATTTTTCTGTAAAAATCAACGGCAATTTTACTTGCGACAGCACTGGCGTCATCAATCTACTGGAATGGTCAATGTGTCATACGCAGTATATCGGTCAGTCCGAAACCTCATTTTGTGCACGATTTACCAACCACAGGGCACATGTCAACGGCTTATCCCATCTCCCTCTATCTCGCCATGTAAAGCTGCCGGGACATACATTCGGCAAAATCAATGCAACGATAATAAAATCAGGGTTCAAACTGCATCATGATTGGGAAGTACGAGAATCGTTCCTCATTCATAGACCTAACACTGTGTGATGCGCGGTATCAACGAGAGCGTCGGTAAAGTGTTGTGCCTGTGAGCCATACCTTGAGCTTTACGTTGTTGTCATTTTTTGTATAATCATTTTGAATCATGTTCATCGCCACTAATGCAGCTAATGTACTGTTTAGATATGTTCTGAAAACATTATCTTTTTCCATTTTATTGTTTTTTTCTTTCTTTCGTCGCGCGTACATATGGCGATGCTACGCGCATCAGCATCGGAGTTTGTGATTCGCATATCACTGTGCTGTTACCTTGACATATTTTCATGATTAGATGTGCACTTACATGATTATCTCACCTGTGTATGCCCATAAAAGCGGCTACTGCCCTGCAAGTGTTTCATTCTGACGAAGGCCGTGCCGCGGCCGAAACGTCGAACTAAACGCGCAATTGTCGTGTACTTGCGCAACTCTTATATATATATATATATATATATATATATATATATATATATATATATATATATATATATATATATAAACGCTTTCCGCATTTTTGCTGTCAATTCCGAGGGTCTACTACTCATCTCTGCCTTCACGCCTCCGGCCTATTCACCACCATGACTGCTATATATATATATATATATATATATATATATATATATATATATATATATATATATATATATATATATATAACAAAATCACCCCTTCCCATGTCGGGAAAATGGGGGAAAGCGACGCTTGGCCATGTTCGTGCCTGACCTACTACATTTTTTTTCGTTGTGATGTTTCTTTGTTGCTCTTCGAAGGTCGTAAGCATGGTGGTTGCAAATCCATTGCATTCATATGGGTCAGGTATCTTCACATTTCCCAAGCGTAGATATGCAGTTTCAGTGGTCAAGACAACTGCCTTCGAAGTTTAGGAACCCCGGTTTAAACCGCAGCAGCGGCAAATTTTGCCCACTGCAGCACATTAGTTCCTTTCGCCACTTCACCTTCAATGAGGGCAGCAGGAGTTCCACTTGAACAATTCAAAACACTTTAATGATCGTTACTTCTTCCACCTAGGGCAGGAAGTGAGCACGCAAACGCCACGCGCAAGAGGAAAGCGAAGTGCGCGCACAACTGGTTTTTGGCATGTCTACAACAACAACGACACCGCCCTCGAAATCTGCAACGCAATGCAAGCTTCGCCAGGATATGATGGTCTTCGCGCGGGATTTCCCGACGTCAGTGCCGAGCACTCGCAATGTTCGCTTCAGAGATGCTCTCCTCATCCCAGAAGAACTGTCAATTCAGCATCATCGCCGCCTCCTTCCCTTCCGGGCGCATGACAAACATCAGTGTCTGAGTTATCTTCAGTGGAAGAAGATGAAAAGCTGCTTTTAGATGCGGAGCATCTCTTGCTCGCGGGTATGTCATGCGTCAACCGGCGTCCACACTCACACTACGCATGTGCGATTCTCCTCTCCCCTCTCTCCAACAGCTGCTACAATAAATAAAGCGGGTAGAGAGAGCGCGCGCGCGGCGTCCATCCGCACTCACACTACGCATGCACGACTCTCCTCTCCCTTCCTTCTCTCCAACAGCTTCTGCAATAAATAAAGCGGGTAGAGAGCGCGCACGCGCTTCGCTTCAGTAGTATCTGCTCCTTCTCCGATGAAAGAAGTTGGTGGTGGTGTGTGATGGAAGCAACAGTTCCGTCAGCGAGTGGGTTGACGCAAGTACGCATCAGCATCAACCCACACTCTGACAACAGTCACGCGATGCGTGGTAACGAACCAAGTTAACAACGTAATAACACGCAAAGTTCACCGCAAAGGTAACACCGAAAACACTGCAAACCTGTAAACACCGCCGTTAAATGCACCGTTGAAACTCCCAGCGATGCTGCGCATCACCCATGGTCCCCTACGGGGAGATGGTGTAATTTTTTGTACTGACGAGCCAGCTATGTGTGTATGGCACTCACCGGACGCCGTGTTTGCAGACAAAAGGCACGTTCTGGCCGTATATATATATCGCATAAAGCGAAATCGTCGATACTATAAACGCTGTCACCTGGCGGGCGGCACCACTCAAGACCAGAACCTATTCTTGTCGGATGAGCCCCGCAGAACAGTTTAAGAACAAATCGACGGGAACGATTTCTGCTCGTCCAAAGCACTTAATGGGTCGAAGATGCCCGCATCTATAACGCAAAAATCGCCCACGTGTGCTTTTAATAGCTTTCTGCTCGCTGCTAACAGAGGCGCGCGCTATCAGCGCTACTCAAGCGCTTTGGACACACGGCTTCGTTCGCTTATCGCCGGCTTCAGACATTTCGATGGCCGCGGCATGAAAACTCACCGCTGGCTGATTGATTGGCATGGCACAGTATGTCGCGTTGAGGGGTAGGAGGAAGGAGGCAGATTATGCGATGTGATAGCCCTAAGAATAGCGTACTTATGCACTTACACGGCTATATCAGTTTGCGATCTCCTCTGGTTTCATAGCCAGAGGCGCTATGCTGAGTGCCGCAAGGGACTGCATTGCTGCGTAAGCACATGCCGACGCTAATCTCGTTAGTTAGCTCTCACGGCCTATCGGCCGATTCTACGGGGTATATAGAGCCCGATGTATTAATAAACATCTTTATAGATATATCTTGCTAAATTTAAATACTCAATGTAGTCATGCGCTACATCGCGTATACGGTGCGGCTGTCGCTCTCAAAAGCGCACATGCAAACGCATCATTCCTCACGTGGCAGTTAGCGATACCTCCCATAAAAATTTTGCGCACTCTAACATTGCTGATGCGTTTGTCGTCCACCAAAGACGGATTTCCGTCACGAGACTCGACTCTGGCCTTTGTCATTCGCTTCTTTTTCGAGTTCCACATTTCGCTGAGTGTGACGTCGAAACCACGTGAGTTGGCTTGGGCAGTTGGGCTGGTTGGGCGCGCGTCACCACTACGCCGGTAGTGAGCCAGACACTGCGGTTGCTCTTCTGCGTTCGTCCATCGATTGCATCTCATGGCTGCCTGCCGGCAATCGACACCCATACGCTCCGGTGAACAACGAATCCCTCTCGATGAACGAGGCGCTTGCATGTAAGTTAGATTTGCAGCGTTTTACAGCAGAGTTGGACTTTATTTTCTTTGGATTTTGCTGTAGTTGAAGACGCAGGACGATTACCTCACAACGGACGGCCATCCGAAGTTTTGAGCATAGCGTCTGGCTATCGTGAACCGCAGTAGGGCCTGAAACGACTGCTTAAGTTCTCCTTGAGAGCCATGAGTTCCCTTTACTTGTTGTGATTAGCTTGCTAGGCTATAGTTTATTTCTCTGATGGAAGTATTTTTACGGAGCGTGAAATCGTCACGATGCACATTTTACTAAAATGACACTGATCGCTTTTACGAGGCCATCGTGGCCGTACGGCATCGCTGTCCCGCTGTTTTTCTTGCCTCCATCATGGCTCGAGGGTGGCCTGCACGATAATGAAGCCGGTAATGGGTATAGGGGATTGTCGGTATTGCATTGCAAACTTGATTTACAGCGCATGTAACGAGAATATAGGGAAAGACGAAGACGGCACACGGTGAATTTACTTCTTAAGGCGTTCGTCGACCTAACAGGAATGTTTCACCCTGTTGGCACTGCTAAGGTGTTGGGCTGACAAGCTCGAGGACGCGGTTTCTGTGGCCGTCCGCGGTTGACGCATTCGGCTGGGGAACCTATGCAAGAACACCTGTCTACTTATATTGGCTGGGTTACAAAGAAGCCCAAGAGGTCAGAATTGTTCCGGAGCCCGCCCGCTACGGCATGCCTGTCAAATCGTGTTTTTTACACGAGAGAGAGAGAGAAAATATTTTATTAATGACTCCGGAGATGTTAGCCTGGTTAGTGGCCTGGCTTGCTACTCGAGGTGTTTAACGGTGATTATGATATTTACAATGATCACGTGTGACACAACACGTACATACAGGCGCGAACAAAAGTATACGGACCACGCGAGCGCTTGCCAAACTGGCTTTCCGCTCCACCTAGCGGAACGCCGCCTAATGGCCACCGGAGTGCTCCACCCGAAACTAGTCTACTTGCTACTCGGTAGCATGTAAATTTTTCAATGCCGTGCACCGCAATGTTAGTTTGCAGTTTCCATGCACAGCGCTCGCCAGCGGTAAGGACGCCACATATCTGCCTTGATAGCGGTGTCACAGTCGTCACGGCCCGCATTGACCGGTGTGCCGAGGAAGAGATATCAGTTTCGCGAAGCGCTATCGTTATATAAACTCGTGGATTCGGATACCGAAGAGCGCTTAGGGTTAAAAAGAGAAAGGTAAAAAATACTTGTTCACAGTTGGAAAAACAGACAGGCCGTAGATTTAAGGAGGGATGCTTCTTGCACGTAGCGCTGCTGTCGATCGCAGCTGACGGGACGGAGGTGTCACGAAGAGCCTGCGTGCCACGCGACACCGTAGTCCGTATACTTTTGCTCGCGCCTGTACATGCAGTCACTTACACACTCACATATACATATATACGCTATACGCAGTTTACAGCGTTTTGTTGAGGCATGTAGCCCGTAGGAACGTTATCAATGCCTTAGTGCTGTGTAGTGCGCAGGTACTGTCTTTCCACGGGCCTAGGAGATGCCGCAGCTCCAAGGTCGAACCGTGTTGCAGACGAAGCACTGCCTTCAGAGGCTCTCTCGGGAGTCGTAGCGCTGGCAATCGCACAGGACGTGTTCAAGGTCCTCTCGTGTGTTGTATGTAGAGCACAATGCAGAATCAGATTGTTGTAGCTTGTGCTCGTAGTGTCTTGTGTAGGCTACATTCAGTTTTATTTTCGGTGAAGGCACACCCCATCTCGATTGTCTAAACCTCGTGGTACATGGAAGCAGCAGGATGGGTCAATAGCGTGCAGTGGTCCGTACTGATTTCTTGAGTCACACCAAAAGGACCGCTGCAGATTCCAGGCAAATGCCGATACCATAGTCGCCGCATCTTTTCTTGAAAAAGGTTTGACTGTTATTGGTGCTTTAGTACCATGTGCTGTTCTGGCAGCACGGTCGGCCCGAACGTTTTCTTGTATTCCACAGTGGGCTGGTAACCACTGGAATACAACGCAGTGGTTAAGTTCATGAGCCTTGCTGCCAAGGTGCTTGATGTCCATAACCAGTTGTTCTTGGGCGCGTGGTGACTTCAGGGACTGCAGTGCCGCTCGTAAATCAGAATATTACCCAAGAATCAGGTGTCTGAGCTACGATGTAAATAAGCGCTCTCCGCAACGCAGCCAGCTCAGTAGCTGTGGCAGGTGTGCGGTGACCCAAGCTGGCAAAAGTTGACATTTTACCGACGAAATCCACAGACCTATTGCTGATGATGTGGCCTTAACAGCCATCCATGTAAATGTGGCGGCAGGTTCTGTAGGTGCCGTTTATATGCTCCAGAGCGTAATATTTCAATGCTAGATCTGGCGTGTTGCTCTTACTCTTGATGCGTCTCTCATAATCAGAGCTGGTCTCTCATAATCAGAACCCCAGAAATCATCGTCTCATAATCGAAACCCCAGAAATCAATCAATCTTACTCTTGATACCAGGTTCAGTCGTGACTATGGTCCAAGGAGGCGGGTTCCATTTTGACACAAAAAACCATAGCAACCGATATTAAAACAGCGTTTCTCGTATCGAGAAGCTAACAACGCATCAAGATGACGTTGATGAAAAAACACGGCCCATTAACTTGACCGAAGATTCGCAAGGAACGCGCATTCGGCGTCGTATCAATCATTACCTCGTGCGCATTCCACTGTTCGGTTCTGTGGGCGCCCTCAACAGCAGCCTTTAGTCATGGTTTGAAGTACTTGACGCCACCTTTATGATAGACATCCTCGAGACAAAAATGTGCCTATGTTACGTATACCACACCACTGAAAATAAGATAAACTTCTTTTTCCCTATTGCCTGACAGCTTGAGTCTCGGACTGCGACCACTGCATACTGAATGGTTGAGCCGCCCGTATATGCTGTGCATGGGTACCGCGAAGGTTTCCCTTCAAGGGCAACTCCGGCGATTTTTCATGGTCTACGGATCTCAGTCAAGATTTCATTATATGTTCTCCTCGGTACTGCAATAATTTATATCAAGCCAGACGGTTGCAAGTCATTTAGTTCTCCTTAAACTGAATTTTAAAATATTTTAGCGGGTTCCTACGCGAGCCACCCTGTGTTTTTGACGTCATTACCTGCAACGCTGCCTACCCGAGCAGGCGGGCGGCTTAAAGCAAAACGGCGATATTTTAGCGCTCAAATCGTCTCTGTCAAGTTCAGAAGAGCTCAATACGCCATAGGATGACGTCGCCACTTTCATTTTTCTGGCACCAGCTCCATATTTCTGATGGCGGGGAGGCTGTGACGTCATCACCTACGCTGCATTAAGCGTCTACCCGTTTCGGTTTAAACACAACGTTCATTCTGTTATTTAAAATTATTGGTGCGTTTCTCTGCAAATTGAATGACCCTGGCTGCTTCAGGGCTATCAGTACTATTGGAAAACAGCGATATCAGAATATGGTGGAGAAACCACCGGAGTTGCCTTTTAAGGGCTAAAGCTGAAGGTATCACCGTAGGCGTATCGTTTCATACGCTGACTTCGCCAACGACCCATACTGTGCCGGCCTGCAGAGGCAGAGAATGACTAAGGAGGGGCGTCACGCCTTCGTCGTTGTGATGTTCCTTAGCAGGGGTGCTGATTTGCTGATTGTGCATCATCATCATCATCATCATCATAATCATCATCCTGTCTACGCCCACTGCAGGGCAAAGGCCTCTCCCATGGATCTCCAATTATCCCTGTCCTGTGCTAACTAGGCCCAATTTATCCCCGCAAACTTCCTGATCTCATCTGCCCACCTAACTTTCTGCCGCCCCCTGCTACGCTTGCCTTCTCTAGGAATCCACTCCGTTACCCTTAATGACCAACGGTTGTCTTCTCTTCGCATTACATGGCCCGCCCAGGCCCATTTCTTCTTAATTTCTATTAGTATGTCCCTAACACGCGTTTGTTCTCTAACCCACACCACTCTCTTCTTGTCCCTTAAGGTTACACCTACCATTTTCCGTTCCATAGCTCGCTGCGTCGTCCTCAATTTAAGCTGAACCCTCTTAGTTAACCTCCAAGTTTCTGCGCCGTAGGTGAGTACCGGTAAGATGCAGCTGTTATACACTTTCCTCTTCAGAGACAATGGTAAGCTACCATTATTATTATCTGAGAATGCTTGCCGAATGCACTCCACCCCATTCTAATCCTCCTAATCACCTCAGCCTCATGATTCGGATCAGGGGTCACTACCTGGCCTAAGTAGACATATTCACTTACTACTTCCAATGCCTCGCCAGCTATCTGAAATCGCTGTACTCGCCAAAGGCTATTGAACATTACTTTAGTTTTCTGCATATTAATATTCAGGCCCACTGTTATACTTTGCCTGTTAAAGGGGTCCTGAACCACCCTCTGGGCTTGGTGAAAAAACATATTCTACGGCTTGCCTACGCTGTAACGAACATCTCAGTCAAATGCTGTAGTAATCCGCGAAGCGTAGCGTTCACAAGCGGGAGCACAAAGCTTCCACTTCTTCAGGAGCCCTCAGCTCAAAAAGCGGCTTCTCCTCACGATCCTCGAATATGCTCTGTTTCGTCATAGAGCATTTACAAGGAGCGTCGCTGCTATTCGCCGATGGCAGACACGCCCGCCTCGGCTGTGTGCGGGCCCTTCGCAGCGCGCCTTTATTAAAACCGTAAGCGCGTGCGTGCCGTGCGCTCGCTTTTCCTTGCGCTGTGAGCACCTATATAGGCAAAATAGTTGCTGGAAATATGTAAAAATATATTTGTTAATGCGCAAGCCTCATAGATGCCATTGGAAGGCGTCCGTAAACTACCTCGGCGTGGACGCGAACGGTGCGGTGCAAAAGTCACCATATAGTTTTCCAAGAAGCCAACAAATGCATGCCTGCAGCCTGTAATAAATCACACATTATTCCCAAACCTTAATTAATAATTCATCAGTAATTGTAGATGGGTTTATTCCCTATGGTACTCCAATGCGCCAGCTTCTAGTACTCGTACTCAAGAACATGGCTGGTGCCGAACCCAAGATATTTCTTCTATAAGGTAGGTTAAAGGACTAGGTCTGATTAGGGTATCCTTCATTTCATTTGATTTCATTTATTATATCCTCAGGGCCAAACAAGGCATTACAGAGGGGAGTGGTTTACAATCGGAAGTTTGTACAGGATAAGTCAAGCATAAATATGTAACACAGAATAAAAATAAGTGGACCATTACAAGGTATTAAATCAAGGTAAGTTATACAATGAATACACAAACAAAACGCAAGAAAAACAAATATACGTACGAAAAAATAAATGATAATCTAGTTAGCAATTCTATTTAATGCACCCCGAAACAAGGAGTTATCACTAATAGATACAATATCTGCAGGAAGGCGGTTCCACTCTAGGGACGTGCGAGGTGGATTAGACTCATTAAGGCGCATTAGGATGGATTAAGACAGACTAAGGTGCATTAAGGTGGGCCATGGCATATTATAGAGCGGATTACGCTAGACTTAGATTAGGGTGAATTAAGGATTACAGCAGATTAGGGTTGACTAAGGTAAATTAGTTTCGAATGAAATCATTACGTCTGTAATGTTTGGCTTAATTTGGCGTAACTTATTAATCTGAGCTTATTGAGACTTGACTTAGTCTTAACTTAATTAGTCAGGACTTAATTAGCATTACGCTAATTAGACTCGGTCTAATTAACTTATACCTAATGATACATTGTTTAATCCGCTGGTCCTCATTAGTCATGATATAATTATGCTTGGGGTAATTAGTCACATCTTAATTATACATAGCCTCATTAGTACAGGCCTAGTTACGCTGTTCGTTGACATATTATCTTGATTAGGTATCGCTTGATGAATACCTGACATAGGCCTGATTTAATCAGTGTTAGCCTAATTAGTCCTGGAATGGTTAGTCTCAACTTAATGAGGCTTGACCTTGGAGTCTTAGCATAATTTAACTTCGATTAATAAGTGCTAGCTTAGGTATGACTTAACTAGTAATAACCTAGCTATGCGTCATTTAATTAGTACTATTTAATTAATCACGGTCTAATTAGAAGCTTGCTTACACTAGATTTGTTCATATCAGCTAAAATAGGCTCCGCATAATTAGATTTACCTTAATTATACGTGGCTTATTAGTATCATGACTTAATTAATTATAAATCATTAATATCCGCTTAATTAGGTGTGACTTACTTTTCATAGCTCAATGACATAGCCCTTATTCCCCATTAACCTGTCGGCAATGGTCCGAGTTGTGAACGTCTTCCTTTCGAGTCATAGTAGTCACGTTTGAGCCCGACAGCATGATTATCCCGTCGACAATCACTAATCAACAATTAACTAGGGGTTATACAGGACAAGGTGGAGCAGCGTTGGTAGTTGCGCTGTTTGTCCTGACGCCGCGTTATGCACAATATCGACGACAAGCAGCGCACTGACAAAGTAAACGCTCACACCTGCGAGCCTAAACGTATGTGATGAACGAAAACAAAGCTTCGGAGGATCGAAAAAAAAAGAATGCGGTGATCGCGAGGGCACGCGACCGAGCCCAGGCGCGAAGCGAGCAGGCGGCCACGAGCGCGCTGCGAAGAAACAGCCCCCGGTAGTCACGCGCTTTTCGTCAGCCACTCTGACACGTCGCTGAAGTCTGGTGACGTAAAGTGATGGGCGGGGCACCTCCTTCGACACCGCCCTAAGGAGCTCTGTACCCTCTATTCCGCAGGGTTGAGACAGGACTGGAAAGGGAAGTTTTCCGGTCGCAATATCTTCCCTCCTAACAAATCGTTTTGAAAAATTCTTTCGGCTGTGAATTTCTGAAAGGCATTCAACACACACCCGGCCGTTTTCAAAACCAAGCCCGAGCGGTTGTTCAGGACCCCTTTGAGGTCAGTAATCATGCTTTGTAATTCATCTCCCGAGTTACTTAGCAAGGCAATGTCATCAGCAAATCGGAGGTTACTGAGGTATTCCCTATCAACCCTTACGCCCACCTGCTCCCAATAATAGTGATGTCACTGAAAACGTTTAAGGGCAGGCGTACATGAAGGTTGTGAAAAGCTGCGAGGCAGCCTCGTACTTTAATGCATCGGGAAAAGTGTAGAGGAAGTGACGTCATATTTAGAGGCAAGTGGCCTTGGCCCGTTAGCAATGCAGCGCTCACACCGAAGGGACGTACTCCGCGTTACGCCGGCTAAAAAATTGCGCCCGCATCTTCCCACGGGGGGAACTCGAGTAAATGCGTCGCAGAGTGGTGGGGGTATCGCGTGAATGTTGCGTAATTGGGTATGGTTTGGGAATTCTTAATTGTTATTTCGTCTTTATTATTCTTGAGCAAAGCGTCAAGTCAAGGAAAAGCCAAGTAAAGACGCCCTTGACTGAATTCCGAACGCGCGCTCCACCGCTTATATACACACCGCCCGCGTTCGAGGGAGAGGAGTACGGGGGAGAGGACCGCACCCCCACTGCGCAAAAGCCAGGTAAAGACGCCCTTGACTGACTTCCGAACGCGCGCTCCTCCGCTTATATACACACCGCCCGCGTTCGAGGGAGAGGAGTACGGGGGAGAGGTCCGCACCCCCACTGCGCATGCTCGGCTTGCTGAACGCCCGCCTGGAGCGACAGTTTTGCGGGTGTCTTCCTGGGCCGGCACGAGACGAGCCGAGCATGGGCAGTGGGGGTGTGGACGGCGCCGACGCCGAAGCGCGACATCGTGCGACTAAGAAATGCTCCGCATTTAAAAAAAATGCACGCATATCCACGGAGTGAATGATGATGAGTGGGCGAAGCTCCGGAGTTCATCGGTCGCGCATCGAACGATCTCGAACGATCGTTCCATCCAATGAGAATCGAGCTGAGATGCGCCTCTAGCGATATCAGATTAAACGAGAGCAATGCACCTCCATCCAATCATATTCCAACACAAAACTCCGCCATCTAGCGCTCTCCTATCACACTAGAGCACGCAGCGAGCACCTCCGCGCCATCTATTGATCAATTCACGTACTAGCTAAGCAGCACCGCAGCGCTCGGACGGACGGACAGACAGACAGACAGACAGACAGACAGACAGACAGACAGACAGAAGGACGGAAGCTTCGCCCCACTCATCATCATTCACTCCGTGGATATGCTGTGAATCCGCAGCCGCCATCTAGCGCTCTCCTATCACACTAGAGCACGCAGCGAGCGCCTCCGCGCCATCTATTGATCAATTCACGTACTAGCTAAGCAGCACCGCAGCGCCATCTCGTGATCATTCTGAGACCTAGACGTGGCTACGACGACGACGACGACGCCGGACTGGCCTATGCCCTGAGGAGCTTCGCCCCTAAAAAAATGGGGGGGGGGGGGAGCACCTGGACACTATCGTAGTCCAATCGAACGCAGGTGACAGTGCTGTTGCAAAGTTTCATCCAACGTGTCGCGCGGGGGGCAGCTGCATCTTCGCGTGCATGGTTTATGATAACAAACCCACGCAATTCTTCATCATTTCTATTAGATGTGACTGTCTCACTGTAGACCACGGGACTTGCCCACACACAATCTGTCTGATAAACACTCATGTATCCGAGCCGATCAACTTTACTATTACAGATTACTGTTGTACGTAAAGAAAGCACAGGCTCTATGTTACTAGCCTACCCATTTCTCCCCTTCGATATCAATTACGCCACCAAACGAGAATACCACCACTCATACGAACTACGGACGTCAAGGACTAGAGTATCAAATACCCTGGTCATGAAACATTGTTGAGGATCGCATAGACTGTTATGCACACCAACTTAAACAGTTGATAAAAAAAAACTGTTACAGTCTCTGACATCAATAATCTCACTAACTTTTTATGAAATCGCTTATATATATATATATTTTCTCGGTTTGTTGCAATTTGAAATCTCGTAGGTTAGGTCATATAAGTATATATTCACTGTCTGTATATGTCTGTTTTCATGAAGTGTTTTTACGATGTACGAGCTCCGGCGAAACTATTTCTGCTCTCCAATGCATTACCTTTCTACACCGCTTCATAGAGGGCGCCGGGTGTTCTTTTCTGGGAGGAACTGTTTTGGCATGCGCAATTACCTGCGCAAGACGTGTGCGTGCGCGCTCCTTTCGTGACGATGATGATAGTTTTGTCGTAATGGTAGCTGCTACCACGCCCACGCAGCCTAGGGAGTGCAAGCTCACTTGAATTCAAAAAGAGAAATAAAAGACCTCGCAGAAGTCTTCCTTCAAGCATTGTTGTCTGAAAACAGCCTGCGGAGCAGATTCGCCGGGCCGCGGTGTCCCTGGGTCTTCTGGGCGCGACGGCTAAGACCCCGCCACGGTGTTCAAGTGGCTGTGGCATTCGGCTGAATGTCGCGGGATCGAATCCCGATCGCGGCGGCTGCATTTGATTGAAGGCGAAATGTCGAAGCCCGTGTACTGTGCGATCTCAGTGCACATTAAAGAACCCCGGGTGGTCGAAATTTCCGGAGCCCTCCACTGCGTCATCTCTCATAATCATGTCATGGTTTTTATTTTTCAATTGGGCAATGTCAGTTGCTAGTGCACGAATACCAAGCAAATTTTGAGAGGGAGCCAGGTTGGCGTTGAATGTTGCAGGTCTTTAGGACTTATTGGCAACTTCATTACTGTCCCTAAGGTATAACGGCTTTGTACCCGTTGAGGGCCGTGTGCGCACCGTTTATGCATGCACAAGGGGCGCTGCGGCTAGGCGGAGCGCAGCGCAATCAGCCGCGTGTCTTATGTGGCCGGTTTGCTGATGTGTACGTCCGCGAGTGGGTCCTCATCCTCGAAGGGAGGGGGATCACGCTCTTATCGACTCTTGGGATTAAGAGACTTGGGCGAGTCTCTTCAAGAGTCTCCGAAGATATGAATACTGTCAATTTGGCTTTCACGTGGTATTATTCACTTGTTCTAATCGGTTTTTCCACTGGTAAAACTCTCTGAGAACGTAAAAACGTTGCTGGTCACCACGCCTCAGATATATGCATAATTTACAAAGCTAACTCTCTAAATTGCCAATATTGGTTATGGGTGTATTGTTAAGACACCGAGTGCTGTTTGAATGAGTGAGCACTCATCTCTGAGTTAAAGAACCGCAGGTGGTAGAAATTTCCAGAGCCTTCCATTACGGCGTCTCTCATAATCATATCATGGTTGTAGGACTTAAAGCCCCAGAAATTATCTGAGTACTCACTTAGTACGTTCCTTTAAAGGGCCCCTAAACAACCCCGAGGTCCAAAATTTCTTTTAAAGATACAACTTCGCTCCTGTGCGATGTGAACATGCTCCCGCAAGAATTTTGCGAATAGGTACAATAATAAAGAAGTTACACGGGTTTAAGTGGCCGCTTGCGTCGGTTTCGTTTTCTCGGTCGGCCTCCCCACCCTTCTCTGCCGAGGAGAGGGTAGGCGCGGCGCGTCGTCGACACTCCGCCCACTTTTGACACGTGACCTGACGTGAGCATTTGACGTCACTGACGCTTGCGCTGCAGTACCGGTTTCTCCCCTTCTAGAAACGTTGGGTCACTCCTGCGCTCACGCCGGTGGGATGGCCAGACGATCTGACAATAGACGTTCCGACCAATCAAGGAGAATCAACTGCGCAAAGTTGTTCGCGGTAGAACGTGACGACACCTAGGATGCGAGCGCGACTGGTCAATCGCAGGAAAGAGGCTCGGCAATTGTTTTTTTGAAATACGGCGTTTGTGCGGCGCGCAGCGCTGTCATATTCGCAGAATGTGATCGCCGCAACCTTCTCTATGTTTGAGTTAGCTTGTTTGGCGGCTTTAAAAAAAAGTAGGAGCCTGTTTAGTGGCCCTTTAAGAAAATGCCTTGTATGGTTATGTATGGTCTGTGTCCGTGTATGGCCCTATATGCCTAATTCGTCATAGCGCAACACTAGACCTGTGCGAGAATGGTCATACTATATATCTCTATCGTGATTTGGGTATTCATATCGCTCTTCGCTGGTGCGCCTCATAAACCCTCTGCCTGACATACCCATCTACTTTCTATCCGCCAGACTGCACCTCTTGTCCCCCGTGGTCAACGCCAGGCCGGCGTCAGAGAGCGAGTGGAGCAGCCTGGGAAAAGCTGAAACATGGTATGCAAGTCCCGTTACATTGTAAAAGAACGTCTGGTTGGCTGAAAGTAATTCATTCTTAAATAACGCGTATAAATCAGTACGTCCGTTTGCCATAGAAATAGTGGCGGGTTTCTCGCTCAGCCTGTTATTTTGTATGTATAGCCAATCATAGCGAATAAACTATGCAGTATATGGCATCCATTAACGGTGTTTTGCGCACCCTGAATACTGCTTTCTGATACTTACAGATCGTACGCATTTGCTTTTCGCGGTGATCGCATGTAAAAGGGCAAAAAATAAAGGGGGGGGGGGGGGGGGAGAGTGTTGAAATGGAAGAAACCTTGCGCACTTATAGGTTTTGCTGCATTGTCAATGCACGGAGCCTCTCATTATATCATCCGAGGTTGCTTTTACATGACTTGCTATATCGTACTTTATTTCGCCGCTCGAAAGGGCCAAGCGCTCAACGTAGTGAGTTTCGATAACTTTTTCAATATCAATTGAAGTCTCACTCCACGCTAAGGTACCGGTACTGCGGTTCGTAGGGGTTTTCGTATCACAGATTAACTGTCATCGCCATTCAAACATATAGTCAACCCCAACTGCCGTGCCCGTACTGCAGCAGCAGTTATTTTACCATGTGGATTTCATAAAGGCCCTTCTTTTCAGCACGCTTTCGCATCCGACAACTGTGGACGCGGCTACAACAACAGAAGAAGCGCCTGAAATGGATTCTCTGGAAAGGTACTCTATTTACGTAAATAATGGCTCATTTGTTAACCGTTCAAGAACTGCACGGTACAAGTAAACTGCAATTCGCGATTCCATCTAAATGCTCGCCACCTAGCGGACGCTCCTGGAACCAGCCGATCCAAGGCCGACCTCGAAACGCGGCATGGTATCGCATTACCGCAGGCTGTAAAACAGCTCTATAGTTCCTTAATCGACGCCATGCCGCCTCGAAGCAGCCCGAAAAAGAATCCTCATCAAAAGACTTTTGTTGCGTGCCTCAGTGCGTGTCATCGCGACGCAAAGACAGCAACACGTCGTTTCGTCGGTTCCCCAATGAATCAGACGACGATTCGCGCAGGGCAACATGGATTAGGAACTTGCGCATCGGCAAGAAGGTGACGGAAACTATGCTAGCTTGTTCCAGGCACTTCACTCGCGACGATTTCTTCCTCCCTGGTGAGTACACAGATTGTGTGTGCGCGCTTTCATTATCATGCGCGCTTATCGAAGAGCCGGAGTGTAGTTTAGTTTAGGCAAGCGCGTGAACAAAATAGACATTGTTTATACGTGTATATCTAATAACGTTTTCTGAACTTGTCAGTGCTCAACTTGAACCGCGGTAATCTTATTGCTGACGTTCTTTTGCCCGCATGCATTGTCGTAATTAGATATAAAGCGAGCGCTTGCCTTCGTTCGCCGCCTTCGTCCCATGCGGGCGCTGCGCCTCGTAATTTGTTTGGTGGTTTTGGAGGCAATGTGTGATCGTTTAACGTAACTGGCATTTCGAGTTCATCTGCTGACGATTCAGGATTTATTGCGCTCGTTCCAACTTTTCTGCCCTCGACCTGTTCACCGCGCCTCCAAGTTTGTCTTCCGGCACCGCGCATAGAACTGCACTCTTTTAACACGTTTATAAGTGACGCATTTGTATTCAATAGAGCAACGCCGCGCAGAAGCGCTTGCATCTTTCGGAGAGGCCTGCTACGCATGAACACGTACCTCCCTTCTTCAACTTCAGGCTCGCTGGAAAGGGTCTTTATCCTTAAGAAAATCTGATGCGGGTTTCCGAACAAGTGCGACGTTTGAACGCACAGCGCAATTACTTCCGCTGTTTCACCGCTCAAATATTTTAGACCGATTAATATCATGTATTCGGCAGCGAGAACCCTTTCGCATTCGACGAAGCATCGTGATTCGAACCCGCAATCAGGAAACTTTAGCACAGCGCTAAGAGAAAGCGCGGCCGTGATCCTGGATATAGAAGCCATCTGTTTTTCTCAGCAATGTTGCCAGATGGGGCACTTTTTCTGGAGTTGCGAATAGGAACTTGGTGCGCATAAAGGCGCGTGCACACTTGCGGAAAAACGCGCGCGGCGCGCCGGCGGCGGAAAAACGCGAGTCTCCGAGGCTGCCTCGCGGCAGGATTCTCGTGCCGCGAGAGCGATCGGTCCGTGCGCGATTTCTCGCGGTGCGCCGCGTGCCGCCGGGGAGGAGACCAATCAGAGCGTCCCCGTCCGTGACGCACGCGTTCCATCGCAGTGATGCGGACCCGCCTGGAGGCTTGTTTCGTACCCGTGCGGCGGCTCGCTTGCCTCTCGCGCTCGTTCGCCCGGAGGTGGCGGGATTTCGCGGGGCTGCCGCCGCGGTTCGCCGCGAGCAGTGTGGCAATGTCGCCGCCGAAGCGTTTCTCCGCCGGCGGCGCGCCGCGCGTGTTTTTTTTTTCCGCCAGTGGGCACGGGCCTTTAAACGGGCGATGAGGCTCCTTCCACGGAAAACGTCCACCCTCAATGAAGCCGGCGCCCCACGACGGGTGCTAGTGTGGGAGATGGCCGCGTCTCAGCCCGTCGTAACTGAGTCCAGAGTCGCTGTGCCCAGCAGCGCATACAGCCAAGTCCGGGCCTGGTATAGGACTCTTTAGTACGTGCCACGCGCGGCACGCGTAAGCGTACACTTCATCGTCGGCACTTCTCGGCGTCTCACTATAGTGGCGATCCCCCACTATACAGCTACCTACTTACGTTCATACTGAACCTTCCATAGTCGCAGCTACTCACTCACGCTCACACTCAGTTCTACTCACACGAACCCCTACCCCTTGAGTTCTCACATCTGCTCGCACTCACCCCTGCTCACTCACGTTCATACTCGCCTCAACTCATACCAGCTACTCACTCACATTCGTACCCACATCCATTCATACTCACAACTTGCTCACGTTCACATTCACCTTTACTCAGGCTCACACCTAGTCTCTCACTTTCATACTCACCTCTATTGACACTCACAGCCAGGGTGTCGGAACGAAATGTTTTTCGTTCCGGTTTTCGTTTCGTTCCGCAGAAAAAAGTTCCGTTCCGTTTCCGTTCCGGAACGAAAAATAAACGTTCCGTAACGGTTCATAACGTTTTCTTTTTCAATAATAAGAACGAACAAAATACTTAATATCAAAAGTACCTTTTAAAAACAGCAAAAGATACTGAACTAATACATAAAAATAATTGTTGGGGTTTTACGTCCCAAAGCCACGGTGTGAGTATGAGGGAAGTCGCAAAAAGTTTCGAAGCAAGGACACAACATAAACTTCGTATTCATTTTTCCTCAAGTTTGAATCCCGAATTTTCGTCAAGGGGGGGCACACGATTTCAGATGCAGCAGGTCATCAAGTGTACTCGACGATAAGCGAGACCGCTGCTCTGACAAAACGAACTTGATTGCCGAAAATGCCCTCTCAACGCTGACTTGTGTGGCTGGCACACCAAGGGCCACTTGTGCTAACATGTACAGGTCCGGTTGCCGCTCTTTGCGCTCGTCTTAAAATTTCAACACATAAGCGACGACAACGCCCTCTCCACGACGGCCTGTGTGAGAGGCACGCGAAACTCCGCTTGAATTTAATACAAACAGCTATGGCTGCCACTTTCTTGTTTCCTGCATTATTTCAACGCATCTTTCCTTTGAAATACCTGCCCGAGATGCGTGCTGACGTTGAACCCTGAGTTATGCATCATTGCTCACGTTGCATGACCTCAGTTGTTCCGGATCGTAAAGTCTTCCCGTGAACCGAAAAACGATAAAAAATATTTCGTTTTTGCTCCGGAACGAAATAATAAATAACGTTCCGGTTACGTTTTCGTTCCGGTCAAAAATATCGTTTTTTTCGTTTTTCGTTTTCGTTTTTCGTTCCGTTCCGACACTCTGCTCACAGCTACCCATTCATGTTCGGGCTCGCGTCTACTTACTCCTACCCACTTTCACACACGCTTCTACTCGCCGCTTACAAGTATTCACTCGCGTTCATACTCGCTTCTACGCCTACTTAACCCTACTCACTCGCGTTCACACTCCCGCCTTTGAAATAAGTGTGAGTACACCCATGGGGGAGTGAGTATTGGGCGCGAGGGCCACCACTGGAGATGCTGGCGCTGCGGTCGTTCTGACGTGCAAAGTTGGATCACGTGATCCCACCTCGCGCCGAGCCGGCCAAACCTCCGGCGTAGCGGTCGGTACGCGCGTTTCCAACGGCCATTCCCCAGCGTTTTTTATCTAGAAACATCGTTTCTTCGCGTTTATTTCACGTTCGCGGACACCTAGGGACCACAAAAGCTGAAAAGTGCGCTCGGAGTTATTGGAAGCGTTGTATTTTCTAAAATACGACGTCTGAAGAATGAGCCCAGCCAGTATCGCTTCTTCCCCTTTCATACTGCAGACGACGACGTGGCCAGCTTCTTCTATTAGCAGCGGCGGGTGTCATACGGCTTATCGATGAAGGTGTAGATGCTGGACACCGATAGTTTCACTGAAACATTTAGACCACAATGAGTTACACCTTGCTGCGCACTATTGCATCCAAATGCGTAAACTAATACGTCCGGGTCTTACGCTGTATTTTCGATCGCTATAGGCCCCTTTGTGCAGAATACGGACGGGAGTCATTGGTCGAAAAATTCAGTCATGAACTGGCTCGATCGCGATCGAACATTGCCATGTGTAGACCGTCTTGCATACGCGGGAAAAATAAGCAACAGAAAGGAGAAGCAACGGACAACTGTGCCCCTAGAAGAAGTGTCCTTGGGGTCATACTGGCGAGAATTTATAATGTGGTCAAGCCACAACATCCTCAGGTGAACCCTCTGTCCGAAAATAACACGCTTAAATGAGGCGCGCACGTGCGTATGTCGTGTGTACACCTTAAATCGTGTGAGAAAGGTCGCGATCGAGTACAGCTCTATGCTTGCTGCTTTGCTTTCCACAAAACGAAGGAACCACTCGCATCGCGCTCCATAGGGGTATGCGTGTTGAGCATGAATACAGATTTGCCACTGCCATTTATTTGAGTCAACGGTGGTCCCTTTGTTGATGCAAACATACAATGAATGAATTGCACGAGGAACACGTCGCACGCCATTTTTACGGCCAAAAATCATGTGCATTTACCGCAACCACGCGCTAAAACCACCTTGATGCTAACTTTTCATTCATTTTCATTCATCAAAATGCTATCTCACCTAAAAAAAAAGATTACACCATCTCCCCGAAGGGGACCATGGGGTGATGCGGAGTACCGCTGGGAGTTTCAACGGTGCATTTAACGGCGGTGTTTACAGGCTTGCAGTGTTTTCGGTGTTACCTTTGGCGGTGAACCTTGCGGTGAACCTGACGCGTTATTACGCTGTTAACTTGGTTCATTACCACACATCGCGTGACCGTTGTCATAGTGTTGGTTGATGCGTACTTGCGTCAACCCACTCGCTGACGGAACTGTTGCTTCCATCACACAACATCACCAACTTCTTTCATCGGAGAAGGAGGAGATACTACTCAAGCGAAGCGCGCGCGCGCTTTCTACCTGCTTTATTTTTGCAGCAGCTGTTGGAGAGAGGGAAGGGAGAGGACAGTCGCGCATGCGTAGTGTGAGTGCGGACGCCGGACGCGTCACATACCCGCGAACAAGCGATGCTCCGCATCTAAAAACCAGCGGACTCCGCACGCGCGGTATCCTCGCCAGTGACCATAGCAGACAACAGCAGTCGACACGTTGCCTAAAGCTTTGTAATGAAGCTATTATTTTTCCGGAAGAGTTAATTACCTTGTAGTAGAACCAATAACGTAGCCACAACAGTATTTTACAGATATCGTCTAGCTCAAATGAAACGACAGCAACAATAAAAGAGAGAGAAAAGCGGAGAAAGGCAGGGACGTTAACCAGATATTAGACTCCGGTTTGCTACCCTGCACTGGGGAGAAGGGGAGGGGGTTAGAAAGATGACAGCGAGAGAGGGTACAAGATTCCAGACAAGCACAACAAATAAAACACGCGCACACACATACACACACACAAAGAACATTCCACTTATAGACGTTCACGAAGGCCGGTAGATGTCAAGAAGCGCAGTAGCGCTTGCATGGCCTTCTTCTGCGACGTGATGTCTAGCCGATGGCGTAGGATGTCTTCTTCCGACAGTGGTTGGTCGTCCAGTTTGTTGAGTGCAAGGCGAAGAGGTTGCCTCTCTACGCTGTATCGTGGGCAGTCACACAAAATGTGCTCAATTGACTCTTCGTGACCGCAGTGGTCACAGGCTGCGGTGTCGGCCATCCCTATGCGGAACGCATATGCTTTTGTGAAAGCGACGCCCAACCATAGTCGGTATAAGAGCGTGGCTTCTCCTCGGCAAGTCTTGGGTGGGACTCGAAGGCTTAACGTCGGATCGAGAGAGTGAAGTCGGGAATGCGTGAAATGTGTGCCACCCCATTGCGATACAGTACACTTGCGAACAAGCAGATGGAGCATCCGTGCCGCGTCCGTCCTTGACAATGGTATGGGTACTTGTTGGTCCATATTATGTGCAGAACGGGCGGCTTGATCGGCCCGTTCATTGCCTATAATCCCGCAGTGACTTGGGAGCCACTGAAAAGATATTTTGTGGCCTGCCTTCCCTGGTATGTTGCAGCACCTCTGTAACCTGGAACACCAGCTGTTCATGTGGTCCGCGGCGTAGAGGAGACAATAGGGACTGCAATGCCGGCTTGGAGTCGCAGAAAAGCGCCCATTTGTGTGGCGCTTCATCTCTGATGAAATGAAGGGCAGTAAGGATCGCTGCGAGCTCTGCTGCCGTCGATGTTGTCGGATGAGTCGTCTTAAATTTTAAGGTTTTAACTGTCGCGGGTATCACGACTGCTACAGCGGAACTGTCTGGAAGCACTGATCCGTCCGTGTAGATATGCGTAGAGCCCCGGTACTTCTCGTACAATAGAAGTAACGTGAGCTGTTTAAGCGCTGGTGATGATAAAGCGGCTTTTTTCTCAATTCCAGGAATTGTCAGGTTGATTTCCGGCTGAGCGAGACACCATGGGGGAATTGAAGGTCTCGCAGCGGGGGTGAAAGAAGTTGGTAACGAGTCACCATGTGAGTCAACAATAAAAAGGCGACACACAAAGCAGCGCCGTGCTGAGCAAGGCAGTGCTGGCGGAGCAATCCAACTTTACGCGTCGCACCGATTGTACCGCATGACGGCGCCACGGTATGTCCTCGCTCCCAATTCCGACTTATGGTTCTTAGCGGTGTTGCTCGAACGCAGCCCGTTCCTAAGTGGAAAGGCTGCGCGCAACCACGCGCGGCTTTCCTATTCGGTTTGCGAGACTGACGTGAGGCGAGGGAAGCCCTGCAATGAGCGCACCGACTCCCTTTGCTTGCCTTCCCTCAATCAATCAATCAATCAATCAATGAATCAATCAATCAAAAAAGTTTTATTTTCGCTTCAGTCAATACAGTGTATTGGGGACGCCGCGACTCCCCAAACGACCCTGATTGGGTAGTGCGACACGTGATCTGCCAATGGTGTTCGCTTTCCCAGCACGTGTTCTTCTCTGGAAGCAAGCGGTTTTTTGCTTGACGAAGCCCCGCCACGGTGGTCTAGTGGTTATGGCACTCGGCTGCTGATCCGAAGGTCGCGGGATCGAATCCCGGCCGCGGCGGCTGCATTTCGATGGAGGCGAAATGTTGAGGCCCGTGTGCTGTGCGATGTCAGTGCACGTTAAAGAACCCCAGGTGCTCGAAATTCCCGGAGACCTCCACTACGGCGTCTCTCATAATCAGAGCTGGTTTTGGGACGTTAAACCCCAGAAATCAATTAATCAAATCAATTTGCTTGACGAAGCCAACGCCGACACCTGTGAGTCATCACAAGGTTTGTGTGATGAAGAATGAGTGAATGGGTGTTCTTCTGTCGCTAAGGTTTACCGTCAACGAATTGCATATCTCGCAGAAGGCGTTATAAACCCAGAAATGTTCGTTGCCTTTTGCGCTCTGTTATTAAAGGCACCATGTGATTATTCTTCCGAAACTGCAGTAAATCTTTACATTAACATTACGAAATCTGCTGTGGTTCAGTGTATATGATAAATGAGCGAGTGATACAATGGGTTTTTCTTTATATTCTGCCCTACATTAGCTTATTTTGGCTTTGGACGATACCGCCAGGATTGTGGCAGCCCGTCAGGAAGTACTAGTACCACAGTCTTATTTTGCTCAAGCACCGCTTTCCTTGGAGATTGCTGCCAGCCTTGCCTCGCCTACACCCCCGCCCGCCTCGTTTTCGGATAGCCCGGAGCTAGTCGCCCAGGCATGCGGTCATTAGGATTCCCTCCCCGGCTTGGCTGATGATGATTGTAGTTTGGTAAAGGAAAGGACGTTAATGTCTGCAGCTTATGTCGGGAGCATGGCTAAGCATCCGGTGAGGTATACGGGAAAAGGACTAAGACAGGAGAGAAAAGCAGTATGTGGAGGGCCCCGGAAATTTTCACCGCCTGAGGATCTTTAACGGGCGCGGACGACGCACAGTACACGGGCCTCTGGCATTTTCTCGTTGATTGAAATTGCGACCTCCACGGCTGGGATCGAACCCACGTTTTTTTTTTTTTTTTTTGTGGCAGCCAAGCACCATAACCACTGCACCACCGCCACGGACTAACTAGTGATGGCTCTCCTAGGAGATCGGGCGAGGGAAGTCATTTATGCATCGCCATATGATCTGGGCAGGTGTGCCTCCCGAACGAAACACTAAAGAAGCGGTTCATCCCTGTCATAGGAATCTTTATAACACGAAAGTGAAATCTGTCTCCGCGAAGTTTAGGACTGCATAAGCGGCAATCTGGCTAATCGAGGGGCGAGAGATGAGTTAGGTACTGTGGACATGTGAACTGTTACATGTAGACATCAACGGCACCTCGGAACGGCACAGGGATTCTCGACACAAACGAAAGTTCTCGAACGACTCGCATTGCTTCGAAGACTTGCTTCGAAATAATTGAATACGCCAGGGAGGTTAGAAATATCACACAATTTTGGAAGCGAATTATGGATGTAATAATTAGAACACAATTCTTAGGTGCATTTGCTGAAATATTTAATGCATGTAATGTACTCATTGTTTTCAGATCACATTTCAACATTTATGTATTTCAGTATATGTTAAATGATGCTGATGGCAGTGCATTCTGAATTTATCGCTGAGGAACAGCTTTGTTTGTATCTTTATCTTACATTTCTCAAATCGATAATGTCTTCCTCGTTTATTTATTGTTTGTATGTATATTATTGTATATTTTTGCACACTGTCTTGCTGTACCTGCCCGAAGTGCCTCACGAAGAGCGGGCCAAGTCAGGAGAAACACTCTCCTTTTGCCCCCTTCGTGGGCCTTTTTTGGAAACGTCCAAATAAATGAATAAATGAAATGAAATGAATTGCACGCGCCAGAGCCCTGCGCAAACCTGCCATAAACACGGAGCGTCCGCAAACGGTGACACTTTGCAGGAGAAACCGAACGGGTTGTGAGCGGACCGTTTTGTGAACACAGAGCCCACTGCAGCGAAAGGCGCTTCATTGGCTTGTCGACGGCCGTCTTTGTGTTCCTGAACGAGTGCACCTCGCAACTCAAATCACCTGACCGCACAACACAGATTTTGTAGCGGACGCCGCCACGCGCCCAACTTCTGCGGCGGTTGACGCGCGAAGACTACCAGTGCTGACTGCCGGCGCGTTGGCTTCGCTCTTTCGTTTCTAGATGGTGATACCACCGCAGCGAACCAAATCTAACCAAGGGTGCAGCGGAAGGGAGGCGATGTTAATTTAAGAGTAATTTTGCTTGTTAAACACTGAAGTTCACTATGTAAACACCTTTACTTTAGGCGGACGTAGTTAGATGCAGCTTGTAAAGTGCCACAGTGAAGATATAAGGTCCGTCTGTTCCCTACATGACCAACCTTACAGTGGTGTGTCGGCAGAGTTTAGAACTCCTTTCGTCTGATCCCGGGTGAACGTGAGTTCGAGTCCTACCGGGCGATACCTTTGCATTGTAAGTCTGTGTTCATTTTTTCAGACATTCACTTCTGTTACGAAAGTACGTCACTGATTTCTTAGCGGACCCCGGCATAAAACATTTTCGTGTTAAAGGAGTACTGGCACGATTTTGCGGCAGCGCAAAATATGCATTTTTCATTTTCTAGCCATGTATTGTTAACGCCCTCGGCACACGGAAGCCAGGAAACACGTACAAAATATTTTAGTTTGGTTTTAAACTTTTCGTCGCCGAGCTCTGCAAGCCAGCCGCAGCGCAATGGACACTACGATGACGTATGAACGCAGTCTCTTGAAAATCGCCGAAATCGCTTTCAGAGTCGCTGGACGACCGTGACATTGTCGTTGTTTGCGTGCCCCGCGTGTAATTGACGACAGACGACGGAGTTGCAGCGACGCTATCACGAATTCTTGTCCCTACGCGACTTGGACATACGTCCGACTGTGTTGACACGTCACTATATATGAAACAGCCCCCTCGAAATCGAAACCGAAAGTGGGCTTTTAAGGGAGCCGTATTAAAAGTATATTTGCTGCGAGGCACCATGACACTCTTTTTGGGGTTCTCCACGCCAGTGCTTTCTTTCATTTACAGCAACAATGCGAGATTGTCAAAAATACGTGTCAGTACTCCTTCAAAAATGGTGCAGTGGGTGCTTAGGATATATTTCTAAGCTGTCATGCTTTTAGGTAGGAACGCTTTAGTTTGATTGATTGATTTGTGGGCTTAACGTCCCAAAACCAGGTCTGATTATGAGAGACGCCGTAGTGGAGGTCTCCGGAAATTTCGACCACCTGGGGTTCTCTAACGTGCACTGACATCGCACAGCACACGGGCCTCAACATTTCGCCTCCATCGAAATGCAGCCGCCGCGGCCGGGATTAGATCCCGGGACCCTCGGATAAGCAGCTTAGTACCGTAGCCACTAGACCACCGTGGCGGGGCAGGAACGCTTTAGTGAAACCTGTGGGGCCCCGGGGTGAAGCGCGTCCCGCGCGACGCCATGTTTTGGGCGGAATGTCCTTACATCCCCCTCTCCTAGCTGGACAGGGCGGCGGTGGAAACCTGCCCGCTTTGCCGCATGTGGCCTTAACTAGTCTCCCATTGGGCAGCTAGTAATTTCTGGAATGTGCGCGTTCTGGTTTTGGAGATGCTTGGGATAACTCGCTGGGACTCGAAGGGGTGCACACGTACTTTTGCGACTCTCCGGCCGACGAGGCCATCGGTCGGATGGTGCGCCTTTGCGGGCCCCAGCGACCCCGGCAGTCCATCTCTGTGTGTTTCTTTTCCTTCTATTTTCCTTTTCTGGGGGCGTGCGGTCGTGGGTGCGCTGGCCGGGGGTTAGGCTCTTCCCCTTGCATGGTCTTCGTGTATTGTGTGTTCGCGTGCTGTTCATTGTTACTGTCCTTTGTTTGTGTTCGTGTGTTGTTTATCGTTGTTATCCTTTATACTATATTAGACTTTAGATTCGGCCTTGTTTTGTTTGCTTTATTTAACGTGTTCATTAAATTACCATGCTCGGAGAGTGGCGCCTAATGTTCTCCTCTTTCGCCCCGTGCGACGGTTCGTGCTGTCCTGCCTCGAGACGGGCCGCGGGCTGACGCGCACGGCAACGCGGCGATGCATGGCTGAGATGAGCGAGCGCGGACGCAACTGCCACATTCTCTGCTGATGGAGTGCTCGAACCCACGGCACGGGGTTGCTAGCGGCGATTCCGTTGCTAGCAGTAGTAGAACAACCCCCCCAAACCTTAGCAAATTCGAAGCATGATGCGATGGTGTTTCCCGCAGGAGCAAAACGTTCGCCGAGCTGAACCCGCTTTTATCAATTATGCGCTTGTGCTTTGTCGAAAGAACATGTGGCCCGGTCCTGGAGGTAGTGGGGTTGTCACATTTATCGCATAATTTTAGTTAATTATTGCAACTGATTGTTCTTTATTGCTGTAACTTATATTATTTTAAACTATGTCAATTTATTTTGAACGGGTTTTGAGCGGTTTCAGCCTTCTTTTATGCCTGTGTCAACAGCTGGATTTTGGCCACGCCACGGAGGTGTAGTAGCTACACGGCACTATGGCTTTGGTACTCGGCTGCGGTACTATGGGCTATACGGCTATGGTTCTCGGCTGTTGATCCAAAGGTCGCGGGATCGAATCCCGGTCGCGGGAGCGGCATTTCGATGGAGACGAAATCTTTATGCACGTCCACTGTGCGATGTGAGGGCACGTCAAGGAACTCCAGGTGGTCGAAATTTGCGGAGTTACTTAGCAAATCTCCTGAGTTACTTAGCAAGGCCACGTCATCAGCAAATCTGAGGTTACTGAGGTGTTCACCATTAATCCTCACCCCCACCTGTTCCCAATCCAGTGTTCTAAATACTTGTTGTAAACATGCTGTGAATAACATTGGAGAGATTCTGTCCCCCTGTCTTAGCCTTTCCTTGCAGTTATTTTGCTGCTCTCCTTATGGAGGAGTATGGTGGCTGTGGAGCCGCTGTAGATGTCTTCCAGTAGTTTTACGTAGGACTCGTCTACGCCCTGGTTCCGCCTTGCCTGCATGAATGCTGAGGTATCGACCGCATCAAATGCTTTCTCGTAGCCTATGAAGGCTATATATATGGGATGGTTATAGTCCGCGCATTTGTCTGTCACCTGTTTGATAGTGTGAATATGGTCTATTGTTGAGTAGCCTTTACGAAACCCTGCTTGTTCGTTCGGTTGACTGAAATCTAAGGTGGCACAAATTCTGTTAGCGATTACTTTGGTAAATACCTTGTAGACGACTGACAGTAAGCTGATCGGCTTGTAATTTTTCAAGTCCCTTGTGTCGGTCCTTCTAATAGATTGGGATGATGTTCGCATTCTTCCAAGATTCCGGTATACTCGCAGTCATTAGGCAGTGTGTATACAGACCTGCCAGTTTTTACAGCATAATCTGCCCACCATCCTTTAAGAGATCTGCTGTTATCGGATCCTCACCGCGTGCCGTTCCAGCTTGCACCTTTTTCAAAGCCTTCATTACTTTTCTATGTGAGTATTTGTGGAATGTCAGCCTCTTCTAAACTGCTTTCCCCTTCAATATCACCCTGGTTATCGTGGCTACTATAGAGATCTCTGTAAAACTCCTGGGCTATTGCAACTATATCTCATCCCTATTCGTGATATCATCGCGTTGCCTGTCTTGTAATGCGTGCGTCTTATTTGTCTCTTCACCGCTTTCAGGCTCCTCCTGTTCTTTAGAACATGCTCAATCCGCTCGATAATGTTTTAACTTCAATATGGCCGTTGACGTAAGAGCTCTTACTTGCTCATGTGATAGGGGCATTAGGTACCACGGGTGGGCAAGGTAATCAGGAGGTCCCAACTCCGAGTACTGAGTACTGCGAACTTGGTTTTGGCACGTAAGTTCCTCGGTTAAATTTTGAATTTTCTTTCATAGGCTGAGCCTGGATGCGTGTGGTCCCGAAATTTCGATGAGAACTAAAACATTGGAGCACAACAAGTACCGCCGCCGACTCACCGCGCGGCTGGTGTGCGCCTTCTGCGTGCTGCTGCTGGTGGCCATCGCGGTCTGCCTCGCCTGCGTGGCCATGCTACTGCATGTCGGTGAGTACCACCAACACCTTTAATATATTCAGAAAGAGCTGTCGGGCTGCCATTGTCGGTTCTCCTTTGTAGTAGTACACCATCGGTGCGTTCTAACTTCTACCATTGCCACACACCGTACTTAAACGATTTAAGTGGACATGATACAAAGTTTCCTGTTTCAACATGAATATTGCGTGTTAAAGCCGTACGTGGTGGCACAGGCGGCTCGCGAAATTTCGATGCCTTCTGTGAGCACGAAACTGTGCAATGAAGTTTTCAATCGAAGTCGGTATTGCGAACATTCTCAGGTTTTCGTGGCAGTTAAATCTGGGGGATGTGAGGTGTTACCGCGGTTCTGACGTAGAAAAGGACACTTGTGAATCATCTTATTACATATAAATGAAGCCAACCTTGTCAGGCGTGGTTCTCATCATGTGTCCCAATCCGAGCACTAGGTCGTTTAAAGGGAAGTTGACGAGGTAATCCAAAGGCCGCACCCAAATTTACTCCATTACGTGGTCGTCTCCTGTCATATTGGTAATTAAAAGTGGAAGCTTAGAGACCTTGCATAGACAGTCGTTCCCAAAGCAACATAGCATGCAAATATCTGCCACCTATAATCAGTCTTGAAAACGTAATGCGCAGTACTACTCGCAGAGCTGCGAGCTGCGGAAACAGCGCGAACTCCTTGCTTTGGCAGGACCATCACTTCTACGGCGTGACTTTCTACACACCAGAAACTTTAACGCCTCAACTCCGTTTTCCGTGAATATGTGGCGCAGATTGCGAAAGCATTCGCTGCAATGCCACAAAAATTCGTAACGTAGCAAGTAGCTGGCTACTGCCACCTACCACAGGTGGCTACCTGCCACCCACAAGCGCGCGCGTGTGTGTGTGTGTGGAGTAAAATAGCAAGCACGACTTCACGGTTATCTTCTATTACCAATTTCGACCGCGGGACCGGTCTTTTTCAAGGCATAGAAAGACTTTTGCAGTGGGGTTTTTCACAAGGCTGGCAACCAAGATGAACAACGGCTTTTGTCTTCGAACGGGTTAGCATGTCACGCAAGACAAGCATCCCGTATAGCCAGGCTATTCGGTTTAAAAGGATTTGTTCGGACGACAGTGAATTCACTCGAACTGTGACCAGCTTCGTAAAGCACTAATTGACCAGAGGTACCCTTCGGAGATAATTGACGACGCAATCAAACGGGTTGATTCGCTTGACAGGAAAGACCTCATCAGTACGGATAAACGAGTAGCGGAATTCTCACGCACTAACCTTGTCCTAGCACATTCCGCATCTGTTCCTAACGTGTCCCACATCCTTAGAAAGCATTACAACATATTCACTCAGAGCGATCGGCTTAGAGAGATTTTCACGGAATCGCCAAGGGTTGTATATCGTCGCTCCAGAAACCTGCGTGACATGCTAACCCGTTCGAAGACAAAAGCCGTTGTTCATCTTGGTTGCCAGCCTTGTGAAAAACCCCGCTGCAAAATCTGTATGCATATGACGTCATCAAATGCTGCCCAAAGCACTGCATCTGATTTTTCTCTAAAAATGAATGGCAATTTTACTTGCGATAGCGCTAATGTCATCTATCTACTGGAATGTTCATTGTGTCATATGCAGTATATCGGTCAGACCGAAACTTCATTTCGCACGCGTTTTAACAACCACAGAGCACATGTTAACGGCTTACCGCATCTACCACTATCTCGCCATGTAAGGCTGCCGGGACATACGTTTGATAAAATCAAGGCAACGATATTACAATCAGGTTTCAAAACGCACCTTGACCGGGAAGTACGAGAATCATTCCTCATCCGTAAATTTAACACTGTGTCATGCGGTATCAACGAGAGCGTTGGTAAAGTGTCGAGCCTATCAGTCATGTGTTGATATCATTACGTTCTTTTTTGTACAATCATCGTCACATTGTAGCTAATGCGCTGTACAGATATGTTCTGAAAACATGTTTTTTTACTATTTTTTTCTTTCCTTTGTCGCGCATATATATGTGTTCTATAATCATGGTTCTTTACTGTTTTTTATTTCCTTGTCGCGCCTATACGTGGAGATGACATGTGCATCTGCATCGGTTTTGTGATTCACATATTCTTGTCTTGTTAGCCTTGTCATATTTGCACGATTACACGTGCACGTACATGACCTTGCCCACATGTGTATGCCCATAAAAGAGGCTACGAGGCTGTAATTGCTTCATTCTGACGAAGGCCGTGCCACGGCCGAAACGTTGAACAATAAACGTGCGATTCGCAAGTGCGCAATTCGTTTCTAATCTACTTTTGAACCGGACCCACAGAACTTCTTCCCCGAATTATCATCATCATCATCAGCCCATCTTATGTCCCCTGCAGGACGAAGGCCTCTCCCAATCCTCGCCATACTTGCCTGTCCTGCGCGAGCTGATTCCATTTGATGCCTGCGAATTTCTTGATTTCGTCCCCCCATCTTACTCTCTGCCGCCCACGGCTGCGCTTATCCTCTCTTGGTATCCATTCCGTCGTTCTAACTGTCCATCTGTTATCTAGCCTTCTCATCACGTGGCCTGCCCATGTCCATTTTTTCTTCTTAATATCGTTCACTATGTCGGCGACACCCGTTTGTTCTCTGACCCACTCGGCTGTCTTCCTATCCCTTAGTGTAACGCCAATCATTTTTCGTTCCATCGCCCGCTGCGCGGTTCTTAACTTCCTCTCTAGCTTCTTTGTAATTCTCCAGGTTTCTGATCCGTAAGTCAGTACTGGCAGGATGCAGTAGTTATATAGTTTCCGCTTGAGTGATAGTGGTAGGTTTCCGTTCATGAGTTGCGAATGTCTCCCATATGCGCGCCATCCCATGTTTATTCTACGGTGGATTTCCTTTATATGGGTGGGTTCTCCAGTAAGTAGCTGTCCTAGGTACAGATATTCTTCTACGACTTCTAATGTATGGGTTTCGACCTTGAATAGACGTTTTTTCGCCGTGCCACTTAGCATTATCTTTGTTTTCTGCATGTTCATCCTTAATCCTACCTTAGCGCTTTCTCGGCTTAAGTCTTCAATCATCTTTTGCAATTCGTCGCCATCATTGCTAAAGAGTACTATGTCGTCTGCAAATCGCAGGTTATTAAGGTGTGTATATATATATATATATATATATATATATATATATACCTTAATATTAAATGACCACACGCAGAACCTCCTCGTGGAGTCCTAGTTGCTGTCGAAGGGTCTCTCGAAATGGCCCCGAGGAGCAGCAACTACTGCGTAGTCGGCACCCCTGCGGTGATCTCTGCTTACAAGTCTGATGCGGTCCGGAACCTCGAAACTAAGGTAAGACTGCTCGATCAGTTGTCAGCCTTAACTGCCCAGGTTTCAGCAGTACCATAATGCCTTTATGCTCGAAAACGTTGCCCAATCATACATAGTAAGTGATCTGCGTAGTACGAATCCAGAGGAGAGCATCCGAAATTCTACGACGTGGCATGCAGTACGCGCAGTAAGTGTCCAGTGCTGTCTTCCAAACAGTGGGCGAAGGTCCGGGCGTTGAATGACTTCCGACATAGTATGATGGCAAAGCATTCTAAGGGCCGAATTACTCCACGATGTTTGCGTTAAGTGTATTTGGCCATGCGAGACATAGTTGCGTCCACAGGCTAGAGCGACAGCCTACACGCCAGTGTGAATATGGCAATGTCGGATTCAGCTTCACCAAGCCACTAATAAAGAGCGTCTATACTGCGAGGCTAGTAGCTCTAAGGGGGGGGGTGCTCAATGTGAGAACTGCTTCAAAAGCAGTCGACAGGAAAGCGTACACAAAGTTGGAAGCCTTTGCATTCTTGCGCAGCTCGATGACAAGAGGAGTTCATGCGCCAGCATCGATTTCCATTTGTAGCCGTTAGTCGCGGTTAATCGAGTAAGGGGCGATAATCTTTCATATATTCTATATTAATGGCCTGTCATGTATCATCTAATATAGGCCTTTTTGCGGATGACTGTGTTCTGTACCGGCAAATAATAAATTCTGTAGACCCCTGCGCTCTCCAGGATGACCTCCTCCAAATCCAAGCGTGGTGCTACCAATGGTGCATGTCCTTCAACGTCGGTCAGTGCTCCCACGAGTCCTTTCACCGCCGTCGTAACTATGTAGTGCCTTCTTACTCCCCTCAAAACACCGTGTTAACTCAGTGCAAGATATTTAAATACCTAAGTGTACGTACATCTAGTGATCTGTCCTCGACCTGTCATATTTACCAATGTTGTTATGTGGGGTTTAACGTCCCAAAACCAGCTCTGATTATGATAGACGCCGTAGTGGAGGGCTCCGGAAATTTCGACCACCTGGGATTCTTTAACGTGCACTGACATCGCACAGCACACGGGCCTCAACATTTCGCCTCCATCGAAATGCAGCCGCCGCAGCCGGGATTCGATCCCGCGACCCTCGGATCAGCAGCCGAGTACCGTAGCCACTAGACCACCGTGGCGGGGCCATATTTACCAATGAATTCCTGCAATCGCTTACTAGGTTGTCTACGCCGTAACCCATCATCAGCATCCCCTGCAGTCAAACTACTTGCCTATATTCTATCCAAACTAGAATATGCCTGTTCCATTGATGACAACCATCAAGTTCATATATAACTAAATCTCTTTATTTGGTCCAGAACCGCGCTGCCAATTTCGTTCTTTCAGACTATTTCTGCAGGACCAGTGTATCTTCCCTAAAAGCGCAGCTATGCCTTCCCTCATTTCCTTCTCGCAGAAAGAGTGCTGTCTAACGCTGTTTTTTTTAGGTTTTCCTATTCGCTGCCTCAAGGAAATGGAATCATCACTGCTGCGCATCGTTCCTCTCGCCAGTCGCACCGTAGTGCTGTGTATCTCTACGCGCCCATTCGACCGCCTATCAACGTTCATTTTTTCTGCATACTGCCGGAGAATGGAATGACCTTCCTTCAGAAATCGCCCTCATCACCAACATAAATAATTTCAAGGCTTCCGTTCATGACTATCTTTCAAGTCATTAAAGCTAACCTGACACGCCAATTTGTCTGCCCGCCCCTTGTGGGACCTTTGAGGCATAATGAATAACAGAATAAAAGCGACCCACCGAAGGCGAGATTCCTTGCAGGTGATGCAAAGCTTGAATGTCATTGGGTTTCGACCACGATACGCGCCTGCAAGAATCCTTACGGTGCATTCACCCTTGGTATGTAATGAACGTTCGCCTCGAACATCCAAAACTCGAAGAACTAGCGCTTAAATTGAGGGTGGCGCCCGAAAATTTTTTTATGCTACTGCTTGCTTCCTCTTCATGCACCTGAGTATGTGAAATTCGATTCCGTGCAGTTTTCGATTTTATTTTGCCATCAATGCGACACGTAGTGGCCGAGGTGGCCGCGGTAAAAGCTGTCGCTCGATAGCTTGACAAAGGCGTGGACACCTGTATAACAAAATTCTCTGGCCGTGTCGCAGCCGCACGAAAACAAAGAAAAAGCAAATATTCACAATTTAATACAATATTTGAAAGGTAAACGAATACACGCAAAAACAGCCGTTAGCAACAAAAAAATAAATAAAACAGGGTGTCGAACCGAACCAAAAACCGTACCCGAACGCGAATTTAGGCCGAAACTGAACCCGAACTCAAACCCCGATATTGTCGGAACGTACTTGAACCCGAACTGAACGCTGAACTGAAAAAATATCGGTTATTGGTTTGGAATAAAGCGGTTCAAATAGTTACGGCGCCGAGGTCTGCCAGCAGCGCCTTGTAGCTACGATTGATTCCAGCATTTCACTCTGTTCGCATTTTCCAGTTCATTTCTTTGACTCATTTTCTTCTAATGATTTGATTTATGGGGTTTCACGTCCCATAACCAGCTCTGATTATGAGAGACGCCGCAGTGGAAGTCTCCGGAAATTTCGACCACCTGGGGTTCTTTCACGTGCACTGACATCGCACAGCACACGGGCCTGAACATTTCGCTTTCATCGAAATGCAGGCGCCGCGGCCGGGATTCGATCCCGCGACCTTAGGATCAGCAGCCGATTGCCATAACCACTAGACCACCGTGGCGGGGCTCATTTTCTTCTAGTGTCCCTCCTTTTTCGGCTGCGTTGCCCTAGTGGCGCTCGAATGCGGAACCGAAAGACGCGAGTGCACATGGCCGCGCGGTCGTATTTCGACGGAGGCGGAATGCCTAGGGCCGTGCGCTCCGCAGTGCATGCTAAATAACCCCAGGCGGTCTGAACTTCCGGAGCCATGGCTCGCCTTTCTACTCTTACATTCCGTTCCCCCTCCCGACTCTTCGCCGCGGTGTCTACAAGGGCTACGAGAACAGCGTCCTTTCCTTAAACCACTATTTATCATTTCTCTTCGGGAGCGGCTGTGAATGTTAACGCAATTTGGCACGCTCGATTGCAGCGCGAAAACATGCATTGTTTTCACCACAAACTGAAGTTGCTACATAGCTAAGGAAAGCATTTTCTGATTAGCTTCTGCAAATATACTTAGCGCAAACTGCAATGTTTACACCCGCAAGCGCTGAATGTATATGTACCATATAACGAATAAGCCCCGCCACGGTGGTCTAGTGGCTAAGGTACTCGGCTGCTGATCCGAGGGTCGCGGGATCGAATCCCGGCCGCGGCGGCTGCATTTCGATGGAGGCGATATGTTGAGGCCCGTGTGCTGTGCGATGTCAGTGCATGCTAAAAGAACCACAGATGGTCGAAATTTCCGGAGCCCTCCACTGCGGCGTCTCTCATAATCAGAGCTGGTTTTGGGACGTAAAACCCCACAAAACAAAACAATATAACGAATAAGGCCAATTGACAGTCAGAATGAGACCTGTGCCGGTTTTGCTGTGTAACTCCGCGATATTTGAGCGCAGCCTTTAAGAAACTTCTAAGCGAGCAAGCCCCCCTCCCCCATTTTTCCCTCGTTACGCAACCGAATAATTCTTTTTCAACTGACAAATTTGACACAAAGCTAATAATTGTGTCAACATTTTCTGCATGTTTTTGTTCACTCATAATTGCGAATCTGCTCAACGAGGTGTACTCCACTGTAAACGTATAGTTATGTCGTATAGCTGCTTCTTTTTTATCACTAATTTCAACATGAATCTCCAGATGCAACCCTGTTGTGGTGCACACATGTCAAATTATGTAAGGCGTTTGCCTTGTCTCAAGCAGAGTCCGCAAAGCGTTTAATTTGATTTCCCTGTACTCGATATTGAACGATTATTTTTCTCTAACACTGTTTTCTGACGCCACTCGAAAATTAAGCCCTTCGAACACTGACTCCAATTTTCAGTCTTTTACTCGGTTGCTTTATCAGAAAAAATGAGGTGCAAGAGAGAGAGAGAGAGAGAGAGAGAGACATATTCAGGATGCAGACCGGAAGGCTTGCCATGTAACGCAGGGCCCATACATGGCCGTGTTTGTCAGTATGCAGGTACTCTAGTTATTTTAACTAAGTTTCGCTCTTTTGTGTTAAAACATCGCCAGCTGATTGATGTGCTAGCGGGATCTCCCACCGTCTAAAAAAAAGGCAGATCCCACGTGCAGTAGGAATCAAGGAAATGCGAAGCACGCATCAGGAACGTAATGTGGATCTGCATTGTTGTCTCGCTATACCGATTTTGGCATACATACGAAGTTAACGAAACGGCCGCAAGAGCAGCAAGACTGGCATGCAAACCATGCTGCTCATGACACGCATGTCATGATTTTCATGTTATGACGTGTGATTTATGTTCGTGATGCAGTCATGTTGTGGCATACCGATTTTCGTATACATCCCATTAACGAAACGGCCAGGAGAGCACTGAGACCGTGACTTGAAAATCATGCCGCTCACGACATACATGCTATGGTTTTCATGTTATGACGTGTCATTTATGTTCGTGATGCAGTCATGTTGTGGCATACCGATTTTCGTATACATCCTATTAACGAAACGGCCAGGAGAGCACCGAGACCGTGGCATGAAAATCATGCCGCTCATGGCACGTATATCATTATTTTCATGTTATGACCTGTCATTTATGTTCGCCATGCAGTCATGTTGCGGCATACCAATTTTCGTATACGTCACATTAAGAAAAAGGCCAGGAGAGCACAGTCGTAGGCGGACGGACAGACAGACAGACAGACAGACAGACAGACAGACAGACAGACAGACAGACAGACAGACAGACAGACAGACATACTCAGTCACCGAAGTTCACTAAGAAATGATTCGCATTTCGAAACTTTCGTACGTGTCATGCTTACGGTGCAGCATAAGATCGGAAACGATGGAACTAAAAGAATTACAAATGCAAGCTCTGTAGGGCCAGGCCATGAAGGATTCAAATACGTGAGTGTTCCTTGCCACTGTCCGGCGTACTGAAAGTACCATTGCCCAGGATTTTTTTCTGATTTAGAACTCCACTGCGACATGTTTTCTTTTTGTTTTGTTTTTATGGGTGGACTTCCGAATGGCTCCACTTGAGCAGTGCTGCTTAGAATGTTTAAGGCTGTAGCATTAACAGCGCTGTCAAAGTAAAATACGAAGTCTACATCACTCAACCGGTCCGTGAACCGATTCACGTACGGGTTCGGTGTTGCGCACCGGTTCGTGAAGCGGTTCCGAGCCTTTATTTCCTCGATGCGGAACCGATCTGGAGCGAAATGGTGCGCGCTGAACACGAACCTGAACCCGTATTTTTATCGATTCGACACCCTGAAAAAAAATAGAAATCCGTCGTCCACTTCAATTTTTTTATAAAAAAACAATAAATGGGAGTTCACGAGAGTTTAACAATAACGTTCACAAAGTTCAACATAATCAAGTATAAATAAAATGCGACAAGTTCCAGGGTCAAGCAAATATTCAAAATTGATAAAACAACACAAAATGCTTATTTTTATGAACTATAAATAAAGCCTTGATATAATACTAAACAGAAAATTCTTACGAATCTTCTTGTTAGTGGTATTTTGTAAAGTGTTTTTAGGGGCAAAGCTCCTCTTAGTCAAACCTTGTCACGCGTCAGTCGTCAGGCGTAACCCGCGTGCCGGGAGGCACGCGCTCGCCCTCGGCGCGTGCTTCCCGGTGCGTGCCTCTCTCTCTCTCTCCCGGCACGTGCCTCCCGGCGCGTGCCTCTGCTGTCTTGTGAGAGAGAGAGAGAGAGAGAGAGAGACAGAGAGAGAGCGAAAGGCGCGCGTTGGCTATGGAAACGCTCTTTCTTAGAGGAACGCTCTACCAGCTCGCAAAGCCCCGCCACGGTGGTCTAGTGGCTAAGGTACTCGGCTGCAGATCCGAGGGTCGCGGGATCGAATCCCGGCCGCGGCGGCTGCATTTCGATGGAGGCGAAATGTTGAGGCCCGTGTGCTGTGCGATGTCAGTGCACGTTAAAGAACCCCAGGTGGTCGAAATTTCCGGAGCCCTCCACTACGGCGTCTCTCATAATCAGAACTGGTTTTGGGACGTTAAACCCCACAAATCAATCAATCAATCTACCAGCTCGCAAAGGAGGAGAACGCGCCCTCACCGGCGAGAGACAACGTTGGCGCAGGCAGCGTCTCCTAGCGAGTCTCTTGATTGAGAAATACCGACTGCTCGCGTTGGAGAAGCGGTCACCGGCAACCCATATATATATATATATATATATATATATATATATATATTATATATATATATATATATATATATATATATATATATATATATATGCACTGGATCTTGACTTGCAATGAAGTGCCGGTGGGAGATTTCACTTGTGCATAGTTGAACCATGAGGATTCGTAGCGTGCGCGTTAACTAAATTAATCTGGAACTCGGCACGATCTACGATGAACCTCCCGAGCTTCGCCCACTCATCATCATTCACTCCGTGGATATGCTGTAATTTTTTTGCACACAAATTGTTTAAAAGCCGTGCGAGTGCATGTTTATGGCGTTATCGGACTCCGGCTGGGAATCATGTGATGGCGCTTCATTTCTGATGTGCGTCTCACTTAATGTCCCTTCTCGACGCCCTCCCGTCGTTCCTTTTTTCGTCTTAGCTTCCTCCGAGATTCCATAGATGGCGCCTGGACTTCGATTAAGACACCAACTTTTCTGTCTACGCTCTCCTACGGGCACCCCTATATCACACCACCCCACTTAAAAAAAAAAAGAGGAGGAGGCCTTCCATTACTGCAAATATAAGCGGAAGGGGGGGGGGGGGGGCGAAGCTTGGCGTGTGCGTTCCTGGCCTACTACTTCCATCTTTTTTGTTTTCTTTTGTAGAATATACAAGCAACACGTATGGCTGAAATATGTTCCCATCTCGCAAGCGTAGTCTAGTGGTTAAAGCACGCAACATCGAATGGATGGCGCCCCGTGTTAGAGCCACAGCACCAGCAAATTTCTCTGAAACCTTTCTTTCTCCTTCCTGTCACGGCGGTCGTAGGAACGACATAGGAACGGAACTGCGGAACGGCACCACCGCGGTTGCGTTCCCGGTGCGCTCACGACCACACGAGCCGCCTGTGCCTGAACTGGTTTTTTTTTTTTTTTTCACGTAGTGCATCAAAGCCGCCACCGAAATCTGTAACTTGCAACACGCTCCGCTTGAAAAAGTACTCCCACGCCAGCGTGGAGGACGCGTATCATAGTCGCAGCGTAGCCTGGACTTTGCGGTGTACTCTCTCCTTCTGCCTCGGTCTTCCCACCTCTTGTCTGTTTCGTTCCCTCCCACCTCTTGTTCATTTCATTATCTTCTTCCTTTCGGCGTCTTCTTATTCACCCTAGTCACATTCTTCCTCTTTTTTTTCTCCTTCTGCCTGCAACATTCACGAGCCGTGTTGTCTAAGAGTGGGAATGCAATAGCGTTCAGCCCTGGCAGACGGCACTGAATCCAAAGTTGGTTGGTTGGTTGGTCCTTGGGTACCTTGGCTCAACCCACTCTGGGGGATCGGCCATGAACCGGAAAAGAGATTTGTGTGGAAGGGAACTACTAATAAAAAATACACAAACTTTATAACAAATTTGATAATCAAATTTAGGTTAAACGAATAGTTTTCTGCGATGATTGAAGGTATATCATTATAAAAGGTAATGCAAAAGTGAGCGCGCTCTTCTTCGTCTTCTTCGTTTTGCCCGACCGTGTAGTGAGAACCAGATGCGTGTGGCACTGCTCCTATTTAGGCGGGCTAAAATCCGTGCAGGCCTACATTTTTTTTTTCTCAATGCGACCGGTGGTAGCCACGGACACCGGCGGCGGCGTCGGACACCAGCACCCCCAAAATCGGTCCTTGTAACGAGCGCAGCTTACGTTGGGCGGAAGAGAAGAATTGGAAGAAAGAAATGGCTGCGGCTTAGCTCAGCTAAGGCCGGTTGTGCGAGCGAGAGCTTGTTGTCCTGTGTTGCTAAGCCTGGTAGGGCTCATATAGACAACCATATTTATTGCATGTTTTGCATGGTTTATTTAGGGTTTGGTTTAATGGCAGCAAATACTGTTCTATGGTCGGTGAAGTGGTTTGCCGCTGTTTCAGTCTTGGCCACAGAGTAAGCCGAGCCCATCGACTCTCTCTCATAACACGAAGACTGTTACATACGGTATTAACACGAAGACTGTTACATCCGCAGGGTGGTCGTCGCAGCTTGTCGTTTTCGCCGCTGCGAGAGCGCAGACAACGTTAACACAGATGGTGCGGCGTCCTGCACTACTTCCACGCGCGACCATGCGACAACGGCTGAACATATTAACTCTATCGGCCGAACAGAAGCAACTGAGGCGCTAACCGACGTGGCAGAGATGCTTGGAGAGAGCGGTGAGTCACGTGGATATGGCTAGCGAGGTAGCGGTAGGCAGCAGCGGCGATGGAGCGCGGCCAGTCGCTCGACTAGGCCAGTAAAGCTTTCGCTTTAATAAAGAGGAAGACGATGACGAGCGACTAAAAGAAGACTGCAAAGAACACAATGATTTAGCTACTACTAAGAGGAGGATTATATATATATATATATATATATATATATATATATATATATATATATATATATATATATATAGTTCGGAAAGATTTCCCAGAGCCCGAATAGATATTTTCAAAAGAAATTCACATGATTAACAAAAAGAATATAAATTTTCTGACGTTGCCGCCGGTCCACCGGCCGCAACGTCAGTAAATTTATACTCTGTTTGTTAATCGTGTGAATCTCTTCTTTTGAAAATATATGTATGTATATATATATATATATATATATATATATATATATATATATCGAAAGCTAAGGGGGTCAAGGGCTCGCTTTATTTATAAGAAACAAGTTAATGAAACAACAAATATTTCCTAGGCTTCAATGTTTGTTGTTTCATTAACTTGTATATATATTGCGCCGGCGTCGCCTTCCCTCTACTAGCGAAACATATTTAGACCATTGAGCGCCAATGTCATCTATGTATTTGTTTACGGTCGCACGCCTTCTATGCGTAAGGAACACAAACTAGTAAGCTCTGACAGGAAGGCTAACTGTAATTGTAGCGAGGCGCATATAGAAACCCACGCTGAAATTGACTTGGCACTTTGAAAAAAATTTTTTTTACGTGAAGTTCGACAATTGGTTCGACACGCGCCATAAAACAACGATCACATTGCGCGATACATAGCTACTGTGACGGAGAAAAAAGAATATTTCCGCCGCCCATTTGCGCAGACCATGGTAAGACAGCAACAAAGCAACTGCGCCGCTTCATTGAAGTAGTGAAAATCATCACTTCTTAAGTACTGCAGTTCCCCTACTGTTCCTCTGCCATATAAGTAAATGTAAATACTTGTACTTTGTAAATGTATGCGTAATGTTCTTGTAAATACTTTGTGAATGTTTTCGCCAGTGGGGTACCGATGGATTTTCCCAACCTGTAACAACGAATATAAGTTCCGGTGTAAATAAGGTTCAATCTTGAGCCCGAAGTTGCCCTAAACGACCGCAAGAATAGCCGTTGAATGCGCTCATCGAGAAGTGACAAAGCGTGGCTGTCATCGAACACAGAGGACAGCAGCGCACCACGCGTTCCACCAGTAGGGACGGTTACATCGCTTCGATGCTCAACTTGTAGTTTAGTCTGGCCGCGGTGGGCGGCGCAATCATGGCGCGATCCATAAATTATCGAGGGACTTCAGTTCGCCACGGAGCATGACATCAGGAGGCGGGAAGAAGCATAGTCACGCCTCCTAAATTATTCTTTCTTGTGCGTGCTTAAGGTCACTCTGACGAACTTACACATTATAGATTAGGGCTTATAGATGGAGCCCTAAATTCAAACTCCGCCCACTTATTCATGCTCGTGTTTGCTGCCGTCTTACTAATTTGGTCACGCTCAGCAACTTTTGAATCAGACCTAGCCTTTTTCGCTCGGGCGCAGTGTCACTCGTATGTCAGCGAGGCAAGCTGTGCCATTCACGGACTCCTAGCACTCCTTCTGAATCCCGAAAAATGCAAGGAATCCTGGATTCACTCATACTTCAGATTTTAGTTTAGATTCATTCAAGCTCGCGCACTGATACTCTCAACGTTGTGACTTTCCTCCTCAAATAATCAGCTGTTCAACGAAAGCATCTACCAGCCCTGGTAGCTGAGGCGTCACGCTGCTCAGACGAGGACCCGGGTTCGACTCCATGCGACAGCGGCCACATATCGACGGACGCGACGAACAGAACTAGGCTACCAGATTCAACTTTTTGGGTCACTGGCTTTACTCAACAATATATATATATATAATATATATATATATATATATATATATATATCAAAATCTACCCATATGGCATCTGGGAACAGCGATGGAGCCCATGGAAATTTGTAGAATCACGGTTTATCCATCGCAATCAATCCGCGAAATAGTAATCGTGGCCCCTACAGGATGTTTACGGCGAGATATAAAAGGATGTATTCTTTCATCGGATGCCATACCTGTACTGACGATGCGATAGGTGGCGAAACGTCTATATTTTGATATAGTTTTTATTGTTGAGTAAAGCCAGTGATCCAAAACGTTGAATATGAATTCCCCTGGCTTCTGGAACATTTTTTTTTCACGTAGGCTACCTCAGTTCACGTTAAATAACTTAGGTTTTCAAAATTAATCCAGCGCCACCGCAACGGCCTGCCTCATTATCCTATCATGCTTTGACAGGTAGAGCGGCAGAACTTGTTTAATGAAATTCTCTGCCGTGACGGCGGAAACTTACTCGCAGTGTTCTTTTTATACGTTATTGCGCTAAAGGACAACAGTAAAACATCGCGTCTGGACAGGATGGAAGAAATGCAATAGACAGTGCAACTTTATAGGAAATTTCGTCTATAATAGCACAACTAGCTGAGAAGGCATAAGTAGTGTCGACGTATTCAAAGAGGACATTTGCTTTGAGGAAGGTTCTTAGCTTACGGCGCCCCTTCGAATTCGTCCGCTATTGCACAGTATCGCATGCCAGACCTTGCATGACGAATTGTATAGAGCCATTGCTGCCTGTCACTATACACGACAGAAGAGAGACGGTAAGACTCCAGGCGTATGCTTTCAGCTGCTTTATTAAACTGTTGTGACAGTGTGTAACGTTGCTGGTCACCCACGCATGCTGGATGCCCGTTTCTTTAGTACGAAGAGGCAGACGTTAGAACAAAGTAGGCAGATTCGATGCATATGCTGACATCCAAATGTTTGAGTTCGAAAATAAAATGAGGAACGCATGGCACGACCGGGATATAATCAAATGTAATTGTTAAGTCTGCAGGTTTCGCGCGTGCTTTTAAATGCGAAGCATTTCTTACCGAACGTCGGCGACTTTGAGCGTATCTATCTATCTATCTATCTATCTATCTATCTATCTATCTATCTATCTATCTATCTATCTATCTATCTATCTATCTATCTATCTACCCGCCTACGATTTTGTGCTCTCCTGGCCGTTTCGCTAATGGGATGTTTACGAAAATTGGTATTCCACATGACTGCATGACGAACATAAATGACAGGTCATAACATGAAAATCATGATATGCATGTCATGAGCGGCATGATTTACATGCCACGGTCTTGGTGCTCTCGTGGCCGTTTCGCTAATGGGATGTATGCGAAAATTGGTATGGCACAACATGGCTGCCTCACGAACATAAGTGGCAGGTGATAACATGAAAATCATGATATGCATGTCATGAGCGACATGATTTACATGCCACGCGTTTCGTTAATGGGACGTATACGAAAATTGGCATGCCGTGACATGACTGCATGACGAACGTAAATGAGAGGTCATAACATGAAAATCATGATATGCATGTCATGAGTGGCATCATTTACATGTCAGTCTTGGTGCTCACCTGGTCGTTTCGTTAATGGGATGTATACGAAAATTGGTGTGCCATAACATGACAGCATGATGAACATAAGTGACAGATCACAACATGAAAAGCATGACATGCATGTCATGAGCGGCATGATTTACATGCCACGGTCTAAGTGCTCTTCTGGCCGTTTCGTTAATGGAATGTATACGAAAATTGGTATGCCTCAATATAACTGCATGGAGAACATAAATGACAGGTCATAACATGAAAATTATGACATGCATGTCATGAGCGACATGATTTACATGCCGCGCGTTTCGTTAATGGAACGTATACGCAAATTGGCATGCCACAACATCACTGCATGACGAACGTAAATGACAGGTGATAACATGAAAATCATGTCATGCATGTCATGAGCGACATAATTTACATGCCACGGTCTTGGTGCTCTCTAGGCCGTTTCGTTAATGGGATGTATACGAAAACTGGTATGCCACAACATGACTGCATGACGAACATAAACTGACAGGTTATAACATGAAAAGTGTGACATGCATGTCATGGGCGGCATGATTTACATGGCACGCCTTTCGTTAATGGGGTGTGTACCAATAGTGCTATGGCACAACACGACTGCATGACTATCATAAATGAGAGGTCATATCTGAAAATCATGACATGCATGTCATGAGCGGCATGATTTACATGCCACGGTCCTGGCGCTATACTGCCGTTTCGTTAATGGGATGCCTACGAAAAGTGGTATGACACAAGACTGCATGGCGATCATAAATGACAGGTCATGACATTAAAATCCTGACATGCATCTCATGAGTGGCATGATTGACATGCGACGCGTTTCTTTAATCGGATGTATACCAATATTGCTATGGCACACCACGACTGCATGACGAACGGAAATAACAGGTCATAACGTTAGAATCATGACATGCGTGTATCAGCGGCATGGTTTACATGCCACAGTCATGGTGCTCTTGCGGCCGTTTCGTTAACTTCATATGTACCAAACTCAGTACAGCGAGACAACAATGCAAATCCATTTTACGTTCCTGATACGTGCTTCGCATTTCCTTGATTCCCACTGCACGTGGGATCTGCGAATTTTTGTCGTGTACAACCACGAGACGGCCTTCCGCAGGTACAAAATATATGCGAGTCTGCAACTGAAGCCATCGTCGTCGGTTTGGTGGTGGTCTGATGCTTGTCTCATTTTTGTTCGACGCAGCTGGATTCCATCTACGGAAATAAGTCTGTGGCCAGCAGGTTCAGCGGTTCACTGGTTGAAGACTTCAGGTAAGTGACCTTTGCATCACAAATGTTGCATCACAAAAGCACACGGCTGTGGTGAACAGTCGTAAATATGTGGCGTGGCTAGCGAGGCAGATTGTGACACCGCTAATCTGCCTAACCGACCCGCTAGGCATGACTCTGTTTACACGGCACAATTGAGGGCGAACTATTTCCGCGCCTTGCGCTGAGAGGGGTCCCCTGTACATGTACCTTTTGGTACATTCTCCTTATGTTTTCACTGCTGGTGCAGCAAAATAAAAACCGCTGCTTGTTCAAACTAATAAACTTCTCGCTATGTATAATTTTTGCTACAAGTGCAAAGCTAAAAAAAAAAAATCACCGCCCAAGCACTCCCGTAGAAATGGTCAACCAGCTAAGTGCGGACCCGGTGTTTAGCAGTAGGTTCAACCCGACGCTGCACTGAAGCCTTCCGGCGAACGCGCTCCCGCAATCATCACGTCGACGCTGTTCTGCCCGCAACGCCGCATCTTCGGCGTGCCGTTGTTGCAAGCCTTTGACATCGCGAGCTAACACGGCGGCGTGGTTTGCAGGATCCGCCTGCCACCGGCACTTGCATTCCCGTTCGCGATTTAGCGCGGCTTGGAAGGCTGCGGGATCGTCGGTACGCAGTTGCTGCCGGCCCTCGGCGTCGCGGGCCTGTTCTTGTGCCAGGACTGCAACATCGGCCCGGCGAATGCGAGCTCTCTGACGTTTCCACTGTCGGCGCTCTTCTAAAGTTGTCCGCTGTTCGGGAGTTCGTAGGATCCGTGGCTTACCCATGTGGAAGCTCTCAGTCGAAACTGATGCGCGCGTGCTCGGCGCCACGGCTGCGACAGGATGGACGACGTCACTCACGGCCCAGCCAATGGCGCGCAAGCTTGGGTACGACGCTCAGAACGACGTAACTGATAGCACAGCCAATTGAGACCGCTCGTGACACAGATGCCGAGCGGTTTTTCGTTTCTCCTAGCCATATACAGCTTTCGCTGTAAAAGCATAAACCAGGAAATAAATGTTGCGCATTATAATTCGCACGCTTGCTGTTTTAATCAGGTATTTTTGTCAATAGCAAAATTAAAATCTACTCAACAGCAGCCGGCGACATCATGGCTTCTTGCCCTTGATATACGTATACGCTATACGGAGCGAGCGCATTGCGCCAACGAAACTGAAAGCATGCGGACGAGGTGTCCGAGACGGGAACGGCGCTGCTATAACGATGAAATGGCTGTAATAGGGCTTCGCTGGGATACAAGTTTAGCATGTTGTATATGTGACAAGTAGCTTTTGCAATATGGTTGTCACGCGGGGAAGTAAAATTTCCGGCATGACTGTTTATTAATTAAATGAGAAGAATTTCTTAGCGAATTTCGGTGTCTTTGAGCGAATCTATCTATCTATCTATCTATCTATCTATCTATCTATCTATCTATCTATCTATCTATCTATCTATCTATCTATCTATCTATCTATCTATCTATCTATCTGTCTATCTATCTATCTGTCTGTCTGTCTGTCTGTCTGTCTGTCTTCTGTCTGTCTCTATCTATCTAATCAATCAATCTAATCTATCTAATCTATCTAATCTATCTATCTAATCTGTCTATCTAGCCGCCTACGATTTTGTGCTCTCCTGGCCGTTTCGTTAATGGGATGTATACGACAACTGGTATGCCACAACAAGACTGCATGGCGAATATAAATGGCAGGTCATATGAAAATCATGAGATGCATATCATGAGCGGTATGATTTACATGCCACCGTCTTGGTGCTCTCCTGCCTGTTTCCTTAATGGGATGTATACGAACATTGGTACGCTACAACATGACTGCACCACGAACATAAGTGACAGGTCATAACATGAAAATCATCACATGCATGTCATGAGTGCCATGATTTACATGCCACGGTCTTGGTGCTCTTGCCATTTCGTTAATAGGATGTATACGAAAATTGGTATGCCATAACATGACTGCACCACGAACATAAGTGACAGGTCATAACATGAAGATCATCACATGCATGTCATGAGTGGCATGATTTACATGCCACGGTCTTGGTGCTCTTGCGGCCGTTTCGTTAACTTCATATATACCAAAATATGCATGGCGAGACAACAATGACGACCGTGGGTGGCACGTTCTAAGAACATAAAAATCGTTACATGCATGTCATGAACGACATGATTTTCATGGCACGCCTTTCGTTAATGGGATGTGCACCAAAATTGCTATGGCACAACACTACTGCATGATGAACGTCATAACATTAGAATATTGACATATGTGTCATGAACGGCATGGTTTACATGCCACAGTCTTGCTGCTCTTGCGGCTGCTTAGTTAACTTCATATGTACCAAAATCGGTATAGCGAGACAATGCAGATCCCTTTTAAGTTCCTGATGCGTGCTTCGCATTTCCTTGATTTCCACTGCACGTGGGATCTACCTTTTTTTTCGTCTCCCTTCACGGCGCGGGGTGAATCAGGTAGCTGCTGCTGCGACTCTCATTATGGAGGGAAATAAAACTAGGAGGCGCCGTACCGTGATTCCACTAGCCTAAGGAAGCGAACCTCCTCTGTGGCCTGTGCGCGGTGACTCTCGGTTAGGATGAAGCACTTCATAGTTGACGGACAGCTCGAGGTTGTTTGGAAGCGGTGACCTTCAGTGGCGCTTGACCGCGCAATACCGCTTCCCGACGACGTGAGTGGGGCACATTTCCCATGATTCTCTCCTTCAAATTTTGATGACTAGGCTTCAAGATTCTCACGTGACGCCCTCTCCTAGCTTTCTTCTTGCCTTCGTGACTGCCATTTTCACATTTTCGCACTGGTCTGTGGGAGTCGCTGTAGAGCACACTAAAATTGTTTAGACCCTGGCAGCCGCCTTTAATTTACAATACACGCGCGCCCTTCACTCCTGTAAAAATGTTAAAAATATAACACGTGGTTATTTAATTAGATTTGAAAATAGCCGGCCGCGCCTGTCGTAGGGAAAACAGTCCCTGCAATCACAGCCAGTTGAAATGAACCCGCCGTCAAATGACAGCAGCGCGCTGAGCGACGGGAGCGATTCCAGTCGCTTCAATCGCAGGATGTGAAAGAGCCTTGAGCGAGTTTTACACGGCGGAGTGAAACGACTTCTTCTTTGTCTCGAACACAGATGGTCAAACTTCTTGCGAGTGCCACTCGGAAAGGCCAATCATACGGAGGTGTTAGCGGCGCTGTCACAGCGTCGGCATTCCGTAGCACGAACACGTGCCTGGCCACATTGGTGTATGGGAATTAACAATGCCTCGTTTAAACAATGCCTGCGACGAGATCCGAAAAGCTGGTCCCTAGCCCTCTGCTGTTCTCTCCCCCTCCGCTCCCGCTCGCGAGCGCTACCTCGCAGTGGCCGCTTCAAACAGTAGTGCCTCCGAGATATCGTTGTACCAGAGGCGCCGTTTGTAGAGCCAGCACCTCCGAGGCGCTGGTCCGCGGACGGAGCCGTGCCGTGCGACCGGCCGTACAGGCGTCACTTCCGGCCAGACTGGAAAGTCTCGCTTGGGAGCGTTCTCTCGCGCCGACTGCGCTGAGCCACGATGGACCTGCGCCTCAATGGGAAAACGAGCGCATTGATTGGAAGAACACTCTTTTGCTTAAGCAGAGGCGTGGCGGAATGGGTTGCAGCTGCTCCAGCCAGGAATGCAGCCTGTCCATATGTTGTGAAGGTGCCGGCGGTAGGCTCGGTTAATCAACGAAGCACTCTCCGGGTATGCGCATTGTTGAGCTATATAGCATTTCTGCCCATGGCTTTCCTTTACCGTACCCAGAAGCACGAGAGGGAGCTTTTCCACACAGAGTGCTCTATCCAACTTGGCTGTTAGACGCCTTGAGCCGTGTGGTGTGTTGGAGCCGCGTTTTCAGAAGTCTTGCTAGCGCGCAGAACAGCTTGCACTGTCAGCCGCGGTGTTATGCCTATTAGGCAGCCGTAGCGCGGGACCCAAATGGCCAGAAACGCCTGTGCGAGAGTTTCAGCGGATATATGCGAAATCGGCGTCGCCTCGGGCCACCGCGAGTAGCGATTCGACACACGTGAGCAGGTATTTGTATTCCTGGGGAGGAGGAAGAGGTCTATAATAAGTCTACGAGAACGTGGTCGAAGCGGCACTCTGGTGGCTGACATGGCTTCAGTGGCGTACGCGGGTCGCAAATCACTTTGACGGCTTGATATGTTTGGCGCTTTTGCGGTAAGGATGGACAGTACTGCTCCGATGTGGACGAAGAGGAGCATGCCAGTTATATGGTCGACCACAAACAGGAGGCGGCGGCTTGAGTGATGGCTGGTGTGGCCCCCCGCCGTTTGTGATTGGCCGGTGCGTTTTCCGACCACGTACTACGTTGAGTGCAGAGGGTGGTTTGGAAGCGGAAGCGGCGGTCGTACCAGCATGCTCACTGATCTCTCTCGTGCCGGGCTGCAGGGCTACGAGATGGGACCCCGGGGCGACGCATGGCGTGGCGCTTAGGAGTGATTATTGATAATGATGTTAGACTGCGCGAGCTATTCGATAGCTGTAGCGAGTCTATCGCCTATATCCTCCAAGCGACTCAACCGGTGTGCCTCTGGGGGTGTCCGTGTTGCGGCAATGGGCACTCGTTCTGGCGCGGAGCCGGCGGCGGTGCGGTCGGCAAATTGAGCCAGACGCTCGACATCCATGTATCATACTGGTTGCTTGTGGCAGCTGCTGCAGAAATAGCTCGTCGTGCTTTCCTACTACTTCAAAAAAAAAAAAAAATCAGTTTCGCCAGAATGGCGAATGAATGAATGAATGCAATAGCAATGCGTGATGTAATATACGAATTAAGACTGCCAACGTTAAGTGATTTCTACACGTTCACTACACTACACTACACTACACTGCCTCACACCGCGTTCACTACAGTCTGAATTGAATTGCAGTGAACGTCGGCTTATTAAGTATGCAGTTGCGTAAAGTACAATTTGATGGTCGAGAGGCAGAGAGAACGGCCCAGGAGACGTGCGAGCAGTCATGTTGTTTTGATGTCTTCTGGCACGTGCTTCACACCGCGCGACCGCGCTGAGCAGCGTGCACTTTGCGCCATCCAGAAACTTGGCCCAGCTCAGCGGCATCAAGCAAGCGCGCTGCTTTCGTCACTGGTAGACGAATTCGCGGGAACGCTATGTGGCGAGGGCATTGCCGGCGTTGCTGCTATATGCGAGGCGCCTTGAACGGAGGTGATCAAGGCGCTTCTATGCAGTACGCCGCACGTCTGATGACTGCCGAGATGGCGCGCGCGCCAGTGATGGTGATGGCGCGCCAGTGATGACCGCGCGAAGTCTAACTTTGCCGCTCGAGCGAAACCACCCTCCCCTCTCCACCCCTTCATGGCTTTTCGTGCTCGCTGAAGACCAGTGAGGCGCATCCTCGCCGCTTCGACATAGGCCTCCCGAGCGCGGTGATGTTATCGCATGCGCCCTACCTTCCGAGCGACGGAGATGGGCCGTGCTCATTTGATCGCTGCCACTCGCTTGTATTTACGCGCTAGTAGCAAGTACAATGCGCGGAAGGTTATCAACTGTTACTTTATACGGGATATGACAGCGACGGCAAAAACCCGCCCACTGTCCACATAAGTGCTATCGCAAAAAAGGGCTCTGTGTCGGCGACCGCCACATATGCACCCCCACGCCCGTTGTCGAGGAGCATGTAAACAAAGGGAAGATCAAACAGATGCGCGAGCTAGTCTTCGAGGTGAGCAGGTTTGACACGGTCGAGCGAAACTACTTCCTCCTTGTCTCGAACACGGACGGTCAATGTTTTGTGCGTGCCCGATAGTACAGGGGAAGGCCCATTGTACGCAGGAGTTAACGGCGCTTTCACTGCTTCCTGTCGAACAGCACGGTATAGGACAGAGGCTTGTTAATGCGGCTTGGCGCTGTGGATATCAATATATTTTCCCGAATGCAAACATTCAAATTCGTGTTATTCACTCAGGAGTAATGCCTTGAAATTGTTCTTTCTTTCAAAGGACAATATCGATGACTGTTCTATAGCTGTCATTTTAACTTCGTGTTTGAATAATTCCCAGACAGCAAAGAGAGGCAAGTCTTTGCGATGTGACAGAAGAGTTACAAGCTTAGTAACACGCTTTAAGAAGCACTCACGCAGGAGTAATTGGTTCTTAAAATTCCACTACTTCCAGCACATACGCCGACTCTGGTATCGACGACTCCCAAAAGAGGCTGAGACTAGATAATCACTAAAGAATACAGGTTGCGCAGTGTAACCAGAAATGAAAGATAGCGCGTTAAGCGAAACGTAAATTCGATCAAGCCTTGCATGTGAAGTACCTTGAAAATGCGCATAGCGACATCCTGCCTTTTCATTTTCTCCAATGTCAAGCTGGTAATCACATATGAGGCGATGCAACACATCACTACTTGCCTTACGTTTCAGTTTCAGTGATGTGCGATCTTGCACGCTACATACACAGCTGAAGTTTTCAAAAAGGACCAATGTCCGATCAGTAGATAAATGATGTTCTAAGGACAAGAAGAAACGTTCTCGTTCCCGTGACTTGTTCGGGCCACACACACACACACACACACACACACACACACACACACACACACACACACACACACACACACACACACACACACATTTTTTTTTCAATTGGCTTTTCCACAAAATTTTCTTTTTGGGAACACTTCCCCTTATTTCTTTATGGTGCGATTGGCTTTAAGCCCGATATACCTTCTGGTGGCGCGGGCTACCCCCACTTTATTTTAATTTTTTTCCATACCAGGGGGACAAATTTAACACACACACACACACACACCACACACACACACACAAAACTTTAAACTACACCTAGCAGTGCACTCCCGCTTTCCCCTTGTTACAAGGACACTCTTGCTGCTGGAAGCTCTCACTGCTACGTAGTACTTGGCACTAACATTATCACGGTCTTCATCTCCTGCCTTTATTATAGAAGGAAAAGCCCTGCAGGCCTTGCTTCCGAATACATACATTTTTTTTAATTGGCTTTTTCCACAAAATTTTCTTTTTGGGAACACTTCCCCTTATTTCTTTATGGTGCGATTGGCTTTAAGCCCGATATACCTTCTGGTGGCGCGGGCTACCCCCACTTTATTTTAATTTTTTTTCCATACCAGGGGGACAAATTTAACACACACACACACACACACACCAATTGAAAGCTGATACCACTGATATCAACATCACACCATATTAGGCGCCCTTTCCGCGCAGTTGGAAAAATTCCATTATAATCCTGATCCACAAGAAAGGTGACATAAAGGGGTTAAAGAATTACAGACCAATTAGCCTACTTCCAGTAATCTACAAATATTTACGAAAGTAATTTCTGCTAGGAGTAAGAGAAATTTAACACTTTAACCAACGAAGAGAACAAGCTGGTTTTAGGAAAGATTGCTCAACAATGGACCACAGCCATGCTATTAACGTAGTAATTGAAAATTACGCTGAATATAACAAACCTCTTTATATGGCGTTTATAGACTACGAGAAATCATTTGACTCCATAGAAATACAAGCAGTTCTATAAGCTTTACGTCGACAAGGTGTACCTGACGTATACGTGCAAACCATAAACAACATATACGCAGATTGCACAGCCAGACACTCCTACATGAGAGAAGCAGAAAAATCCCGATCGGGAGAGGTGTCAGACAAGGAGATACGATATCCCCGATGCTATTCACTGCATGTTTAGAAGTGTTTAAACGTCTGACTGGGAAGAAAAGGGGATTCGAATGGACGGTGAAGATCTCTGCAATTTAAGATTTGCAGACGACATTGTGCTCTTTAGCTATGGTGGAGACGAACTACAACACATAATTGATGACCTGAACTGGGAAAGTATTAAAATTGGACTAAAAATAAATAGGCAAAAGACCAGTTATGTAAATAGCCTAGCTATTCCGAGCTCGCTATTTAAAATAACAGTGAACCCTTAGATTGTGTGAACGAATACGTATACCTGGGACAGCTACCAACAGGAACACCTACCCATGAAAAAAAATTCTCCGTACAATAAGGACCGGCTGGAGCGCATTCGGAAGGCATTACGAAATCATGACTGGAAACTTGCCGCAGTCACTAAAGCGAAAAGTATTCAATCGCTACATTCTGCCAGTACCAACGTACGGTGCAGAAACATGGAGGATAACGAAAAAAACTAGACAAGAAACTAAGGAGCACGCAACGTGCAATGGAAAGAAAAATGATAGGGGTAACGCTAAGAGATAAAAAAACGAGCGGAATGGATCAGAGAACAGACAGGAGTAGCCGATATTATCTTATCAATTAAAAGAAAGAAGTTGACCTGGGCAGGACATGTCATGAATAGAAAAGATAACAGATGGACCGTAAGAGCGACGGAATGGATACCAAGAGAGGGAAAACTCAACAGAGGCAGGCAAAAGGTTAGATGGAGCGACGAAATTAAATAGTTTGCGGGCATAAAGTGGAACCAACTTGCTCAGGATAGGGTAGATTGAAAATCGTTGGAGAGGCCTTCGTCCTTTAATGGACCTAAAATAGGTTGATGATGATGATGATGATGATGATGATGATATCTGTAAACAAATGCTGCACATTCCATCGCAAATGCTTTCTAACAAATAACATACAACCAGCGGAAATTCCAATTGCATGGCTTATACAAACATTATACTCAGATAGGAATGGATTTAAAGCAGCTTCCGTGTTTTCATCGGAATCAATCTTTGTTTCTTGAATAGCAGCAATATTTAATTTACTATTGCATAGAAAACGAAGAAACTGCACTTGTCGTCGCTTACTGCGTAAGCCACTGCGGTAGCGCTGCACATGCTCGGAGCTGTAAGAACGCGCCTTATATTCCTTCTTATCCCGCTTCGTTGGTTCATCGATGTTCTCGTCCGGCTCAGCGTGTGCGCATCCAGCACATTGGCTGGAACAGTGCCGCCATCCAGAAGCGGCAAAGTGAATCACTGCACCTCCGCCTCTACTGGATGGCAGCACCATTCCAGTCGTGTTCCAAATTCCGCCTCGATGCGCGCCTGCGGAGCGGCGCGGGTATCGGATAGAAGCGTGATAAAAAAGAGCGTAGCCGCGTTTATACAGCTTCGAGCGTATGTGCGCTGTTACGATCGGCGTAGGCCACCACTGAAGGTTGTGGACGAAGGCAGCAAGCAGCAGCCGACGGCGCCACTTTTCGGCGAAAAAAACTGGGTTGCGCGTAGTGCTCGCGCTCCCACTGATGAACTTCGCTGCAGTAGTCTCGGAAGGGACAGTGGCATTGTTTTTGCGGCTGTCGCGACGAGCGTCTTCCTCTTCTCTGGGAACTTGAAGGCAGCCCGAATCAAACACTGGGGCAGTGACGCGCAGGAAGCTTTAGAAATCTGTGGACAGTCAGTGTGCCGTGCGGTGCGTGTGTACGCGTTTGCGCCTCTTCTTTTCTGACGCATCTCCAGCTCAGTCGAGGCGGGAGTGGCGCAGCTGTGCACAGAGACTGGCCGTCAGCAAACGCGCACGTGAGTCTACGGGTGCCCGAGCGTGGGAAGGCACCAGCTCGCCGCGGAAAAAAGAGTACTGCGCGCGTCGGGAAGAGTGCGTTTGGTGCTGCGATTGTTGTACTCAAGCTCTTCGCCGGACTGCACTTTTCATCCCGTCTGGAGGAATCACCTGCTGCAAACCGGGTCCCATCACTCTTTCCAGCGGACAAGCAGCCGAGGCGGGGCGTGACCTTCTCCCTTCGAGATATAGACGGCACCAGCAGTGGTGATTGGGCACTATTGTACACAGCACTGTATTAAAGAGGAGAGCAAACGCGCTCAAGCAGGTCCCTTGACCATCATGTTGTAAATGAACATCTCTCCCCTCTAAAAATGTCATCGATCTCCGAGTCCGCTCGGTACAACGGCAACCCTTCCTTCGAGTTGGAATTTGGCACCGTCGACCTGGAAGTGCGGAAACCCAGGAAGACGGCACAACACCCTCTCCCCAACGAAATGCCAATTGCGCCACCAGCGCAGTGGTAGAGCACCGGTCACATTTCGCATAACAAAATCTCAAGAGCGCCGACTGCGCAGTGGTAGAGCATAGGCCACATTTCGTCGTGGGTAGCCTTCCCCCGACGACCGCTTTTCGAGCGTGATGGCAACAAGAACACTGTTGCGTTAGGCGCCCAAGCACGGCAACAGCGTTGATGGGTCAATGTGGCGCAAGTATATATGATCGGTTCCTTTGTCACGCGGCATTTAAGACCGACTGTGTTCAGTTATTACGCAAACTACTTCAGGGGTTCGTCCTTGAAGTTATGGAGGCGATGGGTGAACGTGAGTTCATCCACGTCAAACAGTGCAGCACCAGCGAAACAACGATAGGAGTGGGTAAATTCCCCTCCATGTAAGAATAAACATTCGACTGCTTATGCGAAGACACATTTTACTTTCATGTTATGCCGATTTCGTTGGCAGAGGGATCAGCCACATTTTTTTATAATTCTTGCATAAGTTAAATGCTTGCGTTTAACTGACGCCTTCGGGAGCGAAGGTCGAGATCGGCTACCACGTGACCGAGCATTGCGACGAAGCCAGCCTATGACGTCGTGGTGGGACTTCGTTGACAGCTCTACTTTGAGGCCATAAAAGTGCCTCATCAGCAGTCTCATCCCGTGAAATGCGCATATGTGACTAGGTGGCGACATTCTAACAACGAGCGGTTTAGTGCTCATAGTGCGCGCCACAGCACACCACTTAGTTTTCTCCACATCACATAGCTATGGAGGTGGTGGTGGTGAAAAACATTTATTAACCATAAAACGGTTACAGAGAGGTTCTTCGGTTAAGGCCCTATTGGCCTCTCCCTTCACAGCACTAGGTGGAGCCCCTATTCCGGGGCCCCATTGGCAAGCAACGCTTCCCGCGTCCGTTGAACCAGGGCCTTTTGGTCATCGAGTTCTTGACAGCCGAGCAGGGCCGCCTCCCAGTTCTCTCTGTTTAGGTTGGGGTTGGGGGGAAGAGATGGGTTTGAGTGGCACGCCCAGACAATGTGGAAGGTGTCAGCCACCTCCCCACAAAACTGGCACGCGCCATAAAAAGATGGGTTGAAATGCTTCAGCACCGCCGGGCACAGTACAGTATTGGTGAAAATTTTAATAAGGAGGCGCTCGTCAGCGCGATCCAGTCCCTTACACGGGAGCGAATAGCGCCGGTGCTCCTCCTTGTAGTAATCAGTGATGTCTTTGAATGAAAGGGCCAGATTGTCTGATTGGGAGTAGGCTTCCGAGAAAGGGGAGGTAGCTCGGGGAGAGAGTGCGCGGGCGGCCTGATAGGCCTGTTCATTTCCCTGGAGCCCTTGGTGACCGGGGGCCCAAATCAGGTTAAGCAGCGAAGCTATTTGGAGCGCAAAAAGAATCCGTGCTGCGCGTGCCGTCCATGTTCTGGTGCTCACCTTGCGTACTAATTTTCCCTACATGGCTCCTCAGGTTCAATGCCCTGTTCATCTTATTTAGATACGTCAAGGGATTTGCCGCGGTCCATTTCTCTTCGCACGCTTGTTCGCTCTTCTGTGCGGTGCATGCGCTCGTAGTTTTTCTCTGTGTGACCAGATTTGTGCAGAGTCATGGGAGAGGCGCCTACCGGTAGATACGACGTATGGCCTTTCATGTGTGCAGCAAAATAAGATTTTCTATAGTGGCTTCACCGTAATGTGTTTTTGTTATGCGACAAGGCGTAGGCAATGTGCTGCGGTATGGAATACCTGTTGTGCAGCGAAGCCCACCAGCAGCAAAATGGACGCTCTCTCGTACGTGAAGCTGTGTTCCTTGATTACAAACCCAGCGCACGGGTTGTCGCTAGTCGCTGTACGAGCGCCGGCACGTTATAGTAAATGTACTGGCAGTCCTTCAAGTCAACCTGTTCCTGATATGCCTGAACAGATTAGATTCAGAATTCACTGTTGATAAATGCGCTGCCAACGTATACCCAAGTGTACGCCAAAGACTACTTGATTTGTTCGACCTGCAAACACCCAAGTGTAATAAGCCAAGCGTCTATCCTGACTGAGGCGGAGGGAAGACCACGTTCTTAACGCCGCTTCTCGGGGCAGTGAAGTGATGGAAGATTGACCGCGAGGAGTCCTCCAAATTATTGATCTCGTTTACAGGTTGATCGCACAGTGACCTCGCAGAAAGACCAAAATCGATCTTCTTCAAGCTCTAGCTTCCTGTTACATCAGGTCGAATTAAGTGCACAAATATTCCTTATCGCGTACTGAGACCGCTAAATGCTTACATCGGAACATTTAACCATTTAGAGGCAAGAGGATTCATCCAAACTGACCAGAGTCCACAGTGATGTGCGTCGAAGCTGAAGCTGCTGAAGCTGCGTCGAAGCTGAAGCTGCTGAAGCTGCTGACAATACTCTCTTAATCTGTCATTGAGGCCACAATTCTTCTGACTGATATACGGTTTTCCACAGCAAAGACACATCCAGCACCTAAACACTGACTGAGCAAGGAACAAAGGAGGCTTTCTTTCTGCCTAATGCACAAGAACGGCAATGCAAAACACTGACACAAGGAAGAGAAGCAGACAACACGAACGCAGACTATCAACTCAAGAAGAGCACTGAGGCCAAAAAGAAAGAAAACACACAATTTATCTGCGCACGCCCTATGGGAAGCAGGTTACCCTAGCTTAGCTCTAGCCACTGTAGCTGAGCGCCTGAAGAAGTCGACCGCAACGCGCGCCGTAGTGCGCAGGCTTACTGTACGGTAGTGACGATAATGCCGTACCGTCATGATCGGCACGCGGCTATTTTAGTCGGAAGGAACTGCAATAGTTGCTCAGTGAGCACGGAAACATCATCAGATGATAAAACTTTCTGGTAAAGTTCTCACGAGCTAAATTTTCTACATTTTCTACGTGCCGACCACTGAGGTACGGCATATAGCGTACCTCACGCACGGTCAGCCGCCGCTGCTAAAACTCGCCAATAACAAGAGAGGAGCCTTACGTATTTCGTATATCCACTCCGTTTCGTACAGCCTCAAGAAAGTGAAGAGTAGACATGGTATGTTAATGTTGTTTTTACGGCTCCCAGTCAGGTACGATACGCGCTGCCGGGCATAGGAAAAATGATCAGTTGCGAGGAAAAAATTGCACCATCTCCCGCTAAAGGGAACCATGTGTGGAAGCGAAGCAGCGGGGAGATGGTTAGCTTGAGCGGGAGATGGTATAACGCTGACGTCTTGATTCGGCTTCCCGAGCCCGGAGTTCAGGGTCCGCTAACCGCCGTTCACGTTTCGATTAGGCTTCGCGTTGCCGCGCCGCCTCGAGATCCGCCGCTCGACGTTGACGTTTTGATTCGGCTTCCCGAGCCTGGAGTTCAGGGTCCGCATGCCGCCGTTCACGTTTCCTTACGTCTTCACGAGCCCAAAGTACGGGATCGCCACGTCGCCGCCCCCGTTTCGTGGCAGCGGCCCGAGCGCTCATCGCGGCGCTGCTCAGGAGAGGGAATGCGGCGCCCGCGCTCCGTCATTTTCATACCGCGGAACTACCGTGGCGCCCCTAGCGGAGTATGCAGCTGTCGAACCACCTGTCGCGCGCGCCGCTCCGTAGAGGATTCCTAGAGGAGAGAAAGGGGGAGCGTAGGAGAGGGGAGAGAGGGGACGCGCATGCGCTGTGGGGGTGTGGGACGCCGCGGCGCCGTTCCGTAGAGTAGAGGATTCCTAGAGGAGAGAAAGGGGAGCGTAGGAGAGGTGAGAGGGGGAGGGGACGCGCATACGCTGTGGGGGTGTGGGAGGCGGGACTGCGGGAAGGAGGGACGGACAAAGCTCCCGCCATAAGCTGCTTCGCATCTAAAAGATATTAGTCCAGTTAAGCACACTGCCAGCAATAATTTCACTGACTGTCGCATGAGTGTTTTGTTGATAAGACTGCATTTAGCTGCAGACGTTTCTACGTTGGGCAAAGAGCGCGTTTTATTAATCAGATATTAATTAAACATAGAACGTCGTTTTCCGGTGGAACGCCGGCTAATCTATATTGCCGGAACTGTAACTGCATGCCCAAGTTAGAAGAATGCGCGATTGTGTGCAGGCATAAGAATGGAAGAAACGCTTTTAATTGTCGAGGCTGGGCATATCGATAGTAATGGAAGCGCGTGCGTTGGTCAGCCGTCGATTAGCTTAAACAGAGAAGAGATACAACGTCTCAGCAGTTGTTTATCGCGTAGACCTGTACGTGTACCTTTTAGACGGGTGGCGCTGCAATTACTGGCTCATGCGCAGATAAGTTGTGTGTCTTCTTTCTTTCTCGTCTTATAGTGCTCTTCTTCGGCTAGTCGGCGCTCGTGTTGTCCACTTCTCTTCCCTTGTGTCCGTGTTTTGCACGCCTGTTGTTTACGTTATGAATCCTTACCAACTCGCTCACCTTTCTGTCCAAGTGTTCGTCGTTGTCGCCACCTTCCGATATTCACAGCGTAACCTGTCTTGACCTAACTACAGGCCGATTTTACTGGCGATGGTGCCCGCCGCCACCACCGGTGTCCGTAACCGCTACTGCTGACAACTGGAAAAAAGATAACCCAGTCCTGTGCAATGTGCATAGGATGCAGGGCAGTTGCAGCGTAAGCTACATTTTGCTGCGTGCTCTTTCTTATCTTTCAGTCTTAACGTGAAAACCTGGGAAAGTGCTAAGCAGTGAAGAGCCGGTGTTTTCCGCGGGAGCCCATCAATCGCCGCGTTGAAGCTGTTTTGATCAATTATGATGTCTTTTTACAGCGTAAGCTGTTATGAGATCACAACAACGGCGCCGTAGTTGTCCGCCGCCGCCGCCCGTGTCCGTAACCACTATCGCTCCCCGTGAAGAACGGGACAACTGCTGCCATCTATTGGCGCTGATTTCCTCCGCATAGCCTTCGAAATGTGTTTTTACGAAGCGCTGGCGACGTGCGCAGCCCCGGCAGCAACCTGACTTGGCTCTTCGATATACCTGATGGCGCCTGCTCGCAAGATGCGGACCGCTGCTGAAGAAGTGAATCGCAGAGTTACGCGCGTGGCTGCAGCAGGGCAACGTCGGGCACAGCAGACTACTGTGCAGATAGAAGCCCAAACCGCAGAGTTATGGCGCAGGGGATACCCACCACCTGTACTTGCACTAGTTTCCCCAAGCGTTTACAATGACCTCTAGGAAGGTCGCTCCTTCAGCTTACGCTGTCACTGTCCTGCGATTCCGCGCAGGCCTGGCTCTCTTTTTTTCCTTGTCGAGAGAAAATGTGGGCCGATCCTAGAGGATGGTTGTCGTGTCAGAAGCGATTTTAACAAATTGCTCTTAATTATATAATGCGGTTAAAGGGACCCTCAAACGGTTTTGACGATTTTGTGAAAACATGGTGATCCGGTACAGCGAGTCATTAGGATCATTAGACGACAGATTTCAGCGCTCTGTGTAAAGTGTGTAATTTACAATAAGGCTTTGAACACGAGCATCGCAAAAGGTCGCAGCGGCTCGTCGAAATGCGTTTTCAAACGCCCCCGCCTATGGAACGATGGAATGGGAGGCCGCTGATTGGCCTCCTAACAAGTGACGTGCACGTATTTTCCCAAACTAACTGCAAAAACGTACTCCTACAACGTGCTCCTTCGTTTCAGCCAACGGTATCGTCGCGGCATCTGGCGGCGTACACACGAGTCGTCGGCGCTCTATTGCAGAGGATAGCACTCCCAATGCCGGGGAGCTCAGTAAAGGTATTGCGGAGGGCTCCGCTAGCGCGCACTCCGCAGCTGATCGAGTTGAGGAGGAACAGCAGTGGTAAAGAGGAAGGCGACAGAAATAAGCTCATAGCTGCCTTAGCGCATGGTGCTTCGCTTTATTTATGGCGTGAATAATTTCACAATTGTGTTGCCTAATCAGTGACGCAGTGTAAAAAAAAAAGACGTTTCAGGGACCCTTTAAATGGTCACTATGCCTTTCTTTCAAAATTATTCTGGATCGCGTTAGTTATTTCGAATTGGTTTTGAGCAATGTTAGCATGCTTTGGAGCTGTGTTTACAACTTGATTTTGAGTGCGATCACGCTCTGGATGGATGGACGATACGTCAGTCCCCTAACGTGCTTCGCACTTATAAGAGCAGCGCACGCAGCAAAATCTGGCTTTCTCTATGGCTCTTCTCCGACCTGTGCACTGGCCTGGCAGTCTTTGCTGCCGCATTTCAGACGGTATAGCCTGGCCAGTTCTTGGAGAGCTGAAATAACTACGCTGACCTTAGAATGTGTAGCTATCTTTAAATAGTGCGAAATTTTCCAGAAAACGGACACCTTGTTCGTTTTCTGGGAACAGGGCTGCAATGCGCTTTCCGGGCTGCGTAGTTTACGAAGCAGGCATTGAGCGACCGAAGTTTGAACGTGCGGCGAGTAGCCTGCTTTTGCTGACCTATCAGACTTCTTCGGAAAGTTCTTCGTCATGTCTTATGTTCCGATGACTGAGCTAAAGCGTGTCTAAAGCTATGGCTGATGGTATCTCTTTAGTAATTGAGAACGGGCAAAACTGAATGGACAAAATTTTGTACATCCGCAGAATTGTGTATCATAAAATTCGGTGAATCCGCCAAGTTCTTACTTGAATAGTAATGGTCACTAAATATTAGCACAACGGCTACCAGCCGCGATGGCCTTGTGACTATAGCACCTGGCCACTACCCGAAGGTCGCGGGATCAAATCCTGTCTTCGGCGGTAGCATTACAATGAAAGCGAAATGCGGGGGCCCTTGTATGCAGTGAGCGATGTCATCACAGGTTCAAGAACTCCAGGTTGTCGAAACTTCCGGAGCCCTCCATTCATGCTTTCGGACGTAAAATGAAGAAATTATAAACTCAGAACGGATGACTCATTTAATGCGGGAGTGGATAGGTATCGACAGTAATGAACAGCCAGATGTCCTATTGCATGGTGTTGTCGCTGTCTTTCGTTCAATTTCATGAGACCACAACCAATTTCCTTCTCGCTGGCGAGACAGTTCCTTTAACGTAACTCTTAGTACCCCCGCTACATCGCGTTCTTTCTCGTTTTTCCGCACGTCAAGTTCTGTTCTGCGGCCTTCTAGGGAAGTTTTTTCCTGCGGCATCCGGAGAAGTAAAGAATCCGTGAGAGTGGTAGTCGTGTTTGTGCGCGATTCATGCCTTGTGTGCTTCCAGGTGCCTGCTCCGTCCAGGCCACGAGAGCGTGCATATTCAGGTGGACTTCACGCTGTTCTGGCGACGGCGGCGCAACCGCTACGGGGTACTGTCCGCTTACCCAGGGACAAACGAGGTTGCCGACGCTCTGCATGACGCGCTGACGATGTCCGACGGCTGGCTGGCTGGCTTCCAAGTTGACCTGGATAGCATCAGTGTGGGTGGTAGGTATTCACGTGCATAGTGCTTCGTTGAAAGCTTATTATCTTTCGTGTAAATAATTCCGACTGCACTTGAAAGATATTTGCTTCATGAAAAAATGTGACAGTTTCGCCGCAAGGGCGAAGCAATGAATGCGATAGCCTGAAACTGTAATGCTATACGAAGTGAGGCTCGTAGCTTCAGGAGCAATATTAATTGTAGCAAACATGCACTTGCTAAGTGAGCGCCTCCCGTGGACAGCGCGTGCTGGTACGAAGGGCTTCATACGTTGTGTGTCACAAAGCTACGCATACAAAGCTAGGGGAGGCCGCTAAATGAACAAAGAGAAGATGAGCGCGAACTATCATGTGAAGCACGCACGAAACGAATGCACAGATACACACCGAACGAGCGCGAATTAGCTGTCACAATGGATACTATCAGTTTGAACAGCGCTCCTGTTGCAAAGGCGGCCGAAGCAGCGAAGGAAACTAGCGTGCTTCAAGTGTCGAGCTGTGACACTTGATAGTTCGCGCTCATCTTCTGTTTGTTCGTTTAGGGGCGTTCTTTGAGCTCGAGTGACTTTCGTACGCTCCCTTAACATCAGCGCGGACCATCACGGTGAAAGCTCGAAACATCCCACTTCCTCTGACGACGAGACAACCGTGCGAGCAGACAGCGGAAGGGCAAGGCCCTGGCTGGCCGACGAATTTTAAATGCGTCCGTTGCGCTCCTCGCGACATCTCGCTGGTAAGGAAGAAACGCTTATAAGCGCCTGCCGTCTCTGAGTCTTGCCAGCGGTAAAGGGTGTGTATATAAGGCTCGCCGTTAGCATCCTGAGGGATCTGCTCTTTGTGGCGTAGTGGTTAGCGCCACGCGCTGCGGAGCGAGAGGTTCCTGGTTCGATTCCGCGCTTCGGAAGCATTTGTCTGAATTATTTTTCTTTGGGACTTTATACGGTTCATGACGGCGGCGACGGGGACGGCAAAAAATCCACGCATATCAACGGAGTTAATGATGATGAGTGGGCGAAGCTCCGGAGGCTAATCGTAGATCGTGCCGAGTTCCGGATTAATTTAGTTAACGCGCACGCTAAGAATCCTTATGGTTCAACTACGCACAAGTGAAATCTCCCACCTGCACTTCATTGCAAGTCAAGATCCAGTGCCTATATATATATATATATATATATATATATATATATATCTCAAAAAAAGTTCTTCCTGGCTATCGGGATAAATATACTATCAGAAAGACACAGTGACAAACATAAGATTTATTCTCACGTTTCGGCTGGCCTCCAGCCGAAACGTCAGAATAAATCTTATGTTTGTCACTGTGTCTTTCTGATAGTATATATATATATATATATATATATATATATATATATATATATATATACATATATTATATGGGTGGCCGGTGAACGGTTCTCCAGCGCGAGCAGTCGGTATTTTTCAATCAAGAAACTCGCTAGAAGACGCTGCCTGCGTCAACGTTGTCTCTCGCGGGTGAGGGCGCGTTCTCCTTCTTTGCGAGCTGGTAGAGCGTTCATCGAAGAAAGAGCGTTTCCATAGTCAATGCGCGCCTTTCGCTCTCTCTCTCTCTCTCTCTCACAAGACAGCAGATGGAAGAGTGAGAGAGCTCGCGCGCCGGGAGGCACGCGCTGAGGGCGAGCGCGAGCCTCCCGGCGGCGCGAGGTGGCTACAAGGGACAACGAAGGATGGAACGACCCACGGCATAAGGAGCTTCGCCCCTAAAACCAGCCGAGACTGTCCATATAATTGCTATCGCAATAAAATAAATGTACTCGGCCGTCGATAGCGCGCTGGCCACTTGCTTAGCGATCACCTTCAACATACTCGTATATGTTCAAGAGGGTTGCAACTTTGGCTTGATGGTGAAACATGATGAACTGAAGCGTTGCGCACAAGAACGAGGACACAAGAAGGAACACAAAATGACAAACGCAAATGAAGTGTTGTTAGTTTGCGCTTCGTTTGTCATTTTGTGTTCCTTCTTGTGTCCTCGTTCTTGTGCGCAATGCTTCAGTTCATCATAAATGTTCAAACTGTTTAGGAGACCTTGACCCATGACCGCCTTCTGTTGGATGACCCAGAGCACGTCATGTATATTTGAAAGGGTCAGCGCACGGTCTTCCACTGCCCCCCGATTCGTTCTAAGGAGCAGTCACTTTCAGCGTGGTGTTATTCACATTGCCGTGCGACCTGCTTTACTGTCGCCTCTCTCTCCCTCACATGATGTGAACGTGTTATCTGGTAAATCTCCGGCTAGGTACGCCTACAGGACGCAGGGTGGTGAAAATTTCTGGTCTGTAGCTGCCACTCCAGCAGATAGAGCGGCACTAGACTGAAACAACCGCATAATGGATGACAACGGAAGGAAGGGAAGAAGAATGTGTAGTGAAAATGGTTGGGGAACCAATCACGGTCTACCGCAGCAACCACTAGGCGATTATCACTACCATTACTCTATAGTAATAATACAACATACCCCACCATGAGCGCGTGTGGTGTTGGATGCAGCTTCATTGGACATTGACGCTCGCATGGCAGAATGACAGCCAATTTTCGTTTATTTTTTGTGGTAACTTGAAAAGATATCACACACTTTCGACCTCTTTTCCTTTCCTATCACTTTCGCTCAGCCCACTGTGGGCCTGGTTCTGCAATATGTGAATGTTGATGTGTTAACACAATTGTCAGGAAGCATCCATTCTAGTTTATTAATTACAAAGCATTTCTTGACGAGCTTGAGGAACCTTGACCGTGCGTGTGTGTGTGTGTGGGGGGGGGGGGGGGGGGGGAGGCTAAGTCTCGGTACTCTCCTGATCGTCTCGTTCAACCTATCCACCAAAATTTCGATGGTATGGTGCAAATGTATGACGAACATGAATGATTGATCTTTACATGACTAACATGATATACTCGTCATGTATATCACGGACAGCGATACTACAATCATGTGTGGCTCATACGCGTAGTGCTCAGCCCGTGGTGTTCGGTTATACGCCACAGGTGTTTAAATTTCATAAAGCTCATGCCAGTCTCAGGCCAACCAAAACAGACACTTAACATATGTCATAAGAACTCGCTTAAAAACAACTAAGGCATACCATTTGTCGTAGCATGGGATTGAAATGTAGAAAATGTAGACATTACAAGCACACAGGCACACAAGAACGCGCTGTAATCTTCGAAGGCAACCTACCGAGCGGCAGGCGCGTATCGAACCCGGTCCCCAGAGGTACCAAGCAAGCCAGCTACCACTCAGTTAAGCTACCACTGGAATACGTTGGCTTCTCCTACGCGGTAAATAGTAAAGAAACCTAATGCACCAGCAGTTGTGGTGATGGCGGTTGTACAAAGTCAAGTGCTCTTCGAATGTTTGTTAAAGGTCTCGTGAAAAGACCGTTTAAGGGGCCGTTTGAGCTCTATTTTAGCAATGTAATAAACGATACGTATGTCCTCCTGATGTCACTCGGTGTGCGTTTGTTCAACTTTGCTCAATCCCGGAGGAATATTTCAACGAACGACGCTCGTGATATGCAGGTTATCGCACGGTAGCCTGCATTTCTCTTCGATAAAACAGATGTCTGTGCTGTGCACTAACTTAATTGAGCGCTTACGTTACGTCCTACCATGTGCTGGCATTCAATTGCCACGGAGACGTCGAGTTCCTCGGTGAACGCATGTTAAGAACACCCGCCCAAGAACCTTCCACAAGGATGTTCATTTTATTCGTAAACCTTCGCTGAATGCCTCACAATTTGTCGTAGGCAATTTCCTCGCTGACTGCTTCGTATAACACCGATTCCCACAGCGCGTGGGGTCTGCAGGATTTTTTTTATTAGTATTGAAATTACACGAATTTATGCAGTTCTGGAAACCGTTATGCACATTCAGCATTGCTACAGGACAAACCATTTGCTCCGATCTGGGAGTAGATTTTTTACAGTGCAGTTTATAACATCTGAATTTCTTTTCTGGTTCACTGTTAGGCAAATATGTTCAACTGACTACTGCTGCTATTCAACGCCTGTAACATGAACACTAGTATTACCGTCGCCATTATCACCGATCTGTTCTATGCCCACTGTTTGACGAATGGCTCTTCCGGAGAGCTCCACTTTACCGCCTCCTGCGCAAGTTGCTGTCGCTTTGTGCTATTGCTATGTTGTGGACGTGAAAATTCGCAGTTCTGTTTGCACGATAGAGACTGATGCGATTCTGTGCCGGACAGTGTTCCAACGTTTCGCTGACGACACCTTTTTTTTTTTTTTTACAATTGTACCGCTAGCGTCTCTGATGATTAAGCAAGCATGGGTACGTCTATTATCCTAATCTTGTTCCTAGCTGCTTTACACGGCGTTATTTTGAGAATGTGTCGCTTATAATGACGCATTTGCCTTATAAACGCGACAGTTCGCGACGAATACGCACGTGTGTGCACACGTTCTCACTGAAATGTTTGATTATGAGGTAACGCCAAAGAGCCTCCTATACTGTTGCCTGGATTCAGCGGCATTTATAAAGGTAGTAGTGCCAGATATGAATAGTGCTTTAACATAAAAATCCGGCTTTTGGCTTATTACTTGTAGCCGAGCGTTGCTACGCAGTTGTTATGCAAACAGTGAACGGAGCGATTTATTGCGGCGTGGTAGACCAGCCAGAAAGCGATACACACGAAGTCACTTCGTGCGCACACTTTTCGCCCGCCGAGTCCCAGTGTCCCTTTTTGGCCCGCACAGCAGGCATGGCTCGCTGGGCGCCGCCGCCTGCCGCGTGGTGTCGCCTTGGTCGGTGGTCCACGACATTATTTAGAGTAGCGTTGCACCTTATAAGAAAACAGTTTACAACTGTCGTTCAACACAGTGCTCAAAGTTATGACTAAAAGACAAGGATGAACTTGTCGTTGCGTTGTAAAAGACAGGGTGCTTATAAGTCTGTTATCTGGCCCCTTTAAATTCGCGTATTTCTTAATGCCCAAAAATCAATCCTCTAGTTCTAGCTACCTCTAGCCATGCACATTAAAATTCAACTATACCTAGCTGTTTTCGAGTCTTGACCTGACGGCGATAACTTTTTGCAGAACGCACAGTGATTTTTTTCTGTCTCTTTAACAGATAGCCGGACGATTGCCTAGCGATCAAGTAGGTATATAGCGCACGAGGCCTCCTAAAAGGGCTGCTTTGCACGTCTCCAGAAGCCGCAGAGGACACCGTAAACTTGCATCAGCCCATGGTCTGCTTTACAGAATAATACTTCTAATGGAGACCGCCACGATAGAAATCATGCACCTTGCGATGTCAGATACTAATAAAACGTTATGATTTGTGAATTTTGGCATTCATCTGCGTTTTCTTACTTGAATTCCATCACAATCCGTAAGCCAAACTTTGAATAAAAAAATGCCTGCATATCTGCTTGTTTCGCTGCAGATGACGTCAAAAGACGATAGCCTTCTACCGCCCCTCATACGTGACACCTCTCACGCTCTTCCCCTCCACTCCTCCCATAAAACACGCGACGGAAGTTTTGTTTCAATCAATTCAAATTTACCGCCTTCGTCCTGCTCTCGCACCATCTGTAATGCACCACAGAAACCGACCACTCGCCTTACACAACCATACATCGACAATGCGGTGTATACAGCTATAGACGTATGATCTGCCACGTAGTGCCGCTGGCAGGTTCCTGTTCAGCGCACTTACATAATAGCTATTCGCAGCACAGGTGTGAGGTTAGCGTGGGCTCTTAGGTATCCCTGCATCACACAGATCTTTTGCGGAAGCGCCGGCGCACAAGTCTATGCTGTAGTAAATCGTTTTTTATAATACCCGCCCAGCCGCGCTGCCGATCATACACCGCCCTCTCCTTCTCAACGCTAGGGGATCATTAAAGACACGAAGTGAGGGTGATGACTGCCACTCCTCGTGCGAAGGCTAGCAGCCTAGAAAGGCCAGGAGAGAGGAAGGGGAAAGTGGCTGTTTAGCCATTTCCGGCTCAAGCTTCTATTCATCGCCATTTCTAACGCGTTGATTTGTCATTTACTAACATAAAAAGTACTCCAATGAGTATTCTTAAGTGAACGCTGCGGATCACGGTTATGTACGTAGACGTTACCTCAAATACGCCTCAGGTTACGTCTGCGTTGTTATCATGTTGACGTATATGACCTCGTCGAGGGGGGTTAGTTTTGTGGTCAGTTTTCAACGCCCGTTTGAATCGACCGGGCGGGTGAATCTTGTGACTGACGGACTTACAGATGGACCAAGATTTTTCGTTTTTTTTTTTTGCGTTTAATTAGCCCAAGAAAGACACAACTTCATACCAGGTCAATACCGACGAGTTTTGTACTCTACACGCATGCGCGATTACATGTGCTTCCGAGGGGAAAATTCTAAGCACGTTTGCTCCTTGAAAATCTAGCTTCGTCTAGGTACTACTGCGGATGTTGATGTTTGGTCCGTTAGTACCCAGCACGCATCAAGCAAACTGGCCGTTTTATTGCTTTTGCCCGTGCTACAGGGCGGAAGAAAGATGGAGGGGGGGGGGGGGGGGGGGGGAAGGGAGGGGTCTGTTAACCAAAGTCGCCGCTTCGGCGCTCACTATTAAAGACGATAGTCTTTCTTGGGATACTTGAACGCAGAAATTTTCGTCTGCCTTTCTGTTTGTCTGTCTCACACGATCAGCCACCCGGCCCAAGTTTAAGCACTTGCCTAACGCCACCTTGAACTGGTAGCTGCGTCCATACTTGTGAACACTGTCGATCAAAGAGCAAGCATCCCCATATCTGAAGCGTAACATCAATACTTAAGTATTAGGGAGTGTGTTCCTTTACTAGAAATTACATAGATACTGTGGGCACTTAAAAGGCTCCTCTTCTGCATCTGTACATAACCATAATCACAAAGGCTTCTTCTTCATCGGGTGTGCCTATTGGAAAAACCCAGCGCCACTGGGAGCCAGCGTCCAGCGCCATGCCGGATTATGGGCACAGTGTGACGCTACATACTGGCGCGCTGGCGTGCCACGGCCGGATACTGGGAGGCGCGAGTTACTGGCACGCAAAACCGCTTTAGAGCAAAAAAAACGTGGTGCTTCCCTGCCATGCATGCTAAATAATATACAAATATAAAAAGCGAGATGACGCATTAAAACAAAAAAGAAAGCACTATATATATATAAAAAAATTGACGGCAGATCCACGAGGTGAATGATGATGAGATTGGGCGAAGCTCCTGGAAGTAATCATCGGTTAAACCGTGAAATTTCTTCCGTTAATTCGCCCGATAAAATTGACGTGAAACGATTGACAAACCTGTATCGCGATATGGTTTTGAATATAAAACCATTGCTTTAGAAAACACCTGGCGTCTTTTCGTTTTGCTTTAGAAACATCTGGCGTCTTTTCGTTTTGCTTTAGAAACATCTGGCGTCTTTTCGTTTTGCTTTTAGAAAACATCTGGCGTCTTTCGTTGGTTTATTTCTTCAATCAACGGCGTTTTGAACAAAATTTTTATTGTTTAATCACGCACAGGAGAAATCTCACCAGGCACTACCTTGGAGGTAAACAATGGCTGCTAATGGGAATGAGAGACAGAAGAAGTCGGCTTTTAGCTAACACTTACACTTCTACTTCTACTAACGTTTCCTACTGGAACTTGCCAATGGCTGCTAATGGGGAATGTGAGACAGAAGAATTCGGCTTTTAGTTAACGCGCACGCTGCGAATTTTTTATTGTTCAACAACGCACAGGAGAAATCTCCCACCGGCACCACCTTGGAGGTCAAAGCGTAAGACTGGTTACGCACTACGACTACGACGAGGGACGAACGGGTGCCGCTTCACCCCTAAAACTTCCGTGACCAGGATACGAACGTGGCACCTTAGCATTGCCAACCCAGCGCACTGCCACTGCGCCACTTTTTTTTTTATTGCCTGCTTGACATATACATCACACCTCAAAGACACATAAAAGGTCAATCATAAGAGCACTGTACATAGCGTAGACATAGATAAAACCCCAGTCAGACCTTGGCTGAAGTGAGGCAGCTAAAAATGCTTCATGTACATTAGTGGCTCGATTCTCGATACCCATTCAGGTACCGGATTCATACAGTTATGGACTTCCACGAACCTGCCCACAGATTCGCGGAAGTACTCTCGTGCCGATCTTGCATCGATATTGGCATGTCTTGCAGCCATGCAGGCCTTCCATATGCAGTGCAGTCCCATGAGCATGATTGCGTCAAATGGAACGCAGTCTTCATTTTCCACAGAAAGGAAACGAATTCCTCGTGGGTCTAGGGGTAGGTATCTTTTTAAAGTTCTCTGCAGTATGTCCCAAAAGAACACGCCTCCCCAGCATTCTAAGAAGACATGTTCAATGGTCTCGGGTTTTCTGCATATAAAGCAATGAACTCCCCATGCGACATACAGTCCCTTTTCCTCCATCCAAGTTTTAACCTCTAGAGTCCCCGTGTGCAACTTGAAGAAAAATGACTTCGCACCTGGAGCAACATACATTCTCTTTACACGTTTTAAGACATCGCTCCCGGGACTGGCACTGTACATGGCTCGATACAAAGGCACTGGAGGAACAATATCTACAAGATCCTTATACAACTTCTTGCGGTTTACTCCCGCTAGGTATTCGCATGAGAATCGAGCACGCAAAAAGTTATAAGCCGCCACTACCTCTTTCAGGAAACCAAAAACCCCTCCCGCTATACATTCGGTGGATACAACAAAATCTGCTACAAGTCTGCATAGTTCGGTGTGGGAGAGGACAAGCCGTACAAGCCTCTTCCGGAGAGTTCGTGATGGAGGCCTTGGCTTGTCGCACTTATTCTTGAGACAAGTTGTCAACCGGTTCTGTTTCCTTCGAGACGTGAAGAACCCTTTTTTACGTACTGTACTGCTACCACTGCGCCATGCCAGAACACATTGAGGCGCCCGAAAACAGATTAGTGAGCGGTGTGACCTGCCGTCAGACTTGTCGTTTGCAGTGGTACACAAGACGAACGCTCTTTTTATGCCTCAATTAAACGTCACACGTTTGTCAGACAAATGAAAGAAGCGTCGATCACACATGTCATTCGTAAAATGGTGACAGCAGTCAGTATATTACACAATTCATATCTAATACTGAAAAAATATAAGTAGACCGACGGGCAGGGACTATCGGCTGTTACGGCCGAGCTCGATAGCATTTTCTTGCTCTTACGAATAGTCGACATGTACGTAGATGCGTTTTGTGTAGACTATAATGCCGCTCGATAATTGAACGTGTACTTCAAGTGGCACTTAGCAGTTTTCTCGCTCAAACGGTGATATCTTAGGACAGCGGCAGTACCAGTGTCTGACATACACAGGTTCATCGAAGCTCACAACTGTTAACCACTTCGAAAAAAGGAAGCGCAGTGCAGTGGGAAACCTCTCATCATCTTTGTTCAGTAAGCCGTACTGATCGACAAATATGTGTGATTGAATTTAAGTCGGAGAAGAGTGCGGCAGCAACTTTCCGTGACATATATGTGCTTGCTCAAAGTGCGTCGCTTCGATGCTCACCGCTTCAACTTCAAGCACCGCGAAGAAATAAAAATCACCTGTTCAGGTTAAACGATGCCAAGGCTGTACTGAGCAGTAATTTTCATTCGTCGTAGTAGCGTATTCTTGAGGCTTGGAGTGCCGTTCGCGTGTAGACGGACTCGGCCGGTACGCTATGCCCAAGCTTCACTGGGAGCATACTGGGACAGACCGATCGGGGCTCGGCGGCTTGAGAAAGCTAAAATTATTGTATATTAGCTCAAAAAGATTTGTCATATGATTACTTTTTGGCTCATCTAAAGCAATTGAAGGTGCAGCAGTCGCCAGAGGTGCATTTGCAGCGTGGTGATACCGATCGGTGTTTTTTCTTTTTTTTTCTGCGTGAGTTGGGATCGACGCTTTGAGAGCGTCATTAAATTGCGCGGCGATGTAAAATTTTACTGTTACTTGCACCGACTCCTCCACACAAGTGAACACTACAGCAGAACTATTACCAGAGTGGTTCACAGACGTGACATTGCGTGTCTAAGCTAAGTGCGGGGGAAATGCACAAATGTAAACATTCACAGCTGCTAGTGCTTAGTGCGCGCGGACGCGGTACGCCGCGAATTGCTGCACACTGTAGCTCGCAGCGATGAATTACGGCGGAGCCGTAAATGTTCCCAGAGTCTTCACACCTAGTGAAATCAACTAATACTGGCCGAGTGCAGAGCGTGCGCCTGTGAAACCATCGCCAGCTTCTCTTGGGCTGCTTCCAGTGTGTTCAGCACTCGTGCCAGCGCGCCGCCTCAAGGTGAACAGCGCTTTCCAGCGAGCCTCTCACTGGTACCAGTGACATTCCAGCTATGCCAGCTTGTACCAGTACAACGCCAGCGCACACCAGTGCAAGCCAGCGCTGCCAGCCTCCCATGGAGTGTGTATCGCCCAGTGAAATATCATCGTTCCCAGCGCGTTTACAGTGCTCCCAGTACGGAAAACGTACTGGAAATGCACTGGGGGCGTTGGTTTTTGCAATAGGGGGGTAATCACCAGTAGTCTGTTCGGTGTTTTGGGCGCGGCCAGTTCACTGCAGCATCGAGGTCTAATAAATACACAGTGGCAACCGCATCCTCACAATACGTAATTCTAAAGACCTTGGTGTTTGTTAGGCTGCTCTAAACATGCGAGCGGAACAGCAGCGGAACGGCACCAAACTTCCGCGTGGAAACACGTCATTGGAAACACGTCTCAGCTCATTCCCGGCAAAAAAAAAAAAAAAGTAACGAGATCCCCGTGCCCTTCATAGTATGTCGATACGGAAAATACCGCGCAAAAGTATTTCACTACCGAGATACAAATACATTTTTCAAATGTATCTCTGAAATACTTTCAAAAGTATCTTTGAAATACTATCGCGATACAAGACTGCCCAGCCCTGGTCTTTAAAAACCCGGACCAGCTCCACTACGGTGAAACCTGGGATGGTGCGAAGCACGCAGTGTGCGCCGGTGTTTCCCACAGCAACAGGTCATTCGCTGCTAATGGGCAATGAGAGGCAGAGGACGCTTGCCGAGGTGGTGGCCCCCTCTTTTGCTTTGTACCGTATCTAAGCAATTGAACAAGACAGACTGGCCGTAAGTTGTCTTTGTATTACACACCACAGCGTGCTAAGAAGTATGCTTTACAGGAGAAAACCACGCGTTTGAAACCCATTTCAGGACGGAATTTAACAAACTTCTGTTATAAATGGAATTAAATCCTGACAATTCCTTTATTTTAAATTACTTTAAATCATGTTGGTTTATTTTAAACCTGTTTTATCTATTCCATACTTGTTATTTCGACCATCGTTTCGCAACTTGATTGGCCGTGACGACAGTGCACTAGAGCAGTGTCTTCTCGATTTTTCAGTGCCTGCCGGTTTGCTCTCCGAGCACTGTCACAGTTCCTCCTTTCCCAACGCTCTCGGCGGCCGCGCTGGGGCGCTACGTAAGCAGGGTAGCTGGCTGCCTCGAAGCGCGCGCTTGCGCGCGTCAGCGCATCCTGTGACGACGTTCTTGCTCTTCTCAGATTGCCGTAGTTTGTCTTATTTTCTGTTCCAATGCATCTTCATTGGATGCTTCTTTCTTGTCTGACTGCATTTCAGCTGAAGTCACATACTGCTTTGCGCGTGTGCACAAGCCGTACTAGAAACGAAAACCACCCGTGTATCGTTGCCGTGCGACGAAAGGGGCATGAGCAGATTCCGTATCCTTGCACACCCCCTTGCTGTTCTGAAGGCAACTCCACAACCCGCCTACTTTTCAATAATTCTTGCTTGCGACGAGAAATTTTCAGCAATGTAGAGCCGGCAAGAATGGAATGAGCAAGGTGTGTGTGTGACAATCTACGTATTTTTGGTGCGTGTAGCGGTCATAAATTATTCATTAAATTCAACCTCGTGACTTCGGTACGTTTCTAAATATGAACCGATGCCTTTTGTAAAGTAATATACTAAATCTTCGCAATCTTTACGTGTCTGGGTCCCTAAGCCGTCGCTTTACTCACGCCAATAAAAAAAATGAGATAACTATGCCCCTTCTCATCAACTCCCACCTCTTCAGTGAGAAGGCCTTTTAGCAGAAACGCGAAAAAAAGGAAGACCTAGAAGAAAGGAAGAGGAAGCAACAGGTCCCAACCCCTTCACATGCATCTTTGTGGATGTCATCCGAAACTGGACACGTATGATCGTGCAGCTCTTTCGGGACTTGAGGGAGTGACTAACGAACGCATCGATTGCTGCGTCAAATGCACTTTCGAACGTTGCTTACAGCGAGCTTACAGGATGTGCGCCGATTCCAGAGATTATAATTTTGGTACAACTAATTCACCTGTTGTCACAAATTTTACGAACCGCTGAGATGGAACGACTGCTGCCTGTATTTGCCTTCCCACCAGATGTGGTGCACATTGCAGGTCACAGGCTGCTAACCGAACAAATTAAATAGCTTGGTTTTCCTAAGCCACGTTAGCGACTCCTCTTTCACTTGTAGCTAAGGTCGAGGCGAATTGCGTATATTCTTCGCAGTTAATTAGTCGTTGAGTCACGCCACTCCGCTGAGTCACGCCGATCCGAAGGTTGCGGGATCAAATCACGGCCGCGGAGGCTGCATTTCGATAGAGACGAAAACGCTGGAGGTCCGTGTACTGTGCGATGCCAGTGAACAGAACCCAAGGAAATTTTCGGAGCCCTAGGCCTCCACTATACGGCGTTTACCACAATATTGCCGTGATTTTGGAACGTAAAACGCCAGATATCATTTAGTCGCTGACATCCTGCGCACCTTACTAGCCGGGCCGTGGAACGTACGGCTCACTAGTGCAGTAGAAGGCATCTTACGCGTCGTACCAGCCGATACTCGTGCGGCAAGCTCTTGTTCTTAGCGGCGCATTTTCTGTGACGCACAGATTCATGATGCAGGCATTTCGCGGGATAAAAAGAAGACTTTTCTTTTAGAAAAAGCGCCGGAAGCTCTGATCCAAACACGAACATAATAAAGCTGCTCACATTTCTCTTAGCCCCATTGAACACCACCGGAAACGCGCGTCTTCATTGAATGCAAACGCGCGCGCTGCTAAGTGGCGTCGTACGGTAGCACAGTTTTCATTGTCTCCACAGTGTTCATTACAAAAAGAACAAATCATAAAACCGCATGTATGTGTGTACTCCAAAGCTGCGAGATCAGTTAAGCGGGTGGTGCGGCCAAGGCAACAAGGCGAAGAGGCGCGCGCTCAGCGAAAGTCCCCTGCTTACGTGGCGGCGCCTGCCGGCGGCACGTTGTACTCGCCCCGATGGCGGCAGCCTATTGTCACGCTCTTCCGGCAGGCACTGAAAATAGAGAAGGCACGGGCTTAGCACATACCCACTTTCTGTGGTGTGTAAATTATACCATACAAGGTTTTGCCATGCTTTACCCTCTCCGTTCTTTCTTTCCTCCTCGCCCCCCCCCCCCCCCTTTTGCGATACTATGCATGGCTATATGCTGTGTTGTGTATTGCGAGCTGTTTGGTGCATACCCGTAATCTGTGGCGCAAACCTGCGAAGCTTCCCCAGTTTTCGGTGGTCGCCCACGTAATTTGCCCAAGGTATAAGGCTCCGCTGTTAAAAATGCGTGTTTAGTCGACTTTCCCAAAGCTCTTTTACCAGCTGCTTTACCATCCCTCGGCTACATTCTTTATTGCCTTCGGCAAACTTTCATCTCGGCGGTCGCTGCAGCCTTTCGCTGTGGACTACTTTCCTCGATCTCTGACCACTCGAAGAGCTGGCGTTTCCGTTTGCTCTGGGAATTTTGTCTACGGAGTTTCTGTTAAACCTTTAAAGGGATCCTGAACCACCCCTCGGGTTTCGCGAAAAAACACATTCTATCAGCAGTGTACGTTGCAATAAAGAGCTCCCCTAAATTCTACAGTCGTGCTCGAAGCGTAGAGTTAACGGGGCAAACACAAAGTTGTCCCTTACTCAGGAGCTCTCGCTTCAAGAAAGACCGGTTCTCACTGTTTTTTAATGTGCTGTATGACGAAATTAAGCAGAGTGCTGCTGTTGGCTGGTAGCCGGCATAAATTAAGAGCGATGTTTGAATCATGTTTGAATCAAATGAACTTGGTTATGCTGTCACTGAGTATATCTTTTGCAGTTAAACAAACAAGATGAAGTAAACAACAAATCTGTGAGCTTAAACGAAGTTTTGATGTGGATGACGCATTTCCGGTGGAAGAAACCTGTCGTTCGCGCTCACGCAAATCCGTCTTTTCGGCACCGCGGAGTTGGTGCTTCGTTTGTTTGAATCCCGTAAGTTTCCTGAATAATAAAGAAAAATAACGTTCGCGTATGTACCACAAGCACGGCCATCACGCAACCACCGCGTTCTCTCTCTCTTATACATTCTCATCCATCCTCTCAATAAAATTACACCATCTCCCTGCTGCTTCGCATCCACACATCGTTCCCTTTAGCGGGAGATGTTGTAATTTTTTTCCAGTCACTCGAGTCTCGAGCCACAATGAAATTGATCGTCCGTTAGTCATTCCAGCGCTTCGCTTGAGCTATGCTATATTTCTAGCATAGCTAATACTGTTGCCGCCAAGTATGTCGATTTCGGTGTAGAACGTGTGTTACTCTTGCAGTAATACAGTACAATTTTGTTATTGTAACTGATATCTGTACATATGTCGTTATTAACAATTATGTGCCGTGTAAGCCTCCTTTGTAATGCCTTAATGGCCCTCAGAGTGCTGTGATAAAATAACGGATATATTGCAAGTTTCAATGCACTGTAACATTTTAAATGGTATGCTGCGCCTAATAAATGTATCTACTGAGTATGAACTCCCCCGACATAGAAAAAAATATTTCAGTATCAGTACTGCTGTATCTGTATTCCGGAAGATTTTTTTCGTCTTTTTGCAGAAATATCTCTAAAATATCCCGCTACGTCAATTACAAATGTATCTCTGACTACTTTCTAGGGCTGAGCACACAATGCATTTGCAAGATATGTACAGTCTGTTTCACACTTAGGGGAAATCTCGGAGCGCGTGGCATCGTGATGCGGCCATGATGCGGCGAGCGCTGGAGTCGGCCAGCAGCGGCTGCTCGCGCAGGCGCAGACGCGCGATGCGTGCAGCTTTGAACCGCGTCGTCTGCTACGACAGCGCTTGCTGGCTGTATTGTCGGAAAGAGTGCTACTGTGTGCGGCATCGCGCTGATTTCATCGTTAACGTGAGAAGTCAGCCGATATTCTTCACTAAAAGTTGTGCGGCGCCTTACTTTCGGGCCTGCGTTGGCAAGAAAGGAGCTCTGCAAACGCAATCTGACAACACACTTGCTCTGTGTTGCCGGAGGGCCGGGGTATTGAGCGGGTGCACGTATGCTTCGTCACCGCGTCTGCTACCGTAGTGCGCTGCGACGATAAACGCTACAATGTGTGCACGTCGTGCTCGGTCTTTTCTTGACGGGAAATGAAAGGAAAGCATTCCACAGGAATAACTATGAGGGTCTATCACGATTAGACAAATGGATCGGAATAAAGTAACGCTTTAGGAGAAGAAATTGAGAGGGAAGCAGCTCTCCTCTACAACATTTCAGTGCACGAGACAGGCGCTCTCCGTTGGCGCGAAATGCACGCGTCGCATTTCCAACTTCCCTTATTGATGTCGGGTCCTGCCCCCAGCAGCGGCCATAAAGGCGTAAAGGGACTGAGTGAGCAATGTGTCCCGTCGAAGCGTGGCCCACTCGTTGACGATGTTGGGCACATTGGTGATTCGGCGCTCTTTAAACTGCGTGGAATAAAAAGGATAAAAAGATGTTTAAAAGTCAAAATGCGACAGCACCGCATTCCTTCGTCCATTGGCGAGGCTAAAACCACCCGGCTACCTCTAGATACGGGATTCAAGGATGCCTTGAGTAAAACTGGCGCAGCGTTTATTGTCGCTGTGCACTACGGTAGCAGACGCGGTGACGAAGCATACGTGCACCCGCTCAATACCCCGGCCCTCCGGCAACACAGAGCAAGTGTGTTGTCAGATTGCTTTTGCAGAGCTCCTTTCTTGCCAACGCAGGCCCGAAAGTAAGGCGCCGCACAACATTTAGTGAAGAATATCGGCTGACTTCTCACGTTAACAATGAAATCAGCGCGATGCCGCACACAGTAGCACTCTTCCCGACAATGCAGCCAGCAGGCGCTGTCGTAGCAGATGACGCGGTTCAAAGCTGCACGCATCGCGCGTCTGCGCCTGCGCGAGCAGCCGCTGCTGGCCGACTCCAGCGCTCGCCGCATCATGGCCGCATCGCGATGCCACGCGCACCGAGATTTCCCCTAAGTGTGAAACAGACTGTACAATGAGCGGATTCTTTGGAAGCTTTCGCTCTTGCCATTTATATTACTCACGCTAACACCTGTCACCAAATACCCCTGCACCCAACCCCCCTCCCCCCCCCTCTTTTTTTTTTTTTGTTCGCACGTGCTGCTCTTCTTCTTCTCTCTTTCTGAGGACGGGGGAGAGTGTGCAAAGGCGTACATAAACGAACACTGGAGAAGGCAGTTGCCGCCCTGACGAAGACAAGTCCGCTTGTCGAAACGTTGGCTCCCGCGACATTCCCTGTTCTAAATCGTACTTTGCGATTTGTTCATTATCTCAGTATTTGTATTTTAGACTTCCAAACCGTGTATTTCGATATCTGTATCCCGGAATACTTTTTCGGGTATCTCTGCCTGCCTTGTAGCGCACTAAGGACGGAAGCGCGCGTGTTTCCGTGCTCGCGCCCGTGTGATGAAGGGAAATAAAAGTTCCACAATCCCTAAGCATATTCTTACGAGATGAGAACGCGAAAGCGTTTCTTTGGGCTAGATTGTTGTTGCAGAGGGGTGCTGCAAACTGGTGTTGCCCAGTTGTGTTGTAGAGAATGAGGCAATGTGGGAGGCCGGATTTTGTTTATTTACAGGATTTGATACCATATAAGTGTGGTCGACACTTCACATGTCCTCTTGTATTTTGTCGTCCAGGCAGTGTACGCAGATATGCCCGAGCCAGGTCTCGGGCATGTCGAAGTTGTACCACCACCGTGGCGGTCGTGGGTGGTGTCATCAGACGGTCACCGGTGTCGTCACCCTCTTATCGTCCCGTTGACGGCGTACCTGGGACGGTGTACAAGACACTACCATGGTCTTGTGATCGGAGTAGTAGGTGGAGACATACATAACATTTCGCACAATGTATGGGTCGTTGGTGAATGCGAGATCGATGCACGTACATCTCGACGTCGTGATGGCCTCAGTGGGTGTCTTGATATCGAGATTGAACTCGGCACGCATGGCTGCGAGGAATTATGGGCTAGGTGGCGCGTTGGTGCGCCTAGTGCTGCTACGGCGACGCCACGCAGCTGGAAGCTCGCTTTCGCCAACCCAGCGAAGAAACGCGGTGACGCGGTCGCACGCCGCTGCAGGTAGCTGCAGCAGAGCGAAGCGCGAGCCGACTGCCGCAGCGGCAAGTGTTGGCGCCGGCGTCACTTCCTGTGGGAGAGGTCACGTACTTTCCGGGCACGGCTTTTGCGGACGGCAGGTGGGCGCGCGCTCTCGCCAACCTAGCCAAGAAACGCTTTCGCGTTAAAACAGCGGGTCGGGGCTCAGAAACAATGCAGTAGGATGTAGAAAGATCGCGCGCGGTCGGTGCGAGCACCGAGCAGGCGACCGTAAATGTGAGTTGCCCACACCACCGGGCAGCCCCACCAAGTTGGGCGGAAGGAGAACAACACAACATAGAATCCGGGTGTTTAACGCGGTGGGCAGGACACCTCCTCTGCCACCGCCCACCACAGCCATGCTCCCTCGGCTCCGCCAAATTGAGACGCAGTGTGAAAGGAAGATTTTCCGATCGCAATATCTTTCTTCCTATCGCACCTTTTCAGAAAATTCTTTTGAATGTGTAGTTCTGAGAAGCCTTCAATACACACCAGCCGTTTTCGAAAAGAAGCGCGAGGGGTGGTTCAGGACGTCTTTAAGGGGCAACTCCGGGCATTTTTCATTGCCAACTGATCTCATTGAAATTTTCGGTATATGTCCTCCTCGGTACTGCAATAACTTTTGCCGAGGCAGGATGCTTTAGGCCGTTTAGTTTTCCTGACAAGAAATTTTAAAAAAATTTAGCGGATCCCCATGCCATCCGTCCTGTGTTTATGACGTCATAGCCTGCAACGCTTCCTACCCGGAAAGCGGACCGTTTAAAGCATAACGGCAATACTTCAGCGCTCAAATCGTTGCTGTCAAATTCAGAAGCGCTCAGTACATCATTGGTTGACCCCACCACTTTCATTTTTCTGGCACCAGCTCCATATTTCTGATGGCGGGGAGGCTGCGACGTCATCGCATACGCTGCACGAAACGTCTACCCGTTTTGGTTTCGGTTTGAACACATAGTTGACTAGATTACTTAAAATTACTGGTGGGTTTCTTAGCAAACGGAATCGCCCTGGCTGCCTCAGGGCTTTCACTGCTATCGGAAAACAGTGATATCTGAGTATGGGGGAAAAACTTCCGGAGTTCCCCTTTACGCTGCGTGCCGGCACGCGACTATCTTACAATTAGGTGTATGGTGCAGCAACAAGAAAAGCGCAAAAGGCAAGAGACATACCACTGATTCAGCCAGGCTTCCTCGCATACGTCCGTTTCTGCATTCCCGCGTTTTACTTGTGCGTCACATAAAATCCTAACGAAACACTCGCCATGGACACTACCGGAATGATAATTACAAAACACTTACCTATGCGTTTGTGGCAAAGCCACAAGTAAATCCGTGCGCACATGTCAGAAATAAGGGCCTGTCAGTTTAACGAAAGGCGAAAGGAAGAGGGTTCTTTTTCTTTATTGTTATATCTCATGAAGCTTACAAAGAGGCCTAGGAATGCATAAAGGAAATTATTTGTATTTTTTGGCTATAGTGTAGTAGTGACATAAATCAAAAGGGATTTAAGGGGACTACACACACCTGACGTTTGGTGGGGACTGAACCCACAAACTTCGGATAACGCATCCGATGCTCTGCCAACTGAGCTACGGCGGCGGTCATTCCAACGTCCGCTTTATTGGATATTTCTGTACATTCATTCTTGGGAGTGTTTATCAGCCTACTCGTAACCATGGCGGCGAGTGTGGAACACTCTTTTTTGCCAGTAGGCGCCACGTAGCACGTGATTTGATTAGTTCTTCCTGGTCCAGGGCTCCAACGCAGAACCAAACTTTTCTGGGGCGGCCACACTTCAGACTGGTCTAACCAAAAGAACTAGCAGTTTACAGCAAGAGGGCGAATGAATCCAAAGCTCGAGGCACATGAACACTGAATAATGCAAATGAATTCTCCCTTCCTACACCTTGTGGGAGTCCGGAGAACTGACGTGCCATATTCAACGTAGGAGTAGTATTTACACCTATGGGTTGCTTAGTGTGCTCTTTAAATCTTGGTAAGCGTGTCTGTATGTTGCATTTCGTGTCTGTCGAAATGCGGGCGTGGTGTTACGACTGGCCTGCTACAAGAGCCGGCCAGCGGGTAGTGTGGTGGTGAACGGCGAAAACGACCCGCAGGTACCGGGACTCAGGGCGACGGGAGCCGCGGCAAAGAGAACTTAAAGGGGCCCTGCGACACAAATTGAGCAGGCCGTTTTTATCACTGATTCTAGAACTGTTGCACGCGGGGATCTCGCAAAGAGAGTAGAAATGCCGAAAGGAAAGTGGCTATAATTTTATTTCAGCAAGCAAACCGCCCAAAATCGCCTCCTGTTTGAACTGAGGCGACACACAACGGAGATTTTTGTTACAGGAAGTGACATGAAGTGACGACGTTGGCGGGGCCAGGCTGGGCGTTCTGATTGGCTTGACGCTCCAAGGTGCTTGTTACACACGTGTGGTGTCTGCTTGGTCAGGCTATTCAGTACCAAAACATACTAAAATAGTTCTTATGCTTCGTAAGATAGAGGCAAGTATCTGAGGTTACATGCAAAACGACTCTACGTATGTTGACGGCCGGACGCTATCCGCGCGCGCGCTCTGCTCGCGGTGTCTTCCGGTGTCGCTCTATAAAACGCGCGTTGCTATTGGACGTGACCACTGACGTCAGCGGAGAGCGAAATACGAAAGAGAATGTTGCTTTTATGCTGTCTGCTCGTGTCTTGAACTTCGAGGACTAATAACTCCAGTTCTAGCTCACCGATCTCAGCATTCGGTACTACACACACTGCAGTACTGCAGACGGCAGTTGAAAAAGTGTCGCAGGGCCCCTTTAAAGGAGGTTTATTTCGCTTATTTACAGGAAGTAGGAATGTCGAAGGAAAATGCTACAGGAATCCCAAGAGCGAGCTCGGCGGCTCGTCTTATACAATTTCGAGTCCCTTGTTAAGGAACATGCCTTATACCCCTGTTACACGGGCACTTAAAAGTCTTTTAAGCAAACAGACTTCCTCCGAAAAGGATCTCCTGACAGCAGACACACGGCAGAGAGCGAACTCCTTTTTAGAAGCGGTCTTTTTCATAAACCGAGTTCGTCGATCTCTTTTACGGCTCCGAATGAGTAGCCTCGAAACCAGTGGGCGCAAGAAATTTTCCACTGGTGGAAAAAAAAAAAAAGAGCGAATGCTTATTTTTCTGTCACCAAAAGGCTCTTCGTAAAAACAAATTTCATATGCCGCAGAAGGTGTAATGAATCCTTTTAATGGTTATTTCCTTTTCTACTCTCGTGAGCAGCCAGAACGCGTCGGAAATATCACGTGGTGACGCTCGATCTCGCGCCGCGACATTTTGCACAAGCGAGGAAAGCGTGCTCGGCAGTCGTGTCAACGGGCATATGTGTTCTCTGGTCGTGTGTTTACCCGGCGGCGCACGGAAAAAGCAGCGTCTGCAATGGTCGGAAGCGGACACGTGGAGTCTTATCAGACTTTGGGAGGACAACCTGCACTCATTTCGAGCGCAAAAGCACAACGGCGAAGTGTACGCCAGCATCGCGGCTGCGCTCACAAGCGCAGGTGTTCCCCGCACGAAGGAGCAAGTCCACACGAAAATAGAGAATTTGACTCATACCTACAGGTGAGACAAATTATTTAAGTAAGCTTGACGCGTCCTGGCGGCCTGTAAGCTTGAGGAGGGAAGAGGGACGACAACAGCGATCATGGGAAAAAAAATGAGTTTTTAAATTGGATTGCAGGTTGATTATCGAACGCTTCCGGTAAGTTTACTGGCTATCTAAGCAGCAGAATTTTTTCGCGAGCCGGTGGAGCGAATTTGCCGTGCGAAACGTCTGAACAATCTTTTCGAAACAAAGCCCCACCATTGGCAAAACGTTGAACGCCAAGTGAATGGCCACATAAAGGCCCAACCACACGTACGCTTCTGTACGCATCCACGCACGCGTCGACGCGCGAAACTGCCGCGCCTAGCGGGGAATAGTGGCTTGCAACCGCACGTCGCGCGCGCCAGCGCGCGTTCACTCCGGCTATGCAGACGTCTGGGTAGCAGGGACCGCTTCGTGCCGATCTACTGATACAGCTTCACGCTACGCGATGTAAGCCTCGCCACAATCCCATGGCAGAGGTGGTGCCTCACGAGGCCACTCCACACCACGAAGCACCGCTAGACGAACACTAGCGCGCATTCGATGGCGTCGTGCACGACGTAGCAAGGTGCACGATAGGTCGCGCACGACGAAGTGCAACCACGCCCACGGTGACGGGAGACACCTGAGCCCAATAAGTGCTTTAGTGTGCCTAAATGTCTTTAAACAGTGGTCGAAAATAAATATATGAGTACAAGCGTAATTGTAATTCATAGACATTCGCTAATTAAGCATGAAAAGCAAAGAACAAACAATCGAACTGGTGCAGCAGTAAAGCCACGTCGTAGTTGGGCATGTATACAGGACTCCAAACGCGTGTGGGACGCGTGAAATCGAGCGCGGATATCAAGCCGGGCTTGTTCTCCGCGCCTAGACGCGCCCAGATGCGCCTGCGCCGTGTACGCATGCGCAGTTAAGCGAATGAGCGCGCGCAAGTAAGCGCACGTGCATCGCACGCGTCTTAGAAGCGTACGTGTGGTTCGGCCTTAAGCATGCTTATCGCGCGTTTTAGCCGCACACAAAGATTCTTTTCAGCAATTTGCAGTGGGATTGTTTTGCAATGACGCGATATTGCAGTTACACATGTCGAACAAGTACAATCATCAAGAAAACGCGCCTTTGTTGCTCGTTATAGGGACACTCAAGCGGTTTTAAATTTTCGAATTTAATGAAAATTCGGAATCCGCGACCTCGTATAACATGCCTACGATGGTTTTTTCCGCGATATTTAATTAAACAACAGTGTTATCAGCACCCAAATTTGGTCTTAGGGAACGCCCCACGGCGAGCGCGGATAGTAGGTGAGGAGGATGACAGAGAGGGAAACGCGGAGCAGTGACGTCATCTTGAGGGCGAGCTGGGTAGCTGCACTGGTTTACTGCTTTCGTTTGCGCACAGCGCAGTGTCAGTAGAGGGGCTTGTGTTGATTTCTGGTCACCGCACTGGTTTGTTGTGTATGCATGGATATTTTTCCAGTAACAAGTTCCCCGAGTATGTCACAACAGTGCCTTTGCTGCGCCCTATGTACTGATTTGACGAAGTCGACTTGCTAAACCGAGCTTCTGTGCGTCCTTGAGCTGCGACAACATCTACGTTTGCGGAGCAGCATCATTTCACGAATTTCCTCAAGGGTCATTGCTGTTACTAAAGAGAGAAACTGCAGTCCTACAAGAGCAAGTGTGCTTGTTCGAGGCGCTTCCTAGACAGCCACTACGTGCAAAAACCGTCTCGAATATAATCGGCGCGCTCGTTCATATATATTCTATAAGTTGTTTCTGACATATAAACGAGCCCCTGACCCCTGCCATTTTGTTTATATATATATATATATATATATATATATATATATATATATATATATATATATATATATATATATATATATACTTCAAAGATAAATCCTTGGCAGCAGGTCAATTATAGAATCAAAGGGTCACGTTGAAAAAACATAACATTTATTAAATAAATGTTATGTTTTTTCAACGTGACCCTTTGATTATATATATATATATATATATATATATATATATATATATATATATATATATAGCAGTCATGGTGGTGAATAGGCCGGAGGCGTGAAGACAGAGATGAGTAGTAGACCCTCGAAATTGGGAACAAAAATACGGAAAGCGTTTCTTCAACGTTTCAGCCGGAGACCGGCCTTCATTAATGAAGACAGATAAGATCACGTGCTACGTGACGCCTCCCGGCAATAAGAGTGTGCTACACACGCCGCCATGGCTACGAGTGGCGCTGCCTAACACTCCCAGGAATATATATATATATATATATATATATATATATATATATATATATATATATATATATATATATATATATATATATATATATATATATATATATAACCAATAAAGTAGACGGGGGGACGACCGCCTTCGTAGCTCAGTTGGTAGAGCATCGGACGCGTTATCCGAAGGTCGTGGGTTCGGTTCCCACCGAAGGCAGGTTTGTCTTTTCGTCCACTTTAATTCCTTTCTACTTACCTCAAAATTATATAGTACCATAATTAATATTTAACTTCCCCATGCTTTCCTAGGCTTCAAGATTGGTGGTTCATTAACTTGTCTCTAACAAATAAACGAGCGCTTGGCCCCTTCCCTTACGTTATATATATAAACTCAAGTTGAATAGAGTGATGTCAAAAGTACACCACTTCCGCAAATGCGGTGTCCTGTACCAAACCATTCGCGAGGTCGAAACCGCAGCACAAAAATACAGGGACAGCGGCTATGCTGTTTGTTTCTTGGCATAAAAGGGACTGGCTTCTCTTATTGGTCGTAACATTGAGGAAGTCAAGAACTAGCCAGACATAATGACGCACAACATGAAAATTTAAGCGTTAATCATGTTGCAAATGTACGCGCTGAGTTTATGCCATATTGAAAACAGCGTTGGTCGCACCGTCTACCTAGCTATGTCCGCGTCATCTTCATGGGCTGTCAACAAGGCCTTCATAACGACCCGCTGTTCCCACGTGCTTGTCGCACGTGGAGGGGTGCTCTTATTGAATTATGTTCGTGCGAAACGAAATAGAGTCATGGAAAGTTGCTTGTGTTGTAGTTCTGTCGAAAATGCGAGGTCTTGCGAGTGTATGTACTACGTGATGAGCGCTGTACCTCGACAGAACCTGCAGGCCGCTCACTCGATCGGATGCTTCATTGCACATTTCTTGAATTGCGGTGTGTGCACATGCTCGAGCACACGGCACTGCACGTGGACCGGTGTGCCATACCAGCCGATTGCGAACCGCGTACCGCAGTACGGGCTAGTCCACTGCGATGGTGGCCTGTCGTCTGCACCGTTTGAATGCAGGCGACCACATGTAAATGTACCGCCAACTCATCGTAATTGCTACAGTTAGCCATAATAATAGTGATATGCTTACACACAGCAAGAAAAAGAACTGATAAAACGCACACGGCCGGTCGGCGCGCGCGCACTAGCCCATCCATGGCAGTCAGCTTCTCCGAGGCACTCACGATGGCGTCATCAAGCTCCTCAACCAATCGCAGGCAGCGAGAAGGTTTTCGTTGCCGCCCGTGACGCGCGGCGCGCGTTTTTGCCAAAATAGGGTCATTTGCTCAAGTTTATGCCCATTTTCGACCTGATTTTCACGTTCATCGCACGAAAAATGATTAAATAGCATTATAACCTCAATTTTCTTTAAAAAGTGCTTCAGTGCCCCTTTAAGCACGCAGACCTGTCATTTAACAAGAAGGGAACACGAACTTGATGTGGCGCATGTTTAACATTAATTCGCTTCATTCTAATTTTCGGCACGCGATTGTACATTTTGCATGCACCAGTGGTTTTTCTCGGCGCGCATTTGTGAGCCTTGTAACATTTGTTTATTCATTTATTTTCTTATTCTTCAGAAAATGTCTTAAACAAAGGGCAAAGTGCTCCTCCCCACCAAGCTGGCCCTTTTTTATAGATATACATAGGTTCCTTGGCAGCCTACCCGTGAATGACCCCTCTTTAATGGAAGACGCTGGGATCAGCTCGAGCCCAGCAAGCAGCAGTCGCTCAGTAGCGGAAGTAACTTCTAGTGGCAGCTACATTCTTTATTGCAAGCAAGCGGCAGTGTTTAGTGCGATGGCGGTGGCTTTTTGTTTTTTGAAGCTGTAACCCACTGTTTGTACAAGCGTAGCACAATGTGCACCACGGTGGTGCTTTATGTTTGCCTTTAGCCATGTCCTCTGGGATATTGTCACTGTGGTGTTCTAAATAAACCAACAAAGAAAGAAATATTTCCAGAAAGCATTTTCTTTTGCGTTTAATCAGCTACATCACCACAATAAAGTACGATTTAACATGACGTGGTGGCACAAACCAGAACAAATTTAACAGGAACAGTAATAAGAGTGCATTGTGGGATGAACACTGCAGTGGCTGAAATACCTCTGAACTCGCATTGCCGTTTCGGCATCACAGAGCTTTTGGAACCATTACACCAGTCCTTAAGGTAAACCTATAGTGGTTATCCATAGTAGCAGCGCAAAAAACTGAGACCAAAGGACACGTAACACACAGGACGAGCGCTGTCTCGCAACTGAAAAATTTTATTTGAAAGAACACACAAGAAAAAGAAGCAAACAAAACAACCGAATGACAATTGGAAAAAGTATGAACTAATCAGAAAACAGATTATCATTTAACAGTACACGTGCTGAGTAAATATGCAAACTCTTTGTCAGTTAGCGACAGCGATGGCTGACTGACGCATGCGTCTCCCATTCTTTTTATGTGAAATGCTTCTATCACTTCACGTGTTAGTTTGCATCTGTGCACTGACAGAACCTTAGCGTCTTCAAAAGCAGGTGAACACCCACACGTGTTACATTGAGATACAAGGTGCGTGCTATCATGCTTCTTGAGTGACTGATTGTGCTCCTTCAACCGCACATTGATGCACCTGCCAGTCTGCCCCACATACGAGTTCCCGCACATAAGTGGAATCTGATAAACAACACCGCATTTGCAATCTGCATACGTCGGTTTTACGTGGTTTTTTCCGCAGCCTTCACTTTTTTTTGCTATTCTGCTCTATTTTCCTCCTAAGGAGTGGGCAGATTTTCGAAAGTTTGTTAGGGGCCGAAAACACCGTTTTAACCCCGTACCTACTGCCAACGTTGCCGAGACCATGGGACAGTTTGTGCACATACGGCAACACCGTTACCCTATCGTAATTTGGCGGCTTACTACCACCATGCTTGCAGTGAACCTCACCCTTAACCCACTTCGACAGCTCTCGCTGCTTAACACACATTTTGGGTACCCTGCATCAAGAAGCCTCTGTATTTGTGTCAGGAAACTACGCTCAACGCCATGTACACAAGACTTCGTTATAGCTGATTTTAGGGAGGAGAAGGCTATCCCATTTTTAACGGCCTTTGAGTGTCTCGAAGAAAACGGGAGGAGTGGCTTCTGGGACCTTGGGAGGTAATGTCAGCACACATGATTACTTTCGAAAGACAGGCATAAATCTAAGAATTGTAATTTCTTGTCATTAATCAGCTCAATCGTGAAGTTCAGACCATACCCGCATTCACGGAAAACCTTCAAGATATATGTCCCCTTTCTATTGTAGTTATCACACGAAAAAAACACCAAATAATCGTCCACATATCGAAAAACAGCAGTGTGTTACGTGTCCTTTGGTCTCAGTTTTTTGCGCTGCTACTATGGATAAGTTCCAACTAGCCCAACTGTCAATGCTACAGTGGTTAAGCAATTCGTGTGGGCGTCAGCACTGGAACACAAAAAGCACTCTTGTTAACGTTTCCTTCTCTACACGACACCTCCATCACTAAGACGTATAGCACACAATTTTTAATGGCTGTTTCGCATGTGAAAAGGTGCAATCACCGCTTTTCTGTCATTTTCTTGAAATGCAGCTCATCTCTGGCATGGTGGGCGGCTCATCGTCAGGTGACGATATTGAAGTGGATACACCTGAAGAATACACACAGGCTCCAGCACCTCAGCAGGCAAGCAACCTTGAAGACTGCGTTACCGGGCGCAGAAACCGCTCAAGCGCCCGTGGAGATAGCGCCCACAGGAAGCGGGAGAGGTACACAGGTGCCGAGATCAAGGAGGAGATGGTCAATTAGCAGCGGCTCTTGAGGGAGCAATTTGAAGCCTCTCATAAAGAGGAAATGGAGATTCGGACCAAAGCACTAAAGCTAGGAGAAGCTTGTGGATACAATGGTGGATTTCTTTAATAAAAAGTGATGTGACTTCCTGTACTCGTTCCGGCGATTCTTGTGATTGGTGCGTTTTAGTTTACTTGACTGTACACTGTAAGCAAAAATTAGCCGAGATGGAAGCTTTTACCAGGGTGTCAACCGAAAAAACTCTCATGCCCCAACCATTTACTCCGTCATATAGCGGAGTGAATGCGCCACATGGCATAATTTTACCACCATTGCTAAGTGACGGAGTATAAAAACGACATTACCTTATTATACTACCCACGGAGTTTCAGTTCACGTGGTCCCAACCTCCACATGGGAGTTTTTAACAACCATCTTCGGCTGCGACGCGCTTGCGGCGGTGTGATGTGTGTGTGTATATGCGCGCTCGCGCGTCTGTTTAGTGCTTCCGTGTGATGCTCCAGTGCATTGGTTGGTTCGACGAATCGTCGGTGGGAGTTGTATCTGTGCGTGCTCGCACGTGTGTTTAAAGCGTCCAAGTGAAGCACCACTTCGTTTTTTGAAACAACGAGTCATGAGTGAGCAGTGAGTTTGCAACGACAGATCAGTGTTCTGTGTAAACGTGTCAAGGCTCTTTCCACTGGTGACCGCTCTGCTCCTCCACCCAGAAGCCGAATGCCGCACATCGGCCAGACGACCACAGTGATGCGCGAATCGGAAACATTTTGTTATGAATTGGCTGCGGCACCACCACCAAGCGAGTGTTAACGTGGTTTTGAGCTTCCGAGATTATCAAGATTTTATGCGGACAAACCAGAATTATCGGAAAGCAAACGTCAAGACTATCGACCGGAAGGAGAAAGGACCAAAAGGATCCCAATTTATCCAGGTAGACCGAATATTAATAAAATTATACAGGGAATTGTCCCGGACGACGCCTAGGCTTAGCTGGCTTCAGCAAAAGCTCCTACGTGGATGTAAACATAAACTCCCATATAGGTACACGCAAGAGCTCCGCGATGGATGTAAACACATACTCCCATAGCTACCCGCAAAAGCTCCTCGATGGATGTAAATATTACTCCCAACAATCCATGCATAAGCTCCGGTCAAGCGGAGTAAATCTTTTACTCCACATGACCGGAGTATTTTAAACTCTTATCGGGGAATGCGCTAGAGGACAGGTCATTTACTCCCATCTCGGCGAATTTTTGTTTACAGTGTAGTAGTCCACAAGTGCGGCCCTTATGTCTGCTGCGTTTCCAACTTGGGCTTCTGTTGTGCATGACGGCTGCGGCAAGTCAACGTCTGACTGCTGCACCTCATTTAGCCACTGGGGGTGGACATTGTCATTGAAGTGCTCACAAATGTTGCTTTGCACGCAGCATGCCCGTATTACTAAGCGAGCATTGTCTACATGGCACTCCATCCTCTTTGCAGTGAAGCGGAACCTGGCCTTAAGCCTTCAAAATGCATTCTCAACAATTCTCCTTGCTGAACTTAAATGATAGTTGAACTTTTTTTCACTTTCACTTATCTTCCCGCGCTGTCCAAACGGCTTCATCAGGCTGGGTGCCAATTAAAACGCTTGGTCACACGGAATTAGCGGTGGTACTACTGTTCCGGTTATGGTGGCAAGTGGAGCTTTAAAAAGGGGACCCTCATTGGCAATGGAGAGCTGCGAATATCCAAACACGTGCGAGTCATGACAGCGTCCAGGTGCTCCAACGTTGATATACCTGAAGCGGTATCTGTGATCCACAAGTGAAAGCAAGATGATACTATACCTGCAAAGAACAAAGAGCACGGCACATAAGGTGAATGCAGCGGAGTGCAATAGACACCAAATGTGTGTGTGTGTGTTTCTGTAGTTGTTACAGTCATGCAGCTTACTTAAAGTACTACCACAAAACCACGTAATATTTGTGTGCAGCTAAGAATCTGCTGCTTTCTGTGGTCATTAAAGGAGCGAGGGATGTTTTGTTTTTCTTGCAGCCTTGCCATATATTTTCAGTAAAGTACCTATAAGACATTCAGTTTTATGCAGATGAGCTGCTGCTTTCTGCGGCCGTTACTAGCATGTCGGAATTATCATTGCAAATGCAATCTGGCATATTCATGCTGTTGCATTAAACTGTTTACATGAAAACTGTGTTGCTTGTCTTGCTCTAGCGCCTGTAAATGTTGCGAGATGGTAGGAGCCAAATTATGCGCTGACGAAAGCACTTGGCCTCGATCTTTTTTTTTTTTCGGTGCGGACTTGCCCTTGTGGCACAGAGCTAGGTGTGAACTATATAGCGTAACGAAAAGGTTGAATAGTGCTGTTTTCTGGGTACATTACAATACGGTATAAATCATGCTTTTTTACATTAAGAAGATTTTTTTAGGCCACTTACCAGCCTTTGTAGTTGTAGTAGTCTGTGGCATGCTCCTTAGGTGGCGAGATGGGAAAGTGACATCCAAGGCTCCGACGCCTTGACGGAAACCGGTGACGGCCGCGAATTCTTGGATGTAGCCATTTCCTCTGCGGTCACCATCTTGATACACTCGTGTTCGAGTACAGTGACAACAGCCTCGCAAAACTGCCTGTATACAGTGTTGACTGCCGAGCGTACAATGCCAAAGAGGTTGGCCACAGTTCTATCTTCAGCCGACGAGCACAGGGCAATGGCGACTCGCTTATCTGGAGTGATCGTTTCACGCATGTTGGTGCATTGTCTTTCGAGCTCACTGCGCAAGCTCTCCACAATGAAGCGAAAAAAAAGTCGACGGGTACACTCGAAATGATTGCTTGAAGTTGTGCTCACCGAGGTAAGGTACAGTTTCTTCGAACCACCTCTCGTTTCGTCTGAAAGCCCAGATCGATCGATCGATCGTAGACCTTTTCAGATAGCTCCAGTGCACACAGCAGGGAATTGCTGAACAGCAGTTGCTGCTTGATACTCTCCTTGGCGGCTTTTGCAGCGTCTGCCTCGCTTTTCAGAGCGAGAATGCAGGCCGTGAGGCTTGCGATTCTCACTTTTTCTTCGGTATGGTCGCCCATAACGTGTAGAGAGCACCGAAAAACAAATATGGTAAATAAAAGCCCAGTGGTGCCAGACGGACTTGTACACGTATAGTTATGCGAATTATTCCTTAACTAGTGCAACAAACGTTCACATTGGGTTATTTTTCATCTGTTATTCTTAAATTTATTTGAAGAAACGAGCAATTCAACAAGTTTTTAATTTGTATATCGAGATACATCGTTTTATTTTCATTGCTTCTCTGCACATCTGCACACCGCAGATGTGCAGCGTCATTTGGCGGCGCCACCTCGTCGCGGACGCACCTGGTCTAGACGAGCCGGGTAAGACTCCCGGGCCCCTTTACTCACAGGCACCTGCAGTGTCGAGGCCCATCAGCGATGGCCTGGCCGGTGTTAGTCACTCTAGAGTGGGGACACTACAATACAGGTAGAGCCACGAGCGCCGTTCTTGGAAGAAAGCCCGGTCGTAACAGTGGTCAAACACGTCATCTCGAAGCGGAACAACTAATCAGCTTAGCTGTGGTGGCGGCTGCCGGAGCATTGTTATTAAGCGTTAAGCGCGCAGTGTTGTTAAGCAGAGAGGGAGAGAGAGAAAGGCATACAGGTAGAGAAAAAACGGAGAAAGAAAGGCATACGGATAGAGAAAAAAGGGAGAGAGGAAGTGCGTGAGCCTCAACATTTCGACTCCATCGAAATGCAGCCGCCGCTGCCGGGATTCGACCCCGCAAACATCGGATCAGCAGCCGAGCACCATAACCATTAGACCGCCGTGGCAGGGCATACCCAGGAGATCGCTGGACAACGATGGAACATCTTCACAAACAGGAGAGGTGCATCCATCATTAAGCAGACTGGCTTTTGTGCTTGTATATGGTCGCCCTCACCGACATTACTACATTGGTCATCACCTTGTTTTTTGCGTCGCTTGACGGGTGGCGCCGTCCGTAGAGTAGGCTGCTTGCGTTTCTGCACGGGTTTAGACAAGTATGCAGGAAAGTTGGGGAACAAATGAGGTAGAGCGTCGTCCTTCAAAGTTATTTGTCACGCGGAATGATGAAAACATCGCTGTTTATGGTGTGCGCAAACTCTTTCACCAAGTCACTATCTTGTGGATGCCGCATACGTCACAAGAACTTGTGAGCTCCTTGTCAAGCCGTGGAATCGCACGCTGCCACATTTGAAGACTTGCGTCATCGCTAGGCGCCCGGAAAAAATGCCGCTTTTCGGCAGGTCCTTTATAATCGTAGCCGCTGTTATAACCGGTCACGAAGCAACGCGGCATATCTGTTTGACACAGCACTACACGGCTGATAACACCCTAAGATAACATAAACTTAGATAGCACGGTATAAGCACAGCGCACAGCACTACACACCCCAACAACGGCATACGTAAACACGTTCACGAGTCGGCGGAGTCGGGCCGACGTAAAATCCCTAGATAAAGTTTTCAAGGTAGTGATACCCTCCCTTTTCCTCCTCGCTTATTTGCCTGGAGCGCCCCCAAGAAGGTTCAAAGCGTGCATAAAAAAAGTTTCCTTTGAGTTGTTATGGCGAATGGAAGCAATTATACTTTAATAGAGGGAAATGAGATATAGAGGGAAATGAGATATAGAATAAACGGTTACTCAGTTGAATATAAACGGTATACCATAAGAAGAAGCATGATGTGTGTTGCCCAACTGGCAACGTTGTGCAAGTGCTATATTTCACACCACTAGCCATGGCGTCTCGCATCGTATGTCGTACGTGACTCTAGTCGCAGTTTGTCCAGTTCTCTCAATGCGCTGTTTTGCTCGTGCATATGATGTGGCACAAGTAACCTGCGGCAGCTTCTGAGGAGTAATCATAGCCGGCTTGTGCACAGACGAGGGAAAATCCCGGCCGGACAGGAACGAACGATAGGCTAGGAGTACTGCAATAAGAGTTTTTTCTGGAAAAATACGACCATTTTCGCAATCGTGATGCCAGGATGTTCCTGAAAGTGCGTTCAGTAAGCACTGCAGCTCCATTCAACATTACGTACATGCTCACAAATATTTCTAACAAAAGGCTCGATGAACAAATCGCAAAATACGATTTAGAACAGGGAATGTCGCAGGAGCCAACGTTTCGACAAGCGGACTTGCCTTCGTCAGGGCGGCAACTGCCTTCTCCAGCGTTCGTTTATGTACGCCTTTCCACAGTTTCACCCGTCCTCAGAAAGAGAGGAGAAGAGCAGCACGTGCGAACAATAACAAAAAAAAAGGGGGGGGGGGGTTGGGTGCAGGGGTAGTTCGGTGACAGGTGTTAGCGTGACTAATATAAGGGGCAAGAGCGAAAGCTTCCAAAGAATCCGCTCCTTGTACATATCTTGCAAATGCATTGTGTGCGCAGTGCCAGAAAGCATGATCCCTCCCCCCCCCCCTTTTTTTTTTTTGTTCGCACGTGCTGCTCTTCTTCTCCTCTCTTTCTGAGGACGGGGGAGAGTGTGCAAAGGCGTACATAAACGAACGCTGCAGAAGGCAGTTGCCGCCCTGACGAAGACAAGACCGCTTGTCGAAACGTTGGCTCCTGCCACATTCCCTGTTCTAAATCGTATTTTGCAATTTGTTCATCGATTCAAGCATCCATCTTCCCCTGAGCTTCTCTTCTAGTTTGGATAACAAAAGGCTCGCAATAGACGCGCGTTGCCTAACATTTGCACAAAAACCGAAAAACCAACTTTCGACAGCGTTGCACGGACGCGTGAAATGTTTCATAGCCACACTTCACGGCGTGCTCCATTTCGAACACCACGAGGTATGTTGAAGAGAGCATAACCATTCCATTTTGCGAATGCAGCCGACAGCATAGCAACCCGACATTGTTAAAAAACTAGCGAGCAGCGATCAACATGCACCGAGAAGCAAGCTTGGCCGATCTGGCGCCAACTGGAGCTCTTCTCTTCTACAACGTATGTCTTGGCTAGGATTTCGTCTTTCGTCACGGCCACAATCCGACCGGGAGCATAGGCGCATGTGCACTAGTTTTGAACCGTTTTGCAGAAAAATAAATGTCACCACCAACCACTAACAATATCACGTGCAAGGAATGCACCAATCACAGATGCGGATGACAGAGAAAATGAAGTACGCGCGAGAGTGAGGAGGACGGCCCAAAGAACAATGAGTGTCGCTACCTTGAAACTTCTTTATCTAGGGACCTTAGGCCGGACCGTGTGGCGGAGCGCCTGCAGCACGCGGCGGGATACGAAAGGGTGACACGCTCCGCTTCGCACTTTTCACACTGAAGCTAGCACGAAGCGTCTACCCGTTTCAGTTTCGGTTTGAATCCACCGTTCACTCGGTTATTTAACATTATTGGTCAGTTTCTGAGCAAATCGAGTGACCCTGGCTCCTTCAGGGCTATCAGTACTATTCGAAAACATCGATATCAGAATATGATAGAAAAACCGCCGGGTCGTGAAACGTTCTTTGAACATTTTGTACTAAGTACGTGTTCAGGATCTTAAAGGGCAACTCCGGCGATTTTTTATTGTCCACTGATCTCAACCAAATTTTCAGTACATGTTCTCCTCGGTGCTGTAATAATTTATGCCAAGCCAGGCTGGTGCAAGTCATTTATTTTTCGAGAAAATGAATTTTAAAATCTTTTAGTGGATTCCCGCGCGAGCCACCCTGTGTTTTTGACGTCATTACCTGCAACGCTGCCAACCCGAGCAGGCGGGCCGTCTAAAGCAAAACGGCGATACATCAGCACTCAAATCGTCGCTGCCAAGTTCAGAAGAGCTGAATACATCGTTGGATGACATCGCTACTTTCATTTTTCTGGCACCAGCTCCATATTTCTGATGACGGGGATGTTGTGACGTCATCGCATACGTTTCACGAAGCGTCTACCCGTTTCGGTTTCGGTTTGAACGCATCGTTCACTCGGTTATTTAAAATTATTGGTGAGTTTCTGAGCAAATTGAACGACCCTGGCTGCTTCAGGGCTCTCAGTACTACCGGAAAACAACGATATCAGAATATGGTGGAAAAACCGCCGGAGTTGCCCTTTAACCCTCCAAATAACAATATTTATGGTTCCGTTGCGTCGTGTGCGTTGATTTAGAGCGATAGAAAACCCGGTTTCGGTTTCACTGCGCGCGTTTCCATCAACTCTGCAGTTGACGTCATGTTAGTAGCCACCGGACCTCCGAGATTGGCGCGCCCTCGCAGACCACGGGAAAACAAACCGTGCTGCAGCTTCGCTTCCGAATGGCAGCACCGCACGGTCTCTATAAGTATTTTCTTCCTTTCTAGCTTTCAAGTAAATCCAGTAGCGCACCCAGGATTCCTGCCAGGGGGGGGTTCAAGTTTTCACGAACGGCCGGGCAAGCGATTACACAGTTGTTGCGCGCGTAAAAAAAGTAAATAAAATGCCAAATAAGTGACATCAATGATGATGATTATTTTTAATATTTTTTCGGTGTTTTGCAGACATTAGCTCCACATTCTTCTAGGACATAGAAGCAGTTACGGGGTGGGAGGGGGGTTAGGTCGGCCTCAGGGGGGGGTTACAACACCCGAACCCCCCCCCCGTCGGTGCGCCACTGAGTAAATTGGATTCTTTTAGAGAAAACGCGAGTTCACTATACCTCTGCACGTAAAAATAACTCACTGCAACGTCACCGAATAGTACCATGCAGGCTGGTAGTGTCGCATAGTCGTTTAGGGAGCGCAAGAACGCTGGGGTTTGCATGTGCACTGAGTATTTCGGAGAAATATTTAGGAATCGGCTTTTCGAATGCATATTGAAGCAGTGAAAATTACAACCGGGCATATCCATTTTTTTTTTCACGAACCCTTTAAGTCGTGAGTTAAAATTAAAAAAAAAAACAGCTTCGCTGTTCAGGCCGTATTCACGGCGTTGAACTGGCTTGGATTTTTTTTTACTTAAATTGAGTCAGTTTTCTGGCTTCACCTTCGAAAAAAGTTTAATTAGGCGACTTCTCTCATTTACGCATATTGTGTTCTCTTGTCTCCGCGAAATGCAACTGTGCCACATTCAGGAAGTGACAAAAACCACCACAAAAAGGTTCACATGGTTTTAACATCTTTATTTTCGTCCATTCATATACTTATTCATAGACACATATATACGATAACTTCAGACCTGAGAGAACTCACAGTGGAGCCATTACTACCTCTCCTAGACAACTATAGATGGTCACGTATAAATTTCAGTACACATATGCACATACATACGTCCTAGCACAGCACATCTATGTAAGTCGAGTTCCCTGATACAAAGAGCAAGGAAGGCACATGAACGTTGCATTCCGCTTGTCCCCTGCTTTTGGAGAGTAGCAAGTTTGATGGTTGCTGTTAGACAAGCATGAAGATTTCATCGGCATAAAGCGCCTATCACCGGCAGGAACAGCATATAATCCGTGCAAGACAGCCCATGCCGTGATTCTACCTCATTATTTCCATATATTCTTTTTTAATTTCCTCTTGTACGTGTCCTTCTCTTAATCAAGCACAGCCCACTTTAAATGAGGTTCATGATTCCTATGCTGCACATTGAGAGCGTTAAATCTTTTCCTCACACAGGAAGCTCGTTCGTCTAACCGTTACAGCCCTGGTTTTTTTTTAATGGGCAGACATTTTTTTTTTCTTGTTAGCATCCCTTCACTAGCACCTCAAGAGCACAAAAATTACAAATTCGAGCACACCATTACTGTAGTATAAAATATGGCGGAATGTCCTATATATAGGACACCAGGGCTTAGTGGTTGTAAATTGCAATATGGTGCAAGTTGAAATATCTGCTATTTTTAAGTTCAAAACACATATAAACCTTGGAAAACTAGCGTGATAGGCGCCTTACAATAGCCAGTGAGCGTGAAAGAGCCAAAAGCACGAACTTGATCCGGGGATACACATCAATTCATTGCACTTGAACGGCCTCCGTTTACACATGGCACGGTTCGTCAGTCGTAACATCCTAGTGTTTTGCAGGATCCTCCTCTACGTCGATAGAATTGCTGTCGCGAATGTCTACAAGAGCAAAGTGTCAGTACGGGACTTCATCGCCATCGTCTTCTACATCCCTCACGGGCCGTTCACATAGTGCAAGAAAACGTATTTTGATCAATTTTATAAAAACGTGCCACTGTTAGTCTCCTCACTACTAAGAAAAGCAAGTCAGGCTAATTTCTCACTCTTCTAAAAGAATAACAAGAATTTGAAGGATGACACAAGTAATACGGGCCTGGATCCACAAGCTTTGCATTCAGGGTCGTGGCAACCACTTAGCCCTGTTGTCCTATATTTAGGACATGACGATTGTGGACTACTGTGTACGATCTGTAAATGATAGACGGAAGTGATCGTTGTCAATAGGTGCTCTATAGCATTTTAGAAGCAGGGGACAAAATTACGATAGCTAGCGAGAATGTAGATAAAGAACAAAATATTGTCAAAAATGCGGTTTCTGCTCTTGTCATCATTTTCGTCTTCCACCATCTTGCTTCTACATCTGTAGTGTTCCGAGGCAAACGAGAATGAAGAAACTACTACGCCTGCTGTCACCGCTATGTTGAGAATACCTCAGAATCTTATTTGACTTGCTTACTTATTTAGGTCATGGTTTAGAGCAGTTTTTGTTCATGTCCTTTTTATAGGACACCAGGACCGAAAGGGCTAACCTGTGCGATTTTTACTGAGTATGCCCCCGAATCTTCGGTACATGTGTGCATATAAAACGGTTGTACCTTGCTAACCACAAACCGCAGCACTTCCTGCGTAATGATAGCTCTCAGAAGGAATTTCACAAGCTGTGCAGTGTGCTAATGTACACTGTCCTGCCAAGGAAAAGCAATGCCTTGTGGCAGGATGCCACATTCTGTGTGATGTCACCGGCACCCTCCCCCCGTATTGACCATTACGTATATTCACAAAACGTTTCGTACATAACCGCCTCTTTGAGATTGCCCAGCGTCGTGATGTGTATTTCTCACTCCGACAGAACATTGTGACAGCAACCGCCGCAACCGCAAGCGAAATGGTCACAGAAAATGTTTGTAAACGTGCCTCACAGTACACTGGCCGGACAATTGCATAGTATTTTTTTTATCACCGTGCGCGCGGAACGTCTTCATGACACTAGAAACAAATGGAAGCTGAACACTCAATGTATTCCCAAAAAGAGTACACACTATAAGAAGTTCAACATACAAGTGCATGTGTTGTCGACGCTGCATATACTACCATATTTAGAATCTTTCTTTGACAGACAAGGTACACCCGCCCAATTTTTTAACCTGAACGCGCGAGCGTCGACCGCCGAGCTGATCAGCGCCACAGAGCGGAGCGCGGCGTTAAAATGAACGAGAATAAGCGCATGCGCGCTTTGAGCAGTCCTGGGCAGCTGTCGTCTGCTAGGCTTTTCCGAGGACTGGACACCACGCCCGCTTTTTTCAGTACGGCTATCGTCATTCCTTTTTTTTTTTTTTTTACTATTCTGAACGGTGCCATTCAGTTGTAGCGGAAAGGTCAAGTGGTCGTGCTTCCGATGGATGAAATATGACAACGTAAACCCGCTAAATACGCTGCAGCCGCTTCAGCATTTTTACACCGGAGTGGTTAAGCTTTTAGTTATGTCGTGCGGAGTCGAAGAGAGACCCATCAGCGGCCGGCGCGCGCTCTGGCGCTCTTCGCCTTCATCTTCATGGTAATATTTCGTGCTTATTCAAGCCAATTAAGCCTACCCGTTCCAAGGTCACGCTAATTAAGCTATTTGATGTCATATACACGCTAATTAAAATCACGGTAATGAGGTCATTGCAAATTAGGTCATTGCTAACGAAGACCTTGCTATTTGAGACCTCAGTTAAGCTTACTGCAATTGACAGTCTGCAGTAGTGCTGCAAGCCGGGACTGACCACGGAGTGTTAGTATCACCTAGCCTATTAGCAAGTTTTAATTAAGATGATCCTAATTAGCATAATTTAAATCACAGTGATCTTGAAAAGTACTGAAATAGCAAGGTGCTCGACAGTAAGGCTAAAATTAGCGTGGTTCTAATTAAGAGGGGGCTCATTAGCAAGGATATAACAGTAAGGGCGTAATTAACTTGATCATAATTAGCAATGATCTCATTAGCGATGACCTCATTACCGTGATCTTAGTTAACATGTATATGACATCAAATAGCTTAATTAGCATGACGTTAGAACGGGCAGGCTTAATTGCCTTGAATAAGCATGAACCAAGACCATGAAGAAGGCGAAGAGCGCCAGAGCGCGCGCCGGCCGCTGATGGGTCTCTTTTTCGACTCCGCACTCCGGTGTAAAAATCCTGAAGCGGCTGCAGCGTATTTAGCGGGTTTACGTTATCACATTTCATCCATCGGAAGCACGACCACTTGACCTTTCCGCTACAACAGAATGGCACCGTTCAGAATAGCAAAAAAAAAAAAAAAGAAAATGACGATAGCGGTACTGAAAAAAGCGGGCGTGATGTCCAGTCCTCGGAAAAGCCTAGCAGACGACAGCTGCCCAGGACTGCTCAAAGCGCGCATGCGCTTATTCTCGTTCATTTTAACGACGCGCTCCGCTCTGTGGCGCTGATCAGCTCGGCGGTCGACGCTCGCGCGTTCAGGTTAAAAAATTGGGCGGGTGTACACGTTTATAAACAAGAAGGTGCTAGGACGTCCAGTGCAGAAAGATGAAGTCCAGCATGAGCTGCCTTTAGTAACTTCTCCTATATCAACACCATGCATGCATGAGATCATTTAGTCGTCAAACAACTTCCTTTTAGGCAAATCACCTCCCTTTCAGCAATTACCTAAATTCCCACTCTACAGTGGCTTCAAGTGGACGGTGTCGGGGGAAGGATGGCGATACAATTCCACAAACATTTAGTACTACAATAAGCTACATCAGTTAAAGAACATTTTAGGCACAAAACTTCATACTGCGTGGCAGGGTTATGCTGGCTCATGCGAGCCTTTCCACAAAAGCGAGCCAATTTTAGTGTAACCGTTAATTCAAAGAAGTGCGCATTATTATCCACAATAAAGTAACCGCGCTAGTGCGCGCCTATTGTTCTTAGTAAACGATCCCATGACGGTTCGGGGCGTTTTCTTCTTTCCTATTTTAACACAAAACGCTTATATCTGCTCCTGTCACACAAATTGCTAAGATGTCACGAGGAATCCATTCATTTCCTCGTGCTTTACTGTTATTGACAGCAATAGAAGCCTTTGGTTCTTCCCGTACACTGCGTGCGACTGCTCATTGCATAGGATAAAGGGATAATCAGCCGTACGCGTTCGGACACTTCAGCACGGGCCGCTACGCGTCGGCGTAAGTCGGCGAGGCCGGATCGCGTGATGACGCGCGTCGAAGTCGATAGAACTGCCAGGGCTTCGCGTCAGGCGGCGGAAGTTGCTGCGCAGGTAAGGAGCCTACATGAGTGTCAGTCATGTAGGCTCCCTATGCGCAGGCTTCGGCGCGCGTCGCTCACGTGAGATGCCCAACGTGAACATGACAAGTTGACATTTCCGGAACGATCTGCCGCGTATCTCGAGGCCTCCGAGAAGCGCGTGTGTGATGGGCTGGCTGTCGAGCGCTGGCGATCATATGAAAATGGCGGCAGTGTTTGAAGGCTCTACCACATGCCCGCGGCATTCTAAAGAGAGAGACAAGCGGCGTGAGAGGCTGGCTCAAACTTAGGAGGCCATGGCCGTGCTTATGTCGTTGTGTGACTAGGCAGACCCGTGAGGAATATTAAAAACGTGCCGCTAGGCCAGCGTTCTCTACGTTAGAACAAATACGCTGTCATTTCCATCAGAATAATTGTGGCGTCACGAGCGGGAAACGCTGCATGTAGCGTCATCTGGCGCGTAAGAATCAAACCACTCTTGAGGCTCACGGTAGCGACACAGGCGTAGCGGTGTCAAAATGAGCACGTTTTCTAAATAAAGATCGCAAAACATCGTTGATACTTTCTCTCATTTAGAACATGAGATTAAGCGAAGGCCCAATTTAAAGTTTGTTCGTTTCCGTCGATGCGAAGAGCAACTAACTGATGCGAATTAGAATTGAAGCAGGCGCTTTGCTTTCCGCCATGTTGTTACGAGATGACGCGCGGCGACGCGCATGCAACTCGCGAAACGTGTGGTTGCGCGCCCTTTTTCCCCTCTGCAAAGCGACGCAACGGCGAGCATACGCCACGCGTGCTGACGCTTTCCAACGCGTACGTCTCGTTAGCCCTTAACGAAGAAAGCCGAGCGCTTCGCAACATTCAATTTCCACTGGACGGAAATATTGCTTGACATATATTTTACTATGTTCGATGGATGTTAACTATCCTTGTGGCTTTGATACAATTGCGATTTTTTTTAAGGTAAGCTCCTCGAGTACATCAGGTTTTGATGTCGCGTTTAATAAGAGACGCCTTAGTGAAAGACTCTAGATTCTTTACCGTCCTTCCAAAGTACATCACGGGAACGAGAGCAATATGCTGGCCCACCAGCCAATGAGAGTGCCTCATGCAAACGAGTGTTGGAAATAACAATAAAAATGTGTCTGCGACAACAATTATAGTGTAAATTCTGACGCTGCCGTCGTTTAGCTACCTCTGAAATTCTGGTTAATTCATGAATCTGTTGAATATTCGCTTGTTTAGTTCCCTCTCTTAGTTGTTCATGAGGCATTATATATCGTTCTTTATATTTCTGCATTTCCAAGCATTATTACTTTTCTAAACGCACAGAACTTTTCTGCATCAGTCATTGTGGTAATGAATGCATCTATATGGCGTGTACAGTAGCCGCGTGCACTCAGTGTACAATTTTTGAAGCCACAGGGTGGGGCGCCCCCAGAGTCCTTATGATGATTATCAGTGAACATTTATGACCAACGCTCATGCAACGAGTCCACGGGGCACCCACTGCTTGGATGAAAACAGTCTTGGAAGCGCATACATGGTCCGGCTGTCGTCCCCAGTTTGCCACCTGTACATAAAAAGCAAATAATATGAATTGGACAAGCGAATCGTCGGAGGCTGAATGAAAGAACTGTGCGAGCATGCTGGATCAGTTAAATGCAGATATTGTACTTAATTTCGTGTTAGGTTCCTAAAAAATATTGGTCGCTTGTTTACTTGTGCTGCCGTGTGACTGGGCACAATGTGCCATTGCACTCAACCGAACATTGCGGAACCTTCACGATGGCGTAGCCGACTTCTGGAACACGCACGAAATTCAAGACCGAAATCGCTGATGTTTAAAAAGACTGACAGATGATTCGTTTTTCTGACTGAAAATTATCATTCATTGGCGCATTTTGTAATTTTCCCGCGTCATTTTAAGCGCACTGTCAGAGGGGAAGCGTGCAAACGTCTCGGAAAAGGGAATTCTTTATTATGTCCACCCTTCACTGCCCCCAGTTAAAGCCCCGGTGTTGCGACTGGCCAGCTGAATTAGCCGACCAGCGGGTAGCGTGTGGCGGAGCGGCGGAGACGACTCGCAGGCACTTGGGATTCGGGAGCCGAGAACCGAGGCAGAGGTTGAGGAAAACTTAAAAGACGTTTATTTACATATTTACAAGTGCGTTCTCTTCAGAGAGTTCTTCTCTCTCTGTCTATCTCTCGCTCTGGGTCCCGCGCTTTTTGTTGCCCGGACTTCTCCACCATTGGCTCCTAGGCGGGGGAGGAGGGAGAGGATGGGAGGTCTCCATACTTGGCCCGCCCATGGCCGTTATTACCAAAAGTCCGGGAAACGACGCCGGAGACGATCACATCACGCGGCCACGTGCACGTGCGGAGACACACACCGGCAAACAGTTTGTGTGGCCCGACGCCGATAAGGTGGGCCCTCGCTGGACGGATCACTTCCAGATGTGCCGGACGGGGTCGACTCTTCGGCTCGGGACCAGACGTTCTTCTCGGCTGGCCTTCCTTCTGTGCTAACTGAAAGCGTTCGCACACACGAAGCACACCCGCACGTGCGGCACAGAAACTCATGTCCCCTGGCGGCGCCACACCGTCGCAGGCACACCTGCAGCAGCTTTGTAACAGCTTCCCCGGCGGCGGGCTGAGACCTCGACGTACAAGGGTCAACACCCTTGTGGGGAGAGGTCGTTGAAGAACACGCTGATGCGCTGATTCCCAGCAGCTCTGCTCTGCCATCTCCGGTACCAGGAATCTCGTCCAAGGAGTGGTCTCTGCTCTGCATATCAATTTCTCCGGAACACAGCATCAAACCAACTACGCCAGAACCGCAACCGCAAAGCAGGCAAGCGCCCGGACCCCTCTCCTGAGACCCACCAGGCTTTTATCCAAAACAAAATCATTTTCCGCCATATTCATTACAGCAGCAGCACTTCCAACAACCTGAAATAGGCTCCGTTGACTTACAAACACAAGTTGTGATGCCACACAACAACAACAAAAGGGGACAATGGTAAACCTAGGCTACACCCATAAAAACAAAGGCAATATACAAAAGCAAGAGTACCCGACGCTATCGAGCTTCTATGCAGCAGCGACGTAAGCCGTCAGCATTGCCATCCAGTTTACCCTTTCTTTTTTGAAGAAATTATAATCAGTACAGCAACAGTAGCAAGCTCCAGCGCAGTAGTCGGCCATTCCCAAATGACATTGCAACCACCCGAGAGGACAATGGTCTGCTTAAATTAAGAACTCCGAACCCGCGAGCTATCATGCAAACTCTTTGTACTGCCTTTACCATACTGACGCCTTCTTTCTGTGAAGCGCTGTACGCTTCCTGCCATATCGTCAGTTTACGTCTAGCACATGAATCGCGTCTCACATGAATTCGAGACTCTTATTCTCCAAATTATGTTCCGACAAAACGAATCATCTTCCCGTGCGTAGACAAAACAAAACTGTCGTGCTGCATTAGAGCTACGGCTGAGTAAGTAAATGCGCTCTAGATAAACAATTGCAAACATATACGGTAAAACATCCTAAACACTTCACACTTGACATCCGCCGTCGCACTTATTAGCTAAACAAGCTCCTCCTCCGCGGATGTAAAATCGCTCTAGCCGTTGCGGTCACAAACCCTATAGTTCACATCTGTTACTTCCGCAGTACAACTATCCTCGCTAACGTCCACGCAGGACCTCTGCGAAGCAACAAACAAACAACTCCCGCGTGCATTTTGCGCTCAAACTCACTAAGGATGCATTGCCTACTCTTCACATAAACGACTCCCACAGTATAGCTATCCTTGCCAACATCCACACATGACACCTGCGTTAAAAGAAAGTAACAAAGAAATAACTCCCGCGTGCATTACGCGCTCAAACTCACAAAGAATGCATCACCTACTGCTCACATATGCACATAGGCTAACATGTAACTTCCGCTATTTACAAACTCGTCTGACACACCTGACACGAAAACTCCTTGCATTACATCTCACTGACACGCAAGTCAAATATTTAAGACTCTCAAAACTCCTGCGGTCATACGATTCTCCTTCAAACGTAGCCTTTTTCCAAGATCGCATCGCGAACATTTGAGACAATCTTCAGACGTGTCTCCAAGCATTCAAGAAATAACACACTTTCCACTACTTCTTCACAATGGTTATGAACTCAACAAAAAACACTGTTGGCGAAACAAATCGATCATCTAGGAAAAGCTACAAAACAAAACCCGCAGCAAGTTACATAACAACCACTAATCGCGGAGATCACGAGACACCATTCCAAAACTAAGAAAATCAAAACAAATGTGTCCCAAGTTTCTCCATTGGTCATTTGACCACCTGTGCCTGTCTCGACCTTTTTAGCCGTACTCGCGGGGGGCGCGCACTGAACGTTTTTGTCAAACAGGAAGCCCGAAGGATGACACACGTGTTCGCCTCACTGCGGGGCACCACAACCGTCGCCAGCGTTTTCCCTCCGCGGCATTGTTCGACGGCTTCGCGGAGGGGCCTTACCCTGAACTCACGCGACAATTTACCGTGAAGAAAGCGACGGTAGGATAACGGCACGTGTCCACGGCTGCTGACATGCCCCTCTGACCGTGTTCGATCATAGTGCGCTCTTTCCCTTCTCGCTCGTCGGCTCGCGCGCGTCTTAGCCCAATTCTGCACGCGCGAAAAGCGCACCTTTCTCGCTCTCTTGCTTCCTCGCTCGACGTCTGATGTCAACCGCCCCGCGCTCCCTGCGGCATTACTTTTTCTATGACGCTTTTTACGTCTACTCCTCTTGCCTCTCCTTTTTGAGCCCTTCACTCGCATTTCATCACTCTGAACAATCTCACTGTTCTTGCTAGCCGACCGATTCACGCAGTCCAATTTACTTACCGGCAGCTGATCTTTTCTTTTGCCTTCCTGACTAACGGACAGCCTAGCACGCTTCGGAACAATGCAGTTGGGGGAATCTGAGCTCCGCAGCTCGCGTACCTGAGCGCTATCCGCACCTTCATCGCACTCCCTACAACGTGCTTCAGCGCACTCTCTCAAGCATGCACTGGCTTTGTCGTCTAGCGAGCGGACATAATCTCGAACCTCGCAGGCAAGATCCACTTTCGCGACGCACTCCCTATGTATACGTGCCAGTTCGTCTGGGGCCTGCCTAGACGCTTCCCTCTCATCCGATTGGCACGATACCTCGCCGCGTTCACTTTGGCCACGAACGGCCCCAACTACGACTTCGGCATCGTCAGCAGCTGACACCTTCCTTTCACTCGTGAGCGTGCTCTTACCCTCACACGTATCTGCACGAGCTTCCGCGACACTCCCTAGTGATGAATGCGCCAGATCGACCACCGCTGGCCTAGCTGATTCACAGACATTCCACTTGCACATCACCCTGCCGCGTTCACTTTGGCCATGAACGGCCTCAACTACCACTTCGGCATCAATAGCAGCTACTTTGATTTCTCTCGTGAGCGTACTGCTACCATCGCCCGCATCGGCACGAGCTTCCGCGACACTCCCTAGTGATGCATGTGCCAAATCGACTACCGCTGGCCTATCTGATTCACAAACATTCCATTGGCACATCACCTTGCCGCATTCACTTTGGCCTGGAACGGCCTCCACTACCACTCTGGTATTGTTAACAGCAGATAAACCTCTCACACTCGCGAGCGTGCTCTTACCCTCACACACTCGGGGATTGTTAACCGCTGATAACCTAATTTCACTCGCTAGCGCACTGCTACCATCGCCCGCATCGGCACGAGCTTCCGCGACACTCCCTAGTGATGCATGTGCCAACTCATCCACATCCCATTGGCACATCACCCCGTCGCGCTCCATTTGGCCTTGAACGGCCTCAACCGCAAGCGCGTCATGTTCACTCGCTGATGAGCTTTCCTCCCGCATGAACACGCTGCTGCTCCTACGTGCGCTAGCCTTTTCTGCGGCTCTGAACGGCACCGCGCTCGCCACTACACCGCACCTTTCGTGCTCTACATCTACTGATGCACCACCGCTTTGCTGCTTTGCCTCGAACTGGGGATCATTCAACCTCATTAGCAAGCTCGACCTAACCTGCTCGTAGTCATCCGATTCCTCCTTTGACAAACGGGCAATTATATCAGCAGCCTCATACGGTAATAAGATAAGCAAACATCTCGGCCACAATCTCTTGGTAACACCCGCCTTCTCGCACGTTTGCTCGAAGTTTACCAAGTACCGACCTATGTCCTCTCCGGAGCGGCAGGGTTGCATAAGGTCCTCCACGTTGAACGGCTTTCGTTCTACCCCGCTAGATGCTTTGCTCCACTCTCCATTCCGAGCCTTGAGCAGCTCGAGTTCAAGACGCTCCATTTCAAACTCCATCTCCAAACGCCTACTCGCGAAAGCCCTGAGTGTTTCAATTCTTTCTTTCGCAATGCGTCTCTCATTTTCTTCCTCTGTTTCGCGCTTTAACTTCTCAATTCTTTCTTCAGCAATTCGCTCCAGACACTCTGAGAGCTCGTCATCGTCTGCCCCAAGGTTCTCGATAGCCTCGATGATCTTTGGCTTTCTGCCCAACCTTTTCGCTAACTCTAGCAAAAGCGGTCTTTTCAGTGCCTTTAAGTTCATGGTTGCTGCAAGTGCTGCTAATTCTTCACTAACACAAAAATACTATGTTCCCGTTCTCCAATTAACGTGGAACAATAGCTACCGAAATTACCATCTTTGCTAACACAAATCAAAACAAAGCCTGGTAAAATCTCAGTGAAGAAAAGCCAAGCACTCACCACCCTACAGCCATGATCCCGGCGGAGTCGATTCCGACGCTTGCACCATCCGTTGCGGACCAACCGTTGCGTTGCGTCGGACCTCCGGGTAACGAATCTCACCGCTGTCATCCAGTTGTTGCGACTGGCCTGCTGAATTAGCCGGCCAGCGGGTAGCGTGTGGCGGAGCGGCGGAGACGACTTGCAGGCACTTGGGATTCGGGAGCCCGAGAACCGAGGCAGAGGTTGAGGAAAACTTAAAAGACGTTTATTTACATATTTACAAGTGCGTTCTCTTCAGAGAGTTCTTCTCTCTCTGTCTATCTCTCGCTCTGGGTCCCGCGCTTTTTGTTGCCCGGACTTCTCCACCATTGGCTCCTAGGCGGGGGAGGAGGGAGAGGATGGGAGGTCTCCATACTTGGCCCGCCCATGGCCGTTATTACCAAAAGTCCGGGAAACGACGCCGGAGACGATCACATCACGCGGCCACGTGCACGTGCGGAGACACACACCGGCAAACAGTTTGTGTGGCCCGACGCCGATAAGGTGGGCCCTCGCTGGACGGATCACTTCCAGATGTGCCGGACGGGGTCGACTCTTCGGCTCGGGACCAGACGTTCTTCTCGGCTGGCCTTCCTTCTGTGCTAACTGAAAGCGTTCGCACACACGAAGCACACCCGCACGTGCGGCACAGAAACTCATGTCCCCTGGCGGCGCCACACCGTCGCAGGCACACCTGCAGCAGCTTTGTAACACCGGTCAGCGTTGCTTTCGGCGGCCATGTTCTTCGTAAAGCTTTTCTCCGCGTTCACTTCAATGGCCTGCGTGAGAACGTTACAGATTGTTGTGCGTTTCAGTACGCATTTCTTTTGTATTTGGTGCGTTCAGTATCATATTTGAGGAAAACGCATATGTTGACGGTCGGACGCTTTCAGTGCTCGCGTACTCGGCTTCAAGAGTTTAGAAAGAACATGGAGACGACGCGGTCTGCGTGCGATAAGGGGCCGGGGAGAGAAGGTAGTGGTCGCTACTTAAGCGGGGAAAATCTAGGGACTTTACCCACCACGTCCGCATTAGTGATGATCACGATTATGTGTCTACTTCTGGTGGGTCCACCTCCCGGCCAGAGTCCTTACTACATGTTCTATTAAGGCATCCAAGTATTGATGCATTAGTCGTGTCACTGAAGCATACTGCATGCATTTAAAACAGAATACTTTTAGAAAGATTAAATTAAAAGGGGAGAGCAGCCACACTGGACAGGGCAGAAGGGATAGCTGCGCCGAGGCTTAAAGGGCAACTCCGGTGGTTTTTTCACCATGTTCCGATATCAATGTTTTCGAATAGTACTGACAGTCCTGTAGCAGCCAAAGTGGTTCAATTTGCTCAGAAACGTACCAGTAATTTTAAATAACCGACCGAAAGGCGTGTTCAAACCGAAACCGAAACAGGTAGACGCTTCTTGCAGCGTATGTGATGACGTCACAGCCTTACCGCCGTCAGAAATGTGGAGAAAAATGACGGTGGCGAGGTCATCCGACGATGTATTTAGTTATGCCAGCTTTTCTGAACTTGACAACGACGATTTGAGCGCTGAAGTACCGCCGTATTGCTTTTGATATCCCGCAGGCTCGGGTAGGCAGCGTTGAAGGTGATGACGTCAAAAACACAGGGTAGGCCACAGGGGAATCCGCTAAAAAAACTTTAAAATTCGCTTCCAGGAAAACTAAATGACTTGCAACCGCATGGTTTGGCATATATTACAGTACCAAGGAGAATACATATCGAAAATTTCATTAAGATCACTGGACACTGAAAAATCGCCGGAGTTGCCCTTTAAAACACTGCGTAATGTAAAGCCATAATCGTCTTCAAGAACGGTGCTGCATGAAATGCAAGCATTTCCTCGTGAGTGAAAGAATTAGATTGAGCGCTCTGACATTTTTAAATAAATTGTTTCATCCTCCTTGGGAGCTGTACGGAAAACTGGTTCGCTTAAATCGCTTTTCTCGCCAATGTACTCCTCTGAAAACAAAATTTCTGTGTTATGTACAAGGCCCGTCACACGCAAGGCCTGGTTTCGCACTGCCATACCACGGCCTAATGTCACAAGAGTCAAGGTTGCACCTGAAAAAACGATATCCTCGTCGTCAGTAGCCCTAATCTGCTTGGTGTTCTCCAAGAGACCATGCGAAAGCTTACGGACGTGTTATGTGCACGGCGTTGAATACGGAGTTTTCTGTACGAGTATAACATTGACAAGCACGTTGAGGGGCATTTCACTTTATAACTACGGGACCTCACTCATGCAGTGTGTGTGTATATATATATATATATATATATATATACACTGAAGAAAGCAGATTGACCTCATCTCATTAGATTTTTCTAAGGCATTTGACAGGGTATCGCATCAAGAACTTATAACTAAATTACAGGCGACAATAGGGAAAGGCGAAATTACTGATTGGATAAGCGGGTACTTAACCAACCGAACTCAATTTGTAAAAATAAACGAGCAAAAATCGGAAGTAACTACAGTTACATCAGGAGTACCACAGGGGGTGTTTTGGCTCCCATTCTGTTCCTTATAAATGACCTACCCCAGTCCATTGGAACCAACATAAAGCTTTTCGCCGATGATTGTATAATTTACTTAAATAAACTCCCCTTCAGATCATATTGTTCTTAACAAGCCTTATCATCAGTGTCAGAATGGTGCTTGAAATGGCAGATGTCTTTAAATGTAAAAAATCAGCCTTGCTACGAATAACCCGCAAACAAAACATATCAAACTTTCCCTACACAATTGCTGACGTGCCGCTTACAACAGTGAAACAGCACAAGTATCTCGGATTAGTTATCTCTGATGACCTCAGATGGGAGGCGCATGTCAACTACATGACGTCGTCCGCACTAAAGCGATTATTCTTCCTCAAAAGGCGACTCCGACCTCCACCATCTAAAATTAAACTGTTAGCATATCAAACGTTCATTCGACCTGTACTCGAATACGCGAGCGCGGTCTGGTTCCCAGCCACTAATAACTTAGTAAGCAAATTAGAAAGAGTTCAAAGAAAAGCAATTAGATTCATATACAACAAGTATCGGTTAAGCGACTCCCCATCAGAATTAATTTTAAGGTCTGGAATATTCACTCTAAAAAATCGGGCTAAACTCGCACGCCAAAAAATGTTGTTCCAACTTTATCATAAACAGTTGAAAATCGACAGTTCAAGGTATATATCTTTGTCTCAAACCAGAGAGTCTCGGCATAAACATCCACTAACCTTACAGGAATACCGCTTCAAAACCCATTGCTTCAAATATTCTTTCTTTCCTCTGGCGATAAGGGAATGGAATGCGTTACCACACTCGATAACAAGCCGTAGGGATCTAGATAAGTTCCTCATGTTACTTGAAGAACACTTAAGCACTGTCAACGATTGAATTTTTATGTATTCATGTTCTTTTTTGTTTTACAGAAGATCCTGGTGTGTTCATTATTGCACTTCTAGAGTTATACCCGAGCTATTTGCTATAATCACCCAAATTAACATTGTGTAACTTCGCTTTCTCTGTTCTGGCTATTAGGTACTCTGTGTGTTCATGTATATATGTTTCTTTGTGTGTCTCATTATTTGTTTGCCCTCCTGCAATAGTCCCAATAGGGACTGGCAGTATGTACGAAATAAATAAAATAATATTGTTACAGGAACGTCGAGTGACCAGGCACCGCGATTAGCAGCTATATGCAGGCTATCAGCAGCGGTTGCAAAGCAGACCGTTCCCGCTCAGAGTCCGAGCCAAGTGCGAGCTTCCTCTTCTTCTCTCCGTCGATGGTGGCCACGCGCATCGGCCGAGCTCCTCAAATGCGGCATGCGTGTAGCATGATCCCCCGGCGGCAGAAGCGACGTCTCGGAGCGTCTAAATGTCATCAGCTGGAGGTTGATATGCCTTCAACCGTGTGACGTGCACGATATCACGTGCCTGTGAAGTAGGCGAAGCAGCTTGGTCGATAGGGGAGATTTCGTAGGTCACGGGAGTGACCTCACGAATCACTCGGTAAGGGCCTGTGTACCGCGAGAGCAGTTTTTCCGACAGTGCACGTGACGTGTCGGAGACCACAAGAGGACGAAAGAACCCGGCGGAAAGTGCACGTCTCGGTGTCTCCGGTCGTACAAGCGCCGTTGGCTCTCTTGGGATGTCAAAAGGCGGTCACGGGCAATTTCTCTTGCGTGGGCAGCTCGGTCGAGAGCATCAAGTGCATATTGACAGGTGGGCCCCGTGACAGCAGGTATCGACGCGTCCAGAGGAAGGGCTGGTTCTCGGCCGTATAGAAGAAAAAACGGAGAATAGCCGGCGGTGTCGTGACGCGAGGAATTGTATGCAAATGTAACATACGGGAGGGCGAGGTCCCAGTCAGTGTGGTCTGACGAAACATATTTGGCAAGCATATCTGTCAGAGTGCGATTCAGGCGCTCCGTGAGGCCATTTGTTTGCGGGTGGTACGACGTGGATAACTTGTGCCGTGTTGCACAGGACTGCAAGATGTCTGAGACGACCTTGGAGAGGAATGTTCGGCCACGGTCCGTGAGCAGCTGGCGTGGTGCCCCATGTAATAAAATTACATCTTGGAGGAGAAAGTCTGCGACATCCGTGGCAGAGCTGGTTCGGAGCGCGCGGGTAATAGCGTAGCGCGTAGCGTAATCTGTGGCTACTGCGATCCATCTGTTCCCCGAGGTAGAAAGTGGAAAAGGGCCAAGTAGATCCAAGCCAACGCGGAAGAATGGCTCCGTGGGAATGTCTAGCGGCTGGAGGTACCCGGCTGGGAGCGTCGATGGCGTCTTGCGGCGTTGGCATTTCTCGCACGCTGCTACGTATCGACGAACGGAGCGAGCAAGTCCAGGCCAAAAGAAGCGTCGGCGGATCCGGTCGTAGGTGCGTGACACACCGAGGTGTCCGGCGGTGGGAAGGTCATGGAGTTCGTGGAGGACTGCCGAGCGAAGGTGTTTCGGGATCGCGAGCAGCAAGGATGGACCGTCTGGGCGAACGTTATGGCGGTAGAGAACACCATCCTGGAGGACGAATAAGCGAAGGGACGGGTCGGAAGGTGACGACTCCAGGCGATCAATGATTGCACGCAAGGCAGGATCACGGCGTTGCTCATCAACGACATGGAGCAGTTGGGAGACAGAAAAAACGCAGGTGTCGGTGTCAGGGTCAGACAGAGCGTTCGGTTCTTCGACAGGGTACCAAGAGAGGCAGTCCGCATCCTGGTGTTGGCGTCCCGACTTGTATGTCACTGTGTATGTATATTCTTGTAATCGAAGTGCCCAGCGACCAAGCCGGCCGGTAGGGTCCTTCAACGATGAAAGCCAGCAGAGCGCATGGTGGTCTGTGATTACAGAAAATGGCTTGCCATATAAATATGGGCGGAACTTAGAAACTGCCGAGACAAGAGCGAGGCATTCGCGCTCTGTAATCGAATAGTTGCGCTCTGCACTTGTTAGGAGCCGGCTTGCGTAGGCTATAACGCGGTCGTGCCCGTGTTGACGTTGGGCTAAGACGGCACCGATTCCGTGACCACTGGCATCGGTTCGGACTTCTGTAGGGGCGGACGGGTCAAAGTGGGCCAATACAGGTGGAGTCGTTAGGAGCGCTATAAGGTGGGAGAACGCAGCCGATTGCGTGGGTCCCCACGTAAAAGGGACGTCTTTCTTGAGGAGTTCAGTAAGTGGTTGGGCGATTGCTGCAAAATTTTTCACGAAGCGTCTGAAATAGGAACAGAGCCCCACAAAACTCCGCACGTCTTTTACAGACTGAGGAACAGGAAAAGCCGTTACTGCACGAATTTTCTCCGGGTCTGGTCGCACACCGGTAGCATCAACAAGGTGCCCCAGTACTGTAATCTGTCGGCGTCCGAAGTGACACTTCGAGGAGTTTAACTGGAGTCCAGCTTTGCGGAATATTTTAAGAACTGCAGCTAAGCGCTCAAGATGCGTATCAAATGTAGGCGAAAACACAAGGACGTCGTCGAGGTAACAAAGGCATGTGGACCATTTGAATCCTTGGAGCAGGGAGTCCATCATGCGTTCAAACGTGGCGGGAGCATTGCACAAACCAAACGGCATAACCTTGAATTGGTAGAGCCCATCTGGAGTGACGAATGCGGTCTTTTCTTGGTCTTGCTCATCGACGGAAATCTGCCAATAACCGGATCGAAGGTCTATTGATGAAAAGTACTGGGCACCGTGGAGACAGTCGAGAGCGTCATCGATCCGTGGTAAAGGGTAAACGTCTTTTTTAGTGATCCGGTTTAAATGGCGGTAATCAACGCAGAAACGCCACGTGCCGTCTTTTTTTTTTAACAAGCACGACGGGCGACGCCCAAGGGCTCGATGAGTGCTCTACAATGCCTTTGGCAAGCATCTTGTTTACCTCCTGCTGTATCACTTGACGCTCTGCTGTGGACACCCGATACGGTCGGCGGTGAATGGGGACAGCATCACCAGTGTTTATGCGGTGCTTAACAAGAGATGTCTGAGCCAGTGGTCGATTATCAGTGTCGAATATGTCGCGGTAGGACACCAAAAGGCTGTAAAGGGCGGCTGCTTGTTCAGGTGTGAGGTCCGGCGCTATCATGGAACGAAACGTTTTATCGGTGCAGATGGCGTCCTTTAGGCGCGCTGAAGGATCTGTGCAGACGTCGGCAGCAAAGGCAGTTACATCGTCGTCTGTTAACAAACGGATGGTGGCCACAGATATGCCTCGTGGCAGAACTTGCTTTGCCAACCCAAAATTGAGAAGAGGGAGGCACACGCGTCCACCGGCCAGGGTTATAACAGAGTGCGGCACAGTGATGTCGCGCGCCAGGAGGACATCGATAAGAGGTGTGATGACGTAGTCGCCATCGGGCAACGGTGGTGTTGAGGCCAGGTCGACAAACGTGAGGGCTTTAGGGGGTAGGCGAACAAAGGATGTAGAACAGAGGGCATTGGGGAATTCTGGGCGAGTATCCGGAAGAGAAGGAAGTTCGAGGCAAAGAGTACCGGCAGAACAGTCGATCAGGGCAGAATGCGTTGAAAGAAAGTCCATCCCCAAGATTAGGTCGTGAGGGCATGTGGTGAGAACTGTAAAAAGTACTGGAACGTGATGGCCGGCAATGCCTACTCGAGCAGTACACATTCCAGCGACGGCAACAGTGCTGCCATCGGCGACACGTACGGCCCTAGTAGTGGGAGGCGTGAGAACTTTTCTGAGCCGATACGGCAAAGGTCAGCGTTCATTATGGACATCTGGGCTCCAGTATCAATTAATGCGGTCAAAGGAATGTCGTCTATGTGCACTTCAACTAAGTTCTTGTTCGTAATTAGCGTCAGCGGAGGATTTGGGCACAATGAAAATGATGCAGCACTACCTCCAGGCGCTGCATGGTCTAGTTTTCCGTCCGGGGGGCTCCAAAGGTGGTCGGCGAGGAATGGCGGCGTGGTTGGGGCGACGGGGAACGACGGCGCTGAGGTGAAGGCGAACGAGCATAAGAGCGGGTGTCAGGTGCGTCAGATGGGGTGTACACACGACGGGGCGAAAAGCGGGGTGGGTCTACATATCGGCGAGGGGACGAACTCGAGCTCCAATTGGGCGGCGTCCAGGATGTGCGGCAGTAGCGAGATATATGACCAGTTCTGTGGCAGCGGAAGCAAATCGGCTTGTCGTCTGGGGTTCTCCATTCATCCGGATGGCGGGATCTTCGTGGAAGGTAGGTGTCGATGCGGGGCGTCGCCATCGAGACTGGTGGTCGGAAGTCAGGTCGGGAGACGGAGTAGGCGGACGGCAAACCGAGGTTGGCAATTTCTTGTCGCACTACGGCTTGAATGACTGAAACGGAGGGAGCTACTTGGTCAAGGGTTCCGTCTAGTGGGCGAGGGTGATATGGCGCTGGAGTGGCAGCTTCAAGTTCCCGACGAACAATGCGCGTCACGCTGTCATGGAAAGGGGCGCGGGAGCGACGTCTGCGCAAGAGGATGTAGCAGCCGTGTTAGGCAGACGGGAAAACTGTTGCACGACGCGGCGACTTTTGGCCAACTCAAACCGGCGGCATTCTTTAACAATGGCATCAATAGAAGATACATTGTTGTAGACGAGCAAATTAAACGCATCGTCCGCGATCCCTTTGAGGATGTGGCCCACCTTGTCAGCCTCGGTCATCGTTTCATCTGCTTTTCGGCAAAGCGCAAGGACTTCCTGGATGTACGCAACATAGGATTCGGTTGCCGATTGGACACGGGCGGCAAGCTCTTTACGCGCAATCTGTTTCTGACCTGATGGATTTCCAAAGAGGTCGCGAATCTTTCCCTTGAAAGCTTCCCAGCAGGAGATCTCGGCTTCGTTTGTGTCAAACCAGACACGTGGTGTTCCCCCCAAGTAGAAGATGACGTTCGCGAGCATTACGGTAGGGTCCCAACCGTGGCTTCGGCTGACACGTTCATACATGTTCAGCCAGTCGTCGACGTCGACGCCTTCTTGGGCGGAGAATGTTCCGGGATCCCGAAGATTGGAAACCGTGACATAGGTTGTCGTGGACGCCGCAGTTGTAGATGGCGACGAGGGGTTCTCCTCGGGAGCCATGGCTGAAAACTGGACGGTGCGGCCGCTACGAAGCTCCGTGGCGAGGACGGGGAACGTTCCACCTCCACCACAATGTTACAGGAACGTCGAGTGACCAGGCACCGCGATTAGCAGCTATATGCAGGCTATCAGCAGCGGTTGCAAAGCAGACCGTTCCCGCTCAGAGTCCGAGCCAAGTGCGAGCTTCCTCTTCTTCTCTCCGTCGATGGTGGCCACGCGCATCGGCCGAGCTCCTCAAATGCGGCATGCGTGTAGCAATATATATATATGTATATAATGAGCAAGGCCAAGCAGCAGCGCTCGGGCTTTGGGCTCGCTCAGCTAGCGCGGAAAGACAAGCAGGAAGCAGTAAAAAATGCGGTTGATCCCTCTGCGCAAATGTGCCATAAACAAGGGGCGTCCTCAAGCGGTGAGATCTTGCAAGCGAAACCGATCGGGTTGTCAGCGGATACTTTTGTGGCCACACAGCCCACTGCAGCGAAAGGCTAATCATTTGCTTGTCAACGCCCGTCCTGGCGTTCCTGTAGCCGTGCGCGTCGCAACACAGCCCACCTGACCACGCGAGACAAATTTTGTTGCGGCAGCGTTCGTACTTCACCCGAGGAACGCACCGTCACGACGCCGCCACGCCCCGAACTTCCGTGGCGGTCGAGGCGCGAAGACTACGAAGACTATCGAAGCGCTGACTGCCGGCGCGAATTAGCATGACAGTCTGATTCGCTCTATCTATCGTTCCTAGATGGCGGTACCATCGCAGGGAACCTAAGCGAACCAAGAGTGCAGTATAAGGGACGCGATGTTAATTTAAGAGTAATTTTGCTTCTTAAACACTAGTTCACTGTACTAAACACCTTTCCTTTAACCGGACGACAGCCCCGCCACGGTGGCCTCGTGGTTATGGCTAGGTTGCACCCGCCAGGAGCCTCCACCAGCGCATAGCCCGCCAGCGCCACTGTGGCGACTTTTTCGTCAGCGTCGGGAGACCTTCAACGGGCCGCCCGATACTCCAAGGGAAGCGAACGCGCCGCACCCGTTGAGCGCGGCGTTGCGGGACGTAATAGCACTTTTTTTTTACCTGAACACGTATGTTCATTTCGTGTTTTACCAACACGAAATGAACACGTATTGCGAGAAGGCTATATGTTTGGTCTTCTGGGCAGCGTATAAAAAAATCCTAAACGCTAGCGAAGGACCAGAAGGTATATACTATAGACAGGCGCAACGTGAACGCTCGTGTTATTGACCTTAGTCTTTTGAAATATCGGTAAACATTTGTAACTTTCTGTTGGGTGAAAGTATGGGAACGGTCAGCTGCTGGATCAGGCATGCTCCGCGCATGGTGTAATAGATGCGCGGAGCATCTGGCGCCGAAACCACCCGCCACCGCATTCCGCAAATGTGGATAAATACACCCGCTGCGAGTTCAACAGTTTCTTTTGTTAATTTGTTGCGCATTTTCTCGGCAACCAGTGCAAGAGCAATTTTGTTGTGCACAGTGATATTATTTGAGAACCCGGCCCTTCCCCAATTCGGCGGTTTAGTCTTGAGGGCTATTGTTTAATTAAGTTTGCGTTGTTCATCCTCGCGTTTTCAAGCAGTTATACATGGGGATTAAATAAACAGTTGGCGCCAGATGTGTCCACTCACCGCCGTCAAGGGCACATAGCAAGCGGAACACGCCAACGTGGCCGCTTTGCCTTTAATTAAGAAGTGTGAAACAACTTGGCCTCAAATATGTGCGAAGTATGTGATCCTTACGAAAATTGGGAACAGGAAAAGTGATCAATTCTCTAGCGAAGGAAAAGCAAACTTGATGCTTTTATAATCACTTATAATCGCTCAGTATATTAAAATTTATAAAAGCTAATAAAGTTTATAATGCTCGAAATAAGTTACGCTTGTTGAACGTTCTTTTTTTTTTGAACACTTATTGGACCAAAACAACTTTCAAATGTCCATGTCTGCACTCTGAGATTGCTCCAAATTTGGGAAAATTCGGAGCCATTGGGGAAAATTTGCGTGCTTTTGGAGCACGCAGATTTTCACAAATTTGTACCACACTGAGAATTCTGCTAGCATCTACAAGTCATGCAAACAGCACCAAGTTGTCGTTTAAAGGGAAAAAAAATCTGCTGCAATTCATAACTCGTTGCTATTGTAGCACTTACTGGCGCGTTGGGAACCTTTGAAAATTCGTCTACGGAAAGTTGCTGTAAATATGAGCAGTTCGATTCCACAACGCTACAGTTGCTACTTTTACAAAGAACCATTTGGACGCCCGGTACTAGGATTTTAAAAAAAATTTTTGCTGCGGTTCAGGGCGGCGACACAGCCTTTTAGCTGCCACAGTCGCCAAGGGCAAGCCGGCGCGGCCGCTCTCCCGACGGTAACGCGCCCGCCGCCGCAACGGCGCTAGCGTCGTCGCGGGGAGTTAGATGTGCAACCTGCCTATGGTACTCGGCTGCAGATCGAAGGTAGGGTGGCTAGAATGGGGAGGTGTGAGCAACGGCGGCGCAAACGTGACCCCAAAGCGCACCGATGCCGCAAGGGGCGCTGTAGGCATGAGCGCGGGGAACGGAGCAGACGACGCACTGCGACGCGCTCCTCGCACACTAAAAGCTACTTCCAGTTTAGAACCGTAAATGTGTGTGTGGGTGTTCTTTTTTTCGTTAGCGAGTGTACCAACGTAGTCTGGCCGCACAGTTTTGTTCTTCGGTGATGCCCATTAAAGCACTTGCACTCAACAGAATCAGTGGTGCACATGGAAAACTGCATATATGCCATTTATTTGATGAAGCCTCTCACTAAGACTTTTCACAGCGTAGCACTTCTCAAAGCAGCTTAAATGTAGCTTTCTTGGGAAAACATTCAGCTGAAAAATGTTGTACACATGTGTCATTTGTTAAGTCGGTCCACTTAATGATGCTCTCGTCTTTGATCATGTCCCCATAGTGTTCTTGTAGTTATTTACTAAAAGGAGGCTTTTTTTTAGGGTGCCGGTTCCAATGTTAAATTTTATCGTAAATCTCCCACTCACTCTTCCCAGAGCGGTAAATATACTCCTGGCGGTGTTTTCTATATTTGGACGTTTATATTTAATATTCACTTTTCTACTTTTTATGCGGTACCTGTTATACCTTTTGCGGCTCAGGAACGGCATTTACTTGTCCTGTATAAGAGTACGCCATCTTGCCTTCTAATTAAGCACTGATTTTATATCGTGCGGAAAAGGCGCATGCCTCAAATGCCACATTAGCCACTTCAGCAGTTCTTGACAGTGGGCACACAGCCGTACCTTTTGTAACGACGAGGCATGTCATTTCGTACTGATACAAGCAGTTTACTATGACTGCAAACAGTGAAACAATAAATGTGGTTTTGACGTCGTTCATTCACAAATGGGGAAGAAAAGGAAAACTGTCGGGAACATTGGTCTATAATACGCAAGGTTTCAGTGTTCGCTCGGTCGAAAACGCCCGAGATGGCCACATATAAAACGAACTTCGAGACCTTTGCGCGCATATTTTCTACAAATAATATATCTCGCTGTCACTGTCCTTATCTTTTAATACCTATTGCCCTCTCGCTCCATCTTCTGTCAGCTATGACATCAGTTACTGCTGTCTCCAGTATATATTTCCTCGAATGAGCAACCGCTGCAACAAATTGCCAAGTTCTCCTGCAACACCTTGTCAGCCTTTGGCAAACGCTTGATTGATTGATTGATTGATTGATTGATTGATTGATTGATTGATTGATTTCTGGCGTTTTACGTCCCGAAACCACGCTATAATTATGAGAGACGTCGAAGTAGAGGGCCATTTCAAGCACCTGGGGTTTTTTAACCTGCACTGACATCGCATAGTATACGGGCCTCAACATTTCACCTCCATCGAAATGCAGCCGCCGCAGCCGGGATTCGATCCCGCGACCCTCGGATCAAACGCTTCTTTGCAGGCACGGAAGAGAGAAGCTCTTTTCCGGTGTTTTTCTGTGTCGCAACCAGGCAAGGAGCACCAACGTTCAGTTTTCTTTTTCGCTCCCGACTACATCTCGCCGTCAAACAGTCCAAAACTGGCGACGAGACCGACCAGCTCACATCGGCGGTAGCGTAGGCGAGGCCGGTGCTACCGGCGCAGCCGCAGCTACCCCGCAGACTTTACCCGGATGGATGGATGGATGGATGCTATGAGCTTCCCCTTTGTAACGGGGCGGTGACATGTGCGCCACCAGGCTCGTGAGAAGATTTAAGAACTTTTTTTTTCCTCTTTTAATTTTCCTCATGCCTTTTAAATTTACTTCAATCAAATCGATCATGTCATATCAAAAACGGAATTTCATATCCCAGTTCCCTGCCCCTTATGGCAGAAATTCCATATTTTTCCCTATAATTATTTTTGTCCGTTCTCTCTAGTTTTCTGCCACCAGTATTCTAACCGTCTCTTACTTATTTCAATCGCGGCTATGTTCAGCTTCCCGTTGTTCGCCCTAAAACCCAAGGCTTCATGTAGGGTGGTGCCCAAACGTACACCTGGGTGGATATTTCCGCATTCAATCAGAACATGCTCTGTCGTTTCCCTATCTTCCTCACAGCATGTGCATTTTTCTTCTTCTTTACTGAATTTCGCTTTATAAACACGCGTTCTAAGGCAGCCCGATCTCGCTTCAAACAATAAAGCGCTTCCTCTTGAATTATCATAAAATGCCTCCCTCTTTATTTCGTTTTTGCCCTCTCGGTAGTTATTCAGAGTCGGTTTTTTTTCCATCGCTGTCCTCCAGTAAATCTTCTCCGCCTCTCTGACTTTTCCCTTTACGCTCTTTGTTGTCAGTTCTCTTAGAGCCGTATATTTACTGGTGAGCCTCCTAGTTCTCTTTCTCCACTGCGTGTCAACGCTCTTTCTATATAAATAGCGGAACACCTTCACTGCCCACCTAACCTCTTTCATATTCCTTAGCCTCTCTTCAAACCTTATTTTGCTCTGCGCTTCCCTTGCCTCAAAACTCGCCCATCCCATATCGCCCTTTACAGCCTCGTTTGTCGTTTTCCCGTGGGCACCCAACGCGAGGCGTCCCACAGTTCTTTGATTCACATCCATTCCCGATTGTATCTCTGGCCTCATGCACACCACTGAGTTCCCAAATGTAAGCCCCGGTACCATTACCCCTTTCCACAGACCCCTAAGCACCTCGTACCTATTGTGTCCCCATAACGCTCTGTGCTTCATTATTCCTGCGTTCCTCTTTCCCTTTGCTGCCAAGGCTTTTTCCTGTACCTTCATGTATCTATCGCCCTCATTTACCCATACGCCAAGGTACTTGTATTCGCTTACTCTCGGTATTTCTTGGCCCTGTATGGATACCGCCTGGTCGTTGGGATCATTGAATACCATCAATCCGCATTTTGTTACACTAAATCCTAGTCCTAGATCCTCGCCTTCCTTCCCGCATATATTCACCAGCCGTTGTATATCATCTCGACTGTTTGCGAATAAGACAATATCATCAGCATAAAATAAACCCGGAAGCATCTGCTCAATCATCACGCCGCCCTGTTTGTGTGACAGATTAAAACCAATGTGGCTATCTCCTAGCGCTTTTTCCATTCTAACCATGTACAGCATGAATAACAGCGGCGACAAAGGACATCCCTGTCTCAGCCCCTTGCTAATATCAACGTTCTCTCTGCTACTTATTCCTTCCCATTCTATGCAAACTGTATTTTCTCGATATATTTCCCTCAAAAGCTGTACACAATCGTCACCTATGCCCATTCCTTCCAAAATTTCCCACAATATTTCCTGATTAACATTGTCATACGCCCCAGTGATGTCTAGAAAAGCCACATACAACGGCCTCCTTTCTATTTTAGATATTTCTATACACTGAGTAAGAACAAATAGGTTATCGTCTAAACGCCTGTCTACTCGAAATCCATTCTGAAGTTCTCCCAAAATATTGTTACGTTCTGCCCAGGCTTCTATTTTTAATTTTACTGCTTGCATAGCCATCCTGTATAGTACCGATGTAATGGTTAGCGGTCTATACGAGCGAATGTTATTCTTTTCCCCCTTGCCTTTATAGATTAAGTTCATTCTGCTTTTTCGCCAACTGTCCGGTATTTGCCTCTCCTGTAAGCATTTTTCTACGGCTTTCAATAGCGCTTCTTTAGTGTTCTGTCCTAATTCGTTAATGAGGCTAACGGGGACCCCATCTAAACCCATAGCAGTGCGCTTTGGAATTTTTCCTTCGGCCTTTTTCCAGTTGAAATTCTCAAGTTCTAGCTCTTCCTTAGTTTCGCTCTCCGTCATGGTTTTATCCACTGGGGGAATCTCTTGGACGATCTTTTTAAACGAATCGGCTGTTACCTTCTGGATGTAACCCAACGCTTCGTACCCTTCCAATTGATTTCTTCTTTCATCAACAATATGTTGTTGCAATGTGGCAGACTTTTTACCTAGCGCTTTTATGTGGTTCCAAAATATCCTAGGCGCGTCCTTCTTTTTGTCATGAATTTCTGTAACCCAGCGTTCGCTTTCACCTTTAATTTTTGTCTCGACCAATTTCTGTACAATAGATTTTTTTCTCTAAATATATTTCCCATCTTTCCGTGACTTCGACTTGCGGCCGCTTCTCCCTTTTTGCCCGCCTGTGCTCCCTTGATGCTTTACGTCGATTTTCGATCGCTTCCCGGATTTCCTTGTTCCACCATCTTTTTGGCGTTCTCTTTCCTTTCCAGCAAACAGTTTTCTTCTCTTTACTTATTTCTTTCGTCATTGCATGAACTAGCTCATTATACCCCCAGTCCTTGCCTCGTATTTTGCCTACTTCTTCCTCTACTCTTGCGGCTATATTTTTTATTTGTTTGTCATTTAAGTACGACCTGCCAAACTTCGACTCTACGTTATTATTTTCAGTTTTATATCCCAGTTGTAACGTTATGCGTTTATGATCACTACCCAAGCTGTTCATCCCGTCCTCGTCTATTCTCATTTCTCTCAGTTTTTCATAGATTCCTTCCGTCATTAGACAATAATCAATGTTCGATTGTCTGTTTCTGACCTCCCACGTGATCTGTCCACCACACTTGGGCCCTGTGTTAACTATCACGAGACTATGGTGCTCGCAAAGATCGAGCAATAACCTCCCATTGGTGTCTGTATATCCGTCAAGGTCATGGATGTGGGCATTCATATCCCCTAGGAGGATGATTTCAGCCCCATGACCAAATTCTTTAATATCGGTGTTTATGCAATGCTTTATCTCCAGATTCTTTTCCTTACAGTTATTTCCCGTCCACATGTAAGCTACACCTAGCCACGTTTTCTTTCCACCTACCGTGCCCGAAACCCAGAGGTGCTCTGAACAGAGGTGCTCCCCAGAGGTGCTCTCCCGCTGGAACCGGCAGCGCCACATTCCCCCTGGTGGCATCGGTGCGAGGAGGGGTCACGCGCGGCCGTAGGCAAGCGTCGCCGGTACTCACACCTTCCCATTCTAGCCACCCTATCGAAGGGTCGCCGGATCGAATCTTTGCCCTCGGGGACGTTAAACCCCACAATACCGTGGACGTTAAAGGGGTCCTGAACCACCACTCCGGCTTGGTTTTGAAAACGGCTGGGTGCGTATTGAATGCCTCTCAGAAATTCACAGCCGAAAGAATTTTTCAAAACGGTTTGTTAGGAGCGAAGATATTGCGACCGGAAAACTTCCCTTTCCAGTCCTGTCTCTACTCTGCGGAATAGAGGGTACAGAGCTCCTTAGGGCGGTGTCCAAGGAGGTGCCCCGCCCACCGCTTTACGTCACCAGACTTCAGCGACGTGTCAGAGTGGCTGACGAAAAGCGCGCGACTACCGGGGACTGTTTCTTCACAGCGCTCTTGTGGCCGCCTGCTCGCTTCGCGCCTGGGCTCGGTCGCGTGCCCCCGCGATCACCGCATTCTTTTTTTTTTCGATCCTCCGAAGCTTTGTTTTCGTTCATCACATACGTTTAGGCTCGCAGGTGTGAGCGTTTACTTTGTCAATGCGCTGCTTGTCGTCGATATTGCGCATAACGCGGCGTCAGGACAAACAGCGCAACTACCAACGCTGCTCCACCTTGTCCTGCATAACCCCAAGTTAGTTAATTGTTGATTAGTGATTGTAGACGGGATAATCATGCTGTCGGGCTCGAATGTGACTACTATGACTCGAAAGGAAGACCTTCACAACTCGGACCCTTGCCGACAGGTTAATGTGGAATAAGGTGCGTTGACATGGGGTAAGATGGATGGATTAATTTAATGTGTGAATATACTAGTTCAATTTTAACAGTGAACCTGTTTAAGCTATTGGTGAAACTGGGAAATCTGCCGAAAACTCCGCTAAGCTATATAATGCTAGCATAACACTACCACGCTGTAGTAAAGACAAAGCTCCCTAGTTAGGTAAGGCTAAGTCTCATTCAATGAAGCCTAATTAAGATTCCTAGGGCTAGTTAGGTAAGGCTAAGTCTAATTCAAAGGAACCTAATTAGGAATAATTAATTGAAGCCTAGTTCAGACAGGACTAATCTAACTAAGCCGAACCAAGCCAAACTGAATTAATTTAGCCTGAATTGAGCTTTGACATGTAAGTCACACCTAATTAAGCGGATACTAATGACTTATAATTAATTAAGCCATGATCCTAATAAACCATGTCTAATTAAGGTAAATCTAATTATGCGAAGCCTAATTTAGCTGATATGAACAAGTCTAGTGTAAGCAAGCTTCTAATTAGAGCGTGTCTAATTAAACAGTAGTAATTAAATCACGCATAGCTAGGTTATTACTAGTTAAGTCAAACCTAAGCTAGCACTTATTAATCGAAGGTAAATTATGCTAAGACTTCAAGGTCAAGCCTCATTAAGTTGAGACTAAACATTTCAGGACTAATTAGGCTAACACTGATTAAATCAGGCCTATTTCAGGTAGTATTCATCAAGCGATACCTAATTAAGATAATATGTCAAAGAACAGCGTAACTAGGCCTGTACTAATTAGGCCATGTATAATTAAGATATGGCTAATTACCCCAAGCATAATTATATCATGACTAATGAAGACCAGCATATTAAGCAATGTATCATTAGGTATAAGTTAATTAGACGGAGTCGAATTAGTGCCACACTAATTAGGTCCTGACTAATTAAGTTAAGACTAAGTCAAGTCTAAATAAGCTCAGATTATTAAGTTACGCCAAATTAAGCCAAACAATGCAGACGTAATGATTTCATTCGAGACTAATTTACCTTAGTCAACCCTAATCTGCTGTAATCCTTAATTCACCCTAATCGAAGTCTAGCATAATCCACTCTATAATATGCCATAGTCTACCTTAATGCACCTTAGTCTGTCTTAATCCACCCTAATGCGCCTTAATGTGCTGTAATCCACCCAAGTACACCCTAATTAGACCTAGTCATTTAATCTACCTTATAGAAGAAATATTTTGGGTTCGACTCCACCCATGTTATTCAGTACGAGTACTAGAAGGTGGCGCATTGGAGTACCATAGGGAATAAACCCATCTACAATCACTGATGAATTAAAGTTTGGGATTAATTTGTGATTTATTACAGGCTGCAGGCATGCATTTCTTGGCTTCTTGGAAAACTATATGGTGACTTTTGCACCGCACCGTTCGCGTCCACGCCGAGGTAGCTTACGGACGCCTTCCAATGGCATCTATGAGGCTTGCGCATTAACAAATATATTTTTACATATTTCCAGCAACTATTTTGCCCATATAGGTGCTCACAACGCAAGGAAAAACGAGCGCACGGCATGCACGGCATGCACGGCACGCACGCGCTTACGGTTTTAAAAAAGGCGCGCTGCGAAGGGCCGGCAAACAGCCGAGGCGGGCGTGTCTGCCATTGGCCAATAGCAGCGACGCTCTTTGTAAATGCTCTATGACGAAACAGAGCATATTCAAGGAGCGTGAGTAGAAGCCGCTTTTTGAGTTGAGGGCTCCTGAAGAAGTGGAAGCTTTGTGCTCCGCTTGTGAACACTACGCTTCGCGGATGACTACAGCATTTGGCTAAGATGTTCTTTACAGCGTAGGCAAGCCGTAGAATATGTTTTTTTTTTTCACTAAGCCCGGAGGGTGGTTCAGGACCCCTTTAAACCCCACAAAACAGCAACAACCGGACGACAATTAAATGCAACTTGTAAAGCGCTGTAGCGAATATATAAGGCCAATCTGTTTGCTCATGAGCAATGTCGCGGTGGCATATCGGTAGGGCTCCAGGATCCTCTCGTCGAATCCCGGGTGAAGTTGGGTTCGAGTCCGACGGGGTGGAACCTTTTGATTGTGAATGTATATTTTTTCAGAGATCCACTTCCGTTACGGAAGTACGTCCCTGATTTCTTGGTGGACTCCGGAATAAAACACTTTCGTGCTAAAATAGAACAACCGGCCTGCAGCAAAGGCGCTGTGTCTGTGTTTTCTCCTTTACAATGGCGCAGTCGACAGGATGACGAGCCTTATGTGCGCGTTCTCTGGTCAGTGGTCCAGCGGGCACTCATCGTACGAATGCCGTCCACGCTTCCACAATCATGGAGCCCGCGACCCCAGCACTGCCGAAGCACCTATGCCACCATTCGAGGACGGCGCCCAGGCCTCCTCTGTGGCCCAAATGCAAGCGTACCCCGGGACTATCAAGACCAAGCGACGCCTCCTGTTGCCCGGGAGTGCGTTCACGATTCCCGTTTCAAACCCCGCTCCAGACTCCACCGACACCTCAGCTGGATAGGGATGCTGTCCAAGATCCGTCGGACAAGGGTCGCGCCGCCGCGGGTGCAGCGACCATCTCCTGCTTCTCGTACGTCATCACTGGCTGCGCGTGCGGTTCACCCGACAGCGCAGCAGAGCTGCTGGATACCATCTTGACACTTCGCGCCAGGGAAAACACGTTGATTTCCTAGCGCTGCATCCTTTCACCCGCCACTTTTCCGGTATATTGTACGACATCGCTGCCTTCTTTATGTAGTCGCCGTGCACATGACCGACAGTTTTGACAGCCCACCCGAAAGCCGCACAACGCTCTGGTGTGCCATGGAAAAACTGTAGTACCAGCTCGACACTTTGGCGTCGGTGAGCTCCGGGTGCTTGCCCGCCGCCATACCATCACCTGCCATGTGCGATATACCGACTTCCACGCCTTCAAAGACGACGCCGATGATTGAGTGGCTACGGTCAACGCCCTCGGGGAACGGCATGCCTGGGTAGACGACTACAAATGGGTCGCGGATAAAAGAGCCTTTCTAATGAGGCGGCAGCCTGGCACAGGTATGAAGGCGTCAACCAACAGTTTAGCGGAGCGCCAGGTTGATCGCCATTTTCGGACAGCTTCACCACCGCGAATCCAAGGAAGTAGCTCAGGAAGGACGTCACCTCGAGGCTGCAGCACTACCCTGCAGATCGTCTACAGACAACGTCGTAGATTGCACTGCGGCAACAGACACTGACACCATCCGCAAGGTGTGCTCCTGCACTAATGCATATCTGCACTAAAGTCGACGATACGACCGCCATCACCAGAGACGAAGTCCACCTCTAAGCTACAGCAGTCGTTGCCACCGCCTCAGAGCTCGACAGTCTGCAAGACAATGGAAGTACCGGCTCCCCTTTTGCATGGACACGTGCCCAGTTAACGAACATCAAATGTTGATGGCGACCGTCAACGTCAAGGTAACGAAGACACGCGATGTAACAGACCCTCCAATACAACCCACACGTACCGATGGTACGACTGATGACCTCAGCTGCATGGACTCTGTAGCATGTGACAACTCTGCGTTTCCGGCATCTTCCACTCTATCGCATCACATTTGGCCTTGTTCGTGCGATAGGAATGTGCACGCGAGGCTTGATGCGTCATCATCAACACTGTGTAGAAGGACGAGGCTAGTGGCCAGAACATATTTCTGCTGCCACAGCACATCGATACGGCCAGCCTCCGCACACTCTGAGCAACCTCCCGAAGTTCGTTCGGAACAGCAACGGGCCAATAGTCAGCTGCAGCTCTGACCTTCCCGCAACAACCAGAGTCGCCCGCCCGAGCTGTCTTCGGCCGCATTAAGTGCCTAATCACAGTCCGTGGAAGACCAGAGACCGCTGCGACAAAGTCAGTGTCGGCCGCCGGAACTACCATTGGTGCATTTCAAACGCCGAAAACTGTGGCATAGATAGTGCCGTCCACCGGAGGCATTTTTGTAAGAGACAGACACTCGCAGTCGCGGCCAAGTGTCAGGAAGACAAAGCAGCAGGGCTCGTGCTCTGGGCTCGCTCAGCTAGCGCGGAAAGATAAGGATGAAAGAGTAGAAACAGAAGAACCCGCCTGCAGCAAAGGCGCTGTGTCTATGCTTGCTCCTTTACATTTTATATATATATATATATATATATATATATATATATATATATATATATATATATATATATATATATATATATATATATATATATATATATATATATATATATATAGAAGGATGTACAGTTCCAGTGGACACCAGAATACGAGTCATCGTTCCGTCAACTCAAGTTTCTATACTTATGTCAGACCCCATCTTGCGTCACTTTGATCCTTGTTCCAATACCGAGATTCATACTGACGCAAGCGGGGTAGGCATCGGAGCAGTGATCGTACAAAAGCGAGATGGCGCCGAACATGGCGTTGCTTACGCGAGTCGCTGCTTGAGTAATTCTGAGCGAAATTACACTGTCACTGGACAGGAGTGTCTTGCAGCTGTTTTCGCTGTTCAGAAATTCCGCCGTTACATCTCCGCGGCCGCCCATTCAAGATAGTCACCGATCATCTTTCATTATGCTGGCTTGTCAGTCTCCGAGATCCGTCTGGTCGTCTCGCACGGTGGGCCTTACGACTTCAGGAGTGTGACTTCGTGGTGACATATAGAAGCGGCCGCCGCCATGCTGACGCCGATTGTCTTTCCCGCTTACCGCTTCCAACGACCCATTCTGAGGAGGACACTTTCGACGACTGCCTGGGAGCTATTACACCCGAGTTTCCCGATGTGACCGTATTCCGACAGGAGCAGCTAATGATGTCAGTTTGGAACCTCTCTTCATCGTGGCGCGCAATCCAAAAGCTAGTAGTGGTTTTTCCATACGTGACGGCTTGTTGTACAAAGCTAACCGCTCTGCAAGTGGCGCACGCTTTCTTCTTGTTGTCCCGGAGAGTCTCCATACTGCTGTGCTACGTGCGATGCATGACGACCCAACATCTAGTCATCATGGGTTCGCCCACACCCTGCAGCGGGTACGAGAGTGGTTTTACTGGCCTCGCATGTGTCAGACAACAACGCAATATGTGGCCAGTTGAGACCAATGCCAACGTCGAAAAATACCTTCAACCGCTTCCCCAGGCCTTCTGCAACCGCTGATTCTGCCTCATGCACCTTTCGAACAAGTCGGCGTGGACCTGCTGGGCCCATTCCCACGGTCATCAAATAACAACCGATGGATCATCGTTTGTGTGGACCACCTTACACGCCACACAGAGACCGCGGCAGTACCGTCATCTACCGCTGCTTCCATGGCATCTTTCTTGTTGCGTTATGTCGTCCTACGCCATGGCCCACCTGGCGTGATCATAAGCGACCGTGGTCGTCAGTTCGTGGCGGACATGCCTGTGTGATATATATCACACAGGAGTGTCACCGCCAACTGTCGCGATACAGCTGCCTAAAGAACCACCAACATTCCCGCGATCATCCTACGAAGACCCAGAAAGTTGGCTTGAAATGTTTGACCACTTCGCCGCCTTCAACAAATGGGACTCCGAGAACAAGCTGCACCACGCAGATTTTTACCTGGAAGACGTCGCGAGGACCTGGTTCGGGAATCGAGAGTCGACGCTTGAAACCTGGGACTTCTTTCGAGCCTCAATTTTGGAGACCTTCGCGAGCGTTGTCCACAAGGGCAACATCAATGCTAGGGACACGGGTGCAGCTCCCAAATGAAAACATCGCGATATTTATGGAGGAGATTGCCCCACTCTTCCGCCACGCTCATGCCGACATGTCTGAGCACAAGAAGGCTCGCCTGCTTATGAGAGGAGTAAAGCAGAAGCTCTTCGCGGGGCTGATAAGGAACCCACCCAAATCAGCCCAAAAATTTCTTTCTGAGGCAACGGCGATCGAGAAGACGCTGTACATGCGCCACCGTGAACCACCGTTCGACGTCACGCTACGCCGAAACCCAAGGACTGTGCTCCGACGACCTCTGAGAGACCACAATGGCCGTCCTACGTGAAGAGCTGCGTCGAATGTTCCCGTCGTCGCAACATGAAGTGGACTCCCTCGAAAATGTTGTGCGCGATGAAATACAGCAAGCACTAGTACTTCCTCAGCCGCTGCAGCCTCAGCCGGAAGCAACGAATTAAGCCGCTGTGGCAAATCGAGCCGTCCCCGCGCTGCGCCCGCGCCATGACCCCGTACCGTCGCAATACCGACAGAGGTACGGCCTTTACGGCTGACTTAACTCAGTCGAGTTTGAAGTATAGTCAGACAAGCCACCGCCGAACCACCGCCTACCACCCACAGACGAACGGCCTCACCCGAGCGTCTAAATAATGCCATTGCCGACATGCTGGCCATGTAACGTCGATGCCGAGCACAAGACGTGGGATTCCATACTTCGGTATGTGACCTTAGCGTACAACACGGCCGTGCAAGAAACGACGAAAGTGGCGCCATACAAACTTGTCTACGGACGGAGCCCAGCAACGATGCTTGACGCGCTGCTAGCGGTCATCACCGATGAAGAAGACTCCGACTTTGCCAGCTACTCGCAGCGCACAGAAGCTCGACAGCTCGCGCGCCTACGAAACAAGGACCAGCAGAGGGTCGACAGCCGCTACTACAATCTTCGACGACGCCTTACAGAATACCAACCCGGCGACCGTGTCTGGGTCTGGACGCCGATACGACGATGCGAACAGAATGAAAAGCTCTTGCGGCGCTACTATGGACCCTGCAAGATACTCCGGGGTTGTGGCGCACAGGAGTATGTGCTCGCGTCTGACGGCTTAACGTCATCTAAGCGGCGCCGTGTACAACCCGAAGTTGTACACGTGCTGTGACCTGAACCTTATTACGCGTGCTGATTAACTGTGATGCTTTGTTAGCTTAATTTATTGCATGTACTCTCACTGTCATGTTCTGTTTTTCAGCATCGGGACGATACTTTTTCAGAGGCGGGTAGTGACACGCGTATTTGTTTGGTACGTGTGTTTTAGTGCTTGCAAATATATGTTAAACCGGCTACCCGGTTTAACCGGAGGGAATTGAATCCGGTCTCGACAATCAGTCATCCGGTTATTCGGCTTTCAGGAAACGGATATATGTAGGATATCCGGTTTTCATAACCGGTTATCCGGATATTCGAATTTGCAGCTTGAATGTTTGATGTCCCTAATAGTTAATCCATAAAGGACGCCATGACGTAGCCAAGTGCGCTCCCATTCAGTGTACAATATGAGCAAAATTTGAGATGCAAATAATAGACAATTGATTACCACTATATGTAGTTTCGCAGAGCATTTATGAGGCTGTTATTGGTGACTGCAACCTTCCAGTGTTGCCATTCGTATTGTACCATACAGCTCAAGTTTAGCACCATACCACCACCATAACATACCATAACATACCATAACACCGTAATATAGGGATAATATGAACCGAATAAACAACCGAATAACCACTGTGTCCGACTATCGGTTTTCTTATTCGAATAAACTGGGGAATGGAATAATCGAAGAACCAGTTTTGCCCCAAAACCAGTGTGATGTTGCGGCACGAGTCTGTTTACGGGGAGCGCCGTTATCACTTTCCTGTGACGCGCACCGCAGGCCGCGCTTATCCTGCATGTCGCTTCGATGACCGTGTCGACCGTTCCAGAAACACTGCATGCCACACGGGCACCTTTGAGCGCCTTCTTGAATATCAGCGACAATACCAGGACGCGCTGTGACGTGTGCGTAAAATCGGACGCATTTCGCCCTAGTCAGTTTTTCCGCCGACCGACGACTGTTGACGCCGCTGTCGCTTTGCGGTGCGTTCTTTTTTTTTTTCTTTTGCTTGGCACACGTTGGGCTTGAGAGGCGGATCAACGCGGAATGCAGACGTGTTCGCGTCGGCTCCGGATTTCTCAAGTCCTTTAGCGCGTCTTTCTGCGACCTAAAACTTTTCCCCAAACGACTCGTGAAGTTCTCCGCACTCTGTCGACATCTCGTTTTCATGTGGGACTTCCCGTTTTCTCGAGAACCGCTCTTTTTTTTCTACCTACCACTTCGTCGCCGTGCTAAGCCTGGGCGTGCTGGCGGTCGTACCCACGACTGCGCCGGCTGCTTCTCGGCGGCGTGTCGCGCCTTGGCGCGCGGTTGGCATCTACCACCATTCATCATCATCATTACCATTTATTTATCCCTTAAAGGCCTATACAAGGCATTACATAAGGGCGGGACAAATAACATAAACACACGTCATGACACAAATGCAATGATTGAAGAGCAAGTATACACGGGACGGTGAATTTGAGTTGTGAGACCGCACCATTGTGAGCTCGCACTTACATCTTCGCTGTGGAGATCCAGGTCGCCGGCCACAATATTTCGTCAGAAGTGACCGCCGATTCCGGCTGGCTCCCTGCCCGATCCCGGTGATTAACCCGCGGCCCTAACAACTCGACCCCGACCGATGAATCAGCTCAAGCCCCAAGTGACCAGCCACGCTCTCGGGTGAGACAGCCTGTTAAAGCCCAAGTTTTGAAGGCAGGCCGCATGCCACCGCTTCCAACGGAGGACATGAAGATTGTAATTCGCCCCAAGGGCACGCTTCATATAGTCAAGACAGGTGGTCCCGTGGTGACCGCAGCCATTCTTCAAGCAGCCAAGCTCACAGACGAAGATAGCTCAGAAGACACCGTCTGCCCGAACACACAACAAAACATAGTTGTCAGCACACCTTACCTGGACCATGCAGACCGGTACGCCCGCATTCGTTCTATCCAAGTGAACGGCGTCACCCACGAAGTGAACGCCTACGAAACCGCAGCTGAGCACACGACGAAGGGGGTCATCCGAGGTATCTCACTCACGGACACCCACCAACGGATCTCCAACAACATCGTCACTGCTCGGAACCTGACAGCCCTGGCAGCAAAGCTCATCGCATCTACTACAACTGCGATTATCACCTTTGATAGCTCTGATGTTCTCTAATGTGCTCTGGTCCGCTACGGCTCCACGTTACTCCCATGTTCGCTATATCGAAAGGAAATTGACATTTGTTGCCATTGTGGCCGCCTTGAACATTGGATGGACATTTGTCCTTACCCGAATAAGAAGATCTGCAGAGGACGCGGAGCCCGCAGCACCCCTGTCGATCACAACTGTGACCCTAAGTGCTCCCTCTGCGGTGGTCCTCATCTTACTGCGGGCAAAAGCTGTGCTGCTCGCTGTAAAACACCGTACGTCATTCGGAAACGCATCGGGGAGCGACGCGCCATCAGCCAAGCCATCTGTCAACAAGCCAGTTCCTCCACCCTCAACAACAGGAGCAGGTCACGCTCCCGGGACCCGGCCAAGGGTAAGCGATCCCGCTCCAGAACGCCATCTCGGTCCAGGCAACATCGCTCAAGATGCCAGTCTGCCTCAGCATCACGCAGCAAATCTACAAACAATCCCCAGGTGAGCTTCGCGGACACCCTCAAAGGAACCTCGCGAAAGGGTTGTAACACTAACAACACACAATCAGGCCCCACTCCTTCTTCGCCAGACAACCCAGAAATAGCTCAACTCAAGCGCGAAAACCCCACCCTGCATGATCTCTTAACTGGCGCAGGAGGTTCGAAACCTCAAACAATCCCAAACACCAATCGCTACACTTGCCACTCAGGACGTCCCTGCCCCTAGTCAGGAAGCCCGTTCGACTCCCGCCGCCAAGAAGAAGGCCCTGCAAGAAGAAGCCTCGGGCCAAGTCTGCTCTGGGGTTGACATGCTCATATTGCTCCAAGCGACGATGAGCACTTTCTAACATGCACTCGACTGGATTCAGCACGCCCTCACCGGCATTGTTCAAAGGGTGAGCAATCTAGAAAATCATATTCTCACGCCTTCTAGCCATGCTTTTACCGCCTGCGGCGCTCTTGGGACGCCGATGGCGACATCCCCCCTCCCCCATCATGGCCCACACTAATCAAGACACCCCGATTTGGTAGTGGAACTGCCAAGGCTTTCACCAGAAACTAGCTGTCCTCAATCAATACCTACGCCAACATACCGACCTCCTCGACGCTGTTATTCTATTCCAAGAAAAGAATAACGCCCCTACCACACTGCCTGGTTATCAAACATTCCACACCTCTCATCCTCTTCGCCGGGTTTCCACCCTAGTACGACGTCGCATCCCTGTTATTTGTAGAGCGCGTGAAGCAGCAACCGACAACGACCCCACTTGCTGTGCAACTGCCTTTATTTTCTACACTAGCAAACCGCGGAAGGCAAGACGCGGGGAAGCAATGGGACAGGGAACGTCACCAAGCGGGTTTACAAAAAGGCGATGGCCTTTTCTGATTCTGATGGCCAAATAAAACACATAGGGCAGGCCTACTACTATAAATTTGTAGTAGGCCTGCCCTATCTGAATCCCAGTGTTTGCGTGACTGGACTTTCAGTATGTTAAGAGATCGGGATGCTTTTTCTTTAGTACATTTATGTGAGGAATGAATGTAAGCTTATTGCCAAAAATTATACCGACAAATTTGTCTTCATTCTTTACTGGTACTTCAGTTTTGCTAAGGTGCAAGGTAGGGTCTGTCTGTATGCCTCGTTTGAGAGAGAAAAGAATGGCTACTCTTTTTTGTGCAGAAAAGCAGAAACCATTTCTGTCTGCCCATGTTGCCAGCTTGTTAATTGTTAACTGTACCTGTCTTTCACATGTTGCAGTTTTGGAGGAACTGCTGGCTATCTGGAGGTCATCAACGTAGACTGAATACATGACTGACTTTGGTATTATTTTGCTGATCGAGTTCATTTTCACGACCAATAATATTGTGCTTAAAATGCATCCTTGTGGTACTCCATTTTCTTGAGCTAAATTTTTCGATAGTGTCGTGCCTAGACGCACACAGAATGAACGGTTAGATAAGAAATCATTTAGTCATTTAAGCATCCGGCTACGGAATCCTAGCTCGGCCAGGTGCTGGAGAATTCCGAACCTCCAGGTGGTGTATAGTATGCTCTTTCTAAATCAAAAAAGACAGCCAGACACTTTTCTTTGTGTACAAACGCTTCCTGGAGTCTATTCTTGAGACGTACTGCGTGGCCGGTTATGCAGCATGCTTTTTTTAAACCACACTGATGAATATCGGGAAGGTTGCGGAATTCTAACACGAATGACAGTCTAATACTAAGAAGGCTTTAAAAGGACTTTGCTAGACAGCTGGTGAGAGCTATAGGTCTGTAGCTATTAGGATTGGTTGGTGACTTTTCCGGTTTCAGAAAAGGGACGATAATAGCTTTCTTCCATGCTTCAGGTAATTTCCCAGATATCCACACTTTGTTAAAAAGTCTCAAAAGTGCTTCTGTGGCGGGTTCAGAGAGATGGGCTAACATTTTGTAGTGAACCTCGTCAGGACCGGGTTCGGTCTGCTTGCCTGCAGTCAACAGTGAGTGGATTTCTTGGTACGTAGTTAAGTAGCTGTAGGGTTCATTTGTATGGCCGCTTGTTGGAAGTCTGCTTTTCGGCTGTATATTTGTAGTTCAAAAATGATTGTGTGTGATGAGCTGAAAACTGCACAGAAGAATTCGCCCAGAATGTTTGCCTGTTCTTCCATACTTTGAGAGCTGGGATACTCTGAATGGGAAGGAACTGCCGTCCAGCTTTCGGATGCGTTCCCACATTTCTTTCGATGTGGTTGTACTGTTTATGGAGGATACATACTTTTGCCATGAAGATTTTTCAGCGATGCGGCAGATATATGTGGCTTTCGCTCTGGCTTTTTAAAAATTCACAAAGTTTTCCAGTGTTGGGTACCTACGGAAGGTTCACAAGGCTTTATTTTGCTTTTTTTTTTACTGCCCTGCGCTCATGTGTGTACCATGTTTTGTGGTTTTGTTTTACTAGTCCAGAGGACTGAGGAATGGATTGGCGCGCAGGAGTAACAATACAGTTTGTGATGCACTCATTTAGTTCGTCTATGTTGAGGTTCTCTGACACTATTTTTTTCTAGGCTAGCCTTTTCTTGGAAGAGAACCCAGTCAGCTAAATGCAGATTCCACCCTCGTGGTTTTTGTTGGATGACTTGAGGTGATGATGTTAGGCTGATTACTACGGGCGGATGATCACTTCCGTATCGGTCGTCTAGAGCATCCCATTTGAAATCCATAAAAACGGAAGGTGATAAAAAGATAAGTCTATGCAACTCATTTTTCTTGTGCTCGGGGAAGAGTAGGTTGGTTTCCCTGTGTTTAGTAGACAAAGGTTATTACGTAATATAAAATCCTCGATTATTTGGCCTCTAGCGCTGGTTTTTTCACTACCCCAAAAGTTGAAATGCGCGTTCCACAATGATTCCACAATACTCCATTGAAAAAAAGAAAACGAAAGTACATGTTTTTGGTGTCTCCTGTATGTTTCTGCCTCACCAAAGGGACACGATGTTGTTAGACAAGGGCTCGTGGCGTACAAAGTTATTTCTAAGGTTTTACGAGAAGACGAGAACAGCGCTGAACAACAGGATGAAAGAAGAGCAGAAACACGGAAGATGGTAAGCATTTGGGCTGGTTATTTCATGATTACAAGATGACGAAACAGCGCTGCACAACAGGATGAAGGAAGAACACAGACACGGGTGTCTGTGCCCTTCCTTTCTCCTGTTGTGTAGCGCTTTTTAAGCAAAGATAGTCCTAGTAGAAATTTTTGCATGCTCAAAGTGATATAGTTTTTGATAGCGTACCCTAAAGAAATCGCGTAATGCAATATTTTCTCCTCAGTAGTACGAAAAAAAATATAGCATCCACCCATTTATTCCACAAAGCTACGAGGAAATCCGTACGGATCGCTCAGACATGAAAGCTTCTCAGTTGACGAAAAATTCGTCCTAGTCTGGGGATCGAACCCGGGATGAACGCCAGTTCGGGATCGTTACTCTACCTTGAGGATTTCAGAACGATGTGGGTTCTCCTTCTACCCACGAACGCGGAGCTCCTGGAGACCTTGCATGATTCTGGCTCCTGCGGCTGACAACGACTGCGTTGCGGAAGGGTAGCCCTGGAGCACCGGGTAGCCGCTGTTACGTTCGCCATGGAGGGCCTACAAAACAGGAAGTATAATATAGCCATATGTCTAAGATACTGAAAGACACATAAATAGCGACACATTGTCGCCTTGCTCACCCTTTAGCGTTTTGTTACTCTCAAGAAGTGCATTTCTGACCTTGACCACCACTGCGCCTGCGCTGGCTGCTTCGGAGGCTATATATGATAACCGCTTTTTGCGCAGCGGATCTGCTGCCCAAAAAGTAGTCCTGTTTCTGCACAACTGCAAGAACAGGGCTACTCTTCGCTACAGTTTGTTGTTCATACTATTATTTTCGTCTATGTTGCGTGCTCGCCTGCGGCTCCTACTCATAATTGTTGCCTCGTTATTCTGACTGCGCTACATTATGCCTGCTAATACTGAACTTGCTAAGGAAGTCGATGAGGGTGGCAATGTGGGCTTGTTGGTAGAACATGCTGAGTTTGATGGTAGCGCACGCTGAACACGGATATAGTGTGTCAGGTGTGCCTTCCTTTTGTCCGTGTTCAGCGTGCGCTGCCATCAAACTCAAGTTGCTAAGGATATTGAAAGCCTTGAATCTCTGCTTCAATATTAACTTGGCACTCTTGTTGATTAACTTCTCTAAATTTTCTAGAAACATGAAGAGCACTGTCAAATGGTTTCCGGCCCACATGGAGGCCGACGAGCACCCAGACTTTCCCAACGCCAAAGAGCTGGCGCACGACCGCGCGCAGGGACTCACGCACCGCGGCGACCGTGGCGAGCAAAGTGGCGGCGAAGGAGGGGAGCACCGAGACCCGCTGCTTACCTTCAACGAAATAACGACGCATTACCAGCTGTCAAGGAGGGCCTTCCCTTTCCCACACGCTAAACTCAATAGACCACAGTCGTCGATCTTCCGAATGCTCCAGACACGGTCGTTCCCTTCGGGAGGCAGACTGAGCCTTTATTCACCAGACATAGAGCCACACTGTCCGGATTGGGGCGAATCGTACTGCTCGCTATCGCACATGCTTTGGCTATGCTCCACGTTAAAAGAGTACTGACACGATTTCGCGGCGGCTCAAAATGTATATTTTTCGTTTTCTAGCCATGTACTGTTAACGCCCTCCGCACACGGAAGCCAGGAAACAGGTACAAAATATTTTAGTTTGGTTTTAAAGTTTTCGTCACCCAGAACTGCAAGCCAGCCCCAGCGCAATGGACACTACGATGACGTATGAGTACAGCCTACTAAAATCGCCGAAGTCGCTGTCAGAGTCACTGGACGACCGTGAAATTGTCGTTATTTGCGTGCCCCACGTGTAACTGACCACAGACGACAGAGTTGCCGCGACTCTATCACGAATTGCTGTCCCTACGTGACTCGGACGTATGTCCGACTACGTTGATACGTCACTAGGTAACCGCCCCCTCGAAATCGAAACCGAAAGTGGGCTTTTAAGGAAGCCGTATTAAAGATATATTCGTTGCCTTGTGAGGCACCATGATACTCTTTTTGGGGTTCCTCCACACCAGGGCTTCCATTTACAGCAATAATACGAGAATGTCAAAGATTCGTGTCAGTACTCCTTTAAGCGGCACCGAGATGAGCAAAGAAGAAGACTGGGAAGACACGCTTCGAAGCGGCGATCACCAGACACAACTCCGGGCCGCGTATTTGGGATTCCCCGAGTAGTCGCACCCGCGAGAAGGAAAACGCGGAGCGCGAGGAGAGCACGTGAGCGAACCAGGCCGGTGGACGGCTGTTCCACCGCTCGCTTGCACCCCTGTTTTTGGTGGTAGTTTGCACGGCCGGGGGGGCCGGGGTATGCCCGTGGCACTGGGGGGCCCGTTAACATAGGTTGCCGCTTCGCGGTGCGCCTTCGGCGCTCTCAGTATTTCGCTCGAGTCACTACTGCCAGAGCCAGGATGATGATGATTGTGGTTCGGTTAGGAAAGGACGCTAATTTCTGCAGCCCATGTAGGGAGCACGGCTAAGCGTCCGTGGAGGTGGGGGAAAGGGAATGAAAGAGATAGAGAGGAGAGAAAGGCCGTAGTGGAGGGCTCCGGAAATTTAGACCGCCTGGGGTTCTTTAACGTGCACTGACAACGCACAGTACACGGGCCTCGGGCATTTTCGCCTCCATCGAAAATGCGACCGCCGCGGCCGGGATCGAACCCACGTATTTTGGGTGGCAGCTGAGTACCGTAACCACTACACCACCGCGGCGGACTCCAGAGCCAGGGGCGTCAGCGGCGGGCGCGCTAGCGCCCGTCGCTGACGCCAACGCGATTCTGTAGTATGTGCCTGCCGTGTTTGCCCGTGTCACTTGGGGGCCAGTTAACATAGGTGGCCGCTTCGCGGTGCGCCTTCGGCGCTCTCACTATTTTGCTCGTGTCACCACTGCCAGAGCCAGGAGCGTCAGCGACGGGCGCTGGCGCGCCCGCCGCTGACACCAACGCGATTCTGTAGTACGAGCCTGCCGCGTGGGACGCGGGGCAGAACAACGGACGCGATTTGCGGACGGGGGTGTGACAAGGCAGCGGAACGGAACGGCCGCCCGCCACTCCGGCCGGTCCCTTTCACTCCTCGCGCCTCATCGTTTTCCCTCTCGCTTGCGCGACTCCTCGGGGAAATAGGGTCTGTTCGATTCACCTGAACCCCTCTGAACCGGTTCACGGCGGTGCACGAGCAGTTTTGAAATTGTGCAGCTGCAGTTCAGTAGTGCAGACGCTGCGCAGCACAAGAAACGAACGGAGAGGTGCCGACATGGTGCAGGCCTCGCTTTTGTGCGCGGTTGAGAGGTCGCGAACATGGCCAATCTGTGAAGCGTCAAGACACACGTTGCACTGAAAGCGAAGGTGAGGGAGTTCAAACGGCGCCTACGTCACAATGGCGCGTCGTTTGCTGCCCTCACCCTCACGCCTGCACCAAGCCGGCACCTTCAATGGAGCGGGTGCAGGAAAATCGTGAACCAGCGCTGCACCTTTGCTGCACCTTTTGAAACGAACGACGTGGTTCCGAGGGTGCCATCGCTGCACCTCTGAAACTAATGACAAGGTCGGCACCTCGTGAACTGGTTCAAGGGGTGCAGGTGAATCGAACGGACCCATAGAAACACGCCTCCGGGCCGTCCAGAGGGCTCACGAAAGGGCGGAGGCTCACGGGCTTCCCATCCCAACGTGGGTGCGGCCCGCGACCCCTGCCGACCACTAAACCAAGAGTGGGTGGGGAGGGGTTCCTCCGGACTCAATAAAGTTATTTCCTCCTCTTTGAAGAGCAGAAACTTAGTAATCTTGCTTCACTTACTAACAGTGTCCGTTACAGAGTGACCAATATGGTCCAGTGTGCGCGTGTCTACGAACTGGTCAATTCGGACAAAACGCAGTGCAAAAATGAAGAGCTACCCAAGAGGATAGGATATAAGTAGCAACATAGCAGGCTTAATAACGTTCAGGTCATAGGTATTCCTTGTACACACGGCGGTGAGTGCGCGGCTATGTTGAAAACTTTTTATGAAATAATAGAATACTCTATTCCATCAACAGACATCGCTGCAGTCCACAGTGTTTCCAGCAAGACACCTCAAAAGAGCATTATCACTCACTTTTGTGCACCCGAAAAAAAAAAAAAACGAATTCCTTGGCGAAGCGCGCAACACGCGTCTGCGCAGGCCTCAAATCGGACTCTGATCATTCGTTGAGCTATGGTTGGGCATAGACACTCACAAGAGTATTCCGGAATCCAGATATCCAAAAAGATGTCCTGGAAGCCTAAAATACAGATACTGAGATACATTTGTGTTGGACGTAACAGGATATTTCAGAAATGCTTTTGCACATAGACGCGAGCAAAGTACCCCAGAATACAGATACATATACAAGAATGCATGTACTGGAATAGTGTGGTGATGGTACACAAATGCTGTTCTTAAGTGCAGCATAATATTGTGAATAATGTTGCAGCGCAACGAAACTTGCCATCCAAGCAAATAGTGCATGAAGTAAGGTTTTCCTTATTTCATGCACTGATGAGCATACAGTTATTCCACAAACATTCCTTTCGCCCAGAAAGTTTTTGCGCTTATTGCGCTTGTCAATAGCACCTTCTCAATAGGCTGTCATCCAGAGAGCGGTGTTTCGGCCTCCACACATGTCCTCTAAGTAGCCTCTGCAGCGGTCCTTCCAACGAGTCCTTCCAACAAGCGTCTGCAGCGGTCGAGATACCGTTGTAGACGAGCACGGTTTTGTGTTATAACGGACAAGTATCGCTCGATACTCACAGAGACATCCAGCATAGTGTCTTGCAGCACCTCAGTTAGGTTAAAGCGGGGTAATTGGAAAAAATTAAAGCTCACTAGAAAAATTTAGCAGTGGCTTAGCTCGGCTATGCCAGGATATATGTAGCGTGAGCAAAGGTTCAGATGATTTTTTCGTCGAGCATTATATTCACACTGTTCTTCTGGCATCTTTGCTTTCCATGGTCTACCTATGCTAGCCTGTAATGAAGTGAATGAGTTGCTCTGCTCTAGCAACCGGCCGAGCCACCGTTAGAGTCACGGGCACCGGGCGCGTTGGGCGCGAGCGCGGGGAAACGCGGTCGGCATCGTCAGCGGCTGTAATCATTCCACTATTGCCTGCTTCACTCGTCCTCTCTACCTCGCTGCCGCTGTGCTGCGCGACATTATTTCTTTTTATCGGTTCAGGCGAGGGATGGCGCAACACCAGCTGTGGACATGCGCCGTGCTCCCTTCGCCGTGCGCCTCTGCCATAGAGATAATATACTGACGCTAGAGGCAAAGCTGGGCCGTGGAGGGGGGGGGGGGGGGGTCCCTCACGCGCGCCGCCCTGTTGCAATTGTGTCAATGTGGCCAGCCTAAGTATTACTGAAAGTGCTAAAAACAAGTGCAGGTCGTCTTATGCCGATGCCTTAAAAAACGAATAATCTTGAGAAGATTAAGTATGAATATTAAGCATACTGAAAACGCTTCCTAAAAATGTAATTAATATATGTCACGATGCACGCATTTGCTCAATAAAGCGTGGTTTCGGACCTATTTATTTCTGTTTTCGGATTCTCCCTCATTTTGGGTGTCTGATATGACGTGTGATCGCGCGGTGACATCGGTTGACGCAATAGCGCATTCGTGCGGTTCCGTTGTTACTGTTACGACCGGCCCCTCTCTTTGTGACCGTAGCGGGGTAGCGACGAACGGGTTGACGCGGTGTTGTTCGAGGGCACCGGCTTGGCAGCCGGGCTGTTCGATTCATGCCTCAGCCCGCCTCAGCCGCAATGTAGAGGCAAAGAAACTCAAACTAGTAGGTTGTGCGTCGAAAGAGCTTTCTGCACCCGAAAGAATAAACCATGCTTAATATGTACGTACGATTATATCGTTGTTCTCTGTACGCACGTCGAATATCGCACATGGACCGCTCGGACACGGCGATAATCGACAAGATCGCACTGACAACGCCGGGTGGTTCGCGTCCACTGACAATGCCGCGTGTAGTCTCTCGGTTTCTTGCTGAGACCAAGCTTCCCAGCTCCACGGACGCCCACCGTTCCACATTCTAAGGTTCCATCGCCGGGGATAACGAAATGTGTTCTTTGAAGGCCTTGAAGCCTTGATCTACCAGCTCTGATCATAAACAGGATAGCTCCTGCCATCTATCGACGCTGATTTCTTTCTGCATAGCTTTCGAGATTAGCGTGCCTATGCGCTAATTCTGAGGCTATGTATTTACGTACTTTGTTGCCAGATTAATACCGGCTACTATCCCTAAGGATACCGTGAGCGTTGCAAGATGGCGTCGACCACGGGGGACCCCCCCCCCCCTCCTCCCATACACGGGCCCTATATAGGGAGCTCTGCCTCTAGAGTCAGTATGTTAACTCTATGGCCTCTGCCATGCACAGACCGGCGAGGCGCGCGCTGCGGCGTCTCCGGCGCGCCAGCTGTGCGCCGTGTGATGTCACTGCTCCTCGCACATGCGCAGCACGGCTCTCCAACAGCCACGCGAAACTGCTCAACCTCGGCCAGTGTAGCTCATGCTACAAAAAAAGTACGCTTCCCGTGCCACTTGGTATAACGGGACCTGTTATGGTCTGTTACGACGCGTTCAGAAGTCGAAGAGAGAGACAGAGAGTAAAACGTTTATTGTGTTGAAAATGCCGGATTTGTTATGCATCACAGCTGAGAGGTTTCAACGCTTTCTTCTCCTGACATGTACTGAGATATCTCTTCTAGATTTTGACGACTATCGACACCATCAGTTCACATGGAATGCTCACAAATGCCTTTCACGTCACTGCAAAGCGACTATAACCAGTGTCAGGTGTAGACCTCCAAGTTTAATTTGCTATCTTAATGAATCTGGCTTCTCACTAGCTAACCTCTGTTTTGTATGCAATGTAGGAGAAACATTACATCATTTCCTTCTCTCTTGCCGTAGGTTTTCTTGGCTCTGCCGAATGTTTTAAGATTCAGTACTTGAACTGCGATTACTTTTAACAACCTCAAATCTTTTATCTTTTGATGCCACTCTGGATTGTACAAGCCGTGATACTATTTTATCAGCTTTAAGATAAATTTATCAAAGCCTCCAGAAGATTACGCTGCTAGTGCTGTCGACCACCAGGGTTCAAAATCTCTCTTTTCATAGATTTTGTTTTCTTGTTTTATTTGTTTTGCTTTTGAATGAGAACTCCTTTCTTCATATTTGTTTCACTTAGAGTTAGCATTGGCTTCGTAATTTTTCTATTCAGCTATCATTACCTGCAGTGTGGCCAGTGCCCTTCGTGGGTGTGTGTCAATTATAGATGTTACAACAACATTATCGCTTTATCAACAGCCTCGCCCTCCAATAAACATCGCTCACCGTTCAACCGTAAAAGCTTTACGGTGGAGGTGCGGGGTATGGTGACTACGAAGACGGAGCTGCTGAGGCGAATCCTACGACGAAGCCTACTCCTCGCTCGACTGCCCCCACTGGAGATCCCCATGTCTTACAACGGCAACGACTAGCCATCTCAGCCCTCTCCGGTGCAGTCAAGACGACGTCCGGATGCACCTAATGGCGCCACATACTTTCTCAGGAAAGTTCGGCGAGGATGTTGAGGAATGGTTCACTCACGGCAAGTGTGTGAGCAAATACGACGGGTGGAACTCCAACGCCCAGCTAGAGAACGTTGTTCTCTTTCTAACGGACACCGCACTCCTATGGTACGAGAACGACGAGGATACATTCACAACATCGGAGCGCTTCGTTTCTGACGTCAGGGAGTGCTTTGGATATGCCATTGCGAAACGGCAGTGGACGGAGCAGCGTGGCCCGATCCCAGGTGAGACATCCACGACTTATACAGAAGCAATCCTGAAGCTTTGCAAATACGCTGACCCTCGAATGTCCGAAAAGGACAAAGTTGGACGCCTTCTCAAAGGCGTTGCCAGGGGTCTGTACAACTACCTAATCGGGAAGGAAAGCCCCAGCTCGGTCGCTGATGTCATCAAGCATTGCTGTGCGTCCGAAATTTTGAAGCTGCGCCGTATTACGCCAAAGTTCGGGAGGTTTGCAAGCATAGCAACTGTCCCAAGCATAGACGACAGCTACAACATCCAGCTTGACCTTGCGGCAGCCATAAGACAGATTGTCCTCGAAGAACTGAAATTCCACATCAAAGGAACAGATGTTGAACAGCTTTGTCGTGCTCCTGCTCCCAACCAGCTTCGTGAACCCGCGTCTGCCGTACCTGCATTGTCTGCCATGCCAGGCACAGTAGACTATGAAGCCGACCAGCGGCGAGAGTACAGACGTTCCTTCCCCTATGGAACGGCGCTTAACCAGCGACTTTGTGAGGATGCCACCACTCACAGTCATTCGGAAGGCCGCGTGTACTATTCGCAGAATCCCAGGGTTGACCACGCAGCCTGCGACGACGGTCGAGCATCGCCTGTGTGCTAAAACTTCGGCGCCGGGGAAAACATATGTCGTTTTTGTCACCGGCGTCGACAGACGAGACCAATTCCACAAGTTCCCACTTGGCATTATTTTAATCATGACAGCTACAACAACCACTGGCCAACGGACTCTGGTGGCACAAGTGCCACAGGCGGCCAATCGCCACGTACGACTCATGCGTTCCGTCAGTACAACAGGAGGAGTGCTTCGCTAGCTTCAGACCGCAACCTGACGCCACCAAACTGTCGCCAACGCCGATCACCATCCCGACGGCGACGCTCCATGTCACCATCGCCTTCGGGAAACTAGTCGGCGTGATCGATAGTGCTGACGTCACCGAACAGTTTACGCCTGTGCCAAATATTCCTCCGCCTCCGATTTTCGTAAAGTACAAAGTGCGTGTGTTAATTGACTGTGTGTCTGCGTTGGCAGATACCGGGGCTACTGTTATAAGCGCGACTTTCCGAGCAAGACTGGGTCGGAAAGTAATGTTCCCGTGGAATGCTGGTGTGATGTTTCGTGGTGTCAGTGGTGAGTGCGTTGTTACGCTCGGCATTTGCTTTGCCAATGTCTTCTTCGGTGGGGAAGATTTTAAAACAGAATTCCTGATACTGCCGTGCTGTACTCATGACGTCATCCAAGGGATTGGCGTTTTTCGGGACTGGGACGCTTCGGTGAACTGTGGCTATTGTGTTTACGTAGCTATCACATATTCCTTGAAGATGCAATGCCTCCAGACCTGCTGTTATCTCTACCGAGTCAAAAGCCTTTTCGTAGTCTATGAAAGCCATATAGCATTGTTTGCAATGAGCATTGTTTTTTCATCAATTTCATTATGGAATTCGCTATCACGCGATTTGAAAGATATAATGCCCATTCATATTTTTAAAGGAAAATTAAAAAAAGTATTTATTCATTGTATAACAGCTGCATTCCATTGATTTCGTGAAATTGCTTTCTCTCTAACTGAACATTCAGTGATGTTCCTGATGTTATTCAGTGTTGTTATTCCTTGTTCTTATTGAATTTTTCTATTGTATTAGCATAGGAGGTCCCGCCCGCGGTTTGTACCTTGGGACCTCCTCCTGCATATTTACCTGCATTGTATTAATTTTTTGACACGACTAATAAATATTGATTGATTGATTGATTGATTGATTGATTGATTGAGAGGGGTTCGTTGTTTTCAGCTGATTGCTCGATTAGTTGACTGATCGGAACCGGCGTCGATGTGGTTGTTGTAGCTGGTTGTCGTAGCTGTTGTGATCAAAATCATGCCAAGTGGGAACTTCTGGAATTGGTCTCGTCTGTCGACGCCGGTGAGAAAAGCGGTTTATGATGGAAACATTTATGGAGATTGTACAGCCATCCTACTCCTCCTTAGGAAAAGCAGGAAAATCCGAATACAGAAAGGTGTCAGGCAAGGAGATACAATTTCTCCAATGCTATTTAATACATGTTTGGAAGAAATCTTCAAAAGACTAGACTGGGACGAGACAGGGCTTAGGATTAACGGCGAATATCTGAGTAACTTACGATTTGCCGACGACATAGTACTCTTTAGCAACGATGGCGACAAACTGCAGAATATGATTGAAGACTTAAGCCAAGGAAGCGCTAAGGAAGGATTAAGGATGAACATGCAGAAAAAAAAAAAGATAATGCTGAGTGTCACGGCAAAAAAACGTGTCTTAACGATCGAAAACCAGCCGTTAGAAGTCGTAGTAGAATTCATATATCTAAGACAGCTACTGACAGGATAACCCGCCCATATAAAAGAAATCCACCGAAGAATAAACATGGGATGGTGCGCATACGGCAGACATTCCCAACTCATAAACGGAAACCTACCACTATCATTCAAGCAGAAACTATAGAATTACTGCATCTTGCCAGTGCTGACATACGTGGCAGAAACTTGGAGAATTACAAAGAAGCTTGAGAAGAAGTTAAGAACCACGCAGCGGGTGGAACGAAAAATGATAGGCGTTACATGAACAGAGATAGGAAGACAGTCGAGTGGGTCAGGGAACAGACGGGAGTCGCCGACATAATAGAGAATGTTAAGATAAAAAAATGGACATGGGCAGGTCACGTGGTGAGAAGGGTAGATAACCGATGGACAGTTAGAACGATGCAATGGATACCAAGAGAGGGTAAGCGTTGCCGTGGACGACAGAGAGTAAGGTGGGGGGACGAAATTAAGAAATTCGCAGGTACCAAATGGGATCAGCTCGCGCAGAACAGGCAAGGATGGAGAAGATTGGGAGATACCTTCGTCCTGCAGTGGACATAAGATAGTATGATGATGATGATGATGATGTGACCTGTGGTACGGGCGAAATTACCCTGAAGAGCGCGCTCCATGCCACGCTCGCAGACACACTTGAAAGTCAACGACTACCTTGTAGTTTCAAACGACTTTCTGCTAGCCCCCTGGTCGCTGTCACGTGTACGCGTCAAAGCCACTGCTGCCGACCGTGATAATACGACGAGAAAGTTCAACCACTTCCTTCGAACTGCGCTGAGAAGTATGTACCTGTGCCACGATCTGCCGTGACAGTAGACTTTCTCGGTACTCAAATGCTAAACCGCACCTGCTGTTCTCCCGCATGGTATGAGACTTATTGAATTGGACGAAATCAGTTATGGTGTCATAATGGTGCAACCCCAGCTGAAATACTTCCGAGCAGCATGTTCTACATATGATAAGCAAGTCGGTGCCTTCAAGTGAGCGCCAAGCTCTCGCGCAAGTTCTCCTTGCACATCTTTTGTCTTGATTTCCCACAGGGTGGCAAGTAGGCATCACTCCCGCGCTCTCGTGCTTACCACAGTTGTACACTCAAACAGGGACTAAAATTGATTTGACGTGAGATAAACGCAGAAAGATTCAAAGAAGGACTTATGAATGTACGTGAGAGAAAGTGGGCGGCTATAAATGCCCACATGCTTCTACTTCTCCACGGAATGAACAAGTAGACAAGGTTGGCTACCATGTAAACTGTAATTTAAAGGGACTGTCTACCGTCCTTCATCGCTGTCCCCCTTTTATTTTTGGCTTAATAGAAAGTGTACGACCGGGTGATGCGCCGTTTCACCTCGAGCGCGTATCTCCGCCTGTTCAAGCGTCTGTGCGGGAGTGACGGCGTCGCCGCGTCGCGAGAGATTTATGCGGTGCATGTGAGACAGGGAGCTGCCGGTACCTAAGGGGGACCTACCACCATACCCATCGGCTGGACCTTTACCATCGCCGTCGACCATCTCGTGACGAGAGCTGGTGCAGCCACCACCACAACCAGCCTGGCCCATATGAGCGGAGGACGCTCCCGTGGCGTCTACCGCGAGTTCTACTATGACGACGGCGTCTGGCTCTTCGAGGCAACCATACCAACCGGCCTAATTGGATTCATTCGAAGACAAACGAGCAAAAGCATCAATAAATATATTTCACTCTTCGAAGTGTCCCAGCATGCACTGGTCTCTTCAGAAAGTGAACAGCAATTATTAAAAAAATCCACGCATATCCACGGAGCGAATGATTATGAGTGGGCGATGCTCCGGAGGTTCATCGGTCGCACATCGAACGATCTCGAACGATCGTTCCATCCAATGAGAATCGAGCTGAGATGCGCCTCTAGCGATATCCGATTAAACGAGAGCAATGCACCTCCATTCAATCAGATTCGAACACAAAACGCCCCCATCTAGCGTTCTCCTATCACACTAGGGCACGATGGATGGATGGATGGATATTAGGAGCGTCCCCTTGATAACGGGGTAGCAGCCGGGCCACCAAGCTCTAGCTTTATTTCTTTTTCCTCTACCAACATTTCTTTTCCCGAATCACACATATTTTCACAACAAATTTTTCTCCTCGCCTACCTATTTTATCTGTTATCGTTCCGCTGTGATGTAACAATCTTACCCGAACTACCTTGCGCTTTTGTTTGCTCCGTACTTTTGCGCCACCAATACTCTAAGCGCCTTTTACTTATCTCTATCGCCGACATGTTCAGCTTTCCCGTGTTACTCCTGAAACCCATGGCCTCCTGTAGGGTAGTGTCAACAGCTACACTTGGGTGGACGTCTGTACATTTAATCAAAATATGATCTGTCGTTTCCTAGCTTTTCCACAGCACGTACATGTATCCCCTTCTTTATTGAATTTCGCTCTGTAACTTCGGGTTCTCAGGGAACCGGACCTTGCCTCAAACAGTAAAGCGCTTCCCTTTGAATTATCGTAAAATTTTTCTCTCTTGATTTCGTCTTTCCCTTTTCTGTAGTTGTTCAATGCCGGCTTCTTCTCCATTCCTGCTATCCAATCCGAGTTCTCCGCCGCTCTGATCATGCTCTTAACGCTCTTTTTCGTCCCATCCGTTTCCTTACTGGCTGTATACTTACTGGTAAGCCTCCTAGTTCTCTTCCTCCATTGTGAATCAACGTTCTTCCTATACAAATACCTGAATACTTTCGCTGCCCATCTACTTTATTTCATATTCCTTAATCTCTGTTCGTACCTAATTTTACTCTGAGCTTCCCTTCCCTCAAAGTCAGACCATCCCATATCCCCCTTAACAGCCTCATTTGTGGTCTTCCCATGGGCGCCCAGTGCGAGACGTCCGACCGTCCTCTGATTCACGTCCAGCCCTGATTGTACCTCTGACCTCATGCACACCACTGAGTTTCCGAATGTAAGTGCTGGCACCATTACACCTTTCCACAAACCTCGAATTACCTCGTACCTGTTGTAACCCCACAGCGCTCTATGCTTCATTATTGCGGAGTTCCTCTTTCCTTTAACTATCATAGCTTTTTCTTGTACTTCCATGTATGTATTCCCATCATTTGATGGGTATACATACATGGAAGTGCCATTAAGCTCTGCCCATATCTGTATTTTTAATTTAATTGCCTGCATCGCCAACCTGTAAAGCACTGATGTAATGGTCAGTGGTCTATATGAGCGAATGTTATTTTTCTCTCCCTTGCCCTTATAAATGAACTTCATCCTGCTTTGACGCCAACTGTCCGGTATTCTCCTGTCCTTTAAGCTTTTTTCAATTGCTTTTAACAGGGCTTCTTTGCTGTTTCTTCCGAGCTCATTTATTACAGTAATGCTAACCCCATCTAATCCTGTGGCTGTTCGTTTGAGAATCTTTTCCTCCGCCTTCTTCTAATTGAAATTTTCCAGAACTAGTTCTTCCACTTGGTCTTCCTTGCTACTGTTACACATCGTAAAGGGAGGCTCGTCATTCATCTTAAAGGAATCGGCTGTTGCGTTTCGAATATAAGTCAGTGCGTCGTACCCCTCCAATTTATTTCCTTCATCTACAATATGCCGTTGCATAGTTACAGTTTTCTTCCCCAGCGATTGCAGGTGGTTCCAGAAAAGCCTAGATGCGTCCTTCTTTTCGCAAATGTCCGATATCCGACGTTCACTTTGGCGTTTAATCTTGGCTTCAACGAAACTCTGTACCAGGGCTTTTTTCTCGAGATATGTTTCCCATTTTTGTTTGACTTCGTGTTGTGGCCTCTGGTCCTTTTTTGCCTGCTTATGCATTCGAGGTGCTTCCCGTCGATTCTCAATTGCGTCCCGAATTTCCCTGTTCCACCATCGTTTTGACTTTCGCTTTCCCCTCCAGCAACTCTTTTGTTTCTCTTTCGTAATTTCAGTCCTTATTAGATTAAGAAGCTCATTATAATCCCAATGATGGCGTGGAGGCGCTCGCTGCGTGCTTTAGTGGGATAGGAGAGCGCTAGATGGCGGCTGCGGATTCACAGCATATCCACGGAGTGAATCCACGCACGCCTATCCACGCACGCAGCGAGCGCCTCCGCGCCATCTATTGATCAATTCACGTGCTAGTTAAGCAGCACCGCAGCGCTCAGACAGACAGACAGACAGACGGACCCACACACACACAGACAGACACACAGACAGATGGACGGAAGGACAGACAGAAGGGCAGAAGCTTCGCCCCACTCATCATCATTCACTCCGTGGATATGCTGTGAATCCGCAGCCGCCATCTAGCGCTCTCCTATCACACTAAAGCACGCAGCAAGCGCCTCCGCGCGATCTATTGATCGATTCACGTACTAGCTAAGCAGCCCCGCAGAGCCATCTCGTGATCATTCTGAGACCTCGAGGTGGCTACGACGACGACGACGACGCGGAACTAGCCTATGCCCTAAGGAGCTTCGCCCCTAAAAGGAATTTTTTTCATCTAGGCAGTTGCTCCTTTTCTACGTGTAAAGACGCCGACAACAATGGTCACTGGGCGCGTGTCCCCGAGCAACCCTTTTGGGCGCGAGAGGCCTTTTCCCAACAGGAACCGGTTCCAAGGACATTTCAGAGGTGACGAGGAGGAGAGGCCATGGAAACTCGACGCGCTGACGTGCGCCTCGGACATCCTGAATAGAGTTACTGTACATACTCCCTACGGGAGCAGAATTGCGCCTATGTCCGCCATCATGAGAGCGCAAGCAACCAATGTCTTGAGGGAAAGCCAACTGTCACATTCCCAGCAGGCTAGCTTCTCGTAACCTCTGTGATCATGGTGAAACAAAACAGCACTAACCCGGTGTTATATCCACCGTATCAGGGACAATCGATGACCACCTGATCCACCATGTGCATTTGAACAATGATAGCTGTTCTATTTATTGTGAGTGATGTTGGTCGTTTTAGCCAACACGTCGCCTACCGCAAGATGTTTTAGGGGCGAAGCACCTTAGGGCCAAGCTTGCAGCGGCGTGACCGTGTGTGGGTGTGCGCCGATCCTGGAGGCTGTGCAGTCAGACTGTGTGTGTGTGGGGGGGGGGGGGGCGATCCCGCATGCAGTACACCCAGACAGTGTCGTCTGCTGTCGTGAGAGAGAGCGAACGGCGCGCGTTGACTATGGAAACGCTCTTTCTTCGATGAACGCTTTACCAGCTCGCAAGGAACGAGAACGCGCCCTCGCTGGCGAGAGACAACGCTGACGCAGGCAGCGTCTCCTAGCGAGTTTCTTGATTGAAAAAACCGACTGCTCGCGCTGCACAACCGTTCACCGGGCACCCTGTATATATAGGCACTTGATCTTGACCTGCAATGTAGTGCCGGTGGGAGATTTCTCTTGTGCGTAGTTGAACCGTAAGGATTCGCAGCGTATGCGTTAACTAAAGGTAATCTGGAACTCGGCACGATATACGACTTGGGAGCGCAGCAACCTCATCAACACCAAAACCATAAATGACAGCGCATGTGTAAACATACACACGCGTTGTCACTCATTTACATGCATGAGTGGGCAATGTCACGGGTGATTTACGATAACACCGAACATTCCACAGTGCTTCCCCCACTCGTCATGGTTCACTTCCTGGAGATGAGTGAATTATTTTCCGTCACGGCCTCGTGGTGCCACCTGTCGAAAAAAATCTCAACAAGTAGCGATAAACAAACTCAAGATAAAAAACTGTGGTTGATCCCTCTCTCATAGGAATCTGTATAACACGAAAGTGAAACCTGTCTTCGCAAAGTTGTAGAATGCATTAGCGGCAGTCTGGCGATTGGAGGGACGGGAGATGGGTTGGGTACCGTGAACATGTAAACGCGTTACGTGGCACTGACACCTAGGCGCGGCACAGGAATCCTCGACAGTTGTGCACAAGCGAACGTTCTCGAACGACTCGCATTGCTCCGGAGACAATGAATTGCAAGCGCCGAAGCCCTGCGCAAACCTGCTATAAACAAGGAGCGACCGTAAATGGTGAGATCTTGCAAGCGAAACCGAACGGGTTATCAGCGAATCGTTTTGCAAACACACCGCCTTTTGCAGCGAAAGGCGCGTCATTTGCTTGTCGACGGCTGTCATTGCGTATGTAGAGCAGTGCGCGTCGCAACTTAACACGCCTGGCCACGCAAGACAAATTTTGTAGTGGTGGCGCTCGTACTGTGTTCCTGGAAGGAGTCCTCACGATGCTACCACGCCCCTAACTTCCGCGGCGATCGAGGCGCGAAGAATACCGAAGCGTTCACCACCAGCGCTCATCAGAACGACAATATCCTTCGCTATATCATTCCTAGATGGCGGTACCAATGCAGAAGCGAACTGAGAGTACAGTGGAAGGGAGGCGATGTTAATTTAAGAGTAAGTTTGCGTATTGAACACTAATATCCACTGTACTAAACAAAAACGCCTTTATTTTAACCAGACGACAATTACATGCAACTGGTAAAGTGCTGTAATGAAGATATAATGCCCGTCTGTTCCCTAAATAACCAACGTTGCGGTGGTGCGTCGGTACAGCTTCCAGCTCGTTTCGTCAAAGCCCGGGCGAATGTGGGTTCGAGTTCGAGCGGGTGGAACTTTTTCATTGTAAACGTATGTTCATTTGCTCAGACATCCACTTCCGTTACGGAAGCACGTCACTGATTTCGTGATGGACCCTGGCATGAAACACGTTCGTGTCAAAAACATTTGCTGAGCGACATTTTCCGAAAATGGGAAGATTTGAAGTCACATAGCTTTCGCGTACGCAGGCCTGCATGATGCTTTGTTGGTTATCGAATCAAGCTTTTAAAAAGTAGTGACGCGGTGGCGCTGCGATCCAACGTGTTCACCTGCTTCTGAGGGGCAGTTCTTCCGCAGTGCATGGTTGCAAGCTGCGAATGGAAAAAAGACGCGCAACTCTGTCTCCCTGCGGGAGGCTATACAGTAACTCCATCCTGAAAACGATGCAGCGCCGCACGCGGGACAAGCGCAGGACTACGCGCCAGTTCAGGCGCACGAATTCGAAGGCAGCGCCACCTAGGCCTCCCCGAAAGCAGCAAAAAGGAGAACGAATTGCTTTTACACGCTATGAAACTGGGTGTCTCATAGGGTGAAGTACACTTGTAAGACGTACTTAACTGCTTTTCAGCAGAATATGTATGCCTGCGTAAGCTGGTTCTGTTACACTTGGAAATTGACAAACACGCTGTTGCGTGATGCTAGCGGCGTCTTTTGCACCACTTTTAGAGCAAAATTAAAAACATTTTTTTCGTATGGAGTAAACGTGTGCTCCTCCCGTTAACGTGAAACATGATCTCACAATTTCCACCACAATCTAAAAAAGCTTTCCGAGGGTAGACAGTCTTTTTAAGCTGGATAAATGGCCAGCGAGGCATCTTAAGCGAGAAAGCTGGAGCAACAGAGACGGCAAATTTGATACAAAGAATGGAAACGTGCAATAAAAAATAATAACACCGGCACACATGCAAAATGGGACAGAAAATAAATGAGAAGGGAGAATATTTTCGATAACGCAAGGAGAAGCTCCTTGGCATTTCCAGTCCGATCGAGTTTTCCAATAGATGAAAAACAAATTTACGCGGCCTTAATGTTCCATTTCACTTTCTTCAATAGGGGATATTCAAAATGTAGAGCGCCATCTGTTGACATCCCCGCAAGCGTCATCAGCGATGTCCATCGGGGTGCCGGAAACCGAAACTTGCGGCATCTCAGCATGTACCGGCTGCTAGGTGCTGCTTGTTTGCGGTCGATCCGCGATATTTTATCACTGCTACGTGCCGCTGTGCATGCAACGTGTATCCGTGACGCGCTGGGAACAACGCAACACCTTTTTAGGGGCGAAGCTCCTTATGCTGTGGGTCGTTCCATCCTTTGCCCCCTCGTAGCCACCTCGTCTAGTTCGTGAAGTGCTCACTAGATGGCGTGATGGCGCTGCGGTGCTTGCTTCATTCAGATGTATGGGAACGCGTACTATGGGAGCGCTTGGCGCACGAGACCGCTAGGTCTCGTGCTCGCTCTTCAATGCGCTCGCTCTGGGATGATCTCAGAATGATCACGAGATGGCGCTGCGGTGCTGCTTAGCTAGTACGTGAATTGATCAATAGATGGCGCTGCGGCGCTCGCTGTTTTTGCACATGCTGTGAGGAAGATAGGGAAATGACGGAGCATGTTCTGATTGAATGCGGAAATATCCGCCCAGGTGTACGTTTGGGCACCACCCTAAAGGAAGCCTTGGGTTTTAGGGCGAACAACGGGAAGCTGAACATAGCCGCGACTGAAATAAGTAAGAGACATTTAGAATACTGGTGGCAGAAAACTAGAGAGAACGGACAAAAATAATTATAGAGAAAAATAAGGACCTTCTGCCATAAGGGGCAGGGAACTGGGCTATGAATTTCCGTTTTTTCTATAGTATGACCGATTTGATTGAAGTAAATTTAAAAGGCATGAGGAAAATTTAAAGAGAGAGAGAGAAAAAAATGCTTAAATCTTCTTACGAGCCTGGTGGCGCACATGTCACCACCCCGCTACAAAGGGGACGCTCATAGCATCCATCCATCGATTTTTTACGCTGTTTCGTTGTGGCGTCGTAGCCACGCTCGCCCTCGGCGCGTGCCTCCCCGCGCGCGAGCTCTCTCACTCTTCCATCTGCTGTCTTGTGAGAGAGAGCGAGCGAAAGGCGCGTGTTGACTATGGCAACGGCCTTTCTTCGATGAACGCTCTACCAGCTCGCAAAGAAGGAGAACGCGCCCTTACCCGCGAGAGACAACGTTGACGCAGGCAGCGTCTTCTAGCGAGTTTCTTGATTGAAAAATACCGACTGCTCGCGCTGGAGAACCATTCACCAGCCACCCATATATATATATATATATATTGTAACGCACATACAATAAGTGATTTGGAAGAAAGGTAGAAGAGTAGGACGAAGCCACTCGCCGCCTACTCCTCGAAATGCGACAGCGTCGTCCCACGAAAACATAGTGGCCTAGGCGATTCTTGAAGGCAAGGCTCATCACAGACACAGTCCCACCGGTATCAACTAGGACCATCGTCGGTATTCCGTCAACCAGCACATTCACTTTGTTTTTTAACCATCACAGCAGGCAGAGGTATTTCTTCCAAAGACCGTCCGGCGACCTCACCTCCATCGGCCGCGGATGCTAGTTTCCCGACGGTGGTGGAGGTGAACGGCGCCGAGAGGACTGGAGAACGATGGTAGCGGTTAGTCGGTGGCGTAAGGCTACGTTCAGATGTTGGCGAATCGCTGCGTCTGGTCTCGTGCGAGAAACGATCCCCCGGAAAAGAATTGGCCGTCCGCGGGTCATGGGATGTGCAGTTTCCAGGTGGTGGAAGCGTCGGTGGTGACCTTCGCGACTGACGGCGATGAGGACAATACCGTACTACGTGTCCTTCGGAACCACAGCTGTAGCACACGGGAGGTTCACGGTCGACCGCATAGTCACCCAAACCAATGTTAAGTCGTTGCCGGCGGCGGCCGAGTCCGTTCTCACTTGCGTAACTTGTCCCTGATGCTCGCTGAAATCCATAGTATCGGCCGAAATTCGGGTTTTGTAGGCCTGGCCATGCGGTCGACGTTGTTCTGGCAGCGAGCCGGCATCATAAGTGCCGGGGCTTGGACCATAATAATGCGGCTGCTTCCATCGTGGTCGGGCGCCATAGGTAAAACCTCTTGCAGGGACATGTGGTGGCTCTCTAGTCACGTATTCACAATTAACCGGTTACGCGGAAACGGATGAAACAGCTGTTTCCACAACTGGCGGCGGCCTTGCATGATAAGCATCCCTTTGAGTCACTTGTGTGTGCAGGCTGAGCTCTTCCCGAACTATCTGTCGGATCGTAGAAGCAAGGTCGAGAGAATGGTCATCAGCTATGCTTGCAACGTTCGTAACATTGGCTAACCTGCCAAACTTCGGAATGATGCGTCTCGTCTTGAGTTGCTCGAACGTGCGGCAGTGCCGAATGACGTCGGCGACAGAGGCTAGGTTATCCTTTCTTATCAGGAAGTTGTAAACATCTTCAGCTATTCCTTTTAGTATGTGTCCTACTTTATCTTCCTCGGGCATTCGAGAATCCACCATCCTGCACAGCTTTATCACTTCTTCATTGAAGGTCAAGCATGTTTCACCTGGCACTTGCGCACGTTGTAGTAGCGTCTGCTCTGCCCTTGTCTTTTTCGTGGTGGAAACGCCGAAGCGCTCTTTGATTTCAGTGACAAATCTCTCCCATGTTGTCAGCGTCTCCTCGTTATTTTCAAACCACACCAAGGCAGTATCCGTTAGAAAGAACACGACGTTCGAAAGCTGGGCAGCTCTATCCCGCTTGTTGTAAGCGCTCACCCGTTTGTAGTGGATGAGCCACTCTTCGACGTCTTCTCCCAGTTTTCCGCCAAAGGGTCGCGCATCTCGAAGCTGTTGAACGGTATTGGCAGGCCCAGGAGCTCCGATCGGCCGTTGGTCTTCTCCGTTACGGGACATCTCGATCTCGGGTGGATGCGGTGGAAGCCCAGCAATGCAACGGATTCGTCGAGCTTGTAGTGGTCGGACCTCCGTCTTCGGGTGTCGGTTACCCAGCGCCTTCCACCAAAACTGTTACGAAGTGCTGGGAAAAGATGGTTTTATTAACAGGAGATGGATGTTGATGATGTCGCAGTTCGGTCTCTAAGCTCTTCGTCCTCCTCTTCCGCAGCGCCAGTTGTCCTTCCTCGGGCTATGAAAATTGCCCTTTTCCACGAATTTTCATGCAGCCCAATAGGGGCGCTAACTGCAGACCTTGCTCCAGTTTGCACCCCTCCCAGTAACGGCCCTTCCGAAGAGATAATGCTCAGTATGATAAGCAAGAATTTATGCACGTCTGAGCGTCAAGCGCTCGTGCAGGTTCTTTCGCGACATGTTGCTGCATTCGACTTTAATCACAGAGATGCACCACTTCACCTACCATCGTCCCGAGCTCGTCACGAATAGATACCGGCACCGCGCACCCAATCCGCCAGAAGCCATACAGAGTGTCATCGTCCGAGCGCAAAGTTATAGCCGAACAAGTAAAGGAAATGATGGACAAGGGCGTCGTTCAGGCATCTTCTAGCCCATGGGCCGCTCCGGTAATCCTGGTTCGAAAGAAGGATGGTTCATGGAGGTTCTGCGCAGATTATAGGCGTTTGAATGCAGTAACCAAGAAGGATGTGTATCCACTACCACGAATCGACGACGTTATAGATTGCATACACTCTGCATCTTATTTCTCGACACTTGATTTGCGATCAGGCTATTGGCAAATACGTATGGAGCCTAAAGACAAAGAAAAGACCGCCTTCGTGACCCCGGATGGTCTATACGAATTTAATGCTATGCCTTTTGGTCTTTGTAATGCCCCTGCCACGTTTGAGAGGTTCATGGATACTATATTACGTGGTTTAAAGTGGGAGGTATGCATGTGCTATCAAGATGATTCATTTTCGGCCGTACCTTTGAAGAGCATAACACTCGCCTCAACCTTGTTCTGGATTGCATCGAAAAGGCTGGACTTGTTTTAAACGCAAAGAAATGTTGGTTTGGCGAACGTCAAACATTGGTTCTCTGACACTTAGTCGACAGAGAAGGCGTTAGACCCGATCCTCGTAAAATTGAAGCAGTCAGCTCCTTCAAACCACCGCAGGCAGCACGACAACTCGGCTCATTCATTCGCCTCTGCTCATATTTTCGCCGTTTTGTACCCCGATTCGCCGACATCGTTTATCCGTTGACATGTATGTTGTGGCAGGACACGGCCTTCAAATGGACACCAGAGTGTGACGCTTCATTTTCGACACTAAAGTTTATACTGACATCAGCACCCCTCTTGCGTCACTTTGACCCATCTCGACCCACTGAAGTCCACACTGATGCTAGCGGAATTGGAATAGGGGCAGTGCTTGTACAACGTCACAACAACGTAGAACATGTAGTTGCATATGCAAGTCGCTGTCTGAGCAAATCGGAGCGCAATTATACGGTCACCGAGCAAGAATGCCTGGCAGCTGTGTTCGCCGTCCCGCAATTCAGATGTTATCTTTACGGAAGGCCATTTAAGATAGTCACCGACCACCATTCCTTATGCTGGCTGGTCGGTTTTCGGGATCCATCTGGTCGCCTCGCACGCTGGGCGCTGCACCTTCAGGAATACGACATTGTGGTCTCGTACAAGAGTGGCCGTCGTCACGCCGACGCGGACTGCCTTTCCCGCATCCCTCTGGCAACTACTGGGAGCGGTGATGATAGTTTTGACGACTGCATTGCGGCTACTACTTGTACATTCCCTGACACGGCAGACTTTCAACGTGAGCAACGCAACGACCTCACCCTAGATCCACTCTTTGCCGCAGCCCGTACTTCTCAAGGCCGCGGTCGTTTCACTATTCGTGATGACTTGCTATACAAGAACAACTACTCTGGGAGTGGAGTACGTTTCCTCCTAGTTGTCCCCGAGAACCTTCGTTCCGACGTCCTACGCGCCATGCATGACGATGCGACATCAGGCCATTTTGGATTCGTACGAACGCTGCACCGCACGCAGGAACGCTTTTACTGGCCTAACATGTACCAAACAACCAAGCGCTATGTCGCTAGTTGTGAAACGTGCCAGCGTCACAAGCGACCGACCACTGCTGCACCGGGCCCTCTCCGGCCTTTAACCCCTCCAAGTACACCTTTCCAGCAAGTAGGCATCGATGTTATGGGTCCATTCCCGCCATCTGCTAACAAGAACCGTTGGATAATCGTCTGCGTGGACCATCTTACACGGTACGCTGAAACAGCCGCCATACCTTCATCCACCGCTGCTTGCGTGGCGGTATTCCTGCTGCGTTCCGTCGTCCTTCGTTACGGCCCACCACGTGTTATCATCAGCGACCGTGGTCGGCAGTTCACCGCCGACGCCGTTGAAGAGCTCCTTCGCCTGTGCACTTCAGAGTTTCGTCACTCCACGCCGTATCATCCGCAGACCAATGGTCTCGTTGAGAGGACAAACCCAACTCTGACCAACATGCTTGCCATGTACGTTTCTTCAAATCATAAGAACTGGGACGAAGTGCTGCCCTTCATAACATACGCATACTATACGGCGAAACACGAAACCACGAACTACAGCCCATTCTACCACCTCCTGTATGTAAGGTTACCGTGCAGACCTTTGGATACTTTCTTGCCATTTGTCCTGCACAACGACGATTCTGCGTCTAAGACTGTGTGTCTCGCGGAAGAAGCTAGTCGAATAGCCCGTCTGCGTACTTTGGCCTAGCAACACCGTTCAAAAGAGCGATACGACGGGTGTCACAAGAATGTTTCTTTCGCCAAAGGTGATTTGGTGCTTCTCTGGACGCCCCAACGCAAGCGTGGAATGTGCCAAATGTTCCTTTCCCAGTATTCAGGCCCACTCGTTGTTCTGGATCGTTTGAGTGAACTTACGTATCTAGTAGCTCGCCTTTTGCGCAATGGTCGGCGATCAAGCAAAACGCAGGTGACACACGTTGCTCGCCTGAAACGTTTCTACCCCCTTGCTTCCTCCTGACTCGCCCTACTGGCTTCGTCTGCTTGCGGGGCAGTGTAACGCACATAGAATAAGTGATTTGGAAGACAGGTAGAAGAGGAGGACGAAGAGCTTAGAGACCGAACTGCGACATCACCAACATCCATCTCCTGTTAATAAAACCATCCTTTCGCAGCCCTTTGTAACAATATAGGCACTGGATCTTGACTTGCAATGAAGTGCCGGTGGGCGATTTCGCTTGTGCGTAGTTGAACCATAAGGATTCGTAGCGTGCGCGTTAACTAAATTAATACGGACATAGGCACGATCTACAATGAACATCCGGAGCTTCGCCCACTCGTCATCATTCACTCCGTGGATATGCGTGGATTTTTTTCATCTAAATGCCTTCACTGTTTTAACGGCGAAAAAGATAAAATGCACACTGTCACCGCCGCGCAGGTAATCTCATCGAAGATATTAGCATTGGGTGTTGTGAGTGAGTTTCCGTGAACGTGAGTTGCTTTCCCAGCGACAAAAGCGGATTTAAGACGCACATGTTTAACAGATCTTCAGCGGACCGGTACATCATGCACGCACGATCGAGAGAGCATGATGGCACGCTTTTTGCCTGTATTCTTTTCACGGACGAAAACGAGTGTTCGCGAGAATAAATGTGCGTAAGTTTATGGCGTGGTTTCAGCGTACATAGCATTTGTTTCAAGGTAGTATGCGTACACTGTGCATCCGCGAAGATGTGCGACATGCAATTCTAAGAACATCACGTCATTACCACAATAAGCATGCTATGCAAGTTTCTTGACGCTGTACCATGAATCAACGTTCATCAAAGCTAGATGCTGTATATGTCATCAGAATTTTCAGGTTCTGTTTTTGATGTGGATGTATGTGATCGATAGCTCAAAATATCTACGGCCAAGCAGCTCGGCCGTCGATCGGCGCGCTCATTGCCCACTGAAGTAGGCATTCGGCACGCGCCAGTACTGAGCATCGCATTGCATCCGTAAACCTGATCCTTTGTGCGCCTAATCAACTGCTTGGCGACCATAAGATTAAAGCAAACAAACTTAAAAGCACTTGGAAAGCTGGTATAGGGCGCACCTGCACGTAAGGCAACGCAGGCACGGTCGTGTTGTTCCTCCTAAGTCCCGTATTTTCCTCTCTATATGTAATGCCCTTCCTCGAAAAAGAAAGCTGCGGAGAAAGGTAGCGGTTAAGGCGACCTTGTCGAGCCTCATTTTTGTTATGTTCTCAAGAACCAAGCGAGTACTTTCGCCGCGCGTACCTCCACCCTTTAGTAAGAAAAATATGGCAAGTATCTGGCGACACTGGCAATAAGTCTTCATCCTCTGACACACGTACTTGCCACATGCGTTAGTCCTCATCAGACCAACAGACGAAGCAGCGGATAAATTGTACTATCGTATCAGAAGTTAAACACCGGCTGCACATACAAACTTCAAAACGCGATAGACTAGTTTTTCCGAGACGTACCTGGCTCATGTGTCCATGCACTGCTTATTTCTAGAAGATATGAAACACACAAATGCGAAGGATAGATATGCCTGCGGCTGGAGAAACGAGAGGTAGCATGGAGCACAGCGACGCTCAGAAACAACGTGGTTCTGACGCGCGTTTCTAACGCATTGGTATAAGTAAAGTGGAGCATTGTATTTCCATACCTGCTTACCTTAGACATTCCTACACTCGGGCCTTCTAGGCAACCAAGAATTCCCTCGAACGCGTACCTCCGATCGGAAGTACGTGTCGCAAAATGGGAAATCTCGGCCTACTATTTCCGTTACGAAGCAGTGTGCTTGTAGCAGCTGCCTTCCGGGTGGGTACTTAAGAGCGCAAGACTTCGTTACTGTGCTCTCGGCGACTTTTGGGAGCACTGAGCTCCCCCGACCTTTCGTAGCAGTATGACGCCGAAAATGTCTGTGTTTTCTTGGCCGGAAAGAACCATCAGTGACAGCCCCCCAGCCTCTCCCAACGCCAACAATAGCAGACGATTTGGCGGCGGCGCCCTGAAGAACATGTCGGACGCTCCCAGTGTTGTCAGATCACAATGCATTATGAATATCCCCTATACCGCTAGGCCCAAAAATTTGCTTAGCTTTTCGTTTACTTGGGTACACGTACGTTACGTGAATTCAGTCACATGTGGCTCATATATACAGCCAAATAGGCAAAGCGGCATCAGCCTCACCCGCTTGCCCAATGCGGGTATACGCCGCTCTGTCCGTGCGCTAAAAAAGATCATAATCAACGTGAACGAGGCCCATGTCCGAATTAAATATCAGCTTGCCCTTTGTTACCATGCGCACGTTGGATACTCACGATAGCAAGACAGCTTGTGCCGGGCTGCGTCCGCCTTTAGGCACCGACTGCTGCAATAGGACGCTAGGCCGCAATCGATGCACTTAACACGGCCGGGCTCGCTGCATTCGGGCCGCTGGCACACGCCCAATGGACCCACTGCGCATAGTGTCGAACCACGTTTTACTTGTTTTATTGATACCATCAAGGTGAAACATTACAGAGGGGAATGGGATTTACTACAGTATTGCACACAAATAAAATATGCAAGTGGTCAACAAAAAGCAGAAGCAAAGAGAACATTGTGCAAATAACGTGCGGATCAATAGATTGCAGTGTAAGTGCTGACACACATTACAGAAAAACATTGGGCATTGATGACTGAAACAACGATGGCTGTCTAATTGAAGAAGGAAGATGGTTCCAGTCCACAGATGTACGTACGTGGTATAAATGAGTCATAGAATACTTTGCTTTCGCATAAAATTACGCCAACTTTGTGCCCATGATCAAGACGCGATGATACGTATGTGGGTGGCAGGATGCAATTAGTTATGCAGTGTTTCGTGATAAAATATTTTATGAAAGCGGCAGAGTCGCTCAAGTTTGCGACGGTTTGTTGGTAGTGGTAAGCCTAAGTTTGATTTCATGATAGATACACTGACAGTGCGATGAAAGTTTGATAAAATGAAACTGCGCTACTCTGTTCGGAATCATTTACAACTGATTTGTAAGGATTTCGATGCCTGGGTCCCATATTGCCGATGCATATTCTAACTGAGAGCGAGCGAACGATAATTTTGTAGAGAACCAGCTTCGTGTCAGTGGGGGCTGAATGAAAGTTGCGTGTGAGGTACCTGAGCATGTAATTAGCTTTCGTGACAATCTATTCGATGTGCGTATTCTAAGAAAGAGCGGAAGTGATGTGAATGTCGAGGTATTATATAATTCGACTGCTTCTAAAGCGTTGCCACCTAAATAATAAGTCGATAAGATAGAAGGAGAGCGGGAAACGCGCATGAGTTTAGATTTTTTACGTTTAATGTCATGTGCCATTTTCTGCACCATAGGTCAATATTGTTAATATCGGACTGCAAAGCGCATGTATCATCAGATGTTATTTCGCGGGAAAGAACGCAATCATCACCAAATAGCTGGATGGACGAAGAAACGCAGTTCGGCAAATCGTTAATATGTATATCAACGATATATAGCGCTCTGTATTCCTTTAGATTAGAAAAAGTACGGGACCAAGCAGAGTACCTTGTGGCACACCGGAGATAACAGGATGCAGGGGGGAGCTAACGTCATTGGCGCTCACGAACTGTTGACGGGAGGTTATAGAAAACACTCGAGCTATTTTATTATGTTAGTACCGGTTACGACCATGCGAGATATTAGTCGGAGTAGCTGGTGGCATACTCTATCAAACGCTTTAGCGAAATCTAAAAAAACGCAGTCGGCAATGGAGCGGCGATCGAGAATGGCATGTAACTTATGGGTGAACAAAAGAAGTTGCGTTTCTTAGGAGTATGTACGAAATTCGTGTTGATCGCGGTGAAAAAACCACGAGTTAGATTTCAGAAACGTGACAATTTTCGAGAAAAAGATGTGTTGTGATAATATCTTACTGGGTACGCTGGTAATCGACATGGGCCTGCATAGTTATGAGGAGAGTGTTTGGATCTACATTTGTGCAGTGGGACCACCTTCCCTATCTTTCAATGTGATCGTAATTCGTCATTTTTCAGTGACTTCTGGGATATTTCAGTCAATATTATTGATAATACAGTTTGGTGCTTTTTAAGAACTTGGAACTTACATTATCTACACCGGCAGGTGGGAATAGTTTCAGGTTGTTAATAACTGCAGCAACACCATAAGGTTGGTCCACCACCGGGTACATTGGCAAATAATTATGACCGCAAAAGGTAGGAAACACAACGAAGGAAGGTATGGTGCGAAGGTACGAAGGAAGGAAGGTAAGGAAAGTACTACATAGGTATGGTCGAGAAAACGCTCTTTTTTTTCAGGCTAAACACTGCTCCACACAATTAGATGAAGTAAATGAGGAAAACTGGTGAGAACACCGGACCCGCCATCGTCCGCCAAAAGTTACGGAATCGTTGTTTATGGGGTGCGCCTAGCCTGCGTGGTATAACTCGTAGGTTCGTAGGTTCGGCTGGTAAAACTCGTAGGTTCGGCTGTCGACGCTTACCGAAAACACGTACCACGCGGGAGCCCTCTTGGCCCTGTCTTTCGGTACTGTCGAAGCGAAGGAAGCTTTAAATGCGAAGCATTTCTTAGCGAACTTCGACGACTTTGAGCGTATCTATCTATCTATCTATCTATCTATCTATCTATCTATCTATCTATCTATCTATCTATCTATCTATCTATCTATCTATCTATCTATCTATCTATCTATCTATCTATCTATCTACGACTTTGTGCTCTCCTGGCCGTTCCGTTAGTTAATGGGATGTATAGGAAAATTGGTGCGCCACATGACTGCATGACGAACATAAATAACAGGTCATAACATGAAAATCATGACGTACATGTCATGAGCGGCATGATTTACGTGCCACGGTCTTGGTGCTCTTGCGGCCGTTTCGTAAACCTCATAGGTACCGAAATCGGCATAGCGAGACAACAATGCAGATCCATTTTACGTTCCTGATGCGTGCTTCGCATTTCCTTGATTCCCACTGCACGTGGGATCTGCCATTTTTTAACGGCGAAGCTGCTAGGTCAGCCTTCCACCATCCGATGTCGCGCAGTTGTACTTGATAGCATGCCGACCCCGGTGGCAGTGCATCGTGTGAAGTGCAGAAAACGATGCGCTGTAGGTTGCGAGTGTGTGCGCTATTATCTCTGTGTTTAGCTCGAAGTTGTGGGTCGAATCCCCGCCGCTGCGGTTGCGCTTCCATAGTTCGAAATTCAAAGAAAGAACGAAAGAAAGAAAGAAAGAAAGAAAGAAAGAAAGAAAGAGAAATTCATGGGTGACTGCATTGAGCAGCACTTTAATAAACACCAACTCAACATTAATCCGAAGTTCTCTATTATGGTAGTAGGTCACGCAGGATAGGACAAGGACAGGAAGAAAGAAAGAAGGGACGGCTCCCTTGGGACAAGCGTCTAGGTGTAACTAATTAAACGCAGCTTTGCCGTTCAACCGTCTTCATAGAAAGCTTTGATGTAGCGCAAAAACAACACACGGGGACACGAGAAGGCACATATGGACACCACACAGCGCTGTGTGGTGTCCATATGTGCCTTCTCGTGTCCGTGTGTTGTTTTTGCGCTACATCAAAGTTTTTAGTATGAACCACCAACAAGCCCACATCGCAACTCTCGTCTTCGTAGAGTTGAAGGGGCGATGACTTACTTGTTTTACTTACAAGAAATTAATATTACGCCAACAGAAAGCATAGCATGATTCATATAGACGCCATATTTACAGATTACGTGCACTGAATACCACAGCGCGCGGTCGCAGTGATGGAGTGCCCCGAAGCGGCTTGTTGCGTGAGAGGCCAATCACTGACAGCAAACTGTGTGTGAAATGTGTTCTCATACTAAGCTGTCTGTGAGTAACCAAATCTAGTGTGACGCAATGAAACCGAAATGCGACAATCGCACGGTTTCGCTATTCAGTTCGTACCGTTCCAACCCAGGGGCATCACTTTCCTCTACACGGACTGATAAGCTCGTGACATAAGCTCGTGGCAATAACGTTTCAGGTCTCTACCAAGCGAGTTATTGCCGCCACTCTCGTCATGCACTCTGCCTTCGCAACGATGACTATAATGGACATTTTTATTATGCTAATCAAAGCATAATTTTCGGGTGCTTTTGCGTCCCTCGATCAATCGAAAGCATTTGACAAGGTTGAACGTCGTTACTTATTCGCAGTACTGAGAAAACGTGTTTTGCCGGACAAGTACGTAAGATGCTTTGAGCTGCCATACGAGGGAACCAAGCGTCACCTAGTCGAAGGCGACATGAGTAGAAGCTTCCTTGTGCTTAGGCAGAGATGCGCGGCCGCTGCAGATGAGCTCAAAAATTTTCCCATACCGGGAATCCCGCAAACTGATGTTGCGTCTTACGCTAACAACATTTCCACCTTTGAAAAAAGGAATGACACTGGAAATCCTTGGAGCCATTTCGAGAGTAATCGGCTCTCTCCGGCGCGCACTTGAATAAAGGCGAGCCGGTGCGTTTTCGATCTTCAGCCGACAACCTCAAGGTCGGGCTGAATATGGGATATTCAAAATGTAGAGCGCCATCTTTCGACATCCCCGCAAGCGTCATCCGCCATCTTCTTCAGGGCGCCGGAAACCGAAACTTGCTGTATGTCAGCCTGTATCGACAGCTGTCTGCTGCTTTTTTGCGGTCGCTCCGTGATGTTTTCCGACTGTCGTGGTGCACCCATGTGCCCGTGACCCGAAGGGAACAAGGCCACATTGCTTTTATGAAAATACCTTCATTATTTCAGCGACGAAACAAAATACAATGCTTAAGGTCGTGATGTGATCCGCGGTGAACGAAGATTAAGTGTTCGTGCAGTGGCGGAGCTAGTTAAGTTGGATAAGGAAGCTGCTCGATGCATTTTAACCGGCGAATTACACATGAGGAAACTTTGTTCGAAGGTTGTTCCAAAAGTTCCGTCCGATGACCAAAAGCAGTGCCGCGAGGACGTGTTTGTGCACATGTTAGAACTCACTGTACATGAGCCAAATTTGTTGGAATCTGTTGTAGCACGTGATGAGACATGAATTTTTACCAGGAACTTTTACCTTTTGCACGAATTATGAAATTAAGCGCCAATCGATGCAGTGGAAGTCTCCAGGATCCCCAAGATCCAAAGCCAAAAAAGCACGCATGGCAAAATCAAAATACAAGGCACTTTTAATTGTCTTCTTCGACATTAATGGAATTATAATGACCGAGTGGGTTCCCAGTGGTCAGATAGTTAATCAACGATACTATATTGAAGTAATGAAAGGACTTCGTGAAAAAATCTGAAAAAAAGGAGGGAGGCACAGTTGTGGAGTAATTGATTTCCGGGGTTTTACGTCCCAAAGCCAGGTATGAGCATGATAGCCACCGTAGTGGAGGGCTAAGGGAATTTAGACCACCCGGGATTCTTTAACGTGCACACACATCGCACAGTACACGGACCTCAACATTTCGCCTCCATCGAAATGCACCTGCCACGGCCGGGATTCGATCCCGCGACATTTGGATCAGCAGCCGAGTGTCATAACCACAAGACCACCGCGGTGGGTCTGGAGTGATTGATGGCTGTTACACCCGCTCATACGGCCCTAACTGTCAAGTAGTTTCTCACCAGCAAAAACATTACTGTGATGGGGCATCCTCCTTATTCACCTAATTTTGTTCTATGCGATATTTTCCTTTATTTCCTAAAATTAAATCTTGCTTACAGGGAACCCATTTTACCATAGTTGAAGATGTTCAGGCAAAAACGGAGAACCTCCTGAACGGCCTTCCAAAGACCTCGTTCCGGAACTGTTACCAGCAACGGCAGCACCGAATGCAGAAGAGCGTGGATGTTGAAGGGGGCTACATTGAAGGCGATATATATATTGTCATGCAGAACTGATTCTGTAAGTATACAATGGCTTATTGGACCAGTCGGGTGTGCGTGCGTGCGTGCGTGTGCGTGTGTGTGTGTATGTGTGTGTGTGTGTGTCTCCCACCTCGTATCTTATTCTACGTTACAAGATGTACGCTTTGGGCGAATGCGCAGGAATAGCTGCGCGAATGTACTTCATTGTTTAGATTTTTGCTTCTTTTATTTGTTTTAAATGCGAAACATTTCTTAGCGAACTTCGGCGACTTTGAGCGTATCTATCTATCTATCTATCTATCTATCTATCTATCTATCTATCTATCTATCTATCTATCTTTCCGCGCTCTCTCGTCGCGGCTGCATTGCTACCAACGTGCAAGGTGTACGAACGAGTTTCAACGGCTGCACGCAGTCTGTCTACGCGTTTATCGTTTATCGTGTACCGCATTTATCGATCATTCAAGTTGATTGCGCGATTCCTTGGCGAGTGTACCTCGTAAGACAATGCCCATCCCAACTGTGACATCGGTTGTATATGAACACAAGCCTGTGCCTTTTGGTGAGACTACAGTGTCGTCGCCGAATTTGTATTGCGGACTCACAGCTGTAGAGTGCAGAGCGGATGCCAAAATTCCGTAAGTTGCTGGCCAGTTTTCAAAATGGGCCGTGGTACACATTGTTGTGATGTTAAAGCACCGGTTCCACTTTATATATTATTTGTGTCGCGAGGTGCGTAGGCTCTTTATTTTCGAATAAAGAGCCTACGTACATTGTCCCAAAGCAGTTTTACTTCATGTAGTTAATCCTGTGCTTGTATCAAACACCCTTTGTGTGGTGACTTGCAGTTCTCGTAACATTATCTTTTCTTGCCCGTATTTTTAAAGGTAACGTGATACCGAACACGCGCTCCTTGGTGCAGGACACGTGCGGCAGTTCGGCACGCGATGGCATTTTTAAAATAGCCTTGAAAAGTTGTTCCTCTTCTAATATCTGTTCACAAAGCACCTTGCACCTATCATTTAAGGACATTTTTTGCCTAAAGACCCCATCCTTGGTGTGTGTCGTGTTAGCTCACGTCTACATGTTTTCCTTTCCGATGTATGCCAAAAATATGAAATTTATTATAATACAAAATGCACCTATTTCAACTAATGTGCCGCTTTTAAAATTGCTTTGCAACAGAACCTTTACTCATGTAATTTTCCCCCTTGGGTATCTAAAGCGACACGACACCAAGATCTGGGGGTTGAATATTGAACATAGATTCATTATATTTAAAGGACAACTTTGTTTTGTTATTTTCTAAAGTAGTGCCCGATTATGAATGTTTCTGACATTTCTTGAATTTCCGCGTTTGTTCATGAGTCGCACATAAGCTGCATGCAATTATAGTATAGTGCTGATGTGCTCCACAGCTGTGCTAACTTTTCACGCCTTTTCCCGCAGGTTCTTGCCGAAGCTTTTCCAATACGACGGTGCAGCACGAGAATAGCATATTATCAATGCAGAGTTCACAAAATAAATGAAATAGTGCTTTTCCCTATAAACCTCTCTTGTTGTGTTATTTGTTTTGTTTAGAACGCATTAATAGAAAGTACAGAGGATCCACTTAGCCCCACTTATTACTGTGTTAATAAAGCTTTCGCGTATGCATGAGAGGCACATTTACACAAACTACTGTTGGCCCTTCGAAAATGCCTTCATAGCCCTTCGAAAATGTGAAAACAAAAATAAAATTATCGCAATCCAAACGGCGCGACACACGTGGTGTAAACTAGAAACGCCATAGTGGCTGTGAACGCCAAGGGGTTTCGCGATGTCGGCGGGGCCGACAACATGCCAAAAAAGCCTGAATGCCCTCAACATCGGCCAATGCTACCTAGCCAAATCCGACCCATTCTGGCTGGCCAAATTTCGCCCACTCTGGCTGGCCAAATTTCGCCCACGCTGGCTGGCCAAATTTCGCCCACTCTGGCTGGCCAAGTTCGACCCATGGTGGCTTCGCCACAGTGGCGCCATTCTGGCTGGTCATCATCGGGCAGATGTGGGTGAAAGTAGCGCGAGCGCGATTTGCCGACTTAGGCCCGATATCGCTGCCGACTTTGGCCGACTTCACGCCTACATAAGTCCTGTGTTGGCGTGCTGCCTGGGTAATAACACAAAACTCATGACATGCATGTCATGAGCGGCATGATTTGCATGCCCATGTCTTGGTGCTCTCCTTTTGTGTTTCGTTAATTGGATGTACATGAAAATTAGTATGTCATAACATGACTGCACGATGAACACAAATGAAGGGTCATAACACGAAAATCATGACATGCATGTCATGAGCGGCATGATTTACCAGCCACGGTCTTGGTGCTCTCCTGGCCATTTCGTTAATGGAATAAATACGAAAATTGGTATGGCACAGAATGACTGCATGACCAACATAAATAACAGGTCATAACATGAAAATCATGATATGCATGAAATGAGCAGCATGATTTACATGCCACAGTCTTGGTGCTCTTGCGGCAGTTTCGTTAACTTCATATGTACCAAAGTCGGTATAGAGAGAGAACAATGCAGATCCATTTTACGCTCCTGATGCGTCCTTCGCATTTCCTTGATTCCCACTGCACGTGGGATCTGCCTTTTTTTTTATTTCGACCGTCCCCTCCGGGTGACGCAGGATACATTAATGAATAAGCAAGCAAGAAATAACCAAGCAAACAAACAAGCAATATAAATAATAAATAAATAAATAAATAAATAAATAAATAAATAAATAAATAAATAAGCTGAAGCTGCACTCGCGCTTTCGTGCATCGGTCGAAAAAACTTCGCTTTAGTCAGCGCGCGGACGAGCTCGTTTGAATGCCCGTATGTCTCGTTCGAGTACCCGGAGAGTACCCCGATATAATGTTTTCTCAAGGTTTCGAGTGTATAAGCTCCATTAGCGCTTTAGTGTACCGCTCGAATAAACTTCCCTTTAATGAGCACCGGTATGTTTTCGTTTGAGTACCCGGATGATAATGTTTTCTAAAGCTTGTAATGAATAAGCGCCAGTGGCGCTTTCGTGTATAGGTTAGATAAACTGGTGAAAATTTGTTTGAATTTGCTGGGCACATCAAGTGGTTAATGTTCGCGGATATGTTTCTGCGCGTTCAAGAATTGAAATACGCGTTTTTTTTTATGCCTGTCATTTCTGTTTATCGTTAGCTCTCGTACGCCACTTCAGGCACAAACAAAGCAGCAGTACCTTACCATATGTCTGCATGCCATTGTTCATCTTCCTCCAAGGCCTTGCAGGTACGACTTCTCTGGCGAGCGAAGCCGCCTCTAAAAGAAGAGAAAAATCACAAGGCTGGTGACGAAGCATATAGCATGCTGGGCACATAGTATACTAGTATACATAGTAAACGGCCGACTATCAACAAAACTATATCGGAAACCTACCGATCGACAACAATATCTTCACTACCACAGCGACCACCCACGCCATTGTAAGAACAACATTCCATACAGCCAAGCACACCGTTTCAAACGAATCTGCTCAAAAGATGAAGATTTTGACTCGGCCGCCCTGAATCTAAAAACCGTCCTTCACAAACAAAAGTATCCGCCACGTGTTGTCGACGACGCCATCCAGAGGGCCAAAACACTGAACCGACAAGACCTCATTTCGAACCGTCCCACACAACGCGACTCTCAACGTACAAACCTGTGCTTAACGTACAGCGCGAATTTCCCCAATGTCAGCAAAATCCTAAGGCGCCACTACAACATTATAGAACAAAGCGAGCGACTTAAGCGTGCATTTCCATCCGCCCCTTCCGTTACCTACAGACGATCACGTAATCTCAGGGACACCCTTGAGAACTCGCGATTAAATACATCACGGCCACACAACGGATGCAGGCCATGCCTCAAACCAAGGTGTCTTGTCTGTAAAGCAATGCAGCAGACAAGTACTGCCCACAGCTCCCAATCACAGTACTCTGTGAAAATTTGCGGTAATTTAACATGCGATTCCTCGAATGTTATCTATCTGCTGGAGTGTACTGTATGTAGAATGCAGTACATAGGTCAAACAGAAACCTCATTCAGGCTCCGCTTCAACAACCACAAAGCCCATGCCAAATCTATTCCAAATCTACCTCTCTCGAAACATCTAAACCTCCCAAACCATTCATTCGATAAACTAACAGTGACACTATTAGAAACGGGCTTCAAGTCAAAGCGAGAACGTGAGCAACGAGAATAATATCTAATATACCGGTTCAAAATGATCGAGAAAGGTATAAATGAGAACCCGGGAACCATCGCAATAATAAAATCATTGGCAAGCGTTTAACCTGTGGCACCGTATGTACAGCGGGAACCGGACTATTGAAATATGACGCGTTCTTCAAAGCGAATCATGTAAACGTGTTTGATGACTTTTCCCTTTTTGTTGTTTTTTTTAACTTCCTCACCATTCATCTTTTACATGCCTTATTCTAATTATTTCTCTGAAACTTTCCTTTTTTTCCTCTTTCCTCCTGGATGTGGCCAAACACGCAGGCAGGTCAGTGCACGTTTTTGCCCGTCCGGGCGCAGACTTCTAGGCGCCATCGCCGCTGACGTCGCTGCAATTGTACTCCCCCATCCCCACCCGTTTTCTTCCTTCCTTCCCTTTTTCTGTTTTTTTTTTTTTTGACATTGACACACCTGAGGGGGGCCTGAAGTGTATGCTTGACTATTGTGTCCAGCCACGGAAAACACTTCGTAAGGAGGGGAGGGAATAAAAGAGGGGGCATAGGGGAACACAAAAAATAATAATATTAAAAAAGAAGGGGGGGGGGGGACATGATGCCCGCATATGACACACGTCGTCTGCTTTTCCTCTGCACTCTTTGCTCAGTTTCTTTCAGGTTCTAGATCTTTCCTGTCTTCCTTCTTTTCTTATTCTTTCTTTTTTCATGTTTTTCTTCCTTCCTCTTTTATGAAAATCTCTCTCAGATAGGTCTAAATAGAAGCGGAAATACAACCATAGGCATTCCTGATGAAGGCCGGTCTCCGGCTTAAACGTTGAATAGACGCTTTCCGCATTTTTGTTGCCAATTCCGAGGGTCTACTACTTATATATATATATATATATTGACGATTTGTGTACAATGGGCGAAACATATTTCCAGTAAAATAGCAGACAAGACTTTGCAGTTATCGTTTATAGCCACAAGTTTGGACTGCGGGACTGGTCCTCTTCAAGGCATAGAGAAATGCCTTGAAAAAGACCGGTCCCGCGGTCGAAAGCTTGGCTATAAACGACAACCGCGACGTTGTGCCTGCTATATATATACACCTGACCAGCAGACACAGATCGTCGAGCATATTTTACCTGGATCGTGGCTGATGACAGGTGGTGTAGTGCTCACAGGCTCCTGCCAAGAAGAAACGGGAGATGTCTCCGCTGTTCCTGCAAAGCAAACGTTTGCGTTTAAATAATAGCGATAGCGCTATGCTTGCACTCTCGCTATTATTATGTGCCCGCGCTGGCGAAACCGTAGCTGAAATAAATACGAATGGAGGGATTGGACAACACAACCTTCCCTCCTATTTTTGCGCTACCCCTATACGTGTAAGCGTGTACGACCCATCTGTCGACTAGACGACATGATGTGCTGTAGACGTGCTAAGGGCTCTTCTCGTGGAGGAGGTGAACTCGTGTTTCGGAAAGGTGAGCTCTGCTATCAATCGTCTCTATCACTCACCTCACGCGACGCTCCCTCCCAACGGAGCTGCAGAAGCTCGCGTCCTTTCCTGACTTCAATCACGTGCTGTTTTTCTCTAATATATATATATATATATATATATATATATATATATATATATATATATATATATATATATATATATATATAACATGAAGTGCTAACACAGGACCCGGAAGAAAAAGTTTTAAAAAATGTATCAAGCACGTAGGGAAAATTGTTCCGGAAAAGGACTGACGTTTCGGCCGCGAGACCGGCCTTCCATATCCGCTAGCATACTACAAAAACATGTTAGCAAATGGTAAACGGTAAATTCCGTTTGTGTGTGGTTTTAAAGAAGGGTGACCGCTCTTTAATTTCCAATTCTCACCCCATGAAGGCCGGTCTCCAGCTGAAGCGTTGAATAAACGCTTTTCTCATTTTGTTGCCAATTCCGAGGGTCTACTACTCATCTCTGTCTTCACGCCTACGGCTTCCCCCTTAGAAAAATGTCTGTTAACATTGAGTATACCACCTATTAACATTCTATTAACCGTACTGGCAGTCTAAGACATTTACATTGCAGTAACACTTATTCGTAGAGCGTGTAAAGACCTACTCCTTACTTCTCTATAAAGAATTTTTAGCTAGAACAACTAGCGACTTTTGTCTTACTTCTGTATAAAGAATGTCCTAACTACACTGTCTAAAGGCTTCCTTCTTCTGTGTAACGAATTTTTTTTAGTCAGCACATATAAATACTTCGTTCTTAAGTCTGTATAAAGAACGTTTTAAATACATCGTCAAATGGCTTCGTTCTTACTTCTATATAAAGACTATTTTATATGCGCTGTCAAATTGTTTCATTCTTACAATTTAAGCACACCATCAAATTACTTCCTGACTTCTGCATAAACAAATTTATTTATGTAAAAGTGAGAAGACGTACAGCGTTTAACCTGTACACTGAGCGATTCTTTGATTTTTCCCGCAGGACATGTTGATTATTGCAGCTGCACGTTGCCTGAAAAAGTATATGTCGCATACAAATGCACCTGAGCTAACTCGTTCGCAACGCGTAGTGTAAGCTGCTTTTACACTTCAAAATAACATGCGAGATTGTAATCAAACTTGCATTTGTCAATCTAGCTACTATAATTCAGAGAGCCCGCAAGCACTGTTCTAGTGGGCACTTCTAACGTCTTTTTAGACTTTCACCTTCACGTATACTCTCTTTGACCTTCAGTTCAAACTAACAGATGACACACTTCTTTGATAGAGCCGTCTTGCACAAAGATTCAAAGACCAGCACTCACCCTAAAAGGGTCCGAGCTGACCCCGAAACATTTGCCTTTTTGCGTTTCAAGTAAAAAAAAAAAGAAACAAAGCAAGGGCCTACGCTGGTGTCATCTCGTTTCAAGACTAACCTCATTTTGCTTAACCAGACAGATTTGTGCCAGCTGTTAACGTTTAATATGTTTTTTGCTTGCTGGCAAAAAAAAAAGTAAAACAGCAACAACAGCTCATCTTGCTACCAGCGCAGAGCAGTGAATTGCTATTGCACATAAGCTGGCAGAATCTCGTAATGAGTTAAGTGCGCGGCTTTCATATTTCTCTAATTCCCGCAGAATCCCTTTTCGTGACCACCTGCGACATAAAAGCCCTTGGGGATATAATGTTTAAAGCTTTGTGCAGGCTCATTTTTTCCGATCATTTGCTTTGTGGCTCGAATGCTCATAAAGTACACGGTTAGCTACCTTCCTTGTGTATGCGCGTAAATAGTCACGCCGTGAGATAAGAAAGTGAAGTTTAATAAACTAGAAGGTCGGCTCGTACAGCTCAGATGCGGGACAGACGCGGGGCAACATCAGGTGGCATATGTCCCCCTTTTCAAAAGCATTGACTCGATGCTTGGGAAACGAGAAAAATAACTAAAACATGGGTAGATGGGTCAGCCAGCGGGAGTCAATGTACATATCAGAAAGTGTGTATGGAAGTACCCAAGGTCGCCGAAGAGAAAAGTAAAGTAAATTTCACACGGGATTACATGAACAACGGCGAAAACACAATAACTACTGAGTGAAATACGTCCTGAGCCGTACGACGTGCATAGTTTCGGGCCGAAGCTGTCGACGAGAAGGCATGACCCCATCCGGAAGCACCTCATATGTTACATCATCAACCCGTCTCACGACCTTGTACGGCCCGAAATAGCGGCTTAGGAGTTTTTCAGACAACCCCGGCCGTCGGATAGGTGTTCACACCCAGACTTGGTCGCCGGGGCGATAAGCAACGTCTCGATTGCGGAGGTTGTAACATCGTGCATCGGCGCCTTGCTGGTGGCTGATGCTTACGCGAGCCAGTTGACGGGCTTCTTCGGCGTACTGAGTGTATTCCTCGGTGCCTGGAGAAAGTTCATCGCTTTGGTCGCACGGAAGCAGAGCATCAAGCATCGTTAGGATGTTTGTCCCGTAAACAAGACGGAAAGGCGAAAATCGGGTCGTTCCCTGCATTGCGGTGTTGTAGGCAAACGTGATGTACGGGAGAATCTCGTCCCAAATTTTGTGCTGGACGTCCACGTACATTGCCAGCATATCTGCTATGGTTTTGTTCAAGCGCTCCGTTAGCCCATTAGTTTGAGGATGGTACGCTGTTGTTTTGCGGTGACTCGTGCAGCTCATTCTGAAGATGTCCTGCATCATTTGCGCTGTAAATGACGTCCCTCTGTCTGTGGTTACGCATGACGGGGCTCCATGCCGCAGGACGATCTGGTGTACGAAGAACTTTGCGACTTCAGAGGCCGTGCCGCGGGGTAGGACATTTGTCTCGGCATAACGAGTTAAGTAGTCCGTTGCAACAATGATCCACTTGTTGCCAGTGGATGATAAAGGGAAGGGTTGTTGCCACTTGTTGCCAGTGGATGATAAAGGGGAATTTTCGCAGCTCTGCCACAAGCCTTTTTTTAGATATAAGCCCGCAAAGTAGACAGAAAAATGCTTCCTGGGCTGATTTTGAGGATTTTTACAAAAATATCTACGCTCCCTATAAAAAGAAAATATAATTGAACACAAGCAGCAGTATGCATATAATTACCTAAATAAATGTCAGCCTCCTAACCTTAGTATAGTTTGCGTAATTAATAACCAAAGTTGGCCAAAACAGAAGAGCAGGTAAGCGCGGCACTCCACCTCTTCGTCATTATTGACTCGCGGCGCTTCGAAAAAATTTTTGATAGCAAAACCAACTGCGGATCTCTTCTTTCCACTCATCGGGCACCAATATATAAAATTTTGAAATAAATTTAAGAGGGTGGCCAGGCATGCGTTGTTCGATCTTACGTGGAATCACCCTACAGCAGGAAGTTGATAAGATGCTTACAAAAGGCATTATAGAACCATCATCGAGCCCGTGGGCTTCCCATGTTCCGCATCTTCTGACAAGTCACTGATGTTACCTATGAAATCGCTCCAGCCGATGCTTCGCCATCGTCTGCGTCATCTGATGTCGTACACGTGGGTCGCCTCAAGCCATACCATGCGATCGCGATCTAGCAGGCGCCGGGTCGGCGCTTTTGCCGCCGGGGCTAATGTCACGGTGCTACGAAAGGAAGGAAGACAACGATCGCTAGGAAGACGAAGGAGACGGCATAGTGGGGCACTCTCTCTCTGGGTCCGCCATTAGGGTTGTCCCGGCGTTATCCTTGCTATCATAAAACGGCCTTCCTATTTTTAACCTTATATCCATGGAGGAAAGAAAAACTAGGAGTGGGCGCCACGTGACAATCTTGAAGCCTAGTCATAAAAAAATTTAAAGGAAAGAATCATGGGAAATAGGCCCTCACGTGATAGGCAAGCGGTCGATTTAGTCGACTGGGGAGTTCCGCTTTTGATGCGTCTGCTGCGGAGGCGGCGTAGGCAGGCGTAGGTTTCTGCACGGAGCATATGCGGCGTGACAAACGCGCACGCCGAGGCAACGCGCTGGCCAAAGTTGTCGAAGGTTCGAACGTCTGACGCTGCCGAGTCTGTGTAATGTCAGCCAGGAAATGCATCTAACTACTACAGTACTACTGAACGCGGCTCGCCGCTGCGGACACCGGGTTGCAGCGAACGAAGCTGTCTGCATGGTGAGCGGCTTTGTGCCCAACAACCAGCACCACATCGAGGACGACTCGTCGCGTTTCCCAGTCGAAAAAAACAATTGGAACCAATTGGGAAATTTCCACTTGGTCCCAATTGTAAATTAGTACACCATTGGGCCAATTGGACCAATTGGTTGTACGCCAGTTGGGCCAATTGGTTCTAGTCCAATTGGTTCTAGCCCAATTGGTTCTTATGGTGCAGTAGCCCATAACCAATTGGTTGTATTCCAATTGGGCCAAATGGTGCACTTGCCATTACAACCAGATTGTCCCAAATGTGAACACAGCTGGCGCTGCATGAGTCTACCGAGCTAGAGTGCATATAACGAAGCATGATATATGACGCGAAATATTCTCTTTCCTGTGCTGTCCATGTTTCATTTCATATATCACACTTCAGTAGATGCTCCCTAGCTTGGTTGACTTGTGCAGCGCTAGCTGTATACACATTTTAGACAATCTCGTTTTAATGCCATGTGCATTATTTGGCACTACTGGAACACAACCAAAAGTCTTTGGGCCTACTGCATAATGCTCTTTCATGTGTTCATGCATGTTACTTCTTGCTGTTTTAAATCGTATTCTATAACCAACACAGGAGCCGCTTCACGCAATAATCGCTTACTAGAACGGGAAGTACATTTGACACAGATACATTAAGTGAAAAAACGAAAAGCTACTTTATTTAAAACACATGTTGCATGGTAATTATTTGTCAGGTCACTCGTTCTTGCCACAACCCGCAGTCGTCTAGTTCTCACGCAGCAGCCTGCAAGAGTCAATAAAGCAGCGTTAACAACAGTCTATAGTACGAATTAAACACAAGCAAGCTTTGAAAACGGGTAAGCTTACCTTTGACTTGCGCAATTCCGGAACGGCGGGGACACATGAGCCGGTTGAGTACATCCACCTAGCTCACCAAACAGGTCGCCGGGAAGTTGTTAGGGCTAACGTTCTTGATTTTTATCCACAACCCGCACAACTTCCAAACGCTTATCAACACCACATCGAACACCACAGTGAATAATCATGGCCACAAAGCACCCAGTGCATTCATCTCACAACAGATAGCTGCAATACACATGAATACAACGAAAACGATGCACGGACACTCGGCACCACAGCACAGACGTGACTGCTGCTGCCGCTGCCTACAACCACGTGTGGCTGATGTTGATGACGCTGTCCCGTGCAAATCAGGGTGGAATATAAAATTCAGACGGAACCGAATTTCGCGAGACACATTTCTTTGGAGGCTTAATACAGGAAAGGGACAGGCACCATTTCTCAATAAGGATGTATTGCTCAACGTCAGAGGTTAATTCGTTGCAACAAGACGGCGAGGTGGGCTAGCTGGTGAACATTCATCTTTAAAGCAAAAGCTTTTTTAAGCGCACATGAAACGTGGACAGAATAGCGAAGAATACTGTCCGGTCAGTAATCTTCGCTATTCTGTCCACGTTTCATGTGCGCTTAAAAAAGCTTTTGCTTTAAAGGTTAATTCGTTCCCGGTTGAAGGCTGTATATTAGCCCAATTGGAAGCAAGCCCGCAAGCTCCATTTGGCCTGACTGGTTTCCATTTGAACCATTTGGCCCAAATGGTTCCATTTCCATTTGAACCGTTTGGCCCAAATGGTTGCCATCTGGACCATTTGGCAATGACAGCTATCCCAATAGACCTTTTTCAAGCACTGCAGCGCCACCCGTGGGCGCGCAAGTGCTTCTGGGAAATGTGTGTACATCCAGCCGCCCAGCAGAGCGAACCCCAGCCTTTCGAAGCACGTCTTGCGCTCCCAGTAAGTGAGCGACATGAGAGCGAGGCTGAACGCATTTTTTGTGTGTTTCCTTTTGTAAGAAGGTGCGCAGCTGCACGGGACAATGAAAAAGGAGGGGAGCAAGGGGGTCATTCGGGGGGGTCGGACTGTTCGGACGGGGTGTGCCCTAGCATGTCTCGTCAACGTAGTTTCCCGGAGTCTCGGCAGTGTACGTGCGTTTGCGAGTGACCATGTGCTTGTACCTCCACTCCACGTGTGCGAAGAACACCGAGGTGTGGACGCTGTATTCCCGTGTACGTGTTTGTGTCGGCATTGCGGTGTGGTCCTACGCAGGCAACTGCAAAATAGCGATGTGTTAATTTGCGACGACGAAGTAGACCAACGGGCAGTGTGTGCTAAACGAACGAACTGTGCGCAGTGCGTGAACGAAGTCTGTTGCGGATATCTCTTTCTAGGTACTGTAATTCATTGTTTTCTAATTAAACGTGTATGGTTTTCCATCTACCCCGTGGGTTATTCCGGCTCATTTTGGTAGCCCTTCGTGCTTGGTGCGTGTACTTTTCTTCTGCCCCGCTGGGCTCTGTTCCCGCTTCTGGCTACTGTCGCTTGATTCCCTTTTCAATAAAACTTCACTTTAGTAAAACCACATTTTGTTGACAGTGATCCTTGATGTATGCTAGCTCCGCCGACGTGCCATGTCCAGCTGTGTCGGTGAAATAGCGCACATGCGATCGCGTACACTTTCCGTCGATGCTCTGTAATCTTAACTGCTGCACGAAGAAGAGAAGATTTGCGAGCGCCTAGATGTTCACACAGACTGCTGTGTGAACATGTGTGTGATCTCGTTTTTCTGAAATGTTATGCTATGTTAACTATCCTGTTGCGTGAGCATTTTTATTGCAGTACTGAGACTGAGTGTGTGAATTTTAGTTTTTGTGTTTATTTGTCGAGTTTTGTGATTGTTCACATTACGATCACAGCTGTCATGTAAGTGACCAGTGTCATTGCTGCAGCTCACGCGATGCAGTTGATCAGTTATTCTGAAGATGCTGCCCTGAAAATGTTCGAGAGTAAAGCAGAGTATAGCCACGTTGAGCACGCGCCTGTTTTCGGACGCGCTTTCGTTTTCGGACGCGCAAATGTAAATGTTACGCACGTTTCACGATGCGGATGAACAGGCTACGTCGACAGACTGCATTCACCAAACTCGGATTCGATTCTTGTCGCGTCGTAGCTTCGATCCCACAGTTGCCACTGCGTCGGGTGCTTGCTTAAACCGAGCTTGCCTCCGCCGATGTACACACATTTCCCATACTGCACTGCGCGCTCGCAGTGGCTTCTGGGATAGCTTGAAAAAGGTCTATTGGTCCTGTTGGTAATGCCAAATGGCCCAATTGGAAAGTGACATTTCCATTTGGACCCATTGATATTTCCAAATGGTTCCAATTGTTTTTTTCGACTGGGTTTGGTGTGCTCTCCAGCATCGAAATGGGGAAGCCTTTCGTCCTGCAAATGTGTGAAGGAAACCAAGCCACATCTGCGACGGCAATTCTTCGCTTTTGGGGTTACTTGAAAAGCAGTGGCGCCAGCACGCGTGCTATATTAACATGTTGAAGAAATGTACCGGCAAAGGTGCTGCTACATCTGCTGATGCTACATTCGAAGACGTTGCTGATGAGCCTTCCCAAGTCCAGTATGAACCGGTATGTTTGCCTGTATTCATGATCACAAGGCTTGCTTATTAAGCGTTTCGCTGCGATTATGGACCTCACATTTAATGTAGTTATTTTACATATGCGTGCGAGCCATTTGCACAGGTATTTCGTATTGTAATATTGACTGATTTAAAATACCTAATAGTAAAAAAAAATGTTGAGTACAGCTGCCATTTTTCTACACAGACGAGAGACGTGCAAGATGCGTGTGCAATTGTTTTAAAGCCTCACGAAACTGAGTCATGGTGAATGAATTGAATGAAAGCCACATCTTCTACATCATAACCTTGTTTTAGGCAATCTAGGTGAAGTACAAGCAAGGGAAAATTAAACAGTGAAGCTGAGCATTGTTACGAGAGGTACCTCTCATATCTTTTTCAGTATAGGCATAAAAAAAAATAGCCAATCATTGTCAGAACTATAATTAAGCCATGGCCCATCATCAAGTATGTAAATAATTCCTTTGCGAGCCTGTACCCTTAACTACGGTAATAAATTTGATAACATGCTGCACTGGCAATATTGATCAATTATCATTTTGGGGGCACTAGAATAATTTTCTTGCTTGTTTGTCCTTACTGGCATTAAATTTTAAATCAGGCCAATGGTAAGAACATTACTTCGCCACAACAATTTTTGCAAGCTTGTTTTCTGAGCTAGTGTAGGTCAAATAGCAATTATCTGTATGCCATCTGTTTTATAGCTGAATCATAGTAATGAGAGAATGCATGTGCACAATGTGGTCATGGAGGTAGTGTAATTAATAGCTGAATATATCAACTTTCATTCACAGCAATACAAGTTTGCTCAATGTCTGGTGAAACACCAATGTGCGAGGAACATTTTTTTTTCTCAGTTTCTCTTTTTCATCTAATTGACAAAATCAAATATAACCCACAGGCTTTTCACAATATTTTATGCCCTGTATTTTTTTGACCAGTCATGATGAGCCATGATACATGCAAAACAAAACTGGTCTTTTGTGTACGTGCATATGCTTATCTTTTGTTGAATAAAACCTAACAACCGCTGTGAAGCACCCCACATTAAACCACGCAGCACTGACCTTTTCTGTGCTTTGTACTTCTCCTGCTTGGGCCCAAATGAGCTTGCAGTGTTTTGTAAATAAAGTAACAAATAAATGCTTAAATCAGGCTTGCACTAGCAGGATCCTATGCATGGCAGTTTTTATATTGTTGCAATTTTTAGCTTCACAGAGGTGTAAACAGAAATCTTTTGAGCAAAGTAACACCTTAAGGAACATCTCCTTCCTAGCTTGTTCTGGGTATGTGATTTGTGTCATGGTGTTTGCCCTGGCACCCATTTTTGTACATCTAATCTGTTGCAGCCGCAGCTAGCAGAGGACACACCTGAAAAAGCCTTTCTGAGGTGTGAGGCAAGGTACTATTCAAATTTGCAAGCAACGACCAAGAAGAAGATCAAGAGACTGCAGCAAGCCCGTTGCCGGCTCCTTCAAAAGGCTGCCCACCTCCAAGACGTCATTAATGATTTAGTTGGGAATAGAATTCTAGGAAATGAGGATGTCGCTACGCTGTAGAGTCTTGGTGGGGCGAAAAACAACTTGCTCGAGCGCCAGCTGGCATGTATCTCTGGCCAGACATCTTCACTCACTTACTCACCAGAGCTCAGGGCACTTGCGCTGACACTGCAATTTTATTCTCCAAGAGCCTATCAATACGTGCGAGCTGTGTTTGACACATGCCTTCGGCATCAAGGACACTATGCAAATGGTATCAATCAATTGATGGGGCTGCTGGTTTTTCAAAGGAGGCGCTGACTGCATTGTCCATGAAGGTAAACCAAAATTCACAAAATGGTTACATACTCCACATTATGCAATCTAGTTGTGGATGAGATGGCTATACGAAGGCATGTGGAATAGGACGGAAGAAGATGCATGGATGTGTTGACTTGGGCGTTTCCAGCTGCCAAAGATGCATTTGTTTTAATGCTTGTTGCAATCGATGGCAGATGAAGCTACCAATTGGCTACTTTCTGGTTGATGGCCTTGATAGTGAACAGAGAAGTAACCTGGTGCTGGAGGCTGCTAGCTTCGCTCACAAAAAAGGCACATATTGATAGTTTGACCTGTGATGGTGCTACAGCAAACTTATCACTGCTGCGGAGCCTTGGCTGTAAGATGGACCTGACTGAGTTGGATGCTTCCTTTCCCCACCCAGTTATTAAAAGGCCTGTGCCTGTCCTATCGGATCCTTGTCATTTGTTGGAGCTGCTGTGGAACACCTCGTGTGATAAAAAGGCTATTGTCAATGCGAATCAACAGTTTATATTGCGGAAACACATTGATCAGGTCCATTAAGTCCAGAACACAGAAGGCCTACATCTGGCAAACAGACAGGCACACATCAATTGGAAAAACCAACCCATGAAAGTCTCGTTAGCCGCTCAAACATTTAGTCAGTAAGTAGCAGATGCTATTGGAGAATGTAGAGCTATAAAAATACCAAAATTTTACAATTCCTTGCCAACTGAACAGTTTATAACACATGTTAACAATGCATTTGATATCTTAAATTCAAGGCACCCAAGGCAAGGAGGATGGAAAAAGCCACTCTGTACAGAAAATGAGCTCATGTCACTGCGTAAGAAGCCCTGCAAGCAGTGAACAACTTACTGAAGCTATTTCGCTAGATCATGGCTACTCTGCTGACCCAGGGAGGGTGTCTGACTTGAAGATGTAATTGTTGTACACATAGCGGGGTTCGTAGCTTGCAGCTTACTGCTTCACCTTCAGTGTGATGAATATGTTTCAGTGCTGAAGGTATCAACTTCCCCATCCATGCCTGCACATTCCCTGATTTGGCAAAAAAACACTAGGCGGGCTCATTTATGCTTCATCTGATGTCCTAAACATCTGCCGACAATATGAGAAAGACCTGGGTAGAGCGCTGGTGTGCTTGCCACTACCTTTTTAAAGGCTTGTAGCTAAAGTTGCAGTGGCCACTATGACAACCCTTGTTGGCAAAGGACTTCCTTAAAGTGCTGAATCAGCGCATGCTAGAAAACCATCTGCATGAGTGGCACTCATTGCATCTTATGAGGTTAATCATAGACAAGTACCTTGATGTTAGACTGGGCTATGTTGCCGAAATGACAATAGACAGTCTCCGCCAAAAAAGAATCGGGCAAAAGCACACAAAGTTGACACAGTTTAAGGACTAAGTCTAGATAACGTAGCGAATTTTCGTGGTAACATTGGATAATTATTCAGTTACTCCAAATTTTTATGTGAGAACAAACGATTGACATGAAGGTTCAAAGGCCACTATTACTTTATTAAATAAAAGCAAAGTGTAAAAAAAAAGAGCTTGTGTTTCTTAGCAAGTCGGCAAGCAGTAGTTTCTCATCAATGTATTGGAGAGCTTGTTCACTTCACATCCAAAGAGTAGATTGGCCTTTTTTAATGTTGACACAACAGTGTGTGGCAGCTAAGTTAATCATAGTGCCTGCAGCCTCTTGCCGAGAAACAGGGTCCTTTTTGCTTGATTCTCTTCCTGGTTTTCGCATTCACTGCAAGGACCCACTGGTGTTAGTGATAACGTGCACTGCATGGATCACTAACGGAGTTCGAAAATGAATATCATTAAAACGAGATTGCTATGAACATGACTGTACAGTTATAAGAGCACTGGGGCCATGATGGCAGTCGGTAGGTGCAGCTTCCTCATGGTGAACCAAGCTGGTGCCTCATGTGTACAAATGCAAACTTAGCATTCCTTTTGGTCATTTGCCCTGTGGGCGCACTGAAAAGGCTTTGTTAGGGTGCATGAAGTTTTCGAATCTGTCATTGGCACATAGCATTGTAGGTAAAAGGTGCTTCACTACTCATGCAAACAAGCAAAATCCTAAAGACTTGAGCTCTAAGTGTCATAGTTGTGGTTCCTCAACATCTGCCTAAATAAACTGAGGCACACAATGACTTTTGCATTTCTCCTTCTCGGGAATGTGACTACTTCTAGAAAACAAACTTGTGACATTGCACTCATAAAACAATACTGCCACTGAGCAGTCGTGGCAAGCTCATGAGCACAGTGTGCAGACATCAGGGGAAAAATGGGATGCCTTACTGTAGCATGTTTTTTTTGCTTTAAGTTCTAGCTTTAATCACTTGCACATAAATTCTGCTAAAGCATTTGTTTTGCATGGCGTCAAAGCAAACTGTATGAACCATGACTATGCATCACTAGAGCATACTGTATAATGATGTGGACATTCTGTGAATGCTCTCAATGCCTTATTCATGAGACAAGTGTAACATAGAGGACAGCAATGCATTTTCAATGTTTACTCCGGCACATCCTTCAGCATGATCTTTGTTAAATTTGTCTCTTCATCATCTGGAACACGATGGTTTTACTACCAAAATATTCATTGGGTTTAGTGTAGTCTATTTACAATAGCCTTCTATGATTTGGTGTACATGCACTGTGACAATGAATAGTTGGTGTATATATTAAATGAAGTGTAACTTGATTACTGTTTTTACACTCTGTCAAATATACATTCATTTGGGGAGTAGAGCTCACTAAAGCTGTTTGCCTTTTAATGTTGCAATGCTTTGGCTGTGCTTGAACAGTGCTAACATTTTTCTAGGTGTGCAATAAAGCATAAGCTATCTGTCTGCTTTTTACTTGTGGCAAAAGCCAGTGTAGTTTAATGGCTGCAGATTTTGTTTGTTCTATCACTGCACCTTTTTTTTTTCAACTTTAATTTTCTGACCTACAACTGCCCTTTTGAGTTGGTTGCATACTTTTGCCTATTTTTGTAACCAGTACCATCACAAAAGCCTCCAAGTGTTTGTGATTACAGTACACATATTATGGCCTGTAGTGGTAAGATTGGATACAGTCTCTATAAGCAAAAATGCAGCTACAACGCAAGAATACCTGACCCTACTGTATTATTTACATGAACGTATTAGGGGTGCTTTTTATGTAACATTATTGTACAACATTATTATAGATATGTCCTCTAGCATTCAAATATGGTCACTAATACTGATGCCATGGACCAGCAGCATGGTTAGCTTTTTCTATGTGATGCTTGCAGTTTTCTTTACTGCTTTACCGTCTACAATATAACCAGTTATCTTGTTTCTTCCTGTATTTGTGTTAAACGTGCTGGCACCTGTGTGAAACGTGCAATGAGCACTCAATAAATAACAAAACAATCAGTGCTGTAAAGAATGTGCACCCAAGTATGGTGGCAACTGCAGAATCAGTCCACAAGCCCACATGAATTCCATGCTTTCCCTTTGGTGCTGTGTATCCAGTTTTCAGGCCAACAGCTTGCATATATAATGGAAATGGCTGTTCCAACGTTGTGTCACATCAGCGGTGAACGAAAAGTCCCTACCGCAATGTTGGAGGAGCTGTTGCAGGGCTAATATCGCATTCGAAAGATGCTGACTAATGCAGGGGGGTGCAAGAGGGGCACTTACACCCACCAAGTCACACCAGCCACTCTTACTCTATCACTGATGTCCCCATTCTTCACTCCTGCTTGCCTACTTTTTTGTGTTTCGGACACTGTGGAGTCCCGCTGTTATTACACTCATCCCCCCACCCCTCCAAACGTTGGAGGGGTGAGGGTGAATATAACAACAGGCTTCGCCGCCTCCAAAACAAAATCCTGCCGACGCCCATGGACTAGTTCACATAACGCACGAATTCCGTCCACTGGCTGTATTGTGCGTTAAGGTGTTTATTAGATGAAACTAGACGCAGCCCTGCGGAACGGTCTTGTCCAAACGAGCACGGACCTCGAGCACGAGCGGCGTCTTTTTCAACAGAGCGCTGGAGAACGAACCCCACTGTAAGGCGCTGGAGAGGACGGCCCAGTACAAGGTTCCAATGCTTCTTTACATGTGTAACGAGAGTGGACGCCCAAGGAGCATTTCGACAGCGTAACGACGTGGCACCACACACTGCTAAAAAAACAGCCCGTAAGTCCGAATGAACGGCGACGACCTCGGCGTATCGAGCCGCTGTTTATTTGTCTCATAACGAAGGACGCACATCGGAGACTGACAAAATGGAAACGCGACATGTGATGTTCCTCAAGACATCTGTAAGTGCAAAGCAGCGAGGCCAAAATTTGCTAGAAAACACACACCGCAGTTAAAGGGCGCAACACCTGATTTCACAAACCTTAAGTGACAAAAATGGATCGCGGTCCGACGCTCTGCACAGCTTTCCACGCGAGAGTGCTGGCAAGTCCATCGACAACAGTAGCATGCGTGAATAGCGCCTTATCAATTATATAGACAGGGTTCAGGCACGCCTTTCGTCGGCCTCTCGCCGTCCTTCCTCCATCGGGGCCCATGCCGCGAACACTGCTGCAAGCGGCAGGCGCCACTAAAAGTTACCGGGTGCCAAACAAACAACCTCGAGTGGTCCGGCAACCTTGTGGGCCTAATCCTACCCAAGATGCACCGCGCACTAGGCCCTCGGAGCGGCGACAGAGGAGGTTGGCTTGCCGAAGCTAGCGAAGTCACGTGACGCCGCCTCCTAGTTTTTCTTTCCTCCATGCTTATATCTCTGCTCAATGCCTCCTTTACTAGATGCCTGCGACGTCGCTCGTTTTCCCATTGAAACGCTGGTCCCTCGTAGTTCAGTGCAGTCGGCGCGAGAGAGCGCTCGCAAGCGAGACTATTTCCGGTTTGGCCGGAAGTGACGCCAGCACAGCCGGTGGCACGGCACGGCTCCGTCGCGCACCAGCGCCTCGGAGGCGCTGGCTCTACAAGCGGCGCCTCTGATGCAACCGTATCTGGGAGGCACTACTGTTTGGAGCGGCCACCGCGAGGTAGCGCTCGCAAGCGGGAGCGGAGGGGGAGAGAACAGGAGAGGGCTAGGGACGAGCTTTTCGGCTCATGTCGCAGGCATTGTTTAAAGGAGGCATTGCTCTGCTCGTTCCAATACACGGCAACTCTAACGCCTCCGGTACGCTTCCGCCATCTATGGGAGACGCCACTAAGCCCAAGACGCGTGTGTGAAGGTATCTTGTTCTACGTGCGATAGGTGGCGCAAACAGTTCCTTTCATTTAATAGATATGACATTTTTTAGCATGGACGATGAGGTGGATCGTGAGGGCGTTTTCCACTCGGACGAACATTTCGCATTCACATGTGAGGCGTTCGTCCGTGCACACACAGAACACTGAGTTACCACGAGATAATTGGGTGCAGCCCGCGACAGTCAGTTTCATTCTCCATTCTTTTCGAAACTGTAGAAATAAAACTCGATCAATAGTAAATGTAATCATGTGATCAGACGAAAATTAATTCAAATCAGTCTTGTATGTTCCGCGCACATGCCACGGAATCTAAGTGTGTGTATGTTGCTCAGATGATACACCCTTGGAATTTAGTCGGTGCTGTATTGCATAACATGTGGTCGCAATACACCCATGACTAGGCACGGCATATATGTGTTACTGTGACGTCTGACTTCTAATAACGACCGTTTTCACGTTTGTCTTCGTGTTTTCACCGCGTCCCTTTTCTTATTTCTTTTTTTTTTCTTATTACAGGTCCTGTGCACTAGATAGGGAGGCAAAAAAGAAGCCTTGTGCAGATCTGAATATGCGCGTTACGTCAATGATTTTTTCCGTTATAACAACACACTGTAACAATGAAGACTGCGTTTCCTGAATTCCTTCCATAGCGCGGATTGCTCCGCTGAGGCAGCGCTTTTCTGAAATAGTGTACGCACGCTGGATAATAGGGTATCCATCGCGCCAATTTCACTACAAGTTAGAAAGAGAGAGAGAGGTCGGCCTAAGGAAGTAAACTCTGGCCTGCTACTCTGCACAGGCGAGAAAAAGAAGATGGGGAGAATGTGTGGGAAAAAGAAGAACCAAATAATGCGTACGCACATTCACTGAAGAAAAACAAAAAGGGAGCCCCTGCGATGTGCCACCCGTCATGCACATCGACCACGTTGCGTAGTGAGCCAGTCACGCGATCTGTGAGCAGGAACCGCGCAACACGATGCTCAAACTTGAGTGACTTTTCACCGACGATTTCTGCGCTTTCCCAGCGGCATAGAGTCGAGACTTTTCAACGACGATTTCTGCGGTTTCGCTGCGGCATACTTCGCAGACCTTTAGCAGATCTAGACAGTCTGCTTACTGTCCACCCCTTTCGAGGTTTGCCCACATGTTTCGACGGGGTTTGAGAGGCGCAGACTCCCTTCCCAGGCAATTCACCCCTGAAGAAAGCCGAGTGTCGGGCCGGGGGACGCCTGTGCCCATTTTGTGAAACCGGTGGGTGACCGGCGGCAGTGGGAATCGAACCCACGACCTCCCGCAGCCGAAGCGGACACTCTACCACGAGGCCACGGCTGCGGTGGCTCTGCTGTTGCGACGGGGAAGGTTTTCAACGAATGGCTTTTGTGCGAAAACGACAGGTGGCGTTGAGTTGGCGGTGGCCTCCGAGATCGCCAACGCAGCGATGCGGCATTACCGAATGAAAAAAGGTCTCAACGTGGCAGTGCGAACACGTACCGTTCGTTTTCTTTCTTCTCTCCTTTCTTGCTTGCTATGAGAGCGCTGACCGCATTGTACGGATGCATATTATGAACCCGTTCTCATAAGTCCTTGCCGCTAAGCGAACGTGGCAAAGGCCTCTGAGATGCTCTACGGTGCTCTGTCATCGCGGATGCTTTCTCAGTTAGCGTATTCGTTTTACAAGTCCCGCACGACTAGTCCTACTCGTAACATTCTGCTGAACGTCAGACGGCTCGGCCCGGCCTATATTCCTGGCAGACTCCTTAGCATATGACTGATTCCCAGAACAGTACAGAGCGCAAACGTTGGAAACGTCGGAAACGACGTTTCCGAAGTTTCCGGCTCGAAGGAGAGCTTGCCGAAGTACTGAGCGGACTCGGAGACGATGACGTGAGAGAAGAAGAGAGAGATCATGTTTATTTTACATGATGATGATCGGAGCTGACTCGAGCGCGTTTGCGCTCTCATTATATACAATACTATATACAAAGGCGTCCGATCAAGATGTCGTCTCCGCCCTCGAAGGAAGGAGGTCACGCCCCGCCTTCGCTGCTTCTCTGCGGCAAGGGGTGACGGGACCCGAGTGGCAGCAGATGATGATTCCCGGAGACGGAATAAAAGGTACGGTCCGGCAAAGAGGCTTGCTGAAAAAAACAACAGCACAAATAAATGCACTCTTCCTGGCCCCGTCCTTTTTGACGACACGCTGGTACCTTCTACTGGGGCATCCGTAGAGCCACCTGCTGGCAGCAGTCCTCAGTGTCCGGTGCGCTGCTGCGCCACTCCCGCTGCGTTGGTGCGGCCGAGAAGTTCTTGCCACAAAGGCGGCACAAACGCGCTCACACACATCGCACGAGACACTGACGATCCGCGGATTCCGGAAGCTTCACGCGGGCGGCACTGCACTAGTGTTCCACGGGGACTGCTTTGAAGTTCGAAGCAAACGGCGAACATGGACGTCGCGGCAGCATCCAAGCAATGCACTTGTCTCTTCGAGACGGCAGCCCAGCGATGTCCATCCGTGGGAACGCAGGCAATGCGCGTTCCCCACGGTTTTTTTTTTTTTTCCCGAAAAGTGAATCTGCCGGCCACTGCCGGCAGCCTCCCCCCACCACATCTATGGGGGGGGGGGGGGGGGGGGGGCACGCCGATCTTAACACCGTGCAAACGCCCCAAAATGCTCGGCTACGTCGAAGAAGTAGTACACGCGTACACGGAGGAAAAGGTATGCATACTTTTGTGCGAGTTCTAACGTGTAGTCCAACGTAAGGTTGGCAACATGGGCAACCGGAAGCGTGCGACAACTTCCGCTGTAATCCCTGCCGGAGCCAGAGTTCTTCAATCATACCAGTTTCCAAACTGCGTTCCGAAATCTGAACAAGCCGACAGCCAAATCGGCGGAGATGGGTGGATGGATATTAGGAATAAAATCCAAGGTTTGACGAAATCTCGTCTGGTCGGGTTGTAAAATCATTGAAAATATGGGATCGCCGACCAAAGGTTGTTGTTAAACGGTAACAACAACCTTTGGTCGGCGATCCCATATTTTCAATGGATATTAGGAGCGTCCCCTTTATAACGGGGCGGTAGCCGGGCCACCAAGCTCTAGCTTTATTTCTGTTTCCTCTGCAAACATTTCTTTTCCCGTATCACACATATTTTCAGAACTAATTTTTCTCCTCGTCTATTTATTTTATCTGTTATCGTTCCTCTGTGATGAAACAATCTTACCCGAACCACCTTGCGCTTTTGTTTGCTCCATACTTTTGCGCCACCAATGCTCTAAGCGCCTTTTACTTATCTCTATCGCCGGCATGTTCAGCTTTCCCCTGTTACTCCTGAAACCCATGGCCTCCTGTAGGGTAGTGTCCACAGCTACACCTGGGTGGACGTCTGTACATTCAATCAAAATATGATCTGTCGTTTCCCTAGCTTTTCCACAGCACGTACATGTGTCCCCTTCTTTATTGAATTTCGCTCTGTAACTTCGGGTTCTGCCTCAAACAGTAAACGGAGGTTAGCATACTGTCGCCCCATCTGGGAGCCGTAACTGAAAACACTATACCCACTGGATCTCGGAGGCGATGTTTATTGCATGAAAATGGTGGCCACAGACGTTGGAGCACCGTAACAGTTGCTAATCGCTCTCTTATCACGCGGCTAAAGACGGGCAAAAGAAAGGAGCGAGATAGAGACGCCTTACATTACAGTTCGCCTGCACTTGGATCGTCGACTTGCACCATACGCTTTTTCGCTTGCAGACGACACGCTCGGCATTAAAGGCCAACTCCGGCGATTTTCTGACCATGTCAAAGTAGTGGCATTTTTAGCTTCTAGAGACCCCCCTGTCGCCCGTATGACAGCATAATTGCCCCTAGAATTAGAAAATAATTTTAAATAAGCGAGAAAACGTGAAAACGAAACCGAAAACTCCTCCGAGCAGCCAAGCCGTGCCCCTACGAGTGACGTCACAAGTGTCTAGTGGGAGGGTGCGCAAGGCATGCCGGTCGCGAGAGCGCCAAGCTCGAAAGCGCTGGAGAGCAGACGCTCAGCGCGTCCGCCGGATAGCACTGATCCACCGCTCGCGAAGTGCATCGTCGCGAGGAAAGTTGTGATAACTAACTTTCCTTAGTTGCTGCGCGTTGTGAGTTGTTTCTGCAGCCAACAACGCAACACCACTTGCCACCCGACAGCACTATACGATCCACACGGCAGCAACTTGCAAAGGCCGGTCCCCACTAGCGGAAAAACTGCGCGCGGCGAGGTTCGTGAAAAGCGGCAGCAACGCGTGGCAGATGCTCGAATGGGTCGAGACCCATTCTTTCGCGGCCGCCGCGAAACAAGCACCAATCAGAAGCGAGACGCGGAGACGTGCCGACGGTTGGATGGATGGATATTAGGATTCTATTTGCTCCATACTTTTGCGCCACCAATACTCTAAGCGCCTTTTACTTATCTCTATCGCCGACATGTTCAGCTTTCCCGTGTTACTCCTGAAACCCATGGCCTCCTGTAGGGTAGTGTCCACAGCTACACCTGGGTGGACATCTGTACATTCAATCAAAATATGGTCTGTCCTTTCCCTAGCTTCTCAGGACAATTTGTGAATAAAGTTCGTTGACTGACTGATTTTCCACAGCACGTACATGTGTCCCCTTCTTTATTGAATTTCGCTCTGTAACTTCGGGTTCTCAGGCAACCGGACCTTGCTTCAAACAGTAAAGCGCTTCCCTTTGAATTATCGTAAAATTTTTCTCTCTTGATTTCGTCTTTCTCTTTTCTGTAGTTGTTCAATGCCGGCTTCTTCTCCATTCCTGCTATCCAATCCGACTTCTCCGCCGCTCCTTTTTTTTTACACGGTGGTGCGGACGCGTGGCGCCATCTATCCGTCAAGCGTCGAACCATAACACACAGCCTCTGAGATTTGAAAGTTACATGGCCGTCGTAAAATCTCAGAGGCCATGCCCAGACCTATATACAGTTTTCTTTAAGCCTACCCGTACCGAGACGCCGGGCAAGAAGTATCCTCGCAGTAGCAGTTTTTTGATAGCGTGACCAGCAGTAGCGCTAGAAAGACATGCATGGTCGACGAAAGACGAAATCGTCTGATTAGAGCTCACGTTTCGCGAGACCTTTCGAATGGAACAACACAAGGTCGTTCTTGGCTGCCTCGTCGCCGCTTGCCGCAAAACGCGAGTGGGGACTTGACGCGTGCGTGCCGCGGAAGCGCTCGCCGCGCGCGTTTTTGCCGCTAGTGGGAACCGGCCATAACGCCTGGCTCTAGCGCACAATCGTGCTCTTGTCCGCGTTCTCGTCGCTGCCGGGCTGGCGTCGTCTGCACTATCCCGGCATTCTCCGCGTTGGACACTTGTAGCGTCATACCCAATGTGGCCTGTAACTGAAGGGGTGGTAAGGTAGGGCGTTCGAGTCAATTAATTAAATTCATTTGTAAGGAATATGTGCAACTCTCGAGCCTCATTTTCTCAGGGCATGATGTAAGTACGCAGAGTAACGTACCCAGTGAATTTCATCAGCACCCGTTGACATGAAAAAATCGCCGGAGTTGGCCTTTAAAGGCCTTCTGCTGCTGTGTTGACACGTCGATGCTGTAGTCATGTGAACTGAATTCCACAGCTGCGCGTTTTGTGCTGGATTCCCAATGACACATCGACATTTAAAGACGAAAAATAAAGACTAATTATTCACCGAAAATCATCCTCTGTTCGAATAGCTTTCTTGTTCTTTCACCAGCAGCCTCGGCAGCCGAACAGACGATTCCCTGCTTCTTTCGTGAGAGCAGTTAGCACGGACAAAACGTTTCGTGAACCCTCAGTGTTCGTGCAGAAGCAGAAGCGACGGCACAAGGTCAGTGAATTTCCTTGCTCTGCAGAAGACGCCAGTGCCGCCAGAACCACGGTGAAATTGACGGATGTTCTGTGTGCGCAACATCGCTTGCATAAGGTTCGCTTCATTGACGCGGCGGAGCTTTCTGTGCTCCGTAACACAAAACACACTAACCTGCCATTTAGTAGTCGGTTTCTGTGTCGACAGATGGCGCGACAATCTGCTAACCTCCGCCGTTTTGGCACTTGGCGTGTCCAGATTTTGATACATGGGGCCTATAGGGAGTTTGGTAACTGATATGATCAAAGAACTCTGGCCGGAGCGAGTTTGTTTTTCGCTGGCCAATGGGGATCGGATCGCTCCGCGACGGATTTTGTTGCTCCGTCGTGGATTCGGCACACCGCTCCAGATCCGCCAGTGGAAATCACTATTACTGTATATGCTCCCTACGGGTGCAGAGTTGCGCATAGGTCCGCCATCTTGCACATCCATTCGCGTTAAGCAGGAAAGCCGCTCCTCTCGAATGTAGGAGACAGCGCGGCTCAGCAGTGGCGTGCGCTTTCTGGCTCGTTCATTTCGCGTCACTGGCCGAAAGACCTTCGCTTCCAGAAATGAAAAATAAAGGTGATTAGAACAAACAATCAATTGAGCAACTTAGACATAAGTGGCGTTATAAATTGTTCGATGGCCCTCACTATCGGCAGAAGCGTTTTTTTTTTTGTAAATATCAAACGAAAACACTATCCTGGACAAAATGTATTAGCTGAACAAATCTCTCGTTTCACGTCGTACTTGACGCAAGGCTTTAAAATACAAAATAGGCATATTAAAAAATGATGAGCGCAGTTAACGCAAGTAAAAAAGATTACCTTCACGGAGGATCTTCGTAGATGTATAGGTATATCTGATGTAATGCAAACTGGATACGACTTACAAAATTTTATGCTGCGTAGCAGTCTGTGCTAGATCTATACAAGGCGAATCCTTATGCATATTCCAATGCGCACGTTTTTGTTCTTTGCGGTGCGATTTTTGTCACCGGCTAGCCAGCTGTTACTAAGCAGGCGCGAAGTCCTACATATCCTGAACGTTTACGCCTTCTCTATCACAAAAATATTACTAATGAGAGTTATAATTCCTCTATATAAACATATCTTGTGCGAGGCATATGTAGGGATATGCATTCTAAAACGTACTGCGAAGCTGAGATAACTATTGGGTCGCATCGAGCTTCCGACATAACCTGCTGTGCCGATTCGACGACCTACCATGACCATTTAATCATTTTGCTGCGAGTGTCACTTCCTTTTTTTTCTTTGGCACACGCTTGAGAAGACAGTTTCCAGCAAAATTAAACCACACATCACGCTGCCGCAGCCAATGTTATTAGATCACAGCCGAGCCAAATTAGCTATACCTAAACGTCGAACCATGGCCTCTGCGATCGGCTGCCGCAGCTGCCGTTGCCGATTGCTGAGGCCACGGTCGAACATCGGACAGCGGTGGCGCGGCGCAGGGTAGCGGCCATGGTGGCGTCGTGGCCATCAGCGCACGCGCTGCCGTGAAGTTGGCTTTCCCTCAAAAGGATGCATTTTGCGCACGTGAGCTCTCTTGGCGAATGGGGGCGCGAGCGGCTCGTTCTGTCAGAGACGCAACTCTGTTCCCCAAGGGGAACATGTACAGTCACCTACTACTAGCGCCCTCGGCGAAAGTTGCGGCCGAAACTGTCAACGCCGCTCTCCCTCCCTGGACAATGCGCGGCGGCTCCACGTAGCAGGCCGCACCTGTGCGCCTTCATCCAGCGGCCGTGGTTCATGTAAGCTAGCATCAGCAGGTGTTCGTCAGCTGAACCGAATTCAGCAAAGAGAATGTGTAGTGGGGAAGCACGAACCTCCGCAGTGCAGTGGGACACGGCCTGAGGAAGAGGCACGAGCCCTGATCTCGAGCTGACGACGCTGTCCAGAACTACGGCTGCTGCCATCGTCGCACCGCCTGTCCATACGCTATCTAAAACCAATAAACCCTCTTCCAAAGTGGCGGAAGTGCTGGGTACTCAAACCTGGAATTACGAAGTCGGACGCTACCTGCTATCCCGACAATGGCAGACGAACCCGCCCAGCCAGCTCTCCCCCAACCTCCGCCTGTCATCGTAACCGGCACGCTGCGGCAACGCGACCCGCCCTTTTTCAGCGGGACCGACGACTACGATGTGGAAGATTGGCTGGCGACATTCGAAAAGGTGAGCGGCCACAATAAGTGGGACGACCCGTCTAAACTGCAAAATGTGCCCTTCTATTTAAAAGACGTAGCAAGCCTGTGGTACCACAACCACGAGTCCGACATCGCTACATGGAGTGCGTTCAAGAAGCGCTTTGCAGAGGTGTTCGACCGCCCCGCCGTGCGCAAGCTACGCGCCGAACAGCGCCCATGTGCACAGCAGCAGGGGGAAACGTTTACCAGTTACATCGAGGACGTTATCGACCTCTGCAGGCGCTTGAATCCATCAATGCCAGAGCAAGAGAAGATTAAGCACATTTTGAAAGGCATTGACGACGATGCCTTTCAAATGCTGCTGGCAAAGGACCCACGGACCGTGGCTGAGCTTACGATCTTGTGCCAGAGCTTTGACGAGCTGCGTAAACAGCGCGCTTTAGTTCGGCGGCCTACAACGACGGACGACCTCAACGCCTTAACCATCGATGGAGACCACAGTACGCTGCTGTCGCAAATAAAAGAATACGTGCGGGAGGAAGTGGCACGGCAGCTCTCCTGTGTGTCGTATATGCCGAAGCCAGAAGTGCCCACGCGCGGTCTCGCACCGTCTATCAGAGAAGCTATTCAGGAGCAGGTTTCCGAGGCGCTGCCACCCGCTCCTCAGCCTGCACCTGTTGCCGCACTACTCACTTACGCGGCTGCTGCTGCAAGGCCACCACGACAGCCACAAGCGTTGGCCCCTCAGCCGTTTCGGCAGCCACCGGTACCATTTCCTGGTGTCCAGCAGCATATCGTAAACCCATGGCGGACTGACGACAACCGGCCGATATGCTATGCCTGCGGAATCCCGGGCCACGTTGCACGATTGTGTTATCGGCGCTTCTCTGCAGCCCCTCGGGCACCTAGATTCCGCGACTATTCTTTTCGGCCCCCACATTACACGTCGCCTGGAGTCTACGCACGTGGCCCCCCTCTTGACTCAGACTTCCGACCCGACTCAGACTTCCGACCTGCCTCCGACTTCCGACCTGATTCCGACTTCCGACCCTTCCCTTCCCGCCGCTCACCCTCACCGCGTCGTCGCTCTCTGTCGCCTATGCGTCGGCGACCCAGCGCTAATGAGACGGAAAACTGACTGTCGCAGCTCCGGAGGCACGAGCTGCGTCGTCGGCGACCTGTATAAGTCCTCGCTTGTCCCCCGCAAACGTAATTGAAGTTTTTGTTGAAGGTGTACGAACACTTGCCCTCGTGGATACAGGTGCTACTATATCTGTGATTACTCAGAAACTTTGCCGCTCTCTTCGTAAAGTCAGAACACCGCCTACAGGGTTTCTCCTCAGCACCGCAAGCGCACAGCAAATTCGCCCGGTTGGAGCATGTACAGCTAGAGTCGTCATTCAAGACGTGTTGTACACAATCCAGTTTCTTGTTTTAGCTTCGTGTTCGCATGACGTGATCCTCGGATGGGATTTCCTGTCCCACCATCACGCCGTCATAGACTGCGCTCGCGCTCAGGTGGAACTTTCTGTATTTTCCGATGCACCTTCCGCCGATGATTCCGTACTTGGTGTCGACAAGCTTGTTGTGGCTGCTGACATTGACGTTCCCCCTCGTAGTGCTGTCGTTGTTCCTGTTTACTCTGCCGCCCTTTCTGACTGTACGGTTCTGTTCACGCCGTCAGATGTTTTTATAGTCGCCGCCACAACGTGTCACTCCCGTTTTCCGTCCTACAGCTTCACCACGATGCCTCCGGCATAGTTGTTTCCAACGCGACGTCATGCCCTCTGACGTTGCACCGTAATGAGACGCTTGGCCATGTTCAGTCAGTCGACGATGGTATTATCGTGCCTATTGATACTTCCGGGCCCAGTCAGACCCCTCAGATAAACGCGTTAACACCTCGTCCTGCTACCGAAGCCATATCCTCGAACGTATTTCTCCGTTCAATTGACGGAAACCTCGCTCCGGATCAACGTACGCAGCTTCTGACCCTTCTCGACGAGTTTAGAAGTTCGTTTGACTTACCCCAAGCGTCATTAGGTCGAACGGATGCTATTGTTCACAGAATTGACACTGGGACCAACACCCCCCTGCGCCAGCGTCCCTACCGGGTATCACCAGCGGATCGTCGTATAATTACCGAACAAATTAACGACATGCTTCAGCGGGGCGTCATCAAGCCTTCTTGCAGCCCTTGGTCATCCCCAGTTGTGCTGGTCAAGAAAAAAGACGGCTCCATTAGATTCTGTGTCGATTACCGGCGCCTCAACAAAATCACCAGAAAAGATGTTTACCCTCTCCCCCGCATCGACGACGCTCTCGATTGTCTACAAGGCGCTGAATTCTTTTCCTCACTCGACCTACGATCAGGTTATTGGCAAGTCCCCATGGCTGAGTGTGATCGTCCCAAGACAGCATTCGTCACACCTGATGGCCTGTATGAATTCACAGTGATGCCATTTGGACTTTGTAATGCGCCGGCAACATTTGAACGAATGATGGACAGCATTTTACGCGGTCTAAAATGGCAGATATGTTTGTGTTATCTAGATGACGTCGTCGTGTTCGCCCCCGATTTCGCTACACATCTAGCTCGTCTGCGAACAATACTCCAGTGCCTTGCCAACGCCAACCTTGAACTCAACCTTAAGAAGTGCCACTTCGGGGCCCGCCAGCTCACCATACTTGGCCATGTCGTTTCAAAAGCCGGAATTCTTCCTGATCCTGACAAACTTAGAGCCGTTGCCGAGTTTCCTAAACCAACTACAGTAAAAGAACTGCGAAGCTTTGTCGGACTATGCTCGTATTTTCGTCGCTTTGTCCGGAACTTTGCCTCCATCATCGCACCTCTTACGAAGATGCTCGCTGGCCCATGGTGACCTTTCGAATTGGACTCAAGCTTGCGACGACGCCTTTACTACATTACGGCAACTGCTCACCTCGCCACCCATTCTGCGCCATTACGACCCCAATGCGCCAACCGAAGTACACACGGACGCGAGTGGCGTCGGCCTTGGTGCCGTACTCGCGCAACGCAAACCCGGCTTCTCAGAGTATGTCGTCGCTTACGCTAGCCGTGCCCTTACAAAGGCTGAATCCAACTACTCCGTAACTGAGAAGGAGTGTCTCGCTATTGTGTGGGCAATAAACAAGTTCCGTCCATACTTATACGGCCAGACTTTTGACGTGGTGACTGATCATCACGCACTCTGTTGGCTGGCTTCCCTGAAGGATCCTTCCGGTCGTCTTGGACGTTGGGCTCTTCGTCTTCAAGAATTCGACATTCGCGTATAGTGTACCGATCGGGCCGAAAGCACTCTGATGCGGACGCGCTCTCTCGGTCTCCCCTGCAATCGCCTGAAGACCCGCAGACCAATGGTGCCTTTCCTTTGGCTGCTCTTACCGTCACCGACATGCCATCTGAGCAACGGAAAGACCCTTGGATAGCCTCTCTACTGAATATTCTTTCTTCCTCCTCCCCTTCTGCATACCCGCGCGCCCTCCGCCGCCAAGCCAAGCATTTTACAATACGGGACGAGCTATTGTATCGCCGCAATTATCACACGGATGGCCGCAAGTGGCTACTCGTCATCCCTAGCCACATGAGGTCCGACATTTGCACATACTTCCACGCCGACCCTCAACACGCTCATGCTGGAGCCCTAAAAACGTATCAACGGCTCCGCCTACGTTACTACTGGCGTGGCATGTACACGTTTGTTCGTAAATACATTCGTTCCTGCACATCGTGTCAACGACGAAAGACATTTCCTCATTCGCCCGGACTTCTACAGCCCTTACCTTGTCCTGCGCGCCCTTTCGACCGTATTGGAATAGATCTTTACGGGCCACTTCCAAGCTCGGTCTCCGGCAACAGATGGGTGATTGTCGCTGTGGACCATCTCACTAGGTATGCGGAGACAGCCGCCCTCCCTTCCGCTGGTGCTCGTGACGTAGCTGACTTCCTCTTACATCATTTCGTCCTCCGCCACGGCGCGCCACGCGAACTCCTGAGTGACAGAGAGCGCGTATTTTTGTCCGACGTGCTTCAAGACCTCCTTCGTGCATGCCGCACAGTCCACCGCACGTCTACGGCCTACCATCCTCAGACAAACGGCCTCACGGAGCGCTTTAATCGAACCCTGGGGGACATGCTCGCCATGTACATAAATGATGACCACTCCAATTGGGACGTGATCCTTCCCTTCGTGACTTACGCCTACAATACCGCGACACAGTCTACCACAGGTTTCTCTCCATTCTTCCTCCTATATGGCCGCGAACCATGCACCGACGCCTCCGAATTCAGCCATGTTTCTGAAATTGCCAACTACGCCGAAGAGTGTCGTCAGCTGGCCCGCTCGTTCACTGCGGACAACCAAGCCCATCAAAAAGATCGCCATGACCGCGATATCTCTGTGGAGACTTTCGCCGTTGGCTCCCACGTCTGGCTCCGGTTACCCTTCCACGCCCCTGGCCTCACTCCGAAGTTTGCTCCGAAGTACCACGGCCCTTACCGCGTCATCGAGCGCCCGACTCCCGTCACCTACGTCATCGAACCCATCAACCCTTCAACCGATAAGCGCCGTCTGGGCCGCCAAGTGGTCCATGTGAGCCGTCTGAAGCCCCATCACGACCCTCTTATTGTAGCGTCACCTTGAGTCGCCAGGTTGGCTCCTCTTCACTGCGGGGGTATTGTAGTGGGGAAGCACGAACCTCCGCAGTGCAGTGGCACACGGCCTGAGGAAGAGGCACGAGCCCTGATCTCGAGCTGACGACGCTGTCCAGAACTACGGCTGCTGCCATCGTCGCACCGCCTGTCCATACGCTATCTAAAACCAATAAACCCTCTTCCAAATGGAACAAATCCTGCAGTGGGTTGCAAAATATTCGTTCGTGTTGCTGCCATGGTTTCGTTGTGACACAGGTGCAAAGCAGTTGTGCTGCTTGCAACTGGTTGTTCAAGCGCATGTTTGTCCTTCATCGTGACAGCCATCTTCACGCCGTTTACCTGACCACCTTCAGCGGGTCTACGAACTTGAAAGTAAACCTGCTATTACACATAATATGTACACACAGAAGCGCACATCTGTTCAGCCGTGGCAAGCATTCTCCTAACCGTCGACGCCACCGCGTGCAAAACTAATGTGAGGGCCTCGCGAGAGATTTTTGAGTTATTGCATCCCTCAGAGAAAAGACATTGCAATTTAGCGACTATGTATATGCAACGGAATTAGGGAAATGGCTTGTTGCCTTTACGTGGGGTTTGTAATTGTGCAGTTCTTCTGCATACACCGATGATTTTCGAAAATAAAACAGTTTGGCTCAACAAAACTGGTTCCTAGCCTTCCTACGCTCCCCCGCAGCACAAGATTTTCTTTAAAAAGATTACAAAGAATAGTGTATGTCCGCATGCATATTTGAGTGGCTGGTAGATCAGATCAAGGTATATTACACTGGGGCTGCTTTGGATTAAGGTGAGAGACGATCAACGTTCCACCGCTATGCCACTGGTGAAATGTGGTGAAATTGGTGAAAATTTAGGTGGGGGGAGAGGAGGTTTACACTGAAACTTGCAACCCAGCAACGTATGCTCGGATGTGCTTACGAAACCGCAATCAAAATTTCCCGCGAACAAACTACTTGGCGTAACCCACTTGCAGAAGCTCCGCCCACGTAGCCTTGGCTATGCTGCCACGTTGTCGCCAGGTGTAGGTCCATATCGTTGCAGGGCCACTCGAGTTTATTAGGACGCGATTACATTTAGTGGCGCTTGGGCGTGCATGAATGTACCACTAGCCTATCACGTGACCAGGAACTGCGCAGCATGATTCGCTCCCTTAAATTTTTATGACTAGATTTCAAGATCGTCACGTGACTCCCTCCCCGAGCTGTTTTCTTCCTTTATGGCTTAAAGCAGCTCCTCAGTACTCATGTTCGCAAATTTGGATGAAAACTTGGTATCATTCGTGGGTTGCCAGACCACGCTTGCTTGAATGTATGGAAAAGTGTTTTTAGGGGCGAAGCACCTTAGGGCCGAGCCTTGTCCGCCGTCCTTCGTCGTCGCCGTGGCCCATCCTGGAGGCAGTGCAGTAAGACAGTGTGTGTGCATGTGTGGGCCGATCCCGGAGGCAGTGCACCCAAACAGTGTCGTCTGCTGTCGCGAGAGAGAGCGAACGGCGCGCGTTGACTATGGAAACGCTCTTTCTGCGATGAACGCTTTACCAGCTCTCAAGGAACGAGAACACGCCCTCACCCGCGAGAGACAACGCTGACGCAGGCAGCGTCTCCTAGCGAGTTTCTTGATTAAAAAAAACGACTGCTCGCGCTGCACAACCGTCCACCGGCCACCCCGTATATATGCGCACTGGATCTTGGCCTGCAATGTAGTGCCGGTGGGAGATTTCTCTTGTGCGTAGATGATTCGCGGCGTGCGCGTCAGCCAAAAGTAATCCGGAACTCGGCACGATCTACGACGTGGGAGCGCAGGAACCTCATAATGACCAGAAGCATAAATGACAACGCGTACGTAAATATGCACACGCGTTGTCACTCGTTCACATGCATGAGTGGGCAATGTCACGGGTGATTTACGGTAACACCGAACGATCCCCAGTGCTTCGCCCACTCTTCATGGTTCACTTCGTGGAGATGCGTGATTTTCTTTAACAGCGAAGCTGTTTAGGCTTGCCGTAAAATGTTTGGTGTATACAAAAACCACCTCGGAGCTTCTCGCGTTGCCTAGCAACCACCGACGCAGCTGCGGTAAAGGAAGTGAGAGTGCGGACTAGGGGTGGGAAGGGCAAGTGATTATGAGAAGGAGGGGAGAGAGTGGTGCATAGAATATAGTCTTGCACAGTATAGTGTAGCAAGAACTGCGAAGTGAGGGTGTAGAGACGGGAAAGGATGATGGAAACGCAACCACCTACCCGGCTGGATCTTCGATCAGCTTCGCACCACTAGTGCATAGTTGCCCGATTTTTTTTATTTATCTCGCTCAAGGTCAGTGCGTTTATTCTGCAATGTCTGACCTGCAAGGAGGGAATAGTAAGCGGCATGGTCTCTGGACTTTGGGCGTCAGAGACATCAGGGAAAAAAATCCTCCCTGGTTCGGTGCTATTGCCGTCTGTTGTGGCAACTGCATGGCATATGCCAAAATAACTGAGGGGGTTTTCATCCGTTTCATCCAACAACCACGATATGATTATGAGACACAAGGGAGTGGATAGCTTCGGATTTTTTTTACCACCAAGGACTGTTTCAGTGCCCGTATATTTGAGTGCACGGGTACCTCGTGTTTCTTTTTTTTTTTTTTTTGCGTTTTGTCATCATCGAAATGTGGCCGCCGTGGCCGGGATTCGATGCCGCGACTGCTCGCTTAGCAAGCGAACACCCTAGCTGATACGAGCTCCTCCCATTCATGTGTGAATTTGTTGCGTGCGATGGGCTCTTGTTGCGCGGTTGGCTGCTGTGCGCGTACTCGCCTCTTGTATCCCGCAGCATGACTGCTCGCGATGGGTAAATCTGCTGCACGATGCAGGTTTCGGCCTCGCCAGGGCTCAGCGGCCGTAGTGCCTCGGTCACGAAACCGAAGCGTTGCGCTGAGGCGAGCTCGCGCAGAGCCGCGTCCGGCGCGGCTCCGAGAGCTGTGCGTAGCTCGGTGAGCGTGACCGGCCGGTCCAAGGGTAACTCGATCGATCCCACGCAGTCCCGTCCGCCACCAGCCACCAGGCACACTTGGTACTGCCCTGCGGTGAATCATCACTTGGGATTTCGTTTCGTTTTTATTGTTTCGACACATTACTCACCAGGGGAAGGCAGGCTAAAGGCAGAATAAACTGCCTGACAATGGAATGTAAGAAACAGCGCAAGAAACAAGGAGACACACACAGCGCTTCGATCGTCCTTGTTTCTTGCGGTGCTGTTACATTCGATATGCTTTACCGAAAGGCCCAAAACTACACACTTCATGTCTGACAATGACCTTACCACCCATGCACTATTCATCAGTTGGGTGAATACACTTGAATAAATTATGAAATGGAAAACGAGTGCACGCGGAAAAGGGGAAAAAAGGTTGGCAGCACAGGAAAAGTGAACAGCTCATAACACATAAACATCAAATATGTTAAAAACATTTTTTTTTTACATGCATCGTAAATCACTTTGTCAACCCCTTCTTTCTCAGCGTTCAACGGCTATCGGCGAGCATCGTGTTGTAAATGTGGTGCATAAAGTTTTAGCCTTTGCGGCCGGTTAAATAGAGTAAACCGCAGTGGACAGCACCCCGAACACATGCTCGAATACAAACGCCGGAAACGTCGTTTCCGACGTTTCCGACATTTGCGCTCTGTACTGTTCTGACCGCAGTGGACAGCACCCCGAACACATGCTCGAATACAAACGCCGGAAACGTCGTTTCCGACGTTTCCGACATTTGCGCTCTGTACTGTTCTGGGAATCAGAGTCATATGTTAAGGAGTCTGCCAGGAATATAGGCCGGGCCGAGCCGTCTGACGTTCAGCGGAATGTTACGAGTAGGACTAGTCGTGCGGGACTTGTAAAACGAATACGCTCACTGAGAAAGCATCCGCGATCACAGAGCACCGTACAGCATCTCAGAGGCCTTTGCCTTGTTCGCTTAGCGGCAAGGACTTATGAGAAGAGAACGGGTTCATAATATGCATCCGTACAATGCGGTCAGCGCTGTCATAGCAAGCAAGAAAGGAGAGAAGAAAGAAAACAAACGGTATGTGTTCGCACTGCCACGTTGAGACCTTTTTCATTGCGGTAATGCCGCATCGCTGCGTTGGCGATCTCGGAGGCCACCGCCAATTCAACGCCATCTGTCGTTTTCGCACAAAAGCCATTCGTTGAAAACCCTCCCCGTCGCAACAGCAGAGCCACCGCAGCCGTGGCCTCGTGGTAGAGTGTCCGCTTCGGATGCGGGAGGTCGTGGGTTCGAATCCCACTGCCGCCGGTCACCCACCGGTTTTACAAAATGGGCACAGGCGTCCCCCGGCCCGACACTCGGCTTTCTTCAGGGGTGAATTGCCTGGGAAGGGAGTCTGCGCCTCTTAAACCCCGTCGAAACATGTGGGCAAACCCCGAAAGGGTTGGAGTAAAGCAGACAGATCCGCTAAAGGTCTACGAAGTATGCCGCGCCCTTATGGCTGCAGAGCGAAACCGCAGAAATCGTCGATGAGCAGTCTCGACGATAAGTCTCAAGTTTGAGCATCGTGTTGCGCGGTTCCTGCTCACAGATCGCGTGACTGGCTCTACGCAACGTGGTCGATGTGCATGACGGGTGGCACATCGCAGGGGTTCCCTTTTTGTTTTTTGTTTTTGCTTTTCTTCAGTGAATGTGCGTACGCATTATTTGGTTCTTCTTTTCCCCACACATTCTCCCCATCTTCTTTTTCTCGCCTGTGCAGAGTAGCAGGCCAGAGTTTACTTCCTTAGGCCGACCTCTCTCTAACTTGTAGTGAAATTGGCGCGATGGATACCCTATTATCCAGCGTGCGTACACTACTTCAGAAAAACGCTGCCTCAGCGGAACAATCGGCGCTATGGAAGGAATTCAGGAAACGCAGTCTTCATTGTTACAATGTGTTGTTATAACGGAAAAAATCATTGACGTAACGCGCATATTCAGATCTGCACAAGGCTTCTTTTTTGCCTCCCTATCTAGTGCACAGGACCTGTAATTAGAAAAAAAAAAAGAAATAAGAAAAGGAACGCGCTGAAAACACGAAGACAAACTTGAAAACGTTCGTTATTAGAAGTCAGACGTCACAGTAACACATATATGCCGCGCCTAGTCATGGGTGTATTGCGACCACATGTTATGTGTTCGCAATATCATCATCAAAACCTGCTGTAATTATGAGAGACGCCGTAGTGGAATTCTCCGGAAATTTTGACCACCTGGGGCTCTTTAACGTGTACTGACATCGCATAGTACACGGCCTCAACATTTCGCCTCCATCGAAATGCAGCCGCCGCGACCGGGATTCGATCCTGCGACCCTCGGATCAGCAGCCGAGTACCATAGGCACTAGGCCACCGTGGCGGGGCCTTGGTCAAAATTCTAAAAGTTGTGACTTATATCATATCGATCCACTTATTGAATTTAAAGTGGCATTACCTTTAGACTGAAGTGTGAAAATCCTTATTCATCGGTTAATGTTAGGTACTGCCTACACAAAGCATTTTCTATACACGAAATTGGCCGTGCTAAAACTCCCAAATGTAATCGATGAACAAATCGCAAAGTGCGATTTAGAACAGGGAATGTCGCGGGAGCCAACGTTTCGACAAGCGGACTTGTCTTCGTCAGGGCGGCATCTGTCAGATGCCGCCCTGACGAAGACAAGTCCGCTTGTCGAAACGTTGGCTCCCGCGACATTCCCTGTTCTAAATCGCACTTTGCGATTTGTTCATCGATTGAAGCATTCATCTTCCCCTGAGCTTCTCTTCTAGTTCAAATGTAATTGTGTATTTCAAGACGAAGATCAGCCACCTCCTCCAAGATTGCCCAAATCACGACGAACGAAGACACCCACTAAAAACAGTTCTGATTACAGATCTGACGGCCTTTATAGAAACTTCTGGGGCCATGGCCGACGACGGCCTTGCAAAAATACGCTTTGAAAGCACTAAAAACTTTTTTGGAACAAAATGGCATTGCTGGACGCTGCTAGTGCATATGGTGTTTTCACCTATTTCGCCTTTTTGTAATTTGTGTGATTGCTTACCAGGTTACTATGTTGCTATGTTATGCCACGCCCGCTCGATTAGCAACGCACGAGGTACGGCCTGCTACGTCACGTGGTGAACAAAAGCGCAGCTGTGAGGGGGAAAGTTGATATTTTTCGCCGCTTTTTCGGCGGGGGCGCCACTGCTACGGGGCAACTCTCCCGGCTCTCGCCACGCGGGCCGCTCCGCGAATCAGTACGGGACGAGTTTTCTGTGTGTGTGGACGAAATTCTGCACCTCGCTCGCACGCCCTATAACTGCAACGTGTCGAGGTGCTTCTCGTATTGTGCCATTGCCTCCTATAATTTTGGAATGCGCGGCATTATGCCGCGCAACTGTTGCGCGCCGCTGTGTGCCACAAACGCAAGGGAGGACCCTTAGGTACGATACCACGAGTTTCCGTGCGACGTAGATCGCCGTAAAGTATGACTAAAAAACATTTCTCGACAGGGAATAACTGGAAAAGGAAGCGTGTGGGAGCCAAATTACAGGTCGCTGGTATACTCATGTCGTTTCACTGACGGTGACTATAAGAAGTTCACGAAGCTCAAGCTATTGCTTTCAACGGCTGTTCCGACGGCAGTTGGCGCCTGGCATCAGTACTTCAACCACATTGTGTGAAATGTCGGGAACTGACGTGTAACAGGGATGAACAAAGCCACACCGAGGAGACCTGTGAGGTGTTTCTGAGCAAACTGCTGCGGCAAACTAGGCGGGAGACCTCCACTAACTGTTGAGCGGTTCCAAGTCGCTTACAAGCCTCTGTTACGGAAGGTCCTACAACTTCGATGCAAAGAGTCGCTTTTCCGTGGATGTACATGTTGTAACTTGTAAATAAAAAATTAGCCTGACTTCCTCGACCTTCTTTTTTTTTCAATCAATCAATCCGAACTAGTTCCCTCCTTACATAGAAATGCAAACACGCGTCTACAAAGCGGTGAATGTTCATTTAGTTGTAGATGTCTGCCTCATATTAATAAAAAGCTGGAACTAAAACACTCTATAAGAACATTATTTGGCCAATCCAGTAAGTTGTATGCACGCATTTGTAGGAACGTCTAACAAAACAAAGATCTTGCATTTCAGCCACTGCAGAACGCCGTGCCATTGCTCTATTGTGTTTATTTCACAAGTAGATTTATAGTAACAAATTTCACCGGTTTGCCGCTTCATACTCCTTTGCGTACATCTCGACGCATTCACAACGCGCGTAGTTTCATGCGAATTCATGGTCACACACAGGCATTTAACTCATCACCACTACCTAGAGCCACTGCACATTGGAACGGTCTTCCTGATCACATTGTATCCATTTCTAACCGTGAAACATTCCTTGATAACCTAATTTCGTTGCGCTTCAGCATTGTATAACGTTCTACTGCTTGTAATATTTGTCTTGTCTCTTTCTTTTATTTTTCCCCTTTATTTCTTGTTGTTTTTTAACTTTTTGTGTATTTTTCTGTTTTTTTTTATATACGGATGCCCCCTTACTCAATGCCCTTCAATTGGCCTGTAAGGAATTTTGAATAATAATAATAATAATAATAATAATAGGTATTTTTGAACAGCAGACAAGCGAAGCAAGTATTCAAGCAAGCGATAAGGAACTTGCCAGTTATGTTGAATGGCGATCGCGTGTCGAAACCTGCGGCAAAAGTGCGCGTCTCGGGCTCGTGCGAGTCCATTAGCGGCCCAATGCCCGTACCGACTTCCTGGGTATAGTATAGTATTTATGTTCTTACAGGCAACGTAGAGATGTCATTTTGGCAAAGCAATACACAGTCTTGCATGAATAAAATGCAAACTCTCAGCGCGCCGCTACGCGAAACATGCAGAACCAGCGGCTCCTCCCGCGTGCACTTGTCCCGTAGCAGTGGCGCCGCTGCGGCGGCGCGGAGAACTAGGCTCGTCACACCGGTTTCGGGCGACGTCGCAGGCCGCACCACGTGCGTTTTTATCCAGCGGCCGTGGTTATGCAATATCTGGTGATTCATTTACACGACCATGTGCCACTCACTGACTATGGACGTTTTTGTGCACTGACAATGCTATTTATTTACTAGAGACTTTTCTCGAGAGTACTGCAATGTGCTCGAACTTGTATACATATATATATACCACGTATATGCGCGTTCGTTTCTGTCCTGGCGAACTAATGTTATTATGATTATGACGGATGAATTCGCACACTGCTTCGCAACCATGCATGTTGATCGCTGACCACACCCAGGAGCCAAAGAGTAGCGGGAGCCTTATTTGTGCACCATCTCCTAACATCATATCAATAAAAACTGTATTATTTCAGAACGACCGAAATCTGAGTGAGTCGGTCGGTTCATTATGCCAAGCAAAGGCATGCAAATACGGACACAAGAGTAGAGGCACTCAAGGCGAAGCACGCAGAACTCAGGACGACGTCAGGCGAACTGTTTATTGGGCGAACTTGTGCCTAGGAAAACAAAGCCAATGACAACGCGTAGCAATAGCGTCGCGAACAGTCGTCGGACAGACAGACTAGCGGCGCAATGCGTCCGCTTTTATACACACGTCATAACGCGTTTTCGCATTATCCCTGAAATTCCAGAAAGCACTCGAATGTGCGCGTCAGGCATGCAAAGTTTCAAGACTGGTCGACACGGTTCCCAAAGTGTCACGCAAGATAAACGCGGCCTGCGTTGCGCGTAACAGAAAGTGATAACGGCGGTCGCCGCAATCAAAGCAAGCGCGCGATTGACAGGAAGGTGATAACGGCGTTCTCTTTAAACAGAAACAACCGCACCTGACAACACGAGCGCTGACTATCAATTGAAGGAGAGCATGCTCAGGAATTATAGCGCCACCTGTCAAACGAACACACGCACCTGTCTACGTGAGAGGTAACTGTTCAGACATTCTATCTCTTGGCTACGTAAGCTAATCGAAGGCTGAAAAAAGCACGCGCTTCCACTGTTATTGATATGCCAGGCCTCGACCATTAAATGCGTTTCCTCGATCTTATGTCTGTATAGGATCGCGCATTCATCTAACTTGAGCATGCAGTTACAATCACGGCAGTGTAACGAAAGGATTAGAAGGCGCTCCGCCGGTTAACGACAACCGTTGAAGTTGTTGTTGGCAGTGTGCTTTAGTGGACAAATGTCAGTTAGCTTTTTTTTTTTCCCTTGCAGCTGCTCATTCTTCCTATGCACGGCTGCGCACATCTTACCTAACTTATTAGGAGCAGTAGAAGCAACTTTAACACTATGTCTACTTCCGACTGCGGCACCTCGACACTGCACAGGGAGACTCGGCAGTTGCACATAAGCGAAAGCTTAAGCGCTTAGGCCTGTGCGAAACTGAATGGGTGCACGGAATACGAAACGGAATGGATTTACGGCGTTCCATATACATTCATTCGGTTCCGCACAGGCGCAGGGAATTGCGAACACGCATACCCTTGTCAACAACTGCAGGTTTCGTCGTGCATTGCAAGGCATATGCCCACAGAGCTTCAGTGACACCGCGGAGTTCCTTTCACTCAAAGAAAATAAAAAAAAATATCCGGAAGATCCCACGCACCGCGGGAATCGGCGTGATGCTAAGCAGCCAGTGAGGAGCTGCCTATAGTTTCGCCATGATCCAAGCGCTAAAGCGACGTCTTTGTTTAAATTGAGCACAGTTGTGTGCATAACGTGGGCTTCCCAAACACGCCAACTACACTGCTGTATTTAAGGGGGCAGCACATGCGTGTGGTGCGACGTATCGTTGGCACTCGCGTTAAAGTACAAACGTCAGTTTTACCGGACAGAAAAACGCGCTATAGGGTGCGCTGGCGTGCCTACCATAGTGTTCGTTGGCGTGCTATACTCCGGTACAGGTCAAGAAAAAAGCGGCTTCTGCCTGTCAAAAGACCCCTCTCCAGTCAATGGTGCCGCTCCGTCAACGTAACGTTGCGCTCTGATTTCTCTCTTGAGCGCGGCGCGGAAGACGTCACTTTGACAGAGCGGCACCACTGACTGCGGTCTTCTGACAGGCAGAAGCCGCTTTTTTCTTGACCTGTACCGGAGTATAGCGTTCGTACTAGATGGACCGACGGACGGACGGTCTCGGTCAAAGTGCATTTGATTCCTAAAAATACTCAGCTTCCTAAGTAGTCAGTGTTAAATGCGAAGCATTTATTAGGAACCAAGGGCACTTTTCATTACTGCGGCAGGTGACATACAGGGTGTTTTTTTTTAGTTGCAACACATTTTTAAAATTAGAAAAACATAAATCGCGGGAATGCCTTCTGTACCATTCGAGTATGCGGATTGGCGGCCTCTAGATACAAAACAATTTCAGCACTTGTGCGCATAATTAGCTAAATTACGTTAATTCTTTAATTATCAGTAATTGGTGGCTACAGGAAATGAGTACTTTGGAGCCCGTCCTCGACACTACCTATCCGAACGATCAGATTTTCAGTAGTGGAGTGCATATCGGAGCTACGCGAACAATTAGTTCCCCGTGGCAGGCTTCTTGAAACCGAAATTGGACGGAAAAAGAGCGTCTGTGACGTCGATGTCGCCGCCCCCACGGCTTTCGTCACTCGCCACTCGCCCGTGATCACCGCCGCTACGGCCGCTTCGGCCGCGCAAGCAGCTTGCGTTATCTCCTTGTTATCTGCGGCGTCGGGCGCTGCGGGCGAGTGACGAAAGCCGTGGGGGCGGCGACATCGACGTCACAGACGCTCTTTTCCCGGCAAATTTCGGTTTCAAGGAGCCTGTCACGGGGAACTAATTGGTCGCGTAGCTCCGACATGCACTCCGCTATTCAAAATTTGATCGTTGGGATAGGTAGTGTCGAGGACGGGCTCCAAAGTACTCATTTGCTGTAGCCACCAATTACTGATAATTAAAAAGTTAATGAGCGCAATTTCGCTAATTATGCATACAAGTGCGCAAATTGTTCTGTATCTAGAAGCCGCCAGTCCGTATACTCGAATGGTACACAAGACATTCCCGCGATTTACGTTTTTCTAATTTTCAAAATGTGTTGCAACTAAAAAAAAAACAGTATCAGCCTATCTTCCCTCACTATAGCTTACTCAAGCACAAATCGCATTCCGGTAGGACACACCTGCAGGACGCTTTAATACGCAACAAGCGGCCAATTGAACTGTTGGATGGGCCCATGGCAGAGTATGAGGGGGCCGCGCTACATGCTCGAGACAAGCGACAGCGCGGCATCTCCGGCTCAGCTTAACCCTCACGAAAGACAGGATTCATTCGCAAGTGGCCCTATTGATCAGTGATGTGCGCAGGGGGTTTACACCGGACAGCTTTTAAATCCTAGTAGGAGTAGAAATCAACTATAGATGTTCAGCTGCAGGAGGTCTGCCATCAAGCGAGAATTTCAAGCAGCAACTGGAGCAGAGGGTCCATGCTTCAGATTTTGACCAGTTCTTGTGCAGCTTTTGACTTTGACGTTCAGCTCGAAACGTGCACTTCTCAGCCAGAATAATCAGCTGCCAGTTCCCGTTTGTACGCGACCTTATGGGCCATGGTTTTCAGAATTTCCTTCATGTGACGTCTCCTGCGTCGGCAGCCACAGCAAAGTGTTCTTTTAGCATAGAGTCCCTTTCCGCAACACTTGAACACCGCGAACGAAAAACGAAGGGACAAAAACGAAGGGACACATGTATGTACTAAGTCGCCCAAACTTCTATGCCTGAAGCTGTACCTACAATGCAAAATTACCCAGTCTATAGGCGAACTCATCTCCTTCGTATTCATTAGGAGAGCTGCTGCATTCTCTATAAGAGCTGAAGAAAGAATTACGGGGGATGCTTACAACTTTCTAAGAATGTGAAGATGAAAGCCTAGTTGGATCTTGTGTTCATCTGCTACTATCGTCGGGCCGTTGCCGTTGCTTCATTCATGCTGAAGCAAAACAGCGCGACTCAAGACGATGAACAGCAAGGAAACGACAAACGGGTGCTTAACTGTTTTATAATGAAACAGAATAAACAATAACAAAACTATTCACGTGAACAAAGTGACAACGAACAAGGCAGAAGCAGCCGATATAAAGAAATATTTCAGCGCGAATACACGAATACGAAGAAGGCACACGAATGAACAGGACAGGCGCTGTCATTCGTGTACATTCTTCGGCCGATATAAACATGTGCCTGACTGGCCCAACGCCTCCGGAGACACTGATGCAGGTACAAGAGCCCAGCTTTTGACAAGGCTATGGAAGGTTGGCTTGTGTACTTGTTAATCCAGTTGCGATATACGAAAAGCTTCCAAGATTTCCCTTATTTGGTCGTTACTATGTTGGTGCAATAGCTCGGTGCCACAGAAAGCAGGGCGCAAGAACCTGCGAGACAGTGAACCGCCAGATTAGGACCAGTGTCATTCGGTACATTGAGTGCGTGTTTCTGGACCCTCATTTTAAACAGCGACCAGTTTGCCCAACGTGTATCGCAAGAGCTATCATATGGGTTAAAAAATGTGGCAAATAGATATTATGTTAACGCTTTGACGTTGTTTTTAACGTTGGCCACAAGCTTGCTGGGGTTTGTCCAGATCAAGAGCTCGTTGTCTATTTGTTAGATCCAACTTAATGAGCAAAAAGACAATGAAGCCTAGGAAAGCATAGGGGAGCAGGGGCTCTTGTTCTCGGGGAATGCCGTTGATGCTTCCCATAGTAACGACCTCTCGACATGGAATACGTCGGCACCTGAGCCGTGCCAGGATGCTGTCCAAGATCCCTCAGACAAGGAACCTGCGGCAGGGAGAACGGTGACCTTCTCCTTCTTCTCGGACAGCACCGTTGGCTCCGCGTACGGATTCCCCGACATCGGCGCGGAGCTGCTGCACACTATTGAGCGACTTCGAGTCAAGGTGAACACGTTGACATCGTCGCGCTGGAACCTCCCACCCGCCACCTTGCCGGTATTGTACGACATCGATACCTTAAGGTATAGTCGCCGTACAAGTGACGGGCTCTCTCGACAGCCCACCAGAAAGCTGCACGGTGCTTTGGAAAGCCATGGAAGAAATAGCCGACCATCTCGACACTATGACGTCAGGAAGCTCTGGGTCCTCTCCTGCTCCGTTGCCGCCACCGCCTGCTTGGAAAATACCGAAGTTTCGAGGATTCCAAGACAATGATGATCGGTGGACCAAAGCCGTAAACCTTCTCGGTTCCCGGTATGCCTGGCCGGACCACTACAAACTCCTCGTGGCCATCAACAACATTGGTGATGCGGCCGCAACATGGCACCGGTACGAGGGAGTCAGCCAACACTCCTGGCAGGAATGGAGCGCCAGACTGATCGCTTTTTTCAGACGGATTCGCCTCCACAATCCTGTCACCAGCGTATCCGAGCGAGGAAGCAGCTCAGGAGGAACGCTACCTCGAGGCTGCAGCATCGAACTGCAGCTAATCGGCAGAGAGCATCACGGCCTGCCTTGACATGCTGATCGGTCCCAAGCTGTGTTTGTCTAGACAGATTCCAACACAAGAGACCGAATTCCATGCACGTCATGCTAACTATGCTAACACCGGTCATCCTGACCAGCTGGCGTGCAAGTCAGCTGACTATGACAAGCCATCTATTCTGAATCCCATTGCGCCCCCTGAGCGACGTGCAGACCACAACCAAGCTTTGTTACTTGACAGGGGATGTGACACTGATCGCTGTAAATTTGATGCCACCAAACAGCTGAGCCAAGAAAACGTGGAGCCGCACCTAACGGCGTCGAGGGAGTCATTCGCAGAGTGTGCTCGTGTTCCCCATCTACCCTGCGAAGTCCCTCCACAAGATGACAAGGTCTCGACACAGGTGAGGCAACCTTTAAGCAACCGCCACTACAGCTGAAGTCGATCGAAGGCTGGAAGGCGGAACTCAAACCTCACGACTTGGACGCGTCTGCTTCACACAGCTTATTGTCAAGGCCTATTGAGTGCAGCTTTCCGATGACCCTGGCAGCGACAACGCTGTCGAAGTGCAAGTTACCTCGCTCTACAACACGGGAGCTTGTCCATTTGTCGCAGGCATCTACGAGAGGACCACACGTCACTTCAGCTCAGATTATGCGACATCTGAAGGTCAACGGTCGAGAGCACGCTCCTTAGTCCACGTCAGATCTGCAACGGAGGAGTATTACGCGAAAGAAATTTCCCCTACATCACATGAGATACCGCCTGCCAGAGACATGTCTGGTAGCCTGCGGTGTGAAGCCACAGCGTGACCGAGACCATCGACCACCATGGCAAAGCAAATGCATCCCATTGGAGGTGTCCTTAGTGGTTCCGCAAGTGAAATCGCAGCATGGCCAACCTGCAGCGACCTACGCGACAAAGCCAGTGCCGGCCCCCGGAAAATTTCTTCAGAGTTCTCCAGGGCAGGCCACGGCGAGGCCGAGACCACCCACCCGCCGGAGAAACATCTCACACATGACTAAGCTCGCAGCGTGGCCGAGTGTAATGACAATGAGCTCCGCCGTAGCTCGGGCGCTCGCGCTACATGCACAGGGCAGAAGAGGAAAACAACGAGTCAGAATAGAACAGCCAGCCTGCGGCAAAGGCGCTGTGTCTGTCTCTCCCTCTACATTAATATATATATATATATATATATATATATATATATAGCAGACACGACTTCGCAGTTATCGTTTATTGCCAACAGTTTCGACCGCGGGTCCGGTCTTTTTCAAGTCTCTATGCCTTGGAAAAGACCGGACCCGCGGTCGAAACTGTTGGCAATAAACGATAACTGCGAAGTCGTGTCTGCTATTTCACTCCAAATACGTTTGGCCCATTGAGCACAGGTTCTCATATATATATATATATATATATATATATATATATATATATATATATATATATATATATATATATACCGGCCTTCCTGATGAAGGCCGGTCTCCGGCTGAAACGTTGAATAAACGCTTTCCGCATTTTTGCTGCCAATTCCGAGGGTCTACTACTCATCTATATATATATATATATATATATATATATATATATATATATATATATATATATATATATATATATATATATATATATATCGTGTAAGCGCTAAGTATGCAGTTCATCGTCTTCATCTGTATATACCCATCATGCCAATCATCATCATCGCTGGGTTTGGCCGCTGCTAGCTGAGTTGCTGTCTCGCGCGCCGGTGTTCTAATAAAACGGTCCTACCGCCGTACTGGACGTCGCCTCACAAGCGGTGGAGCGTGCGTTCGTTCCCGAGTCCTCCTGCTCTACCTGTCATCCCTGGAGCTCCGCTCTGGTCGACGGTTGTGCTCGTCAGCACAACCGTCGACACTCCGTTTTATTCCTATCCTCCCAATCTTTTTTTTTCAGACAATTGGTTTTTTAAGAAAAGCACTCTTCTTTGGGATATTTCCCCTCCTAATTTATTTTACTAATTGGCTTTAAGCCTGCTATACCTTCGGGTGGTGCGGGCACCCCCACATTTCTTTTAATTTTTTTTTTGCATGGGGGACGGACTAGCACTAGCACCAGCGATGGCACAAAACGACGCCGCCCCAGCTCAGCCAGCTGGGCCTACTAGGACTGTCTACTCCCCGCAACGTGACCCTCAGGTATTTTCTGGCCTTCGCGGCAAAGACGTAGAAGAGTGGCTCGACAATTATGTCAGGGTCGGCGATTACAACCGTTGGGACGAGCCACATAAACTACGCAACGTTCCTTTCTACCTCAGAGAGGTCGCTAAGACGTGGTTTTACAATCATGAAGGTGACTTCCCTGACTGGTCCGCCTTCACTGAACAACTGCGTCAGGTATTCGGCACATCAGCCGGACGCTCCGAAGTAGCGAAACAGAAACTCGCTACCCGTGTCCAGGGAGCTGACGAATCATACACCTCTTACATTGAAGATGTTCTGGCTCTATGTCGCCGAGCTCAAAGTGATATGCCGGAAGCGGATCGCATACGCCATATACTGAAAGCCATCAACTTCGTTGCCTTCAACGCATTCCTCCTGCAAAGTCCAAATGCAGTTCGCGACATTATCAACACAGCGCCTCGACGCGCTCTCTTCAATTCGCCTTCCGCGCGCCTTCTGTGACGATGGCATTAGTGGAAATGACGAATTGCGAGCGCTTATTTGCAGCATTGTGAGAGAGGAGCTGCAAGGCTATGCTTCCGGTAACATTCCCGTGGTGCCTACCCGTCCTGCTCCAAACCTGCGCGACATAAAGAGGAGCTGGCGTCCATGAGAAATGCTGCATGTTTCCCATCACCTGTGGCCGCTTGCGTCCCTTCGTATGCAGACGTTGCCTCGCGGCTCCCTGCGCCCATTGCGACGGTACCTACAGACCACGACCACTGCGTCGGTGCCTACGACCACGTAGCCTCTGTTGCAGCAAAGGCGCCGGCTCAAGCTCACTATTCTACGTGGCGTCCACTGCGCCCAGTTTGTTACTACTGCGGCATTCGTGGCCACATCTCCCGTTTCTGCCGCCGACGGCAGCAAGATGAAAGACGGGGGTATTCCTACTACGAGCGAGACTTCATTCCAAGAGCAGACGCATATGCTCCTGCACCGTATACGCCATCACCCATAACAGAAAATACTATAACAACAAGAGTGTGCTCGCCATCGTGTGGTCAATACAAAAGTTTCGCCCCTCTTTATACGGCCGCCATTTCACCATCGTGACTGACCATCACGCTCTCTGTTGGCTGTCCTCTCTGAAGAACTTGTCCGGACGTCTCGGCCGCTGGGTGCTCCGTTTACAGGAATACGACTACACTGTCGCATACCGATCCGGCAGCAAACACCAGGATGCCGACGCCTTGTCGCGCTGTCCGCTGCCGCCCGATGCCCATGCCTCGTCTCCGATCTGCACGCCGCTATCAAACAACCCGGATACGCACATGCCCGCAGCTCCGATGCACCTTGTATCATCGACAGGCGTTCTTTCCGCCGATGATCTAGTCTCACTTCAACGGGCTACGTACTGCCGCACCATCATCGACCGCCTTACTGGCTTGTCAAGTCCTCCAAACGGCCGCTTGAGACAACTATCACGTTTCAGACTACAAGATGAGGCCTTATACAGGCAAATTTATCATTCTACCGGCAACCTCTGGGTCCCGGTCGTGCCTCGTTCACTCCGACTACAGGTTTTACAAGCCTTCCACGACGACGCGTCGGCTGGCCATTTAGGGTTTCTCAAGACTTACGAGCGCATCAAGACTCGCTGCTATTGGCCTGGCCTCTCCTCGAGTGTCGCTAGTACGTCAGTTCCTGCGCGTTATGCCAACACCGCAAACGTTCTACCTCTCTTCCCGCCGGCCCTATGCAACCTATGCCACGCCCTTCCAACCCCTTCGAAGTCGTGGGCATAGACTTGTACGGACCCCTACCGCTAACGCCTGCTGGTCACCGCTGGATTGTCACCGCCGTCGACCACCTAAGTTGAGACGGCAGCTCTTGGTTCTGGCGCTGCCTCAGAAATTGCGGAGTTCGTCCTGCGCGCTGTCATATTACGTCACGGCGCGCCTCGTGTTCTCCTCAGCGACCGTGGCAAGATGTTCATTTCAAATGTTTTGGCTGAAGTGTTGCATGCCTCCAACACCGTCCACAAGACCACGTCAGCTTACCATCCGCAAACAAATGGCCTTACTGAGCGCTTTCATCGAACCCTGTCAGACATGATATCCATGTATGTCCAGCCCGATCACAAAAACTGGGACACTATCCTTCCTTTCGTAACCTTCGCCTACAATACCGCCGTTCAATGCACAACGAATTACAGCCCCTTCTTCCTCGTATACGGCCGTTCCCCCTCTTATGTCTTGGACACTATACGTTTCTATCTACGCCCTCTGTTCCCTCCGCGTCCCTTCCCGAAGAATTCGCTGCCCGCATCCCCCGATGTCGTGAAATTGCCCGTGCCAACACCGCGACTATGCAGCACAAAAGAAAAATTCGTTGTGATGCGACGCGCCGTGTTACTTCGTTCCGCCCTGGAAAGGAAGTCCTCCTGTGGACACCTGTTCGAGCTTCAGGACTATGTGAAAAATTTCTTCACAGATACCTACGCCCGTACACCGTCCTTCAAAGGACGTCTCCCGTAAACTATCGAGTCGCTCCTGTGAGCTCACCTACTGACCGCCGTCGCCGCATCATCGAAATCATCCACGTGTCTCGCCTGAAGCCGTACATCCGCCGTTCGTACCCTTGCTATCTTGCTGTGTTGAATTGCTGTGTTGGTTTGCCGTGTTGCTGACGCTTTCGCGAAGGGGGGAAAATAGTGTAAGCGCTAAGTATGCAGTTCATCGTCTTCATCTGTATATACCCATCATGCCAATCATCATCATCGCTGGATTTGGCCGCTGCTAGCTGAGAGGCTGTATCGCGCGCTGGTGTTCCAATAAAACGGTCCTACCACCGTACTGGACGTCGCCTCACAATATATATATATATATATATATATATATATATATATATATATATATATATATATATATATATATATAAGAGATGAGTAGTAGACCCTCGGACTTGGCAACAAAAATGCGGAAAGCGTTTATTCAACGTTTCAGCCGGAGACCGGCCTTCTGGAATGCCTATGGTTGTATTTCCGCTTCTATTTATACCTATCTGAGAGAGATTTTCATAAAATAGGAAGGAAGAAAAACATGAAAAAAGAAAGAATAAGAAAAGAAAGAAGACAGGAAAGATCTAGAACCTGAAAGAAACGGAGCAAAGAGTGGAGGAAAAGCAGACGACGTGCGTCATATGCAGGCATCATGTCCCCCCCTTTTTTTATTATTATTATTTTTTTGTGTTCTCCCTCTGCCCCCTTTTTATTCCTTCCCCTTTTTACGAAGTGGTTTCTGTGGCTGGACCCAATAGTCAAGCGTACACTTCAGGCCCCCCTAAGGTGTGTCAATGTCAAGAAGAAAAAAAAAACTGAAAAAGGAAGGAAGAAAGAAAACGGGTGGGGGTGGGTGAGTACAATTGCAGTGGCGGCAGTGGCGATGGCGCCTAGAAGTCTGCGCCCGGACGGGCAAAAACGTGCACTGACCTGCCTGCGCGTTTGGCCACATCCAGGAGGAAAGAGAAAAAGAAAAGTTTCAGAGAAATAATTAGAATAAGGCATGTAAAAGATGAATGGTGAGGAAGTTAAAAAAAATAGGGAAAGATCATCAAACAGGTTTACATGATTCGCTTTGAAAAACACGTCATATTTCAATAGTCCGGTTCCCGCTGTACATACGGTGCCACAGGAGAAACGCTTGCCAATGATTTTATTATTGCGATGGTTCCCGGGTTCTCATTTATACCTTTCTCGATCGTTTTGAACCGGTATATTAGATATGATTCTCGTTGCTCACGTTCTCGCTTTGACTTGAAGCCTGTTTCTAATAGTGTCACTGTTAGTTTATCGAATGAGTGGTTTGGGAGGTTTAGATGTTTCGAGAGAGGTAGATTTGGAATAGATTTGGCATGGGCTTTGTCGTTGTTGAAGCGGAGCCTGAATGCAGCCGGATCACCCACGGACCGAGGCGTCCGGACAAATTCTTTAAGGATGAGAGCCAGCATAAAGCGTGGTAGTCTGTAATTACGGTAAAATAGCGTCCGCAAAGATATGGGCGGGATTTTTGTACGGCCCAAATTTCAGCCAAGAATTCTTGATCTGTTGCTGAGTAGTTCTGTTCAGTGGTCGTGAGAGCGCGGCTGGCATAAGCGACGACTCTTTCCCGACCACTGTTATCATGCTGTAGAAGGACGGCACCGATGCCATGGCCGTTTGCGTCGGTGTGCAGACTAGTAGGAGAATTCTCGTCGAAGTAACACAGGACAGGGTCGGATGTCAGCGCTACTTGAGCGTTTCAAAAGTGATGTCACAATCGTTCGTCCAAGAGAAGGCAGTGCCCGACGTCAGAAGCTTGTGCAGTGGCTGTATCGTGATGTGATAGGGCAACACACGTCATGATTTCGTGTATCGTGATGTGATAGTGCAACACACGTAATGATTTCCACTCGACACGAGCCGTGTCCTTTCCCTTCCCTCTTTGCTGTGGGTGTGGCTATATAAGCAAGCGCAATAAAGGATTCAGGGTTCTTTTCCGCCCGTCAACATGTCAGCCTCGTCAATGCCTCACACACGCCCATAGCGCACGGAACCTTACAGTGGCGACGCAATGAAGGCGAAATCGCGGATGAAGCGGCGAAAATAAGATGCGAGGGCCAGAAAACTTCGTAGTTGCTTTTCGTTTTCGGGCGACGGAAGTGAGTCACAGCAGCCACCTTGTCAGGATCTGGTCGAACACCATCTTTACTGACAAGGTGGCCCACTACGATGATCTTCTGGCGAATTGGCATTTATGTGTGTGTGTCTTCAGTTGAAGGACGGCATTAGAGATGCATGTCAGAACTTCGTCCAGCCGCTTTAGATGCTGACGAAAAGTAAAACAAAATATAACTATGTCGTCGGGAAAACACCTGCAAGTCTTCCACTTGAGGCAACGTAACGCTCAAACGTTGCGGAAGCGTTACATAAACTAAAGAGCATCACACTGAATTCATAGAGGCCTCGCGTGTTGCAAAGGTCGTCTTGTCCGCTTCGTGCATAGGTATTTTCCAATACCCTAGATCGAGACTTGAGAACTATTCCGCGCCCTGAAGAGAGCCAAGGGCGTCGTCAATACACGGCATCGGATGTACGTCTTTTCGCGTGATCTTACTGAGCGCTCGATAATCAACGCAAAATTGTACCGAGCCGTCCCTCTTCCGGACCGAGGCAACAGGCGACGACCAAGAACTGGACGGTATGGCCTAATGTTGCCGCGTTTGAGCATGTCACTGACGTTGTCCTCGATGATTTTACGCTCTGCGGAAGACACGCGGTAAGGGCGTCGGCGTACAATCGAACCGCCCTCGGTTTCGATGCGATGCACTGCGACGGAAGTGCGTCCCAGAAGCTTCGAGTGGGCGGTAAGTAAAGTATGGTGTTTTCGAAGTAGACCTAACAGATCTTGCTTTTGCTCCGCAGTGGTCATGGTTTATGGTGGCAGTTAATGCTACGGTCGTCGCGTAGTCATCGCTAGGAGCAGACGGCGGTGGTGGATCTGTGTGAACCGGCATCAGGGCAAGAGGTTCGGTGTCAGCAAAGCAGTTCACAACGGTACCTTGGGGCAGAACAAGGGTCCAAGAAGTAGGGTTGCGTGCAGTGACCAACGCTCTGCTGTCGTGAAGCCGGACGAGGCTAGGCGCAATTACAAGCCCACCAGAAATCCAGCGATCACACGGAGCTGAAAACAAGTCACCATTAACGATGGCATCGGATGTCAGCGTTCGAACATTTTCTTCGCCCAGAGGTACGAAACACTCGGCCACCGTGACAAAACGCAGACTGTGAGCATAACCACCAGATGAAATTCCGTGTCTTTCATGTGAACAACTCGTCGACGGCAAGTTATCACTGCTGAAGCTGGAGAGGAAGTCCCATCCTAAAATAAGTGCGTGAGTACGTGAAGACAGCACAATGAACTGAATGTGGTGAAGTTTGCTATCGATGAAAACTCGCGCTGTGCACACAGCAACGGGCCGAATAAGAACTGCGTTAGCCCATCGAAGAGGAGGTCCAGTATACGGAATTTTCGCTTTTCTCAAACACGAACATATTTCTATAATGACGGAAAGCACTGCACCTGTGTCTACCAATGCTTCAGGCCTTACACCTTGAACGCGCACCAACAGTACATTTTAGGGCCCCTGCGGAGGAGTTTGATTGAGTGCGAAAGATGCAGCTTTCCCTCTCGAAGCTGCACTGCTTAGTTTTCCGGTCGGTGGTCCGAGGACGAAGTAGCTGGTCGAAGGGAGAAGAGGAGCGCCGCATCGATGATGGAGAGTGACGACGCGAAAAATGGGAAGGGCCGGCTCCGTTGAAGCCCGGTGGAGATGGTGAGCGACGCTCATAACGTTAATTGGTAGGGGCGATATGTCGCGGAGCCGGAGCAGAAAACTCGTCCCTTTCATAGTAGCCGTAACCTCGTCTTTCGTCCTGTTGACAGCGCCTGCAAAACCTCGGGATATGGCCACGGATCCCGCAGTAGTAGCATATACTGCTCGAGGTGGACGCCAGACGTTTGGAGGTGGTAGCGGCGATCGTGGTGAGAGAACCGTGCATCGTGGGAGCTGTGGAGGAGACGCGAGGGCTCCAACCTGAGCGTAAGTTGGCGTCGGTAAGGGGTCGGTAGGGCGTTAGTAGGGGGGTAGGGGAACTTACGCGCACGTCATGGCAACAAGTTCTTCCCTGACGATGTCGTGGAGGCTGCTGTCAGGATGCGTCGTACGGAGCCCATGTGCACAAGATGTAGCCTGTGTCTGGAGTTCCTTGCAGATGACGGAACGGATTAGCGCGCGTAGCTCGCTGTCATTGGTGGCCCTCAGCTCAGCATCAGGCTGCAAGCGGAGCAGATGACGCTCGTCAGGGCGCTGACGCGTGGCTACGATAACGGAGACTGTAGTCGGGTTCTTCACTACAAGGGCGTTAAATGCCGCAGCTCCAATGCCTCTGAGCAGGTGGCTTACCCTGATCAGATTGATTGATTGATTTATGGGGTTTAACGTCCCAAAACCAGCTCTGATTATGAGAGACGCCGTAGTGGAGGGCTCCGGAAATTTCGACCACCTGGGGTTCTTTAACGTGCACTGACATCGCACAGCACACGGGCCTCAACATTTCGCCTCCACCGAAATGCAGCCGCCGCGGCCGGGATTCGATCCCGCGACCTTCGGATCTGCAGCCGAGTGCCATAACCACTAGACCACCGTGGCGGGGCACCCTGATCAGTCTCCGTCATTGCGGTATTCACGTGGCGACAAAGGGACAGGACATCTTCGATGTAAGAGGTATATGATTCGCCGGTTTGCTGGACACGCTCCGCTAAATACCAAGTCTTGGCTACTCCTGTCAGGTAGAAGGTTACGTGAGTGAGTATTGCAGGGTCGTCCCAGTGGTTGATAGCACACACGTGGTAATACTGCTCCACCCAATCTTCAACAGTCTTCACCACGAAGGCCAGCAAACATTGGTGGATCCTTCTGAGGGGTGGTGACCATGCAAGAAGGGCTTCCCAACGGGGCAGGCACCGTGGATGGTCCCGCGTCCGCGTGCTCGTCGTGCGACATGGTAAAGGGCTGTTGGTGCAAGCAGCGACCTGAACGGAGCTCCAGGGGTGTACTGTAGCGGAAGTCGTGGGGAACCGGTAGAGCGAGAGGACTGAGGAACCGGACAGCACAATCCACCGCTTGTGAGACGACGTTCAGGCGACAAGACTCAATTTTATTGTTCCGAGACCGAGCCCCGCTGCCCAAGCCTAAGCGGTGATGATGAATATTTACAGGTGAGAAGATGAAGCAGACGAACAATGCTCACAACACACACATACATTATATATATATATATATATATATATATATATATATATATATATATATATATATATATATATATATATATATATATATATATATATGCGTGTGTGTGTGTGTACCAATCCCGAGCTATGAGACACGGGAAGCCAACCGCCGGAAAACATTCCAAAAACCAACGTAACACTTTCCCGAAAGCTGGAACTAAGTTTTAGGTCCCTTTGGTACAATACCAAAACTCCAGCAGCGGTTCATAGACAGAGTCGGAACCAAGGGTGAGTAAAGCAAAACAAATGACTTCATTCTCACAGAAGAGCCAAGAATTACAACATATGCACATGCGTGCATGTGTGTCGTCAAAAGCAAATCACAGTGCAGATTTTAACAGCTGCGTTTCATTTTCAAATAGAAAAACAAAAGTGTCACTGTAACACAACTCGTGCCTCTGCTTTTTTATGATATGCCTCCAAAAGATCTCTTGCCAACCTATCACCGCTCCTGACAATTATCTTGGTATCGCGCAATCGTGGCCCACATCCGCAGGTCATCCAGTGCGCAGGTAAATGCACAAGACCATTGTTTGTTACAAATAAATCGTGAGCCCGTGTTCGGATGTTGACATCTGCCCGTTTCGCCCACGTAGGCTGTTCCACACAACAGCAATACTCCGTACATGACGCCCTCCGCACAATCCCCATGAGGTATGGTGTGCTTTGTACCGCGCATCACGACTTCTTGTCAACGCGACCAATGCGGGGACACAGTCCAGTCAATTTCCGTGGCTCCGAGAAAACAACGGGCACATCGGACCTATTTGTGAGTTTGTTCATATTATGAGAATGCTTGTGGAAGTACACCACTGCGGGTTTCCAGGCTTTTTGGACGAGGCTGGCTTATTATATTTTTTTCTTTGTGCCCTTCATGTCCTGAAGAAGGGCTCGAGACTGCGCCTATACGACCGAGCTCGGAGGCTGCATGCTGGCTGCATGCAGCCTCGCCAATTGGTTATCAAAACTGTCCTGCATCACGTGAGGACATGACTTGAGACCAGACTCGAGGCAAAGGGCGGCTACTGCTCTTTTTTACTAATTTTGAATGTGCCGAATCATACAGCAGCAAATCCTATTGTGCACGTGGGCTGTATTGCCAACGAACATGGTCCTTGTCATTGTCAAAAACTAAAAAGAGGTCTAAAAACTGGGGATTTCCATGGGAATTCGTTTCATGTAAAGAGCATGCCCTTCCTATGTTGCCGAAAAGCGGCTGAAACGTCGGCACCGCACTCGTCAAAGGTAAAATTAGGGTTATTCTTCATAAAACATTAAATAGTCGTCAACTTATCTAAAAGCCGTAAGGTAGAAGCTGTCGTCTAGGTAACCCAGAGGCCGTATTCTGAAATGTGTCACCAAAGGCGATAGTATCACCGGTGACGTAATTGTGTCGCCTTTGCCGTCTCATGCGATGTGACTGGCTGATTAAACATTTCCAGTTTGTGTAACCAGCCAATCACCACCGCAGGAGACGGCAAAGGCGACACAGTTACGTCACCGGCGATTCTATTCAGAACGACACATTTCAGAGTACGGCCCATGTAGGTCGCGGTCAATTTACGCCGAGAATAAGTCGCAGAGTACTGGAACAAAGCACGAATCAATACATATTCCTTGCAGTTGAGTGTACAAGTGGTCGTTAAAAGAAATAAAAGGGGACATTAAATAAAATTTTAATAAAACCATGAAATTGTCGACAGACATACCCACTAAATACTGAAAATTTACTACACCGTTGCGGTCAATACAATCCCTAACGGAGCCACTCATTTCCTGTTGAGGCACTGAGTACAACAGACCAACTACGTATACAGAAAAAGCGGTCGCAACAGAGGCGTTTTCTGTCATGTACTTGATTGCATCTGCATGACTTGGACCCTGCAGTAACTGCTGCAGTTAGTAGCTTTTTAATGCCTACTTTTTAAGAGTGCACGCTACAGCGATGAAAGGACATTCGCATAAGATATGTTGTAGGGTCTTTTCTTGTAATGAATAACCTTAAAGCAGCGGTGTTGGTGCTGACTTTGCTACTAAGAGAACAACCCAGTAATTTTTTATTCATGTACTTGAACTGCAACGTTAGTGTTTCAGTTGAGCGTTTTTAGGCGCCACTCGGCGTTCTAGCGGAGCTTAAGCGCGACTACGCGTGCAGGTCATCTGTACCTTTAGGGCTGCTGTTTGTAGGGGCACCGGGCAGGAAGGCATCGTGGCTGTGGGTAGGGTGAGTCCGTGGCAAGGGCGACCTGCAAACAGTGCAATCACTTGGAGCCGCCGCTTTCGATAGAATGATGGAACTTCGACAAGGTCATCGGCAACATCTTGCGAAAAGTTGTAGTCAACACGGGCAATCTAAAAACCTTTGCAGCGCATCCAGTGACTTTAATTTCAGATTGTGAAGCCACAGATGCTTTTCTCAGGTTCAACCAGCTCGCAGAGTGGGGTAGCCTTCGGCAAACATTAAGCGAAATTAGCAGCTCTCAGCGTCGGGTGGTCACACGATGAGATCGCGAAGGCTGAAGCCCAGACCTTGGCGAAAGCCTGGACTCTGGCCTTCGCGCTCTCGTTAAACACGGACTGCCTGGCACTGCAGACCTTGCAAAAATGTCTCTAGTAAGGTACACTGTAAACAAAAATTAGCCGAGATGGGAGTAAATGGACCTGTCCTCTAGCGCATTCCCTGATAAGAGTTTAACATCCATCGAGGAGTTTTTGCGGGTAGCTATGGGAGTATGTGTTTACATCCATCGCGGAGCTCTTGCGTGTACCTATATGGGAGTTTATGTTTACATCCACGTAGGAACTTTTGCTGAAGCCAGCTAAGCCTAGGCGTGGTCCGGGACAATTTCTTGCATAATTTTATTAATATTCGATCTACCTGGGTAAATTTGGTATCCTTTTGGTCCTTTCTCCTTCCGGTCGATAGCCTTCACGTTTGCTTTCCGATAATCCTGGTTTGTCCGCATACAATCTTGATAATTTCGGAAGCCTAAAACCACGTCAACACTCGTTGGGTAGTGGTGCCCCAACCACCTCATAACAAGATATTTGTGGTGGTCTGGTCGATGCGCGGCATTCGGCTTCTGGCTGGAGGAGCAGAGCGGTCACCAGTGGAAAGAGCCTTGACACGGTTACACAGAACACTGATCGGCCGTTGCAAACTCACTGCGCACTCAAGACGCGTTTAAAAAAACGAAGTGGTGCTTCACTTGGACGCACTAAGCACACGTGGGATCACGCACAGATACAACTCCCATCGACGATTCGTCGAACCAACCAATGCACTGGAGCATCACACGGAAGCACTAAACAGACGCGCGAGCGCGAGCGCGCATACACACACACACATCACACCGCCGCAAAAGCGTCGCAACCGAAGACGGCTGTTAAAAACTGTGGAGGTTGGGACCACGTGAACCGAAACTCCGTGTGGGTAGTATAATAAGGTCATGTCGTTTTTATACTCCGTCACTTAGCAATGGTGGTAAAATGATGTCATGTGCCGAATTCACTCCGCTATGACGGAGTAAATGGTTGGGGCATGAGAGTTTTTTCGGTTGACACGCTGGTAAAAGCTCCCATCTCGGCTAATTTTTGCTTACAGTGTAGCATAACCGGGTTTCGGCCGGTTTATGATTAAATTTCGGCGCTCACGGTAGCCACAGGTAAAGTGAAGTAGGCAAACTTAACGCTTCATTGCGTCTACGGTGCCTGCTGCAATTTCACCACCAATGATAAGGAATTCGCCCCACTATTGGCTGGTTGCCATTGTGTCACTACATATACGTACTAGTGACCGCTGCACTTCGCTAGACGTTCTGCATGCTCCGCGAAAGGTGATTTTTACTACTCTCAGGGCTATATGTTATCAATATATGTGCATAAGTGCTCAAGAAAATGAGCCGAGCTCTTTCCGCATTCTTGTACACAGAGTACACGCGCTAATTCCCTCAGACACGCCGCGCGCATGCGCCGAGGTTAAAAGCGGGTTTTCGGGTACCGCGAAGACAGCGCTGCTTTTCAGCGTCGACTCATATTACTGCGTAGAAAGCAAACTGCGGTGCGGGTAGTTATGGTTATATGAACAGCAGCAGGCGACGTACAGCAATCTGAAGACTTCAAACCACAGTACCAAGGCTTCACGACCAGGCGACACGGCGTTGCGGTTCCGCGATTTTCAAACTCAGTTTAAAAAAAAATTGCCAGATTTCACCTGCAGTGGGAATCAAGGAAATGCGAAGCACGCATCAGGAGCGTAAAATGGATTTGCATTGTTGTCTCGCTATACCGAGTTTGGTACATATGAAGTGTGGGGGGCCTGGTCCCGCTCGACGCCATGTTTTTCGTAGGAATGCCCCGCATCCCCCTTTCCCAGCTGGACGGAGCGGCGGCCGCCCGCTCCGCCGCATGTGGCTTTAACTAAGCTGCCATTGGCAGCGAGAAATTTCTGGAATGTTTGCGCGTTCTGGCGTTTCTGGTTTTGGAGATGCCTCGGGAGAACACGCTGGGTCTCGAAGCGGTGCGTACGTGCTTTTGCGGCTCTCCGGGCGACGAGGCCTCGTCGCCCGGACCGCGCGTCGTCTCGGGCTCCAGCGACCCACGGCAGCGGCCTGCGATCTGCGCCCATCTACGTATGTTCCTTTCTTTCTATTTTCCTTTTCTTGGGGCGCGGTCGCGGGTACGCTGGCCGGGGATTAGGCGGTTCCTTCCTTGCATGGTTTTCGTGTACTTTTGTGTGTTATTGTGTGTTCGCGTGTTGTTCATTGTTACTGTCCTTTGTTTGTGTTCGTGTGTGTTCGCGTGCTGTTAATCGTTATTGTCCTTTCCTTATATTTAATTCGATCTGACATTCGGCCTTGTATTGTGTGTTTCATTTCACGTGTTTTATTAAATTACCATGCTCGGAGAGTTGCGCCTAATGTTCTCCTCCTTCGCCGCGTGCGACGGTTCGTGCTGTCCCGCCGCGAGACGGGCCGCGGGCTGACGCGCGCGGCAACGCGGCGATGCATAGCTGAGATGGCGAGCGCGCGGACGCGACGACCTCATTCTCTGCTCGTTGAGTGCTCGAACCCATTGCAGGGGGTTGCTAGCGGCGATGCCGCTGCTAGTAGTAGTAATTAGTAGAACAACCCCTACATTTTGGCGCCCAACGTGGGGCCAGGGGCCTTGCCCTTGGTCGCTCTAACGACGAGCAGGTGTCGGCAGAGTGGGGAAGTTTCGTTCGGTTCCCAGCGTCAAATGCGCTTTGGTTGAGCGTGTCCGTCTCTGCCGTGTATCGTGCGTATCTCTTTCTATTCTGTCCACCCTTTTTCTCTGTCGATGTATCGTGGTGTGAGGAGAGGCAATTGTCACTTCTCAAACGGATTGGTAAACCGCTTCGAAGTTTTGTGAGGCGAAGCGTAGACGAGGAAAGGCGTGATGCAAGTTGCCACCGAGATTCAGCAGTTCGTTCTTAGTGGCGGAAACTCGTTGGACTGACCAAGGCTTCCATCATGCCATGGCCGGGAGATTGACCATCGTGTCTCCCGTGCGACGTTCAAGTCGGTGAGTCCAACGGTTTTCTTTAGACTTCGCGTCGTGCGCGTCTTTCTTCAGTGAAATTCAGAACCAGTGAAAGAGTAGTTGACGCACCATTTCTTGCCTGGGTCGCCTAAAGTATTCGTGAAAAGTTGACGGCGCTGTTCGGTACATGGCCGACTTGCACCGAGGGAGGCAAAGATGGCGGAAAAGCCGCTGAAGGAACAAAGAAAGTAGAAGCAGAGTCTTCTTCCGTGAATAGACCAGAACACAGCGAGTTCGACGGGTGCCGCCATATGGATGGATGGATGGATGGATGGATGGATGGATGGATGGATGGATGCTGTGAGCGTCCCCTTTGTAACGGGGCAGTGACTTGTGCGCCACCAGGCTCGTAGAACTTTCTTTTACCTCTCTTTAAATTTTCCTCATGCCTTTTAAATTTACTTCAATCAAATCGATCATACTATAGCAAAAACGGAAATTCATAGCCCAGTTCCCTGCCCCTTATGGCAGAAAGTCCATATTTTTTTTATAATTATTTTTGTCCGTTCTCTCTAGTTTTCTGCCACCAGTATTCTAACCGTCTCTTACTTATTTCAATCGCGGCTATGTTCAGCTTCCCGTTGTTCGCCCTAAAACCCAAGGCTTCCTGTAGGGTGGTGCCCAAACGTACACCTGGGTGGATATTTCCGCATTCAATCAGAACATGCTCCGTCGTTTCCCTATCTTCCTCACAGCATGTGCATTTTTCTTCTTCTTTACTGAATTTCGCTTTATAAATACGCGTTCTAAGGCAGCCCGATCTCGCTTCAAACAATAAAGCGCTTCCTCTTGAATTATCATAAAATGCCTCCCTCTTTAGTTCGTTTTTGCCATCTCGGTAGTTATTCAGAGTCGGTTTTTTTTTTTTCCATCGCTGCCCTCGAGTAAATCTTCTCCGCCTCTCTGACTTTTCCCTTTTCGTTCTTTGTTGTCAGTTCTCTTAGAGCCGTATATTTACTGGTGAGCCTCCTAGTTCTCTTTCTCCACTGCGTGTCAACGCTCTTTCTATATAAATAGCGGAACACCTTCACTGCCCACCTACTCTCTTTCATATTCCTTGGCCTCTCTTCAAACCTTATTTTGCTCTGCGCTTCCCTTGCCTCAAAACTCGCCCATCCCATATCGCCCTTTACAGCCTCGTTTGTTGTTTTCCCGTGGGCACCCAACGCGAGGCGTCCCACAGTTCTTTGATTCACATCCATTCCTGATTGTATCTCTGGCCTCATGCACACCACTGACTTCCCAAATGTAAGCCAAATATTTGGACTGCGCGTCGCGCCATCTATTGCACGCGCGGCGAAACAACGCGCTGAGCTGCCACACGCAGGCTCCTGCAGGTTGTTGCCACACAGTTCTAAAGCGATTGTCGTTTAGCAAGCGCGTCTCAAAGATATGCTAGGTGTGTCCACTTGTGCTGTTGCGCTGGGGGCATGAATGGGTAAATTTCATTATGAAGCAACGGGGTGAGAGAGAATGAAAAAAAAATACGTTTTATCGAACGTCCTCGCCGGAGTACTCGCATCCAGGAAGGTGAGCTGGTGCCGCTTGCTGTGAGGCTTTCATCCCCGCTGGATGGTCTGTCGCTCCTGTTGTAAGTTACCGAAGATGTCGCTACTGTTGACGTCACCACCCATTCAGGAAGTTTCATTATTTAAAAGTTTCAAGCGTTCGTGCTCAGTACGCTTTCTGTGACTTAAAATTAAAGGGCAACTCTTTTTTTATGCGAATCGATTTGAAGTTCTACAAATAAAGTAGGCAATTTCAAGGCTTAAATGGCGTTTCGCCTGCTGCCGCCGCCTCGATGGTGGCGCCACCTGAGAGCGCGGACGCGCAACATGTCCGCCCCTGCTGTAGTCGAGGCTAGTTTTCTTTCTAGCTTTTGTTTCTCCGGAGTGCGTTGCACGCCTCGAACAAACTCGCGGCAGGGTACACGGGAAACAAAACCGAAAGTGCAGAAGTAAATGGCTTGTGCACAGTTCACAAGCCAACGCGAACCAATCCATGCCTGTACTTCCCATAATTCCCATGGTGGTTGAACGATCGCAGCGCCAGATGACCCTCTAGTTTTATAGTAAGAAACTCTATGGCTTGTCCAGATTTTGGAACGCGGTTTGGTAACTGGTATGATTGAAGAATTCTGCTCGTTTCGCAGAAATACCGCCGTCGGTGTCGGTGTCTCTCCGTGAGCGAAAAATCGAGAAAGATGCAATGGGGATCGAACCCGGGCCGTTTGCGTGGCAAGCAGGTGTCCTACCACAAAGACACGATGTTACTTGGAACTGCATCGGAAAAAAACACCACATAAATGTCAGGTAGTGGAAGGAGTCTCCTTAACGCATTTTGTTCGGCAGGTGTCACGACGAAAATGAGCCCATTCGGCGATTTGTAGGAGGAATAAACTTTATTGAGCATATCAAGCAAACAGCAAACATTAGATAATGTGCTGCCATCTGTGAGACATTGTGAAAAACATGTCTCGACTACAATGGCCTCCGAGACGGCGGGCGCGCCCGCCATCTTGGAGGCCATGCGACTACAGCAGAGCCTATATGGTTCCGCCGTTCTAGGACAGGGAACATATTGCCACATGGCGTCTTTTCATAAGCGACGGACGAGCGCTCTTAGCATTTCTATCTTCGGCTTGCGTCTATGCATGCGTAACACTAGGCGTCTGGTATGAACGCGCGTCAATGATGCTGTGACGTTCGACTTTCATCCTTAGTGTCGACGTGTTCTTAAGGAGCGTCCAGCTCGAACTCTGCGGGGTATAAAACGGCGTGCGTCGCCGAGCCGTGGTGCTCTTTCTCTTGTGACCCGCCGAAAGACAGCTGCACCTGTCGTCGCTACCACCGCCGAATTAGGACAAGGTCTCCAATAAAGTGGCTGCCCCAAGACGCTCTTTACGTCTTTCTCTTCTAGTCACAATACTGCGTGACAATATCATATCAAGCAAACAGCAAACATTAGATAATGTGCTGTTTGCAATTTCACCGACCATAAGGCGATGCTTGTTGCGGTTGGCGGGAAGATGTCTCCAGAAGAACAAATCGAACAGCTGCCAGATAGTTAACGCAAGAAGGACGAGAGAATGTGACCATTTATGAATGAAAGTGTCACGACTACACGCAGTTCATAATACAGGACCATGTGACTACATCACTGTACAATATTTTCATGAAGTTGATATAAAAGTGCTATTAAATAGATCGAAAACCTGTACCATTACTATAGATATGTCGCGCGCGCGTGTCTGTCTGTGTCTGTGCGCATGTGTGTGTGTGTAACAACACACATTAATAAGTATGCATTGAGTGGTTGAAGTGCACACTAGGGGCCGGATTTCGCTATCGCGTTCAACTCTTAAAGGCGAAGCTTAAGGGCCCCCAATTTTTCGCGAACGCGTTCAAAATCGCGCAAGCCATTGGCCAGCGCCGCTCCGGTGTCGTCAGGCGCAAGTGATGACTGCACGCAAACGCCGCAAGCGGCGCTGCGTGTCGAGTGGGTGCATGAACTCGAGAAGCTCCTGTCGTCCCATTGCTGCTGGAGCCTCGCCCGATGTAAACAGCTGTGTGTTTGACAGCTATCTGTTGTATTGTGAAGTTCGACCACGCTAAATGTGGGCAGCAACATCCTGAGATGTTAAAGGCTAAGCGGCAATGCAAGGAAAGGACGTGTTTTGTGCCGCTATATGCCGAAGTGGTTATCGGTCGAACGAGGAAAAGGTGTCTATAGCTCACCGCACCGACGGACCCAGCACGGCTTGCAGAATGGGAAAGTAGGGTCAAGAAGGCACACAGAAGGCTGACGCCGACGGATGTCGTGTGCAAAAGACATTTTGAGAGTGACTGCATCGAACGATCTTTTCAGATTACGGTGAACAGTGTCGCCAACGAAATCGCCTGAGAGAAGCCACGCCTGAGGCCCGATGCTGTCCCTACAGTGTTCGAAAATCACCCAGCACTTCTTGTACCTAAAAAGGCGGTCAAAAGGACAGTACGAAATCTTTGCGACTAAGGACCGGCACCTAAACAACGGAAGCGAAATGTCGAGCTCGCCGACGCCGTGTTGTGCTCTGCAGTCGATGATGGCGAGACGCGGGTTGACTCTCATTGCGTCCCGCATGGAGGAGCATCGGAAGGACTCCAGCGTTCCAATTCAGAGCAAAAAACACGCAACGGGAAAGTACACGAGTCCTTATATGACAAAGCGTCTTGTAAAGAACTGTCCGAGAATACGGAAAAAGTAAGAGTTGGCCTCGCGCTGCTCAGCTTACTGAAAGCTTCGCAGCGCTTGCGGAGCGCGCGGATTGAACGCAGATGCACCCACCCGCCCAGCAGCACACCAAGCGGTCGCCGCCGCCAGTCATCAGTGGCGGGGCCATCTCCTAGCCCGCGCTCCGCACACTAGCCAGTATATTTCTAGGCGCTGCACCCACAGAACACCTACCTATAACCAAATTAGAGAAGGGAAACTACTTTTGACAGTGCAACGAAAAATAAAGATAGCGGTGGCGTCCTAAACTATGTGGCCAAGAGATGGTGGTGCATGTACTGTCATCATCATTGTTTAGATGCAAGATCGCCGCTTTGTCTTAGGCATCTACGCCTTTTGACCTTGTTGAGCGCTCCGAGCAGGAAAGTTGCAAACTAAAATATGGGGCTAGGTTAGTAGTTCCACTGTACGCGCAACTTGATGGAACGCGCCGCGGTTGATTTTTTTTTTTTTCGCCACCTGTAGTGACTTGTGGAACATCGAGCCTTCCGGGGCCCCGACATTTTGGTGTCGTCAAATTGACGTCAATTCCCTGTCAATCATTTTCAAACCGAGCGTGTCGTCTGCTATGAGGAGAACGATGCCCGAGGCCGATCGCTCAGCGAACGGTTTACGAACGCTTTGCGGACGGCAGTTCGCAAGCGCGCGCGGCAGCGGCTCCGCTTGGATTGAAACGGCGGCTGCGGCTGCGGAATGGTGCGTCACAGAGGGAAATGGCGGTCCACTTGGGCGCTGAGTCGGCTGAGTCCTCGCATTGTCGTCGCTGAAATAGGACGCGGAGCGGCTGGAGGTTCGCGATGCATTTGAGGAATTGACAGAAAGTGAATTGACGTCACTTTCGCCTGTCGAAGCGAACAGTATGTTGGCTGTGCGCCGAACTTGATCCCGTGAGAGAGAGAACAACTTTATTTTAGGGAAAAAAATCACGGAGGTATAGCGGTCAGGCGGTGCCTCGCCGCCACCTCCTCTGCTCGTCTGATAGCCTGGAGTTGTTTCTCCAGGCTTGAGACGCGGAGAACGGTGTCCCACGCTCCAGGCGAGGGAGTGGTCAGGAGATCGGAAATCGGGTGCCAAAGAGCCCGTGGAATTTCGATGGAGAGGAAAGAGTTGTGCATGTTGAGGTTCTTTGCTACTGGAAGTTTCCAGCGCGCTGTCGGTAGTGAAGAGTTTGTCGGGCTCTCACAGTCGGAGTGCACCTCCAAAAATGCGAGAAGGAGCTCCCTCTACCTCTGAGCACCCGCGGGCCGAGATACACGTTTTTGTGCGAGGACATGGCAGCAGCAGACGACGAGCCGAAATTTAGATATGACGCCACTTACGCGCACGCTTCTTGTTTTTCGCGCCCGCGCGACACCGCTTAGCAAACCTGCAGAGAAATATGTTGATGCTTGTTAACGTCTGAGAAGAAGAAAGTACAGTTTTTAAAAGGAGTAGCTTTCTTAATTTCTAGGGAGAAACATTTTGACTTTCAGAAGCAGACGACAAACGGAGTACGTCATCAACCGAGGAGCGCGCCGCTTCCCCATGGCCGCGCCGGCTGCGCTCCTCCCGTTCTCAAAGCATTGCTCAAAGCTATGGCGGACCACCCACTTTGTGACGTCAGCGTTCGGAAAGCGTTCTCGAACGAACGGCCGAACTCCGATCGCCCCCTGGTCACCTTTGCTATTGTCGATGTCGCGAGGTACGGCGTCTAGCGCTCGATTGCGCATGCGAACTTCAATATTCATTTAAATTACCTTCGGAGCTGTGTTCGCCATTGATTAATGGTAGACGACATGTGCATGTCCACGAAAATCGATCCCGCAGGCTATCTTAGCAGCGAAATTTTGGTGTCAGTGCCCCTTTAAACGCATGTGTTCGCTTCGGTGGCCCCTCTCTGCTGCGCCTTAGTATGTTGCCAGAATTCCTCGGCTGCATCTTTTCCGGCTTCCTTGATGGTTTGCAGGAGTGCTTTGTTTACCAATGACATCTACTTGTAGATGTCAGCAAATGCCTGTCCTGGTATTCGCGCGGCATAGCGCCGCCCGCAACGTAGACAGGGGCGCCCCTTCGTGGTTCCCCCACGCCCTCGCTTCGTGGTTCCCCCACGCCCTCGTTTTCCAGGACCTCAATAATGTTGAGTGTTTCACGAAGCATAGAGACCGCTAGGCGGCGCCGGAGAGTGCGTCAGCACCCACATCGAGCTCCGCTACATCTATGTTTTTCGTTGGTTATAGTTCTCTTAACCGACTGAAATTGTGTATCATCGGTACCGTGAACTTCTGCGGAACCCAGGGAGACCATCCTTCTCGACCTCGGTCCGTTTTCAGCGGCTCTGCGATCTCGAGAAGCTACCATCCACCCGGCGTCGTAGGTACCCGCGCCAAAGCTAAGGCGCGGCGGTTGCCGCCGCGCCGCGTCTGTGCAGCGTCTGTTAAAGACACTGACGCGCATGGCGTCTCAACACCTCGACACTCTTGCGGCAGGCGACTCAAAGGATGCGTCGGCCCAGGGGACAACCACCACAGATGAAGACGGCATGGATTGCTCTGACGCCTTGACTTCTCGGAAAGTGCACGAGCACTTCCCACGGACGCTGCGCCTCTGCAGCGGCCTACGAGAGAGCCCGACGAAGAGGGATGGCAGACGGTGTTGACGCTCCGCCAGAAAAGACTACAAGCGAAGGAACGCCTGCAGGCGAAACGGAACGAACCTTCGCAGAGGGAACAGAATAACTCAAGCTCTAACCGCCGACGCAGGGCGCGACGGAATAAGCTCCCACCACTGCCACGGGACGACTTCAAGATCATTCTACGCCCACACCAAGGACTCCCATTGAAAACCCTAACCAGCCCAATTCTCGCAGAAGCTGTGATCGCGGCCTGCCACAACAAGGTAAAGGGTGAGCAATTCATATTGCACATAAAACAGGGCTCAAACATCGCAATAGTTTCAACATCTGAGCAGGAGACTGCTAATCTTCTGCGCAAGATCACATCCCTCACAGTGAATGGCAAGACGCACACGTTCAATGCGTATGCCGCCACCGGAGAAGGCGCCGTCAAAGGAGTAATTCATGGAATCTCCCCGCATACGACGGGAGAAACAATCAAGGCAAACCTTAGAGTCCACACGCAAGGCGTGGATATAATACAGGCAAGAATGCTAGGTGACTCGAAGAGCGCAGCCATCCCCTTCATAGGAACGGTCCTACCACGGTTCGTCTACTATAGTGGTGGAGAGATGGCATGTCACCCATACCGCAACTCGGTGCAAGTTTGCAAGACTTGCCACAGTGTCGGCCACCGCACGGACGTTTGCCCGCAACCGGACGCAAATGTGTGTGTGTAATCTGTGGGGCGCGCGAGTCTGAAGACGGACACGAGTGTTCACCGCGATGTGCTTCCTGCGGAGACCAGCACCTCACAGGCGACCGCAGCTGTCGGAAACGCCTGAAGACTCCCACGAGGCAGACCGAGAAATGGAATGCACGGATCTGCTGAACACCGTCCACGGTGGTTCGCAACAGAAGAGGAAGAATTGGAGCTCAGCGATTTACCGGAGCTTCCTCAACGGCAAGAAGGGGCCCACTTCGAACCTCGGCAAACAGGCAGATCGAGATCGAGATCGCGTACCAGACAACCGAGTCGTCGGAGGTCCAGGTCAAAATCCAGGGCGCGTGATACCAAGCCTCTTCTGCCCAAACAGGAGAAAGCTCCACAAGCTAAACGTCTCACGGCAGCCACAGCCTCACAACAGGTAAGCTGGGCGCGGGTAGTGTATCCCACTGCCGATCCATTTACTCAGAGTCCCGCGTATCAAAAGATTTTAGACTAAAACAGAATGTTAAAGGCCAGTCTTACTGAAATTCGAAAGGAGATAGCCGATTTAAAACAAAGGACTTACTCTCATTCAAAGAAGCCCACACAAGAAGCCAAGAACGCGACTCCACAGGTGACAGAAAAAGACGATAAACTGGGCACTAGCGCGACAAGTTCAACTTCTTTTTGCGGAGCTGTACAAGCTGAAACGACAGATAGCAGACTCCTCTTCGCACACCACGAAAGAGGGAGCGAACAAACGAAAGTGTCAGCCCAGGAACGCCGACACGCAGGCCCAAAGAGGTAGAGCTGACCGACAGCGAAAGCACTATAGATGGCTAACCACCGCACAAGAGTAACCGAGAGCCTCGAGGTCCGGCAGTGGAACTGCAGGACCCTTATAACAAAAGTTGCAGCACTTGCGCGTCTTATAGATGCGACGCCTGTTTCCCCGGATGTAATATGTATACAAGAGCCAGGCAAGAGGATACCGAACCTCGTCGGATACAAGTTGCACACGCACCCTGACCATACCCAGATAGCAGCGCTGACACGGGCGGATATAGCGGTAAGCGTGGACTACGTCCCTAACTGTGGTGTTCAAAATCAAATCCTCACGATCTGGCCATGTAGGCGGGGCAAACCGAAAACTGTTATCGCCAACGTCTACAGCCCACCAAGGGATAGGCATGCAAAATTTGACATGTTAGTCACAGCCACCTTGAGGGAAGTGAAACGAAACAACCGAGCAATTATCCTGGGCGACTTTAACGCTCCGCACTCTGATTGGGGCTACGATCGAGACACACCCAAGGGCCAAAGGCTAGCGGACCTCGAGGAGGACCAAGGACTAGTGTTGCTCACGAGACCTGGTGAACCAACCAGAACAGGAAACAGTGTAGTACAAGGCACGTCACCGGACCTAACCTTCAGCAACAATGGCAGAGGCGTCACCTGGACCAACCTAGGCGAAGACGTCGGCAGTGACCACTGCATCATTAGTGTTTCGATGAATACGACGCGGGTTCGGCATACATTAGGGGCAGCCACCATAACAGATTAGATAGCTTATCGGGAGAGGCAAAGGCAGACTGCACCGTGCCAGAGCGCTGCAGGATGGACAGCATCCATCAGGGCCATATACAAAAGCACTACACGAAAAAAAATCACCATCTTCCCAAAGGGAACCCTGATGGGATGCGAAGCAGCAGCGTTGCGCACGGGTGGCGTCGCGGGTTGAACGGCGCTAACGCGGGTGCTGCGGTGAGCGCTGGAAGATTCGTTTGAAGCGATGGCTGGCGTAGGTCTTCCGGCGTCCTCTCCATCGCAGATAAACGAGCCGAAAGAGTGTTACCCATAGAGTTTCTTACTTACACACTAGAGAGAAATCTGGCGCTAGTGTCTACGGCGACTCGTTCAGCGGCGCTTCAACCCTCATGGGAATTATGGGAAGTACAGGCTTCGGATCTGCTTCGGATGGATTTCGTTCTTGAGACTCGCGACGATTCTTTTCTGAGCTTTAAACAAAAATAAAAAGAAATATTTGCAATTAATACTAGCTTTTGTCTCTAGTATGTAACAAATCATAAACGTTGTTTGCATAACTGTGAAGTTGAAGGAAAGCAAAGACAAATTTTGCCACCAGGGTATGCATCATTCGGCAATTTTGCTCTAGATGTGGGGCCACGAAGTAATTAACTATGTTTTTTTCATCAATGTAAACAAACATGTGCGTTTCCCTCTGAAAAATACGCAGCATGCATTGATTGAAATAAAAACAATGTCATATTTGGTGAGAAGTGTTGAGCTTTCAAGAGAAACACTAAACGTACCGTCTGCTTCGCCGTCTGCTCCGTCCGAGCTCGGGAACCGCGAGCGTCTCTCGCAGACGCTATCGAGAACTGCACGCGTTTGGTCTTTTATCAAGGTTTCTGAAGACTACCGATACAGGTGACTGTTTCAACGGCTCAAGGCGGCAGCTGGATACATGTGGCCTCCTGACAGGTCCTTTTTTTTTTCGTTACTGATTACTTACTGACAAGCGCGCGCGCCGCTTGTCGTGCTTCGCGTGCATCCACTATGCTACAGCAGGCTGCAGCTTGGATACAGCAGCCCTTCATGTCACAAGTAAGTGTGTGTTTACAATTAAAACGAATTCTTTTCACCGGTCGGTGGATCGAATTTGCCGACACAAGCGTCTCTATGCTCTGCCCGCCCTTTTCGATACACCGCCGCAACACGGCAAGAAAGTACATAAACGCGGTTAGAAAGCCCACGCTAGAAAGCTCGCTTTTCGCGCAGGCTTTAGATCGAGAGTGCACCAGAACACTAACGAGAAAATACCGAGTGGCGAGCATAATAAAACAGGCTGGCGGAATCGCGTCATGTGGCAGTGCGACGCTGGTTTTTCGCCTTTGTGTGTTGCACTAGCTTTGGCTGTAGTCGAGGCTGCTTATCTTTGTAGCTTTTGTTTCTCCCGAGTGCGTTGCACGCCTCGAACAACATCGCCGCAGGGTACGCGGGAAACGAAACCAAAACTGCAGAAGTAAATGGCTTGTGCCCAGTTCGCAAGACAACGCAAACCAATCCGAAGCCTGTACTTCCCATAATTCCCATGATGGTTGAACGATCGCAGCGCCAGATTACCCTCTAGTTTATAGTAAGAAACTCTATGGTGTTACCACTCGATGTGCGCTCGAGCGTTGCGAGCGGTGGAGAGGGTGAAGCGAGAGAGAGGTGACACGTACGTTAGGCGCGCGTCACGTTTCCGTCAGGCGGCAGTGCGGGCGCTGCGGCGAGCGCGCGGCAGGCGGGGGAGAGAGTGACGTCAGCGGGCACTGCGAGGGGAGCGTGACGTCAACGCGCAGCTGCGGCGTGACCTACTTGGCACCGCTCCAACACCTGCGGCGAGGGGAGCGCGTTGCGGCGCGTTCGTACGGACGGAGGGACAGCGTTACACAGGCTAGTCAAAGAGCTGCTTCGCATCTAAAATTGTGACCACGATAGAAACGCCGGCAGTCGACGGGCACCTACTGAACCTCTGGGAGGCGCGGAGAAGTCTGACCAAGCGATGGAAGAGGCACAGACACAATAGAAAGCTCGAGATTAGGATAGCCCAGCTTGCGCAGGAAGCCAGTGAGTACGCGCGGCAGCTGCAAGAAACCAATTGCCTTCAGTTTTGTGATGACCTCAAAGGCACGCTTAGCACGAAGCGAACGTGGGTTATTCTCCGGAGTATGGTAGATCCAGCGGGAACACGGGCCACCACAAGCAGAACTCTGAAATTAATCGAACATGAGTACGATGGCACAGCTGATGCCCTCATTGAGGACATCAAGAGCATCTACGTAGAACCAGAGGACACGCGATCACGGCAATACATCTATAACGGGCCTGATAACGTTGAGTTGGACGCGCCTATAACAACGGCAGAGCTCTACGCAGCTGCGCAGTCTTTCCGAAAAAACACTACTCCGGGTCCGGATCACGTTACAAATGCGATGCTCCGCAACCTAAGTCGGGAATCATTGAAGCAGCTCACGACCTACTTCAACGATAACGTATGGTCCGAGAACGGGGCAGTACCGGATGACTGGAAAGAGGCTACCATCATACTTATACCAAAACCGGCTAAACCCAGAGATCTACATAACCTGAGGCCAATATCGTTCACGTCGTGCATAGGGAAGCTTTTTGAGAAGGTGATCCAAACTAGACTGAGCAACTACATCGAGCGACATGGACTTTTTCCTGACTGCATGCTTGGTTTCAGACCGCACGTGTCAGCCCAGGACGCCTTCCTTATGCTCCGAGACGAAGTTTTGGACCCACCTCGCAACAAGGAAGCCCGGATAGCTGTGGCGCTTGATGTCAAAAAAGCGCTTGACACGATTTCACACAGCACAATCCTCGAAGGCCTGGAAGACATAGGTTGTGGAAGACAGGTGTTTCGGTACGTTCTTAGCTTCCTTCGCGACAGGAAGGCAACGATTGGTTTGGGCAGCACGCGCTCTGACATCTTCACAATGTCCAATCGAGGCGCTCCACAGGGCTCGATCTTGTCGCCACTTCTGTTCAACGTCGGAATGAGGCGACTGGCCTTAGAACTTGAACATGTGCGGGACCTCGGACGCACAATTTACGCCGATGACATCACGCTTTGGGCACACCGGGGTTCTTATGGCGAAAAACAAGACCTGTTACAGGAGGCCATAGACAAAGTGGCAAATTTCACCAAACACGCGGGTATGACATGCGCACCAGAAAAATCAGAGTTCATCACAGTACGCAGTAAGCGCTGCAAGAAAGCCGGTATCCAAAGAATAGATCTCCATCTCGAGGGCCACGCTATTCGTGAAGTCACACAAATGAGAGTGCTTGCTTACTTATTCAAGAAAACGGCAACGTCGATGCCACAATTCGGAGCTTAAAATTAACCGTTAAGAACGTGGCACACATGATCCGTCGAGTGGGACGCAGCCGCAACGGGCTCGCAGAGGAAGAAACAATCAGGCTGGTGCAAGCGTTTGTGATTAACCGCATCACTTACTGCCTCCCGTTCCAAAGACTCAACCAAACTGAAATGAAGCATGTCGACACTTTTATCCGAATGGCATACAAATCGTCCCTGGGACACCAGAACACAGTCAGCACGGAGCGCCTGGAGCGTTTGGGAATTTACAACAAATAAAAAGAACATGCAACTGCGGTGCTCATCTCGCAAAGAGAGCGGCTGAGCTCCACGCCCCAGGGCCGGTCTATCCTCCAAGGTACGACCCTCGACCTCCGTTCTGTGGAGACAAAACAGATTTGTTGCCCCGAGATTTGAGAGATCGACCATACGTCGCACCTATTCCAAGAAATATGAGTGCTAGGTACCACGCAGGCATGCCAGGACGAGAGCCCTGCAGAAGCGATTCGGTAATGACCCAACAGCGTACTACACGGACGCGAGCGCAACTTCTCGCAGGGACTTCTTCACGATCGCCGCAAGCAACAGAGTCGCCACGATAACTGCCATGGTTAAGACCACCTCGGTATGCACAGCCGAGGCTGCAGCCGTTGCACTGGCCATACGAGACGCCGACTTTAAGGGTCAGCCGGCTTATGTACTCACAGACTCGCAGGCAGCGTGTCGACTCTTTATGCGGGGACGCTACTGCGCAGCGTCGCAAGAATTCTCGGCTCATGCCTCGACATTGACCACAGCATAATGTGGCGTCCAGCGCACAACGGATTGGAAGGTAACGAAAGGGCAGACCGCATCGCTCGAGGAAGCAACGGCCGAGCAGCAGGCAGCGCTCTGGAGGATCCTCCGTCCATAGTACGCGACATATTAGAGATTCAGAGGAGGGAGCGACGCACCTTCGGGCCTCCGCACCCTAAATTGAACAGAACGCAAGCACGGGACTGGCGTCGTATACAAACCAATTCATACCCGCACCTCAACCTTCTCTGCAAGATGCATCCTGCCTATTACAAAAACACCTGTCCGTGGTGTGGCGAAAAATTAACACCATCTTCCCAAAGGGAACCCTGATGGGCTGCGAAGCACCCGCATTAGCGCCGTTCAACCCGTGACGCCACCCGTGCGCAACGCTGCTGCTTCGCATCCCATCAGGGTTCCCTTTGGGAAGATGGTGCTAATTTTTTGCGCGTGAACCGACGAGTCGGCGGTGTAGCGAGCGGCGGTAGCGGCAGGTGTTGCGGGCGAACGGACGAGGCGGCAGCTGAGGGCGCTGCGGCGAGCGCGCGGCAGGCGAGGGAGAGAGTGACGTCAGCGCGCACTGCGAGGGGAGCGTGACGTCAACGCGCAGCTGCGGCGTGACCTACTTGGCACCGCTCCAACACCTGCGGCGAGGGGAGCGCCTTGCGACGTGTTCGTACGGACGGAGGGACAGCGTTACACAGGCTAGTCAAAGAGCTGCTTCGCATCTAAAACCTACGCTAGCCCACATCACGTGGGAATGCGCGGTAGGCCAAAAAACATCAACTCACCCCGTCTGAGGGTAGCGGACTTCGTTCGGCAGTGGGAGGCGCTGCTCGCAAGCGAGGACCGGGAGAGCCAACTGGCCCTCCTGGACCAAGCTCAGCGAGCCGCAAGAGCCAGCTGTGGAGCATTGGACTGAGGACCCCAACCTGAACTGCTTTTTTTTTATTAAAGTTTTTTCCTCCTCCTCCTCCTCCTCAGTAAAGTTTTCAACAACAACAAACCTGCTCCATTCCGCGACTGGTAACGCCGCGCCAGAGTGTACTAGCCGCGCCTCCACATTGCCGTGATAATGATAGTGCCTCGTGGCAGTTGCGCTGTTCCGCCAAAACGGCGTCAAACCACATTTCAAAGCGGATGCCGTCCACCACCTCGTGGTAGTCACCGCTCTTCGTGCCCTCAAAGATATCACCATATTACGAAACCACCGAGTCCACATGGGGGAGGACCACAGAGTTTCTTGCCATTACCAGAGTGACCTAGAACCAACGTTACTATAGTAACGTTGCCTAGAACTGGGGGGTGCTCGGAAAGAAGTTCGAAAACTGAAGCAAAAAGAGAGCGCTGCGATCGTTAGCCTACAGAATACGGTAGCGCAGGTACAATGTACTAGAACACCCTTTGTACACTGTAGCGTCGAGAACTAGAGCTACACGTATAGATACGCTTGTCACACGTAGAGATACGCTTGTCACAGATGTTTGAGCTGCAGGCCAGCGCCAATAAGCGGGAACAGCTCAATTATCTCGAGGGCCATGTTTTTATTTGTGTCTCGCAAGTCCCGTGCGGTGGCCCTGCGAGCATTTGTGTTCAACAACATTTCAACAACATTTCAACAACGTTGCACAACACTCAAGAGGAAGCGCTTTACTGTTTGAAGCGGGCTGCCATAGAACGCGTAGTTATAAAGCGAAATTCAGTAAAGAAGAAAGATGCACATGCTGTGAGGAAGATAGGGAAACGACGGAGCATGTTCTGACTGAATGCGGAAATATCCACTCAGGTGTACCCTTGGGCACTACCTACATGAAGTCTTGTGTTTTAGGGAAAACAATGGAAAGCTGAACATACCCGCGATTGAAATAAGAGACGGTTAGAATACTGGTTTCAGAAAACCAGAGAGAACGGACAAAAATAACTATAGGGAAAAATCTGGATTTTCTGCCATAAGGGCCAGAGAACTGGACTATGAATTTACGTTATTGCTATAGTAGGATCGATTTAATTGAAGTAGATTTAAAATGCATGAGGACAACTTAAAGAGAGAGGGGGGAAAAGTTCTTAAATTTTACTACAAGCCTGGTGGCGACATGTCACCGCTCCGTTACAAAGGGGACGCTCATAGCTTCCATCCATCCAGTCAGAGCAAATTTATTGTTATTTGAGCATTATTTCTTCAAATTATGACTTCATTTTTATGTTGACACGTAGCAAATGAAGCAAATATTCGTCACTAGTAAAAAAAAAACCATTTCTAACGGAAAATATTATAATAATGAAAACTGTATCCTTCGCCGAGCCTCGAACCCAGGGGCGGTGTCTCACAAGGGTTCCAAAAAAGGACTGGTCCGCTTGTCCGCGCGTGATTGGTCACAGTCGCTCTTTTGCTGACGAAAGCGCGGTTTTACCAAATCACGCGCGGACAAGTGGACCAGTCCAATTTTTGAAGCCTTATAAGACACCGCCCCTGGTCATAGCTACGCTACCTTGCTGCTTAGACCGATTCGCATCGTCATCGTCACTGCTATCGTTCTCTGGGGAAGGTCTGGGGTTCTGGTCGGGCTTGGTCACCGAGCGGTTCGTCAGCTTGAGGTCTCGTAAAATACATCTATGGCGACCAGCAAGACAACGCACGAAGATACCGACAGGTTCTTCGCTTGGACAGAGTACCTGCTGAGTGTGGCGAAGCGCCAAAGTTCGGAAGAAAAGTTGCACAGCGTCACGGTGAAAAATGAGGTGAGTTTCATGCTTTGGAGCAGCCAGCGTTGTCGGTAGTGCACACCTTGCATACCGTGACTTACTTTTCATTCTTGATTCGTATTCAACCTATACAACTTGCTCTGGCAGCGCCGCCAAGGCTACGTGGGCGGAGCTTCTGCACGTGTGTTAATACGCCAAGTCGTCCTTACGCGCGAGATGTTGATTTCAGTTTTGCGAGCGCATCCATCATGCGTTTTCGAGGGTGCCAGTTTCAAGTGAATCCCGCCCCCACTCTCCGGCTTATATGAACAGTTTTGTAACGGTATGGAAGATCTATAACTGGTTGGTTACTTATAACTTTAACTCGAAGTAACCCTAATGTAGTAGTATACGCTGAGATGCCAGCAACACGAACAAACACGAACCTTGCACACAACGATTTGTAATGTGCTTTTTTTTTTTTTTTGGAAGTTCATGTACTGTGGGGAACCGTACGAAGGCTGAATAATCCGTTTCGTTTGAGCAAGCAGTTTTATGTTATAAATTCTCTGGAAGCCGCAAAGGAGCTGCACAATTATACACCTCACATGCAAGCAACAAGCCATTTCATCAATTTCGTTGCATACACAGTAGCTATTCTCATTTCTGTGACGCACTAACTTCAGTAACTTTCACGTGGCTCTTCTGTGAGTTTGGCAGGGAATGCGTTGCCGCCGACGGGTAGCTGGGCATGTTTGCCACTGGTCCCACAGATGTGCACATTTCGAGTTTGCAAGTCCAAGCGAAAGAGACGTACACCTTGACTGGCCGTTGCCAATAACACAGTTTTTTAGCAAAGTTGAACGCTCTCATTGCAAAGTGCCAAAAACACTTCAAACTGCAGACATGGACACGTACGCTGTCGCACGCAGTGCGGGGGATTTTCACGAGATGCACCTTCTGAATGATGGACATACGGGAGCGTAGCAAAAATGTGCACGCTTCGGCCCCATAGCCTTCGCTGTGCTGCCACAGAAGGTTGTCGCCAGGTGTAGTTGCTCGGCCTCCTCCTCTTAGTTCATGCAGTCCCTGTGAATATTTGATGCGTTCCTGTCGTGGCAAGAAGTAAAGCACGTCTGCACGCTTGGAAAAGGAATTCACAGGTTTGTAACCTGTGTGGGCACGTGCGCTCCCTCCTGTGGGATGTGCACTTTTAGATCTTTTGCAAATGTATACGCAGAGGGTAGCGCCGTACTGCGTACTACCATACGCTCCGTGCCGCACGTGCGGTTCATTTGCTCTGATTCGAGCATAAGTAAACGTCGAAGCTACTGCCAGGTAGCAGCTTGACCACTCTACACGGTTATGATTGAGCCCATACACATCAGCTGGACCCCCGCCACGCTTTCCTTCTGTTCGGCTGCTGTAGCGGACTGGAGCACCTTGGCAAGGACGCCACAGAGAAATGCTCTGTATTTATCTTGAAAATGTCGGTTCCACATGTGTGAACCCCAGCAACTGTGCACTTAAACCATGAGGTAGAGCTTTAGATTGTCATTCTGTCTCCCTCCCGTTTTTAGAGTGCGCGCATTCTTTTATCATTTGTTGAAGACTGCAAATATGGCTTCTGCCACAGGCGTCACAAACCTCTAACTGTGCAAGCCCTTTAAATGAGCATCCAATCTGTTCTATCTTGTACCAAGACAAATGTTTTTCGTGAGCTGTGCTAAAGTGTATCCTTCTCAAATAATTTTGCCTGCTGTGGAGGTAGTAGGTGGCAGTGCTGCACAAGCAGAGTCGTGTAGCAAGGGAACAGTTAAACGCATCTTCTGTCATTGTTCCTGCTACAGCTGTCAGTGTCATTCGTTAGTGACATTGTTGGCTTGTTTCAGTGACTGGCTGGTTTCTGATCGGGTGCTCCTGAAGAGGTAATGCTATTAAGATTTCTTTGTTCAGGTTGAGCAAACTCTGACATGTCCAAATTCTGATTTATGTGGGTGCACGCACATGTTTCTTCTCTCTGTTGCTGCACATACTTTTCTGTCTCACCTTACACATACTTCCATATAAACTGAATGTTTATTTTTGGCCAGCCTCTCCACATTTCAAGTCTTATCCTCTCACTTGCTGTGTGGTCTGTATCTAAAAGGTGCTGATGAAACATCTGACATTCGCACAATAGCAGTATATATAATTTTCTACATTGTATGTGGGAAGTTGAGGCCTGACAACTGAGTACTTAATTGGAAACTGAAAAACTGCTGAACATGCCTTTTGAAGACACTAAAAGAAAAAAAAAAAAAAGCGTGCTGACTAGATTTTGTGGCACTTCATGCAGTTTACTTGAAATAGGTTGGCAGTTGTCAATGCTCAGACAAGAGAAGTCACTGGAGAAAGTACCTCCGCTGCAAAATGCCGCAACCAGATTTCTTTTCCAAATGAATGAATAAAAATGTCCGTTTTTGCCCGCTTTGGTTAATTGGAAGTTTGGTTAATTCGCAGTTTCTTGCGGTCCCCGTGAACTTCGTATTAACAGGAGTCGACTGTGTGTGCGTGTGTGTGTGTGTATATATATATATATATACTTTCCTCATGAAATATTTCCCATCTTGTGGGCTTCTGCAGAGCTGATTTGCGAGAACTTTGTTCCATCGAGCATACTGAAGAACTTTTTCACAAATATAAGGTACTTCCGGTTGAAAAACTATATGCATATCGTTTATCTGTAGCGTTCAAACGCGAAATAACCCAAAACACATCCTTTTTGCGGCAGGTTTCTAACCTATCAAAACGCGAGCGCACCCACACAACCCGGCAAACTGATGAATGGAATGTTCAAACGTATAAAAAACAGTATGGTTGGCAATTACTAGAAAATGAATTGCCAAGACTTCTAAATAACTTATGCAGAAAGAACATCACTCTAGAAAATATTACAAAAAAAGCAATTCTTGAACATTTCTTTTACGAAGAGCCTTAATATTCCTAAACAAATGCATTGTTTCTTCGTTGATTAAAATATGTACCTAATGTTGTTACGTCAGTTTTTTTATAACATGATGACCACGTATGCTGATTACTTTGTGCATGAGATCTCATTTTGCCGTCTTTCATTTTTTGTATCCGCGACGTAAATCATGGAGTTGTAAAATGATGTCTTTTTTGTTGTTGTTGTTGCTGTTGCTTATTATTGCATTTGCTTGTATTCTTTCAGCTTATATTGTATAACCGCTTTCCACTGTCTAAAATGTTTATGCCTTCTTTTTCATGCGCCTGAGATACCGCCAAGGTGTTTGTTTGTTGTAGGTGTCCACGGCGTTGTCAAACTATCGAGAGATAGTTTTTACCGCGGGCTCCTCGGCTATCACGTTTTGTTTTGATGGCGAAATAAACTGAATTGAATTGAAAGTGCTGTTGCAAGGGCTCAAAAGCCATGGCATACTGCTGCTAAGTGTTCATTTCCTGGACATGGTGGTGCACTTGAACCCCTTTATAAGAGACACGTGCCAGGGAGCAGTCTGCGACCTTTATGTGAGCGGTCTGTTTCAAGCAGGGTGCCACGTTCTCATTTTATCACTGGCCCTTATTTTGATGTAGGCACACAACTACTAAATGGAACTCATACGGAGGCTATAGCCCATTGCAGTAGATACCATTTGCTTTAGCATTAGTTGGTTTGCTTGGTAGATTGTGTCACTGGAAACAAAATTCATGTTTTCCCCACCCCAGTGTCACCACACCACTTGGATGTCAGTTCCATTTGCTCCCACAATGAGTTAACTGCAGGTAGCTGCCAACGGTGCTGGATTTTAGAGCTAAAGCATCCGATATAGGCAAGACTGTTGACTGAAATTAAAGATACCTTTTCCTTCATAACCACTTGTCCTCAGTAGTGTGTCTGTTACAAAAGGGCTCCAATAAGTGAGGCAGGGCAACCAACCATGTAAATGAATCATGCCTCTTATAACAGTGTCTTCAGGGTGTTCAAGTGCAGTTGCATTTTGATGGGAACTGCATGCAGTCGAGCCGATGTGCTTGCAAGCCCAATTGAACAAGGAACGCCAGAGCATCAGAATATGCCATAGCCCTTCACTTTGGAGTCTGTTATGGTGCAACTGGTCCTTTTGGGTCAATCGATCATTGCACAGATATGGCCCTTCTTTCTTCCCCTGCAGCACAGTTTATATTTCCTCCATTTTACAGCCATTTAGTGTATCATCTTCTGCTTTCAAAAACAATGAAACCAAAGTGTTTTGATGCTTCCTTTTCATAAAAAAAAAGACACCGAATGATTTCTACTTTTTTTCGCTCGTGTGCCTACTGGGTCTGTTTGAGGCCCTGAGCAGTGTTTGCTTTGCAGGCTTTGAAGAAGGAATACGCTGCCAAACTCAGCGAGTTTTTAGAGGAGGAGGATCGCCACCTGGCCCGAGCCGCTTACTGTAAGGAGATTGATGCCAGGAAAGAGGATCTGGAGACCATGGTACGTAGATCCTCCACGTGAGTTCCATTGCACTTGTTACCTATTCGTTGTCCAACGTTAAATGTTCAGTCTACTTGGTGTGTGCCCTTGTGGTTCGTTATTAGGGACATGCATGCAAACAAAGACGGGAGCACAAGTGCTGCTTTTAGCACTTCCCAGGGCCAAAGGTATTGAAAAAAAAAATAAACTTCAAAATGTAATTACAATGCTGGAACATAATATGAAGCAAGCAAACTATCATGGGAGTGAGAAAAAGTCATCACTGAGCCTAACCTCATTGTTACGTGTAATCTGAGACTAATATAGACTCATTATATAAGAAAATTTGTTTAGTTGCATAGTTATGTTACCACTTTTTTACTATATATACACCAATTCCTATAGCCAACAATTAGTTGTATTCATATTTGATATGCCATGCTTTTGCTGTAGTATACGAGGAACAAGAGAAAGAAAAAGAGCAAATGAGTATAACAGCCACATTGTAGCAAATGAAGCAGAATCTGGCATATTGCTTGGTGTAGGAAGCTGATTGCCAAGGACTGAAATGCTGTCACGTGGCTCTTTCTTGTGGCTTCTGTAATTTGTCTAGTCAAGCCGATTTCCCGGCTGTGAATGTGTACAGCGTGAGGTTTCAAGGGACACCCGGTCATTTCGCTCGGGCTTCTTCTTGGTGGCGATCGCCTCTTTGTAAATGGTTTTGTTTTTATTTGCCTTTAATTGCCTTGTTTTTATTTTGTTTTATTAGAATGCATACTGCATCCTCAATGAAGTTACTTTTGCAAAAGTGGATAAGCAAGCATGAAAATTCGTAAACAGGCTTCCAAGAATTCTTCTAGTGACAGTGAATTGACATTTCATAACAACAAATTCCAGGCCCTCCTTTGTAGCTCCCACCTTTCTAGCTTTGCAAATCATGGGAATTATTTTTGAATTTCCTAGTTGTGGACATTTGAATATGCGAGTGCAAGTGAGAAAGATTGAAATGTTCAGCGCCTGGTTGCTCCTCGTAGATAAAGGTCTGAAGAAAGCAAGGCAGTTATCTTGAGTACAGAGAGAAGGAGAATCGATGTAAGTACAAAATAATTTTAGGCATCCAACGTGGCAATGCACGGCAAGTCTATGAGAATGCTGTGACGGTAGGATACCTGTTGTCTTCGCACACGAACTCTATGTCAAGGCGCAAATACTCTGCCACTTCAAGAGCTACATTCCGATATCTAATTAGAAAAGTGGTGAATTAAAGTTGTAATTATCAACTTTGGACCACCAGTTTATACTGGAAAGTGGTGGCGCATCACAATTTATGGCATACTCATTTTTTCTAATAATCTGGAAAATATAGGGTAATTTTAGATACTGTTAGTACTACTAATTGACTTTCAATGACAGTTTCAAAAGTGAGTGCACTGGATGTGCCTCATATGTGGCCACTGTGTTATGTCAGATATGTCAGAACGGCTAAGCTCAATCTAACTGCAATTTTTGCCTCTTCTTTTTTAACTTCAATGAAAAAAATGGGGGGGGGGGGGGGGGGGGTGCAGCCACTTCAATGTTTCTTCCTGCGGATAGTCGCCAGGTGACAGTGCTTAAAAACAGAAACACCACACTCCCCACACAAAGAATAAGTAGTTAGTCCGCTTTTGAAATCTCAGGCTATTTGCGATTTTTTCGGAATAGATTCTGCTACAACATGCCCTATTTATTCACATTTATTCAACGAACCTGCACCTGGAGGGAAAAGCTGCTATATCCTGCACCGTTTCAGTAATAGCCTTGTAATTTACGTTGAGCATGCACCAACACACTGTTCTTGCAGCTTTTTGGAGGAAATGGACAGTCAAGGTGCTTGAAGTGTATATTTTACCTCCAGCCTTAATATTGAGTAGTCATGGGAACACGCATACGTAACAAAATTTAAAAAAAAAAAGAAAGAAAAAGACATCTAGAGGCCAGTAAGTACGTGCTGAAACACTGGTATCGGATTAATCTTAACATGTGGAAGTTAATCACAGTTTTCCTATCCCTTGTGCCATAGTTCTCACATCCAACTGCCATTCGCGTTACAATATTGCCCATCGTGACTGTCTTGCCCAGCTGCAGAGACATGTAAACTGTGTCTTGTAAGTGGTGACTTTAGCACCCAAGTGCGTGCGCTCTCATAAAATGCAGTGCCTTCACTTGCAGAAGTACGCACGTTTAGAGTAACAGAAAGCTGAGCCCGTTAGTAGGAGTTCATAAGGCAAAAACCTAAAGGGAGTGCACTCTTCTTATTCTTCTTTCTCTCTTTAATGGCACTGACCCTATACGGGACCATGGCCAAGTAATGGGCAAATTACAGTCACGTGCCTTCACAATGAATGTTTAAGCAAAAGGACTACCGTAAAGAAGGAAGGCTTACTTGCAAACCTCACTGCAAACGTCGCGATTGGTGAGCTTTGTAAAGCAAGGTGATCTGTACAATGAAAAGTTATTCAGGGTCCCAAGCATTCTGTTATAAAGCCATTTGACTATATTCCAAAACTTTAGCGGGGTAGCATTAGCGAGCTTGCGTCGCAGAAAAGCGGCATTCACCATGACAGAAAAATGGCAGGGGCAGTTGATGCGAAGAATAGGATAATGCTCATGTTGTAGCCAAATTCAGCGGCATAAACAAAGTAAACTAATCGCTCTGAAAATACATTGTGGTCGTGTTGGGTTGGAAATTGAACCTAGGCCCTTCATGTGCGAAGCAGGCTAACTCCGAAAAGTGCCACATGGCTCGATAATACAAGCAAACTAAGCAGGCATACACTTACAACATGCCCCACATTGCTGCACTTTCTGCTAGCAGAGGTCATTTGGAGCAGCAATGATCTTTGCCGTAGACAGAGCCCATGAATAGCAGCTGAAGAATTTTGTCCTTAACTGGCTTGACTTTGCCAAGAACGCTTCACATTAAAGAAATAATCTGGCACATCCCGTACTTTGTGGGAATTGGCATCATGCAGAGCTGTCGGTGAGGAAATTGTTTGGCATCCACCCATCTGTTGTGAATGCGAGTTCATGAGGCAAATAGGACCAACATCTTTGCCCAAATTGAGTGATTGTCTGCTTAACGTGTGCTTACCAGGCTTATCGACAGCACTGTAGTGCGCTGTGGTGTTCATGCATGGATGTCTATTTCGTGTAACAGAAGTTCATGCTGTGGTGCACTGATGTAAACACCATAATCTTTATTTGTTGTATTCCTGCAGATTCAAGCAGAGCTGGACAAAAGCACTCCGAGTGAGAGTAGTGCCTTGCAATAAGGGTGGCTTACGTGAACTGCAACAGCCAGTTCACTTACAATATGTACTGTGTTGAATGTGCTATCGTGGACAAGTGGCATCGTGCTTGCTTGGCACCTCATTGGCACAGGTACGATTCCTACCTTCGGTCAATGCAACATGTTTGTCTAGATCTGTCTGTTTGTTTGTCGACATTTCATTCTCAGGTTACAGCAAATGGTATGTCTCTCATGTTCTTAGCAAATGGGAAGTGTGTTCATACCAAGTTCTCAGTGTTCTGTCTTTGTTAGTCCTCGATTGGCTCGGGCTATAACGTTAACATTCAACCACCTGTGGTGCATGCCAGCATTCCCTAGACCTGTCACTGCAGGTATGAGCCACATGTGATGATAGTATCATATGACCAGGGTATCATGTTAGCAATGCCAACGTTAATCATTCGTGTTCATCGTACGTTCATGCCAGTTTTGGTGTACACGAAGCAAAGGAGGTGACCAGGAGACCAACGAGACATATGAGGTATATAGTACGGTGAAAGTTGCTGAAGTTCGCCAAGAAGTTCTTCTAGCCTAAAAGAGGAAACATTGCTCTGGCAAACAAGTCAGATTTATCGCTCTTGAAATCGGACCTTATGTGCTTTATGTTTTGATTGATATTGCGGAACGTGAATGGCAACATTGATCTCCTTGAGCCTACATTAGCCAAACAGAACGAGAAGTACATGGAAGATGGCTGTGTGGCCATCAGAAATGTCGAGCCTACTGATAAAGGTAATCTTTTCCCTTGCCTTTTTTGTTTTGTGGTTATATACATAGTGTAAACACATTCATGCACGCACACCCGCAATAGATTGTGGACAAAGGCTCCCCTGGGGGATATGAAATATATACAGTAGGACCCCTGCATTACTTCTCCGGCTGCTGCGTTTTCCCGGCTGTGACATCGTTTTTGGCCGGTCTCTGCATAGCTCCTTAGGATTCAATGCATTAGGAATCCCGCTGTTAAGGCGCAGGTGTGGGAACGTTCCTGCATGCTACGTCATGAATCGGTACTCCTAGCGGCCAGTGCAGACTGCCATATTGACTTTTCACGTAGCTTGACCTGGCTTGACTGTAGGATTAGCTCTACAACTGGCGAAATTTTGGCTGAATGTGCCGATGTGTGCAGCAGTGAAGACGAAGTTGAGGAGGAAAGGGAGCAGCTGCCGGAGCAAACCTCCTCGTCGGCTATAACAGCACTGCGGCACTAGATTTACTCAGAAGATACGTGAGCTCAAGCAGCAATGTCCACTGCCACACGTCACTGCAGCTTCTTGAAAAACGCCTCGTGCTGCTGGGGAGTGAGATAACCACCAGATTACTCTTCACGATTTTTTCAAGCGCTAGCACTGAAATGAAATTGTGTGCTGATCACCGCTGCTCTCATTTTTCAATTTTTCCTGTCTCTCGGCTCTTGCTTTTCCCGGCTCCTACATTTATTTTTTCACGGTCCCGTGAGAAACGTATCAGCAGGGTTCTACTGTATTCTTTTGTTAATAATTTCAGGATTTTGGTCGGTATTTTACTCCCTTTTCTGGTATAGATCATCCTGACCTGATGTGTTTCCTTCCGTCACACTCTCCACTTCAGATGTTGCACCTTTAATTCAAATTCAAGTAGAAATGGAGGTATGTGATGTTTTTGAATGGTCGATGCACATAATTATATGTGCTAGAAAATCTCATGATACACATGGCACTTTCTTGTAGAGGTAAAGAATCAGTTCTATTCCATATTTCTGTTGCAGCTGCTAGGAGAGCCAAATGTGGTTCCAGCATCTAATGGAGCCACTCCACTGTAAAGCATGACCATGTTATAGGAACTGCGTTACATGAAAAGCCATTGCACAACTCTGACACGTCCATCCTTGAGGTCTTTCTTGCGTGTCTTTCTTTCTGTTGCTAGTTGGACAGAAATCGAGTAAAACAGTGGATATTTATGTGGATGTTCGAAGGGTTAAATTTGCGAGCTGCGTCAAATAACAGTGTTACAGAAAAACGATCGTTCAGTATCAAGTGAAATAAAATGAAATATTCCGTTGAGTCTGCTGGAAAGGAAACAAGGTCATAGTTTCATACATATGCAAAACGAGCGATACCATAGGATTGCATTCGGTAGGTAATCGCGTTGAGCTTAGTCAGAAAATGGGCAGTCACGTAATAAATGAATCATTTGCGAGGTACAGTGTTACAACGCAATTCTGAATGAAAACAACCATGCTGAAAAAGGAACAAATTAATTAGCTTTTGTCTTAGTCGAAACAAATTGATAAGCTGCATTAAGGGGAGACAGGCTTGCTCACAGGTTTCCTAAAGGCTGCGCTCAAATATCGCGGAGTTACACAGCAAGGCCAACACAGACCTCAGCTAGGCTGTCGGTTGGCCTTGTTCGCTAGCAGAGATAGATTCAGCGCTTACAGGTGTAAAGATTGCAGTTATCATTAAAGTGTATTTGTGCAAGTTTATTACAGAATGGTTTTGTTACCTTTGCAAAAATTGTTTGTGGTGAAAGCAATGTATGTTTTCGTGCTCCACTCCAGTGCGCCAAATTGCGTTTGCTTTCGCAGGCGATTCCGGAGAGAGAGGGCCAATCATAGCTGTGATTCACTTAACAGAACGCTGTTTTTTGTAGCCCTTGTCAGCGCAGCACCTGATTCGTGAAAGGGAATGGGAAAGTAAAAATGATAGGCATGCCGTAGTGGGTGGTTCCGAGAATTTACCATCACCTCGTATTGTCTAGCATGCACTGATACTATGCATAATACACGACTCTTAGCATTTCGCCTCCACCGAAATGCCACTGCGTGGACCGACTTGCATCTGCGGCTTGGAGTCCGCATTCGAGCACCACTAGATCGTTGCAGCGGATAAAGAATGAAAGCGCCAAATAAAAGAATGAAAGAGAATGAGCCAGATAAGTAAACCTATAAAGGCCGACACGAAGGCCAGAATCAATCGCAGCTACTAGCTGCTGCTTGCAGATTGCGGCATCGAACCGATAACCAATATTATTTTTGTGGTTCAGGTTCGGTTCGGGTTCCAGCACATTCCGAGATTATCAGTTTGGGTTTGGGTACGGGTTCGGTCCGACACCCTGCTTTCAAATATCTTCTGCTCATGTCACCTTTACAGGGTCTGTTATAAAAGTAATGTGCATTTTCTCTGAAAAACAGATTTATTCGTCGGATATGTTCAAATGATTAAATCTTCAAAATACTTTTCCCCTGCATTGATACACCTGCGGAGATGTGTCTGCCATGCCAGAAAGGCACCCTAAGAGTCCTTGACGGGAATGTCTTCCAGGAATGTTTTCACATGCTTTCGGATGCTTCCCATGGTCTCCCAATGCTTTCCTTCCAGCTCTCTCTTGAGTCGTGGAAACAAAAGAAAGTCGGACACCAAGTCGGGACTGTAAGGGGGATGGAGGACAACCAGGGTGTTGCTCCGGGCCAGGATGTTGGCGATGATGTGGGACGTGTGGCAGGGGCATTGTCATGGTGGAGCTTGACCATGTCTTTGATGTCAGTGCTCATGCATACGACCGGACGTTTCAATCTCTTGAGGACCTCCAGATAAAAGGCCGAGTTGACAGTTTCCCCTGCAACATGTCTAGGGTGTAAGCAATTCGCCGGATGCTCAATCGACAGTTGGAACACAAAACTTCGCGCACGCAATACACATTTTCGTTGGTTCTGGTCGTTGCTGGGGTTCCAGAACGGGGTTAGTTAGCGACCTCCTCCTCCCTGCCCTCTTTGAATGCCTTGTGCCACCTCCCGCGCTGTAATCTTGAAGCGCAGTCATCCTTGAAAGCCTCTTGAAGCATTTGGAGTGTTTTGGCTGTGTTCTTTCTAAACTTCACGCAGAACTTAGTGTATTGCTGTTCAAGCAACGTTCCATCGCGCCATGTTGCAAAGTCGAAAAAACGTTTCACACGGATGATCGTCTTTCTGCTCACACTGCGAGGAGTAAACTAGTAACCAACTGCGTGGGAAGGACAGACCCCTCGCAATGTTGCCCGGCCAGTTTTACTGCGTTGCCATCGATAGTTGCATCTGAACAAAATCATGCGCATTACTTTTATAACGGACCCTGTAGGTCACTCAATAGCGCCTATGCCAGGTGGTAGTGTTGCATGGTGGTTTCAGTAGCGCAAGAACGCTAGGATTTCATAGAGGTGTTATTAAATGTACACTGAATAACGTGCCAAATATTTTGGAATCGACATATGTCGGAATCGACATTTCTAAGCGTATGTTTTCAAAGCGACCTTAGCTGGTCCTGACCATGTGAACAACCTTCGAATAAAAATATCAAGGTCGATTGTCTAATTCAACTCTTGCAGCATCTCCTTCCAGGGAGAGTTAAACGACAGCTTTACTTTTCTTTTATCTACTCGCAAATCATGTATTGCATTTTAGTCTGGGTACATGTAACAAAACAAATACAGAAAGTATAATTCTTCTTCAAAAACGCGCACTAGGTTTGATAAATACCTTGCTCCCCACAAACATGTCTCTTTTTCGTGTTTATAATGTGCTCCCATTCCCAGAGTGCTATAGCATGCAACTAGCCATGTTAATCTTCAAAAAAATTAAAGATAATTACCAGATTTTTTCTGATACATATTTAAGCAGAGATCTTACGTATAATCTGCGTACTGTTGTGTTGGTTGGGCCGATGTGCCGGACTCTATGGTGTACAGTCAGTTGATAACCAAATTGTTCTATTATGCAACAAGATTCCTGAAATAATTGAAGACGCCAGGGAGGCTAGAAACATTACACAATTTAGGAAGCGAATTATGGATGTAATAAATAGAACACAATCCTAAGGTGCATGTGCTGAAAATATTTAATGTATGTAATTACATTTAATGTACTCATTGTTTTCAGATCACATTTCAACTTGTATGTATTTCAGTATATGTTAAATGGTGCTGATCACAGTGCATTCTGCATTTATCGCTGAGGAACAGCTTTCTTTGCATCGTTATCTTACATTTCTCAAATCGTTATAGTATTCCTCGTTTATTTGATGTTTGTATTGTGGGAGATCGCCGCGTCTCGGCCCGCAGTCCAGGCCTGCTACGCCCAGCAGCGTCCTGCCAGCGTCCAGGCCGATCCCCGGCTCCGGGCTAGCACCAGCGCGTGCGCCACGGACCGCGCTTTCACACTGTCATCGTCGTCCCTTAGAATGTCCTCCCAGCGGCCCTCTGGCAGCGATCCCCACACGGCCCCTCCCTCTGCGGAGACGGTGGCATTGGCCCGCGGTGGTCTGCAACGATGAGACGACGAGCGCCCCTGCCGGCTGAGAAACCTGGGATGCTGGCGCACGGAATGTGGTGGAGATAACAGGTAGCCCAGCTCCTGGCAAAAGGTCTTCCAGGATCACGAGGCCCTAAACGTTTGAACGTCTTCGAGGAACCGCAGGTCCTAAACCAAGCCAGGACGCAGACGCTTTACTGGTTGCCCCATCAGCCTCGTTCTGAAGAGTGCACCAGCAGGCCGCCGGTGGGGGCAGCCGCCATGCTGAAGGCTGCCGACCGCAGTGAGGCCATCCAACCATCTCATGTGTGCATCACGTGGGAGGGTGTGTGGGTGTGTCGACGTCTGAGGCCGCATCAGGACGTCAGTGGCTGCGCTCACGAAGAATCACCCCATTGGATGTCCTTGGCGGCATAGACGGGAAAGGCGACATGGTCATCGTCATAACGTACCTTGTAAACACGGGCATTGTCGTCAATAGCATCGTGGTCACCAACACCCTTGCGATCACCGGCGCCCTGTCGTAAATGTCGTCGAACGACTCGCCTTTTCTCTAATACCGTCTTTGCTTGCCGCCAACACCGCTGGCCTCATCCTTACGCTCTCCTATTCAATCATGACTCCTTCTACTCTTGCTCTTCGTCCTTCATATTCCGCAGCGCCGTGGCAAACGACGTCACCAACCATCAAACGTAGGGAACAGTCCGTCATCTTCTCGATCTTCATCTCCCCGGCATCGTTCCGCTCCTCGTCGCAGTCCCCTCCATCGCGATGACGTGTTCTCCATCATCATCACCGTAGTCGTCATAGCGCCTTCTTTTGCACTTGTCAGCTAATTCCCCGTTCTATTTCTTGTCCCCTGCTCAAACTGTCGAACCTTCACCACGAACTTTTTCGGATACCTCAGCCGAAGTCTCCTTCCGTGGACACTTCTTCGGCTTGGCGTCGCCAGCGCTCTTCTCTTTGGCTGAGATGTCTTCATAGGCCTGCTCCGTAGCTGCATCGGCTTGCTCCACCGCTGGCTCCATGGATTTCCGCGCAAACTGCAGGAGAACTGGTGGATCCACTCGCCTTCGTTCGCCGGCTCCTCGCGATGACTCAGCTAGCTGGTCGCATTTGCATGTTTGAAAATCACGCAGCCTGGGCAGCGGTCATGTAGAAGCTGCGAGTTTCTGAACGGGTGACATGGCTTCTCCCACGAAAAGGGTCCGTCCCGGAACGCAGCCGAGGCCCCACGTTGTGGCGCCAATGTGGGAGATCGCCGCGTCTCGGCCTGCAGTCCAGGCCTGCTACGCCCAGCAGCGTCCTGCCAGCATCCAGGCCGATCCCCGGCTCCGGGCTAGCAGCAGCGCGCGCGCGCCATGTACCGCGCTTTCACATTGTCGTCGTCGTCCCTTAGAATGTCCTCGCAGCGGCCCTCTGGAGGCGATCCCCACAGTATGTATATTATTGTATATTTCTGTACAGTGTCCTGCTGTACACTGTCCGGCTGTAGCTGCCCGAAGTGCCTCACGAAGAGTGGGCCAAGTCAGGAGACACACTCTCCTTTTGCCCCCTTCGTGGGCATTTTGTGAAAATGCCCAAATAAAATGAAAATGAAATGAATGCTTCGTGAAGCAGCGAAAATTGTAACCGGGCAGCTCCATATTCTTTTCACGACCCCTTTAAAGTTGATATTACAAAAGGAGCGGCGAAGATCAGATTCGGCAGTTTGGAACTGCAGTTACACCTGGATATAACAAAATTGACAAATTCCCGAAAAACTGTTATAAAGAGGGTTTCGTTATATGCAGGTTCGGCACGAAAATTTGAAAAAGAAATGGTTAAATAAGCAAAAAGGTAACGGACAGCAGAGCTCACCCAAAACATTTACCTTGGGTGAGAAAACATTTACAGCTGAGACCACTGGGAACGTAACCGCTTTTAGTGAAGGACCGGCTATAAAATGCAGTTTGTTCTGGTCACTGTTTACCTTCCCATAGAACTTAATGTATATGCATACGGCCTAATGCTGGCCAAGATGGCGGACCTACGCGCAACTCTGCTACCCACAGTAGCATATACAGTAACTTAGCTAGGCCTAACAAGTGCTGCCACCTAGTGCAAAGTTAGCAAAGTGAAGTGCAGAGACTTGCGCAGTAATGAAAGAGTGGTGCTGCCAGCACGTTGAAAAAAGAAAACAAAACTTGTTTTTTTTTTTTCTCTCTTTCTCTCTCTTAAGCCGGTGAGGCTTGGTGGGCTAGGCCAGCTGCAGCAAGTGGGATAGGGCTTGAAGTGAGAGGGAAAGGACGCCCACGGCGGCAATATTACCGGGTCGAGGGATATGCAGGCCCGCCTCGCAGTCACCGTGCCTTCGAGCACGCCAAGTGCCACACCGCCCCTTCGCATTCCGTCACGGCGGAAAAGGTGCTTTCGGTTGCTGCTCATGCAAGTGACAAAATGTGGGGCATAATCTCTAGGTTGTCGGTGGAGAGAATTCGTTATTTCGAGGGGGTCTCCCGCTGCCACTTCATTATGTAGAGGTCTCAAATACATGTGCTTCTATGGAGTAACAGCAGGGAATGGAAAAAAATTCGTTATATCCAGGAATTCGTTATGTGGAGGTTCGTTATAAGCAGGTTTAACTGTAGTGCCAAGTGTACGTGGAGGAGCAGAAAAGCAAGGTGTTGAAGCATTTAAGAGGAGTCGTATTGGAGAGCAAATTGAGAGCAGCAGATGCAAGAAAAAGAAACCATAAAAGACTAACGCTGACCTCATCGCAGCTGTGGACAAATGACCAGAACAGCTGAGGCAGCAAATGACATCACATACAGTGTGAAATGAAATGGTTTTTCAAAAAAACTTCTAGAGAAGAGATACCAGGAAACCCGAGCAATTTACTGCGTTATTGCTGGACATCTTCCAAGTGCTTTCTTGAAATGCTTCTTTGTGTTACGTTGAGGCACTGTGAGCATTTAGTGATATGTGATTCAAGGCAGATTACTAGAGGCTGGATTCTTAGGCATTGAAAAAGCGTGTTTTAGGCGCCGAAAATAGGCAGGCAAAACAACGTTTTAGGCCTCCAAGATCGTAAATATAGGCACAATAAATTTTTACACAAATTCAAATAATTTCCAATGAAGACGTGCATGACATGTATCTACGAAAGGAAAACAAGAACTTTTATTGTTTATGTCACAAGGATGCCCACAATTGAACATAGCTGTGCAATTGTCCCATAAAACTGCTGGACTAATTGACGGTATTCAGCAAGCACACTGTTCATATTCATGTTCAATGGCCACGGTCGCCGACTCGAGCATTGCATATAGCAAAACAGGCATGAAAAAGAATAATTGAAAGCTGGGAATACTGCTTAAGAAACGCGCTACTTCATATCTGCCTGACGCAATCAAGATGCATCATAACGGACATAATAATTGCAAGAGACGACGATTTATTAAGCAATTAACATGTTCTTACATGAGGACTGTTTAGGTACAACTCTGGCAATTTTCTCATATACAATGACACCCTCCGAATTGTACAGGCAAGACATCCCAACACTGCCAAATACAGTTCCGCCAATTTTGAAGAGCACATGTTTGAAGAAATCAGTTTGGAGAGCATGCGGAACGTAGTCTAAGAATCACGGTGACAATTGCGAAAACCTATACCAAACTATCACCATCTCCAGATTTTTCTATTCAATATTGTGCCTCTTGTCACTTGTATGCTGAGAAGGGACGCTCGACGTCGACAGATGTTATTGGAGCGTAGTTGTACTTGGGAACATTCGATGGCTTATCGGACACTGGGATCCTAGAATGCTCACCAGCAAGGACTCCTGAAACTTCTTTAAGGACAGAAAATCCCTCGTTCTTGTCCAAGGCCGATTGTAACTTCGCACATGCCTTTTTGGCTGCTGGTCCTTCAGGAATGGCGGAGATCCTTTGCTGTGCATGGAGAATCAGTGCAATGTTTGTAATTAGAGTTTCTCCCCAACTTTCAAGTTTCTTGATAGCACAGGAGGAATGTGAATTTGGCGCACAAGTAGGCGAGGCCTCCTTGGAGGCTATCCACAGAGAGGACAGCTTGAGCCTTTCTGACTGCAGCACTCTCGTCACCTGAAAACCAAGTAAATCACTACGTTGATGTCCGAAAAGTAGCACTTGTAATACTAAACAGCTTCTAGCCATGTTCCCCAACGTGTGACGATAGGCTCTGGCGGAAGGGGTACGTCCGGCAACTTCTCTTTGAATGAGTGCACACGAGATGGTGCCTTCAGGAACAAGGCCTTAGCTGAAGCAATGAGCTTGTTGACGCCACTGAAGTGCTTTCTCAGTTCTCCACAAACACGGTGGAGCGCATGAGCTAGGCATGTGACATGCACCATCTGCGTGTAGAAGGTCTGCAGAAAATGAGCTCCTTTGTGCATGTAGGCTGCGGCGTCTGCGTAGAGCAACAGAACCTTGGTGTCATCAACACCTGCAGGCTACAGAACCTTCAGGGATTCGTTTACAAAGTATGCTATGGACTCCCAGTTTGTTCTCTCCAAAGGCTTCGAAGGCACAAGGAAAGCCCTTGAGCCCTTGTTTTCTCATTCGCTGCAAGCTTTCCAGCTAGAAAGTGTACGACAAAGTGCCCCTTGATGTCTGTTGTTTCGTCTATGGAAATCCAAATGCAGTAGTCGCTAAGCTCTTTTCCGATTCTTCTTAATGTTTCTTCATACAAAGGCCAGAGGTAGTTCCTCCGCAACATAGACCCAGACGGCACGTTGTGGTTGCAATATTTCTGTAGGAGTTGTTTCAGCAGAGGATTTTCAATCTTGACCCAAGAAATATTTGCAGCTACTAGGGCGACGCAAACATTGAAAGCGTTTCTCCTGTCGTCCTTGAAGGCTGTTCTAAAAAACGACTGTGTGGATGTTGAGGGCTTGTCACGCTTAACCTCAGCCAGGTCACCTTCCACCTTCTCATGCTGTGCCAAATGGTACTTTTTCTCGCAAGGAATCTGCACAAATGCGTTAGGATTTCTTAAATACGAGGCATATAATTCACAGCATCTATAAACATGCTGAAATACTGAGCATGCTGACATGCTAATATAATAGATACGATAAGCACCAATAAACATTCCAACTTGCACAGCGAAGTGCTCGAACCTCCCTGCCGTGTCCTAGTTGATGGTAGAACTGCACTTGATCAGAGGGCTGCCACTCACCTTACACGACAACGTACTTGTAGCGCAACGAGAAGCTCATATTTAATACATGCCATCGCAAAATTCCATGGTGGCAGGTATTAAAGCACCACGGCAGTAGATAAGGTACCAGAATTCACTCGGGCGCTAACTTGACGTGGCGTACCTCGGTAACTTTTGCTTGCATACGAGTTATTTAACCATGCAGCTACCAGGTGGACCTCATTTTAACAAATGCTTAGAGCACAGCATAAAACATGCTCTGTACATCAGCGCTATCTTTTTGAAACATCGTCTTTCAGTATCAACCAATCAATTGGTCGTTCGATCAACAAATGCCTCAATGTTCACTTACACAGGGATGGTACACAGAATTGTGACTCGCTACCGCAAGGTTTCTAACACATTTCGTCTCATAACCTCAGTGGTATTGAACGTTTAAAACTTCATAAACAAAGCTAGCATGCAAAATAAGCAATGTTTGAACAAAAGCAGGAACAGAAAGGAACATTGTCTGCACTTTTAAAGCAATACAGCTGCCCCCTTCCTTTTCTTAGTGCAAGGGACAATATAAACGAAAGGCAACAACAGCGAATCCCGACCATAGCGGTTAGACGCCAACCAACGCGGCACGATCGACGACTTCACAGCTCCGGAATCAAATGAAACGCTCACGGCATGTAAAAAACACGTTGGCTCACCTTTTTCCCACATGGTTCGCAGAACACGGTCTCTTCGTTTATTCTGTAGCATGGTGAGTCAAGCGTCCACTGTTAAATCAATGTACTTCTGGGTCTTTCTTTACGGCATGGCTGAGGAGGGCAGCCCGCTAAAGACCAGAAGGCAGGGACGGCCGGTTTGTAGGGAGCCTACATACAAGTGCTGTTTTAAACATGTAGGCTCCCTAGCAGGGTCGAATCGCGTAGAGCCAATTTCTCCCCTGGCGGTGAATACCTTAAACAGTAAATTACAAACAAAACAAAAGCCGCATGCGCATCACATCTTTCTTCTTTTGCTCTTCACTCTCCTTTCCCCCGACGGTTTTCTGCGGTTTTGCATTCGCCAACCGTTCACACCATGTCAGCGCGGCGGCGTATGCCGGTCGGCACATCCCATTTCAGTGCTGTTAGCGGTTGTTTAGCGGGAATTCGTTGAACTAGAGGACTAGGTTGAACATCATCGAGTTCTGAACAGTGAATGTTGCCCGGGAACATGAATAACGGTCTCAAGCTGAGCTCAAAAGTGAAATTTGAGGCTAAGTAGTGTTCATATAGTCACTTATTTTGAATATAGGTATTTATAGGCACTTAGGCAAAGTGCGAAAATAGGCATTTATAGGCACTATATAAACACCACAAAGGCCCTTCTTAACATTTAATTCATGCTCATATATAAAAGTGGGGTGATAGGACTGCAAGGAACAAAATAGGCATTTGCCTGAAATCCAGTTTCTACAAATTACAAGTGTTTCAAATGTTTCAAATAAGTGTATGGCTAAATAAGTGTATGGCTTTTTTTTTGCAATAAAATTAACGACATTGTTAAAGAAGTTATGAATGTGGCGTTTTTTTTTTTCATGTATTGCTTTGCTGTCGTAATTTTTACTGCTGGCCATCCTATTCTTATTTTTATTTTAGTGCCCTCCCTGAAGTTAGCTCCAGTGTGCTGTTTGACAGTATCTAATAAACAAAGACAGCTCAAAGCCATCTGTATAGATCAAGAGAGGCTGTGTGTCTAGAGTCTATTCTAAAGGCTGTGCGGCCAGTTGTACTTAACGCTTGCAATTGCCTCTGTTTTTGTCGTTGCAGACAGTTTCATCCAGACTCATCTGTACACCTGACGGAGGATTCGGCAGCAGTTAGTCACACCTAATGGCATTTAGAACGTGCACTTGTTAACTTAAGCAGTTCTTCAGATGAAAGTGTGCTTGTATAATTGCTGGAAATGAAAATAAAATGAGCATGTAGGCTACATTGGTAAGAAGTCTACTACCTGGCACAAACACAAATTGAAGAAAATGAATACAGATTTGTTCGTCTCATACTTTTCTGTCACTTCTGTTGTCTCTGTGCACCGGCCTATGCTTTCCTAGCCAGCTATCTGTAGCTGTACCACATCAGTGAACACTACTGAACACCTCAATGTCCAAAATAGAAAAATTTGTGATCTGTTGCTGACTGATGTACAGCTGAACCCCTTTGTAAGAGACACTGATATAAGAGACGATGTTAAGTCACATGGTTGGCTACCCTATCTCTCCCATTAGTTGGACCTCTTTTGTAACACACGGTCCCGAGGACAATTGCTTATAAATTACAAAATATCACTAAATTTTGCTCTGTAGTCCTTCGTGTAACAGATGTTCTGACTCTAAATACAGCAAAGGTGACTGCTAACTGCAATTAATTCATTGAAGCAAGGGAAATGATAACCAAGTAATGCAACAAGATTGCAGTGGAAAAAAACATGAATTCTGTTTTGAGTCACACAGTCCACCAAACAAATCTTCACACATGAAGCCGAATGGTACCACAGCCAACTCCCGATAATTCGAAGTCGCTTAATTGGAAATTTCGGTTAATTGGAAGTGAAGTCAGGGTCCTGTCAATTGTGCATGCAAACCAATAGAAAAAAAATGCTCGGTAATTGGAAGTTAGAAGTCTAAGGCATCGGTTAATTATAAGTTATTTCTCAGTATTATAGTTCAAGATGATCGTAATGTTTGAGAAATTCTGTATTATTAAAGTGAAAAACAGCTTTGCGTGCGGAATTTACATTGCTAGCATCACAGCTGACTACAGCGCCACACGAAGCGTCAATGTTAGGTACTCTCAGCATCGCAGCTGACGATAGCACCGAAAATGATGAGGCGGCAGGCTTAGCCCATCCGCCCAGCGCCAGTGCCTCCTCTATTTTTCATTGCCCGGCAGTTCGCTCTCCGAACGCCGTCGAAGTTCCTCCTCTCCCACAGCTCGCAGCCGCCGCGCTGGGGCGCCATGTAAACAGGGTTGCTGGCTGCCTTAACGCGCGCTTGCGCGTGTCAAGGCCTCCCAAGGGTAGATCCCGCCGCTGCGAAGACATTCTTGCCCATTTTTTTTTTTTAATTGTGTGTGTTATTTCCTGTCTCAGTGCGTTTTCCCTGACTACTTCTTCCTGTCTGAGCACACTTCAGCTGAAATGACACACTGCTGTGTGCTTATGCGCAAGTCTGACTGTCGGAACCGCTATATTGTTGCCGTCCGACTAAGGGGACGTAACGCCCCCCTTCGCCGCCTTGTTTTTCTGAAGGCAACCTCCACCCCCGCCTACACTGCGATGAGAAAATTTCTCATCGCGACGCCAGAGCTAGAAGAAGGGCAGGCACAAGGTGTGTGCTTGCATACAGTCGACGTATCTTTGTTGCGTGTAGCTGTCATTAATTATTTTTATATTCAACCTCGTGACTTCGGTGCACTTCTAAATATGACCTGGTTCCTTTCCTAAAGTACGACAATATTTTTTCGCAATCTCTGTCATATGTACAGCAGCAACAGCTGTCGCTTGTACTTGCACAAATAAGAAATCTGAAATAATTAAATACCCCTTCCCACCCAACTCCCACCGCTCCCCATGCAGGCACATAGCTCCTGGGTAACTGTCGTTTCATATTCATCTACAGTAGAGCAGTGACCAACACTCTGCGGATGTCGTCAGCAATTAACTGGACACGTTCGATATTCGTGCAGCCCTTTCAGAACTATATATATTGGCCAGCACACATATGGACTGCTGCATCAAATGCAAATTTCACCTACGGTAATGTGCGCTGCTTCCAGAGATTCCGGTAGAACAATTCACCCACTGTCACAAATTTTGCGAACCACTAATCGAATGATTAACACGCGCTGCTTTGCCGGCCATTGATCAGGTTGCGGTGACAGCGCATTATAAATCACAGACTGCTAATTGAGCAAATGAAATGCGGAAACTGCACAGCTTTTTGCCCAAAATCAAATTAGCGACTCCTGACATTCACTTGTAGCCAAGATCGAGGTGGATTACTTATATTTTTCACAGTTATTTAGTTGCTGACATTCTGCGTACGTCACTAGCCTGCCTATTGAACGGCTACTAGCCCTGTAGAATGTGCAATACAGCGCAAGAATGGCCTGGTTTCTGAATAGAACGGTGCCTTGCCAGCGAAACTCATACACGTGATTTCTATACGGGAACTTCTTCCGAACGTGCATTTTATGTGGCTGACAAATCTATGATGCAGGCATTTCATGAAAAAGAAAAAAAAAAACCTCTTTTGAAAATGCCAGAAGGTCCTATCCAAATGCGAACATTCTGCATAGATTCCTCGTACGCTCACTGAACAGCACCTCCAACGCGCGCCTTCATTGAAAGCGAAAGCGAACACTCATTGTGCTATGTGCATCGCATGATCACAATTGCCATTGCGCACATCTTACGAAATGAACAAAGCATTAAACGACAAATGTGTGTACCCAAAGCTGCGATATCAGTTCCGCGGGAACGTGGGATAACTGACTCAAACTTGGCCTACCTTCCCATGTTTCACATTCAAGTAAAGAAGTTACGTGGGCGGTGCAATGTGGCCAAGGCGAAGTGCTCGCTGATGGAAAGTCCCCTGTTTGCAGCGCCTAGCGGCAGCACGCTGTACTCGCGCCGACGGCGCGGTCTATTGTTGTCGCGCTCTTCTGCCGGGCACTGAAAGATAGAGGAGGCACTGCCAGTGCAATCACAGCCTCGCATGGCCGCATTAATGTGCTAGGCCTATCTGTTTCCTCCAGTGTTAGTGAATCCCGCCGGCATTGTTGCACAGTTGCGGCAATGGCAACTCGCGGGCCTTATCGTACGCTTGACTTGGTGACGAAAGTTAAGATTTTGAAAGAAGTTGAAGAAGGAGGCAACGCCAAGCAGGACATCGCACGGAAGTACGGCATCAAGCCTAACACACTTTCGAAATTAAAGAACAAGCGCTCGATCCTTGAAGCATTTGAGAACGACCAATTTAAAATGTCATGCAAGAGAACACGCACCGGTGCCCACCCGGAGTTAGAGCAAGCAGTGCTCATTTGAATTAGGGAGGCCTGGAGGAACCAACTTCCTCTCAGTGGCGATATCGTAGCAGCAAAAGTCTTATCGCTTGTGGCGAGGTTACGCATTGAAAACTTTTCTTCGTCCGATGAATGGCTGTACCGAAAGCACCTTCTTGAGCGGATGCTTTTGTGCATGGATAACTCCACACAGTGCTCCACAGCGCGAGCATGAGGTCGCGTTAAAGAGGAGACGATTGAGAACTGCTTCAGGGTCTGCGGTTTTAGTGCAAGTGCCTCGAGATATGGGGGTGGTTTGTCTTCTCCAGCGTGGGAAGTGCATACAACTGAACTTGACGATAGTCTCAACCAGCTCTCAGTGCACGTCCCTTTCGGAGAATATGTTGACGTTGACTATAAAGTTGAAATGTGTGGTGCGCTGACGGACAGCAAAACACTCGAGATCGTTCGGCCCATCGAGGCTGCTGATGAAAGTGACTTGGACGACGACGTTTAAGGGGGGACGTGGCAATGAAAACTATCTTTGCTACCTATGGGTATAAACTGATGAAATTTGGCACACTGATGCAGTTTGTTATGCTGACATCTTAAATGAAATCGGTTTTAAGCTACCTATCATAGTTAATGAGTTACATCACATTATAGACCCTTACAGTCACCCCCTAATTAATCGGTTAATTAGTCAAAATTTCAGTACCATTTTTACTTAAGCATACACACTAAGGCCCACTGTGTGCCGTAAAGCTGTTCATTGATTTTTTTTTATGTCTGAATGAGTACAGAAAAAATTTTTGAAATGTCCTCGACATAATTTCTTACTAACAACTTTTGCAAAAATACAGTTATAAAAGTTTGTGTGACGTGCAGGTAGAAATGAATAGCTTTACGGCGCTCACTAATGTTTCAGGATCTAAGTGAAAAGAACAGAATGAATTTAGCTTCATTAGTTATGAAATGGCACTGGGATGACTGACAGCAACTGCTCAAAAAATAGAAGCTGAGAAAACGGAGCTCAAAGTTTTCTTTCATGAAAACAGTCAAATGTTCATTTTGAGCAGCTAAGGTCTTGCTCGCTTTTGCTAATTGTATTCTTTGTTGGAGAAACACAGTGGTGTGGCTATCCTCAGATTTGACTGCCCCTTTTTACGATGATACCAAGATGGTGGCACCTTTGGAAGCCAGATTTTCTTGCGATTTTGGATGACAACAGATAGATAAAGTGGGAATTTCTGTATTACTACTGTGTATTTCATTATAATATTCCACCACAAGGTAAAAGAAGGTCCAAGGATCATGAAAAAAAATAAACTGAAAAATGGAGAATTTTGATCAAATTGAGCATTCCCATTGCCACGTCCCCCCTTAAAGCGAGCTGCAACCTACAGCCCCTGTTGTAGCTGCGGGCCTTGCCCTCACGCAGTGGTTTTTTGCTGCAGAGAGGAACGCCTAGGAAGCACTAGGCCACGTCTACAGCCTGCAGAACTTGCTCTCCGCGGCAAGATGCTGCAAGAAGAAGCAGACGTCAAGAACTGATTTCTTTTCCAAATGAATTAATAAAAATGTCCGTTTTTGCCCCCTGTGGTTAATTGGAAGTTCGTTTAATTCGAAGTTTTTTGCGGTCCCCGTCAACTTCGTATTAATGGGAGTTGACTGTATATAATAAACCCTTTGCAGCATCCTGTAGCCTTCTTTCGCGGTCAGCTTAGTTGTAGTGTGCCCACATCGAAGGAATGGTTCCTCAGAAAATGAAAACATGCCACCTTGTTTTTAAGAGACCACTCATATAAGGGATGGAATGCGCTCCCTGGGGCAGGTCTCTTATTATAAATGGGTCCAACTGTAGTATATGTGACTTTTAGATGCCCTGTGCAAAATCTTTTGTTCTCTGTGTCTGCTTTTAGAATTATAACACTGAAGAAGAAGATCAGGGAGACCTGTCCAGGATTTCTATCAGTGCCATTTTAGGGGCAGAAGTGTGTTGTGCTAAACCTTAACATTGGCTCATCCTGCAAGCTAGTTACTTTCAAAATTCCCAATGGCTCAATGAAAGAGGAGGTGTGACTTGTGCAATGCCCCGTGACTATGTTTGTGAGAAGCATTTCTCGGACTGTCACATAACGCGGCAATGTTAGAGTCTAGGTGGCGAAGTCTTCAACAAACCGAAACGGCCTGTCTCGTAACTAGATGCCGTGCTGTCAATATTTCCGTGCTGTCTCAGCCAGGGATTTGTGCATCCCCCGGCCTTCCATAACACCCCCCTAAAGATATTCTAGATTACCAATGACTTGGTACCCACAGCCCCCTGCTACTGGGTACGCCCTGGGTAACCTCACCCCCCCCCCCCCCTTTCCCTTCTCAAAATTCTGGATAAACCCCTGTCTCAACTACCTGTTTTCTGTTCGCAAAAAAGATAGAAGAAAAGAAAGGACACAGCCCACTGGACCTGTCGTGAAGTGCAGAAAACGTGCAAAATCTTACGGAGACTTGGGTTGTTAAGACGGAGCTATGCTCGCTGGTTTCCACGATGAGGAAAATGAGATGGTGCATCCCCTCATGTCCCGTTGCCACGAGTCCAATGCCTTGAACAGCAAGGAAGCAAACAATGGCGTATGTGTAGATGAAAGAAAAGAAACGGCCCTGTACCAATAGCTGTGGATCTAACCAACCAATAGCTGTGATCTAACCGAGCTCGCATTATAAAAGAATTATGCATTTCGTGTTCCAGAAAAGGTACTGTGCAGGTAATTGTTGTGTATGCAACACTGTCTTTTCGTTGGTCTATCAGATAATTTGCAGCCTCTGAGGATGCGTAAGAAACGCACTCAGTATGGTGAATCGACACCGGTTGGCCTTGAAATGTTGAACTGCCAAGCTTATGTGGATAGTACAACGCATGCATTTCTCTTTCTATGCGAGCTGTCTCGCATGATAGAGGGGGCGTCCACGTCGTCCCCTACGGTGTGACTTTAGTGGGCTGCCGGAGCTAGCGTTATTTCGCCTCCTCAAGAATTCTTGCTTCGCAGGATTAGCAAAGCGGTGTTGGTGGTGAACTCTTTGTTACGCCCAAAATAGGAGTATCAGTCTGAAGAGGAGGTCAGGTGAATATCCACATTCTATCATGTTCTAATAATTTAAGTAAAATGCAGGTGGTACTATTATTTTTTTTTTATTTACAGAAATACTGCAGGCCACATGGCCCAAGCAGGAGTGGGATACAAAGCATAAGAATGTTGAACAATAAAGGAATAAAAACAGGCTACAGTAGGAGCAGAATCCAAAAAAGTAAACAAGGCAATAAACATGGCAAAAAGGCAATACAACTAAATTAGTGTGGATACAGCAACAGTGAAACAAATATCAAGTGAATGAAATAGAACCAGTTTCACTTAACACTGAAAAAAAAAAAAACTGCTTGAGGTAGGCTAGGAGCAGGCACTCGACTGTGTAATGGACAACAGTTGGTCAGGTGACAGGCTATTCCAATCTGTAATTGTTTGGGGAAAGAACAAGAATTTAAATACATTTGTTCTGGCAAAAAAGGGGGTTATAGAGAGTGGATGAGTATGACGAGTGCGCCGGGTTCCAAGTGGACATATGCAAGGTGCTGGGTCGAGCCCGAGCTTCCGGTTAAGCAAAGAAAACAAAAAAAATCGCAGCATATCCACGGGGTGAATGATGATGAGTGGGCGAAGCTCCAGAGGGAATCATCGGTAAACCGTGAATCTTCCGTGCAATTCGCCCAGTCGATCATCGTGTAAAGACGTCTCACGCAGCCCCTTACACAGGCCGGAACGCGCACCGCGTTTGCCGACGCCATCACATGACTGCTGAGAGAGTAAAAGGCGAAGAGGCCTCAGCATCTTACACCAGCTTCTTACACGGGTCGTAACGCGCTAGCACAAACGTGTTAAAAACGCGCAGTCTTTCGTTAATATTGGGTGTTTACTGTCATCGTGGTGCATGTGTCCATGTGCGCTTCGTGGCGTAGTGGCTAGCGCTGCGCGTTTGGAAGCGAGGGGTCCCTGGTTCGATTCCGCGCTTCAGACACAACGTTCGGAATTTTTTTCTCTTCGTCCATGGTCCATGAAGCACGATCCGATGCGTACGGCGACAATCCAGGAGAATGAGAGGAGCGCTCCCGGCGCAGCCCCGCGCAGCAGCTAATCGGAGAGCAGCGGCACCTCCAGCGCTCATATACAAGTACCGCCATCTAGAGGACATTCCAAGAACTAAACGAGAGGTGGCTACCTACAACTACATACATCGGGGACGCACGACCCACGCCTTAAGGAGCTTCGCCCCTAAAACTTCAAACGTTGATCTTTGCGCCGGGACTGCAATGAAAGAACCTGATTAGATGCCATAACTGATGTAACTGAAAGCTGGTGGCCATATAAAGCAAAAATGAACCGCACAGCCTTTCGCTGGATTTTTTCAAGCGCGTTTATGTTGACGTTGGTGTACGGGTCCCATATGATACAACCGTATTCAAGCTTAGGCCGGATGATGTGTTCATAAGCGAGACGCTTAACATGTGATGGTGAATATTTAAGCTTGTGACGTAAAAAGCAAAGCTTACAAAGAGCAGCAGAACATATGTTAGCAATATGGGTGTTCCAGCTTAGGGTATTTGTTAGCGTGATGCCAAGGTACTTATATTCAGAGACTTCAGTTATGGATTGAGAACCTATGGAATAAGAAAATTTGAGGGGGCAATGTCTTTTTGTGATACGAAGAAGTACAGTCTTATCACAGTTAAGCTCCATGCCCCATTCATTGCACCAATTAAGGATATTACTGAAGGCTACGTTGAGTGCGAGTTTATCGTCGATGAAATGGATATTGTTAAATAATATGCAATCGTCTGTAAATAAACCTATTTTTATTGGCTGTTTAATAACTGAGGCTAAATCATTTATGTAAATGAGGAACAAGAGTGGCCCCAGGACACTGCCCTGGGGCACCCCTGAAGATACTGGAAGAGTGCCTGTTTTCCCATTTATTTCAACATATTGTGTACGATTGTTTAAGTAAGCGAAAACCCAGGAAATAAGAAATTCCGGAACGCCTATCATGTGGAGCTTTTGAATTAATTTATCATGAGGAACGCGGTCAAAGGCTTTACTAAAGTCTAAAAATATCATGTCAACCTGACCACCTGTGTCGAGAACTGAGGCTAAGAAATGAACAACAGAAGCCAGCTGAGTGACGGTGGAAAAACCTTTTCTAAAACCGTGTTGGTGCGGTGACAGTATGTTATTGTCGTCTAAAAATTTTGTTATGCAGGTGGCCACAATATGCTCAACGAGCTTACAACACGAGGAAGTTATAGAAATAGGGCGTTAATTTAGGACTGATAACGGATCTCCCTTTTTTAGTATAGGAACTACACGTGCTGTTCTCCAGTCATGAGGAATGAAAGAGGTTTTTAAAGAAGACTGAAATATTGTTACAAGAAAACCCGCTAAGGGCTCAGCATATCGGCGAAGGAACGTGTCAGGTATTCCATCCGGTCCAGGTGACGACTTTGCCTTTAATTTGAGAAGCATATTCAAGACTCCCTGATAGGACACAAGATCGACATCAAATGAATTCAACGAAGAGCCAGAGGTACGATTCTCAGCAGTAGCAGAAAACACGCTGTGAAAATGATTATTGAAATGATCGGCAACAATCTGTGGATCATCGAGTGTTATATTATTAAGTGAAATTTTATGTACCGGCACCTTGCGCTCTTTAATGCAATTCCAATACTTCTGGGGATCATCTTTGATAAAGTTCGGCAAAGTGGTGCAGAAGTAAAAGTTTTTCGCCTTTTGAACGGCTTCTAAGAGTGTTGCACGAACTTCATGAAGAGCATGCGAAGAAGGCGACCGCTTCCTCAAACGCTTAGCTTTATGTTTTAAGTGAACAATGCGCCTGTTAATTCAAGGGGTTTGTCTGGCCGTTTTTTTAACTTCACTCGCTACAAATTTATCAATGCAGTATAGGCAAATATTTTTAAAGTTCAACCACAGCAGTAAAGGATCGCCCTCAGAAAATACAGCAAGTTCATTTTCAAGATGATTCAAAATAGCATTCAAATAGCATCATAGAACCCAAGAATAAGCTGGTGAATGATAATGCGCATCTTGTGTACGGTGGTACTGAAATTGAGTTAGTAAATCATAAAAATTGTGGGGGGTTATGTTTTCAAGTAATATGCCTTGGAAGAGTGTGCTGGAACAATTACCACGCATTATGGGCATGATATACAGTTGCAAAGGAGTGTTATCATATAATGTAAAGCTTTTACTATATAAACCACATTTTTATTCACATCTTGCCTGTTGCCACATCTTGCCTATTTGCCTATTGTTTTCGGTATGGAGCCCTGCAATTAGTACAAACCTACAGAAGTTATACTTGATGGAAAAGAAGTAAATAAAGACACCTTTCAACTTGCCATATGATGCTCAGACGTGCCGGCTCTTTGAGCTGGCTGGAATATTGCCCGTCCATAACCTCTACACTTTGAAATTAACTGCAGTGATCAGATGTGAAGTCAAAGAGAGGTTTTTTACATGGTCTTTCCAACCTACAGCAAAATATTTCATCGCTTGATACACGAAATAAAGGTACGTGGTAAGTAAAAACGCCCTGCAGAAACTACTCAGAAGATAAATCACCGTACATTGTTCCCAAACTGCTCAATACAGTTAAACACTGATATAACAAACTTCAATGTTAGGAAACTCGATAAAACTAAGTATTTTATTTTAACAATGTGACGTCCATTGAACATCACGTATTTTTGCCACGAGTATGATATAACGGAGTTTGACTACTGCCGCAGACGAAGACCGTGCCGATAATGCTGGTAACAATGGTAAAATTGGCAAGATTCAGGCGGCTTTTGCGAATGCATCTTTTCAAATTTCGTGCAGTGCTTGCCCATGCAGCACTTGCCCATGCAGAGCAGCTGGTTTGGGAACAAGGGGGGAGCTGAATGCATAGCAGTGGCTCAACCCCTCACCGAGGCCGACCTAACCCCCCTCCCCCTCCGTAACTGCTCCTATGTCCTTGCACAGAGTGCCCTATGTACACCTTCAAGGGCCCTGTTGACGTAATTTCAATTTATGATATGGCTTGCGGTCGATTTTTCCTGCCCCTAGAAACGCATTGTATTCGCTCATCTACTATAAATTGAAAGAGTGCAGACCACAAGTTGAGCCGGCGCAGAAGTAACAGCAGGAAGGCTCTCTTTCAGGGTCAGCAGTGTGCGTGGACGGGCGGCTCACAGCGGGATTAGTGCGTACACGATTCCACGGGTCGGGCGCATGGGCCCTCGTGATGAGTCGGACGCCGCATTTGATGTACTGTGCATGTGTTGGATGTTGTTTTATGTGTTGTATTGGCATTGTATAAGGTTATGTGTATCACCAATGATGTATTAGATTCGGCTGGTGATATCGTCGTTTGTAAAAGCACTAATAAATGTACACGCGTTTGGTTGTCCGACGGCGTGATTGCCCGTGTGTTCCGAGAGCATGGCGAACATTGCGAGACCCCACAACTTATGTGTGCTGTCTTCTGAATCAAGTGGTGTTTTACTCCTGCTTCCACAACATGCGTATGCCTATAGCTATGTCCACTGATCTCAATAAAATTTTCAGTATATGTTCTCATCGGTACTGCAATAATTTTGCCAAGCCAGGTGCTTGCAATTCACTTAGTTTTCCTGAAAATTAGTTTTTAATATTTTTAGTGGATTTCCATGCAAGCCACCCTATATTTTTGACATCTTTACCCTCAACGCTGCCTACCCGAGCATGCGGTCGTCTTTAGCAAAACGGCAATACTTCAGCGCTCAAATCATCGCTGTCAAGTTCAGAACAGCTCAATACATCGTTGGATGACATTGCCACTTTGATTTTTCTGGCACCACCTCCATGTTTCAGATGGCGAGGAGGTTGTGACATCATCTCATACGCTACACGAAGCGTCTACCCATTTCGGTTTCAACACATCATTCATTCGGTTATTTAAAATTATTGGTGAGCTTTTGAGCAAATTGAGTGTCCCTGGCTTCTTCGGGGCTATCAGTACTACTAGAAAACTGCAATATCAGAATATGGTGGAAAAACCGCCGGAGTTCCCCTTTAATCATACAGATTACTACTTTTGGGCTCTATCCATAATATATTATCTCGCTCTTCGTTCACTTCACCGGTTCATTATCAATTTATTCTAAACGTTTTTATAGGTCTCTAGGTCAACCCATCTGGCTCGTGTGTTCTCTTCATTGTTACAATTGACCTAACTTGCGCAATCCTAGAGTTCATTCACTAGTCCATCAGCCATTAGCAACCTTCTAAAGAGCTTACAAAACTCACCGCTGCCACAAATGTCTAGGTAAGAGCTTGAACGTACGACCACCACTTCTCTACAACTTGCTACCTTCTGTAATGTAACCTAGACGCCGCTATAGTGTCTGTCACCAGCCTGACTTGCGCGCTTTCCCTGCAGTGCACCCTAACCCCCTTTCTACCATAAGTGAGGCACTTTTCTTGTGCCCATGCTGCTAACCTAAATAATGTATAATATTTACTTCTATCTAAGTTCTCTTTCTACCTAAATAATCTAAGTTCTACTATCTAAGTTCTCTTTCTACCTAAATAACCCCCTTTCTACCTAAATAATGTATAATATTTACTTCTAAGTTCTCTTGCTCAGGTTGCCAATATAAGCAGCAAGACAAGAGAGCAGGCACACGAACTGGACCAAACAAAAAGACGCAGCTGCTTTGACATAGGCAAATCCTTCTGTCAAAACGTCGGTCAGCATGACTAAGGCAGTTAAGTGATCCCACCTTAATTTTGCAAACCATTTTATGATAATGCATGGCAACGGCCAACTGATTTTCCTAGCCTACAAAAAGGATTTTCATAAGTATTTTTCATGATGTCAGCTTAATTTTCAGATTTAAACCGTACGAGATGACCTTGAGTTAAATTCATGGATATATCGATACTTTGTAGCTATTGTAAAACTAAAATGAGTCCTCTTGTTCAAACTTCCTACTTGCAACTTTTCATATGGAAAATCATTACACCGATGTTTTGGTGATACTATATGTGACCTAGTGGTAGTAATTTTGGATGTGGGAGCCTCCTTTTGTGCCACTACCCCGTGAGAAACATTCTTGTAGTGTTCACCACAGAGGATAACTTAGAGGACCACAAATTGGTGGAACTTGTTACCGTAATCATGATGCGGGGAAAAGGGGTCCAAAAGATACTAATTTAATACCTTTATTGTTGGTTTCATAATACTAATAAATAAGCGGACATCCAATAACAGCCTGAAACTAAGCTCTGCTACAGCAAGACAATGGGAGTTACTTCTCAGCTTTGCAGTAAGTTGTTGTATACTTGAATAAAGAATTCCTTAGCGTCTTTGAGTCAGTGCCGCTTCGTTTCTCTACATATATACCCTATAGTCACATTGTTCCTACATAACGAATCATTTCATTGATTTTATTAGTTTTTTTATGAACTGTTGTCATAGATTTTATGTACCTATTCAGATTATGCTATTCGTACAAATGCAGCTATAGGCCGACATTTCACTTTCAGATATAGTTTGACAAGGCTCAAAGAAAACATAAGTTCCGCTCTCATAATTTAGAACATGCTGACCTGCAGAGTTTTTCTAAACATCATCGCATGGCCGCCAACCGGTTGGCATGTCGGCACCCTTATGACTGCACGGAGCGGCAAACTAAGCATGAGCCAGACAACATTGTCTGGAACTATGTTATCATTGTTATGCTTTGCTTTATTCAGTTTCCTGTTCATTTTCCATGTGTACTGCTTTGCTGAGTGGCTTCATGGCCCTGTCAAGCTCTTGCAAGATGTGTCTGCAAAACGCCAAACGAATAATAAAAATAATCATTAGCATTGATGTTATTATTATTTGACACTTTATTTGCTCAATGATTCCTCCAGCTGAAGCAAGGAAATGATGTAATGCATAAGATGCCCACTTCCCCCCACTTCCAGACACACAAGAACTATGTAACCGCATGCCCTTCGTGAAAATGTGAACCCCCGCCCCACCCCCGGACAGAAACCCTGGGTGCGTGCTACTGCCTCCCACACTGTACATATTTGCACCAGCAGTCGTGGTCATGGTGCTTCTGTAACGTGAATTGGGTTTCTAGTGCATGTTGACCGCTATTGTAGCAATGTGATAAACAATACATGTGTTCTGCTATCGGCATGGCTTTGAACTCTTGGAGAAGGGCACGCATTTGTGCTGGTTGGTTCATGATTGCAAGAAGACGAAAACAGCACAGGACACAGGACAAGGAAGAGCACAGACACGGGCGCTGACTAACAACCATATGTGTTTATTGCAACAATGACGGTAGACCGGATCAGAGAAAAGGCGGGAATAGCCGCTTACCTAGTCGACGTTATGTGGGGAAATTGAGGTGGGACCTGGCCAGGTCACATAATGAGGACTGATAACCGATGGTTAGTTAAAGAGACAGAACTGCTACCAAGAGAGGGGCGGAGCCGTGGAGGACACAAAGTAAGGTATAGTGGATGAAATTTAAAAAGATTGCGGGCATAAAAATGGAATCAGCTCGCGAAAGACAGCGTAGAATGGTGATCTCTGGGAGAAGCATTCGGACTGCAGTGGCCATAAGAGGCATGATGATAAATGTCCGTATTTGGTAGCCAATAGTTATCAGCCAGCAATGTCTAATCAAAGACAGAATGTAAAGAAAAGGCAGGCAAGGTAACCAAGTGCTACACTGTTTACTACCCTGTTATCGTAACGTGCGTGTGAAACAGCGCACATCACAGGAAAAAGTGGCAAAAGAAATGTGGAAGCAGTCAGGGCGGAAAGGCTTACGCCATATTGTTTCGTACTGAGCTAATCATTACGAGTAGATTCAACGTCACTGTGTAAATTGAGCACTTGTGTGCCAATGCGTGCTTGCCAGGCACGTCCACACCACTGTGACTTCTAAAGGTAGCTCGTATTATGACGAAAGTTTCATTGAAGAGCACGCTATAGGGTTCTTATGTGTGCACCATAAGTGGTGTCCATTGGCGCATTCCTGAGGGATCGAGCAAAGCTGCACTAAAGTAAGCTGTGCTATAGTTGTGCATATATGTTATTACATTGTTATAAGAATGCGTAGCCCGCACCGCAAAAAAAGGAAGATCAGTTTCACCAGAAGAGCGAAACAATGAATGCAATAGTTATGCATGATATAATATACGAATTAAGAATACCAGCTGTAGGGGGTTTCTACACGTTCACTACACTACACCACACTCGCTACAATCTGAACTGTAGTGAACATGGGCTTATTAAGTAAGCATGCAGGTGCGTAAAGTACCATGTGATGGTCGAGCAGCAGAGACAACGGCCCAGCAGGGCTGCGAGCTGTCATGCTGTTTTCATGTATTCGTAGACGCATTCACGTGAGCGCTATGTGGCGAGGGCATTGCCGGCGTTGCTGCTACATGCGAGACGCCTGGAAAGGGGCAGGTGATCAAGGCGCTGCTACGCAGTATGCAGCACATCTGATGGCTGCCGAGATAAAGCAGGCGCCAGCAATGGTGACCGCGCGATGTCCACACTTGCTGCTCGATCAAAACCACACTCCCTCCACCCCCTTGTGGCTTTTCATGCTCGTTAAAGACGTGTGGGGCACTTCCTCTCTGCTTCGATGCAGGCCTCCCTAGCGAGGTGATGTTATCGCATGCATTCTCCAAGCAATGTAGATGGGCCGGGCTCGTTTGATCACTGCTTCAGCCACATTCGTGGCCACTGCTCGCATCCTTTTACCCTCGGGTAGGAAGTACGGTGATGGCAAGTTATCAATTCGGACATGACGGCAATGGCGACGGTGATGGCAAAAACCCGTCGATGGCCGGCTTGAGCAGCTCCGCCCTTGAAATAAAGAAGGAACACCGTTTGTCCTTGCTTGCAATTGGAATGTCGACGTAACAAGCACAGAGACATACATGCAACTTACCAAGCGGTCGGGCGGTATATAACACGAGCCCTCGAGATGCCGAGCAAGCCCGCTACCACTAGGCTACGGCGGCTTCTCCCACACAGTATATAGAGTAAATAAATCTATTGCACCTGCAGTTGTAATGATGGTACTTGTGTAAAGTGAACTGCGCTTCTAATGTGTGACAAGTACATAGCAATACATATGTTCTACTACCGTTAGGTATAATTTGTGCAACTTTGCTCAAGCCCGTAGGAATAGCTCAACGAACAATGCTTATGATAGCACATCAATGCACCATATAGTGAATTTTTCTTCAACAAAGCAGACATCTGTACTTTGGACTAACGTGAGTGCCAACATTGCTTCGTACAATGAGCTAAGATTCAATCGCCATGGTGCTGTTGACATTCGTGGTTAGCCCATGTTGAGCATACTCACGAGTGCATACTCATGAGCTTTGCACAAAGACCTTGAGCCCACTCGTCACAGTTGGCTGAATGCCAAATAGTTAGACGTAAGCAATTTCCTTGCAGACTGCTTTGAATGACACTGATTCACACAATGTGAAGGATCTGAAGAGTTTTTTTTATTGCACTACATGCACCATGGAATTGTAATTGGTTGGAAAGTGCCCACTTTTATTTCTACATATGATGTCGTATGAGGCATCAAATCGCTCGAGGCAGACATTAGCACTAATGGTTTCATGATCGTGTAAAGCTAATCTGATATGCGTTATTTGTTCGTTTTGAATCCAAGAAATAAAGAAAATATGTGTATCTCTCTCAGGGAGCAACGAAAAATAATCAAGCGAGTTAGTCGGCGCCTCGTGTGATGTCATTTGCTGAAAGAAGAGCGGGCACTTTCCAGCTGTGTTTGAAACCGAATTTCGAATTTTCTGGTGCATGCAGTGCAATAATACTCGGCTCACATGGTTCACAGGAGCCTCCACGACTGATGGCCACCGCTTTCTGGCCTATTTAGATACTACTCTCCTCCTTTGGATGGCCAACCCCTTTCCACCGATGAGCAAGCACGTCTGTGGCCCCGATGTCTTACTCCTTCGCCTAGTCCTGACAAGACTCCACCATGGGTGCGGCAGGGAGCTCGGATGGTAATAGGGCAGCCGCCGCCGAGTCGTCTGTTGCACTCACGCTGTACGCAGAGTCGTCTGGTGCACTCACACTGTACGTCACTGTTTACTGGTGAGCTCGCCACAACTGGTGAGCAGCCGTGTCACCGCTGACCACTAGCGATGTATTAAACTTCGGTTTGTTCCTACGTCGACTCATCAAAAGTGCAATAGTTCTGGAGTTTCCTCCTGATTGATTTGTGGGGTTTAACGTCCCAAAACCAGTTCTGATTATGAGAGACGCCGTAGTGGAGGGCTCCGGAAATTTCGACCACCTGGGGTTCTTTAACGTGCACTGACATCGCACAGCACACGGGCCTCAACATTTCGCCTCCATCGAAATGCAGCCGCCGCGGCCGGGATTCGATCCCGCGACCTTCGAGGAGTTTCCTCCTCGTCCGTGCAGGACACTCCCTGGTGGTCAACTGTCATGAGTAAGAGGGGCCCAGAAACACAGGCCACCAGGCGAAACGGAGAGATCGGCGAAGTGGCGCGGGAAAGCACGCGCTGTCGACACGTCGATGCTCACAATTGGTTGAGAGCGGGTTCGCGGCACGCGACTTGAGCAGCGATCGGTGATGGAGGAGGCTGAGTTGGCATTCTCTGCGTGGCACCGGTCGACGAAGGGTGTCTTGCCAGTTACAGACTGGTGACGAGGAGACGAGGGCGTCGGGCTCCGGGGTGCCGTCGATCTGGCCTGATTGAGCACGGACTTCGGAGTGGCAGCGGCTGAACTGTAGCAGTTCCCGGTGTACCCGCAGCGCTCCACCTTCGCCGGCAGAATGGAGGCCTAGGCTAGGAGGCCTAGGCTAGGCCTAAGCGGTGATTCGCCACGTCACCCGAGAGGCAAAGCGGCGGACTAGGACGGACCTTGCGTGAGCGGCGGCCACCACTAGCAGCATCTGTTGACGACGGCTACGAGGACACGACACACCGAGAGAGCACAGACTCTGAACCGCACCGCGCCGAATGCAATGTAAGAGCATCCAACTACAGTTTGAGTGGCGGGCAGCTACCGCGGACATAAACGCGAGGCCCAGGGTTGAGTGACTCCCGCTGGAACTGCGCCCAACGCGGAGGATTTGTAGTTAGGCTGTTTAGGTTGTTCACTTAGTTCTTTTTGGTTTTCTTTTGTGTGCAGGTTGTTGTTTGTTTATCTTTTTCATGTCTTTGGGCTCATTTGCATAAAGTAACGTCTTCTGTTTTTGTCAACGCGTTATGCCTTTCACTCTCTCTCAATCCATCGGAGCAAGCACTCCCGAGATCCCCTCACACTCGTGACATCAACATGGCTCGAGCTCCGAGCAGACGCTGTTGAATATTTGCAACATCTATCACCTCAGCACTCCGTCTCTCTCTCCTAATAAGCAATTTTATTTGCCATTGAGGGGAGCCACCACGTTGGGCTTTTACGCAAGCGATTTCTCCATTTGGAAGCCGCGACGTCAGATTGACGACGTTGCGAAACGACGAATGCATCCGTACATTTATATTATCAAATGCTTTACATAAGAAAAAATTGAAGAAAAATAGCATGTTCCACGTGTTCATAAAATCCCGCAACATCAGTGTGTTGAAGGAATACAAGAAGTTTAGAAATCAGCTTAATCACGAGTTGAAATATGCCATAATGAATTACTATGAAGATGTTTTCAGCAGAATATGCAATAACCCAAGAAAAATTTGGGAAGAGGTCCAAGATTTACTGGGTCACAAAATTCAAAGCAATGTAACCACTGTAGAAACAGAAACACGTGTCCTCAGTGGTTCCGATACAGCAACTGCATTCAATGAGTATTCTATAACTAGTGACACCACAGATGACTCTGGTGGCCAAGGACTACACCTTTTGCCGAATAATTACAGCATTCCTAACACAATTCTGTTATCTCCCATTACGTGTACCGAAATTGAAAAACTTAAGAAAATAAAAATCAACTGCACAGCAGGGTATGACGAAATAAAACCAGTACCGATAAAGTATGTAGCCAATATACCGTCCGCTCCACTTGCGCATATCATCAATCTTTCTTTTACTATGGGGATTTTTCTAGATAGATCGAAAATTGCTCGCGTCTGTCCTGTTTTCAAAGGAGGTAACCCGAAGCACATGTCCAATTACAGTCCCATATCAGTTTTACCAGTTCTGTCGAAAGTATGCGAAAGTGCAATAAACGTTCGGTTGCAGAATTTCTTTGATAAATACAATGTTATAAATGATGCCTAAAATGAATTTAAAAAAAAACAATCTACCGAGCTTGCCTTACTCCAAATAAAAGATCATATTGAAGCAAGAGCTTTTCGCGGTTCTCGTCCGTAATATACAATTCTGAGAAAAAGTTACACACAATTGGTCTATTCATTGATCTTCGCAAAGCGTTTGACACCGTGTATCATGAAGTTCTTTTATATAAAATAAGCTCATGAGGTATATGAGGTTTTGCACGTGATTTACTACAGAAATCGCTCCCAATATGTGAAAATTAAAGGGCCCCTAAACCACCCAGAGGTCAAAATTTAGTTGTGGTGTTGCTTTTGTGCCAGTGTCCGCAACAAACACGCAGCCACAAGAATTTTTCGAAACAGTGCCAAAATAGCAGAGTTACATGCGTTTCATTATCAAAACACGGCGCTTGCTCATTTCCCTCTCTCCTGTGCCGCACTGGCCGCTTGACGGTGCCACCTCCTAATCGAGTGCTTCTCCGAATGTCACGTGACATACATCGCCGATGACGCACAGTCCACTTCCGTTTGAAGCGCCTCCGCCGGGCTCCTGCATTCGCGCAAGTGTTTTGTCGATGCTGTGCCGATGCTGTGTGCTAGCGCTATCCGTCGTGTTCTGAGAGTTTCTGCAGTTTCTATTCGGCTGTACCTGACTTGCACTTGCATAGTGTAGCGCATTTATGAATTCACAAGCGTGCACACACAAACACCACACGAATGACATACAACGAGGAAAAACAAACAGGCAGGGAGCGCGTGCATTTGCTAGCAGACTAACCGGAAGTCAAAGTTCTCCTTCGACCAATCAGCGGAGCTCGGACTTTCCTGATGTCACCAAAAGCCACAATGTCGTCGCGGCTAACTTTGGCATGCCGGAAATGGCCGGCGAGGCGCACAGGAATGTTTTTCGAGTTTGTGGCGTGGCCGCGGTGTGTAGCACTGCAGTACTCGACATTGTTCATCATGGCACCATTCTCAGCTTGATGCGCGTGTTAACTTGAAATGTTCACAAGAATGTCGGGGGTGGTTTAGGGCCCTTTAACAATGAGCCATAAGGGTACATCAAAGTGAAGAAGGGAGTGCCACAGGGATCCATCTTGGGTCCCCTGCTATTTATCATATACACAAATGACCATTGCTGTATTCCAGATTGCCGTCAATGAGTAATGTATGCGGATGATACAGTATTTTCTTTGAGGGTGCTTCTCTTGTTGATCTTGAAGGGAAAGTGAACCATTTTTTTAAATCAACTCTTGTCATGGCTAAGACAAACCAGGTTAAGTTTAAACGCTAATAAGACAAGGTACATGTTATTTGGCCCTGTGAATAAGCCAAGAAACTTCAACATGAGCATCTCCTATGAAAGCCATATATTAGAGCAGGCTAAGACATAGAAGTTTCTGGGTGTGTGGTTCCAGGAGGACTTATGTTGGAATGGGCACATAGTAAAGTTAACAGCTGATTTAAAGGAATACGAACACAAAATCTGAAAATTTTATAAAAATGCTGAAAATTAATCCTCAGTGTACGACTACCCTGAAAAGAAGTAGTCACTAGGCTCATTTTTCAGTGTATGGCTTCATTTTTGGCGTTTTTATGAGCGCGTGCCACGGCGCCCGACCCGCGTGGGTTGGAAGGCATGACATCATGGCATCTTCGTCGGATAGCCAGCCTGCTGGCCGCGGTCATTCGAAGTGCACCGACGCCACCACTGCGAGTACGGAGTCGAGTTCTGGTGGCTCTACCAGCGATGAGTACTCGTCTGAAGATGAGGACCACTCTAAAGTGGCAAGAAATAAAATCGCTTACGGTTACGAGCCTTCCGTGTCAAGTGACGAAGAAGAGCAGGTGGCCATGGACGTGCCGGTCAGCCAGCCCGGGCCAGCAACATGGTAAGTTTTTTCTCTAACAAAGTTAACGTGCAGCGGCAGCAGCTCATAAAGTGATGTTACGTAGGATGTAGAATGCCTAGTTTCGGGAGCTGCATTGAGGCAGAGAGATCTCTTACGGCTGAACTGTAGGTAGCACTGTAGCTTGTCGCTGTGCGTTTACCTACACGTTTGGCTTTCAACTGCTGAACAGTTCATTCTTGTGCAACAAGGCACGACATGCGTGAAATTTTGAAGCTGTTTTATAGCCCTGTGTTGTGTTTACGACTATTCTCACATCCACGCAATTAGAAGCCATTTACTGGCTGAATTCGTGATTGGTAGCTTTGTGAAATTACGTATTATTATTATTATTATTATTAATATTATTATTATTGTTACAGTAGAACATTGTTATAACGAACTATCGGATATAACGAAGTAATTGAAATTCCCCTTTAAATTCCTATAGATGAAATTGATATTGGTTATAGCGAACTAATGCTTATAACAAAGTAATTACCACTCCCCCACCAACTTCGTTATAACGAGGTTTTACTGTATTATTATTATCATTATTATTATTATTATTATAGGGGCAGGCACGCTAGCGACCCGTCAACAAGATCACTTAGCTACATCAAATCTGTCGCCATGGGCAAAGACTGGCTGTGGCATTTACTAGGGAAATGCTGCCCAAACAATCAATTGATGAAACCCGACACATCATCATGCGGAGACCTATGAAAGTCTGTCATTTTTTTATTCAAGTTGAAAAGCAGTGGGTGAAACAACAATGTAGATAAATGCGCTGCACATTAGACCACTACACATGCATGCTATAGTGTGGGGTTCATTCACTGGTTGTGTTTTTTATATTTTATTATATGTTATTAATTAAAACAGCGCTGATATGCTTTCATTCGAAGTGAAACATAGCGAAAGTGCACACAATATGACAATTTTATTTTGTGACGAAAGCATGCATTTACAGTGTGAACAATTTCTGTCACAACCCGAGAATATGTGTTCTTGCACAGCCAATGAAAGGGTAGTTTCTCTTTCAACAGGTGCTTCTGCGGTCACCGCCGCGATGACATGCCTACAGAGAGGTCGACGCAAACGACAGGGACAATGTGTCAGACGGACCATGTGCAAAAAATGCCGACACTGATAAACAAGCGCACCACCACCACCGCAAAGACCGTGACGACTGCGGGCGACCTTGGTCGTGTGCGCATAGGTGGAATGATGTCAAAATTTAGCTTCTGCCGGCGTCCGCTTGGAGGCAAGGCGCAACTGAAAATTGCAAAAAAAAAAAGATGTTCCTTTCTTTTTTATTGCGATAGCAATTATATGGACAGTCTCGGCTGGTTTTTGCCGTCCCCTTCGCCGCCGTCATGAACCGTATATGTATAAGGATGTACATATATATATAAAAGTCCCAAAGAAAAATAATTCGGATAAATGCTTCCGACGCGTGGAATCGAACCAGGAACCTCTCACTCCGCAGCGCGTGGCGCTAACCACTACGCCACAAAGAGCAGACGCTTCAAGGAGCTAACGGTGAGCCTTATTACACACCCTTTACCGCTGGCAGGACTCAGACTGCAGGCGCTTATAGTATTTCTTCATTACCAGCGAGATGACGCGAGGAGCGCAACGGGCAGCCGCCTTTGCAACAGGAGCTCTGTTGAAACAGAGTATCCATTGTGACAGCTTATTCGCAACCTGTTCGGTGTATATCTGTGCGTTCGTTTCATGCGTGCTTCACTTGATAGTTCGCGCTCATCTTCTATTTGTTCATTTAGCGGCCTCCACTAGCTTTGTATGTGTAGCTTTGTGACACACAACGTATAAAGCCCTTCGTACCAGCAGGCACTGACCACGGGAGGCGCTCACTTAGCAAGTGCATGTTTGCTACAATTAATATTGCTCCTGAAGCTGCGAGCCTCACTTCATATAGCATTACAGTTTCTTGCTATCGCTGCCTCGCCGTTGCAGCGAAACTGCAACTTTTTTTTCATAGCAGCTTGTTGTATTCGGTATTCCCAACAGTTCAACTTTTGTTTTGACGCAAAAAAAACACCCGCCAATTTTTGTGTCCGTATCCCTTTAAGTAGGAACATTCGATGCCTGTACAAAATAAATTCCTTAATACCACTGTGACTAAAACACATGCTCTATTATACTCTTTTTTACTCTTGACTACCTTACTGCGGGCTTGTTACAATGTTAACAAATTATTCTAAACTGATTGTTTTGCAAAAAAGGGTCGTGAGAATCTTTGAAGATTTTCATGGTCCCATATGTGACCTGTGGACAGAATCGTTGTTTTTGAAGCACCTTATGATTAAAACTAATCAAATATATTATTTCACACTTTTCCAATATATACAACGTAATAGGCTTTATTGCTTGCAGGATACCCGGGATTTTTCGTGTCCTTTTTGCACATGCACTAGAAGAACTCCAAACATCATAACTACTTATGGATGGCAACATACTGCATTTCAGGTGCCTACTCTGTTAAACAAAATCAATGGCCTCATAGACATAAAAAGTGCGATTTCCAAAAGAATTCTGAGGAGGTTCCAGATTAATATTAAAATTTCTTGATTATTGTTATGTGTTCCTCTTTACCTATATCGTTTAGCGTGTGTCAATGCCAGGGTTATACTATATGCCTTGTTGTATTTCTAAGCATACATTGTTTTTCTTTCTTTTTTTTTGTGTGTGTACTTTGTGCATATGTCCTTGTTTTGCTTTATCTGGGAGTGATGAGCAATCACATCCAGTTTATTGTTTCAATGTTTCAACATGTTTCAATATTACAAGTGCAGTATTATGTATATATGTGTGTATATCTAATGATGTTTCTGTATTATATATGGTAGACTACTCTGTATACATAATTTTCTTTTCTTTCTTCTTTTTCTAGTACATATTATGGCCTGCATGCTGTACTGTATTGGAGCAAAGGCCTTTTTCAGGCTACAAGCCATTTGCTTTTGCTCCATTTTCTGTCCTTTGTGCAGAAAGAAACAAATAAAAAAAAAGAATGAAGGGTATGTATGGGTCTGGTACCGTTAATTGAGTTATTCTAAAGATAAAAGGGCCGTATCAGTGCAAGACAGCGGCGCCCAAATGCGTCTGTAGAATGGTCTAACTTGACATGCCAAAAAAATGCGCCAAGAGCTCACGTGTCGGGGACCGGCAAAGGCTCAGACGGCAGCTCCTCGTCCGACTCGTCCGGGCTCAAGCCCTTCAGCTCCGGCTCCTCGTCATCTTCCACACCTTCGATGATGCCGCTCTCCTTGTCCGTGCTGCAACACACAACGACACCCAAACATTGAAGCGTGCCGAAAACAAAACTGAAGGACATCGGCGAACGCACACCTTTGGCAGCTCTTTATTTTGGTAGACACTGGTTTCGTCAATGTATTTTTCTTTTCACCTTAATGCATGCACACTGTGCATGTGCTCACATCGTGCTAACGACTTCCCTCAAAACACATCACTGAAAGAAGAATCACCGGTGTGTCGTTTCTACACTTGTTAGCAGTGTAGTACTAACCAACACTTCCATTTGCATCATTGAAAGAGAAGATGAAAACAACTTAATGCAACCACAAAAATGAAAACAACTTAACTGCGACCACGCATGTTCCTTGCTGCGCAAATATTTACTTTGGACTGTTTGCACTTACTATAATGCCACTTTTGCTTGTTTTAAAAGACCACTTTGTCAGCATTATGAAATGCCCACTTTGATCATCCATCCCAGGTAGCACAAACCCGACTAGAAGACGTATGTGTCAGGGCTTGTTTAAGCCAAGTAGTTGTCTACCAGCCAATTTAAACAAGTTGTCGCCGCAGAATACTCCAAGCCTTCCTGAAGCCAAGCTAATGCTCCCTTGGTATTTGTCTAGGGGAAGTCTTGGCAAGCTTTTTGTTTGGCTTTGTGTAGACTTTCAAATCAAGACTTTTTTGTGCTTTCCCAGAAATACGCTACTGATTTAGCAAAACAGTTTTACATAATGTGCATACTGTCCACAAATGCAGGCTGCCGGCAGAAGTGCACTTTTCATGGAACTTGATGTGCTGCAGGCTATTTAGGAAATATGCACAAATAAATACAGCCAATTTTTTGAAGCACTGTAGTGAGGTGCCTCTTACATAGGGATCATATTAAAAAAAAAGACCAAAGCACAGAAAAATTAGCAAAATACAAAATTTATTTTTCAAATTACAGTGATCAGGAATGTCTGCATGGCTAAATCCTTGCTTTGTCAAGATTTTTTTTTTAATTATATCTACAGAAAGGCTGATTTGGCAACCCAAGGCAAGTGATGACGAACACATCAGCTGGTGACAGGCCCAGTGGCTTCCGAAGGCTGAAGAACTGCACCAGTAAAAGGAATAAAATGCAGGCTCATGCGACAAAAGAAAAACACTAGACAGGCTGATTGCTATTAGTGACACTTGGAAATGAGCATAATGTACCAAAAAACCATTTGTCAGTGGTTGTCCTAAGGCTGTGTACACAGCTGCATAATTAAGGTAGGTGCGATAACCTAAATACCTAGTTAATTACAGTCGAACCCGGGTATATCGAACTTGCCAAAAAGCGTTTATTAGTTCGATATATGGCATAATTCGATATAGGCCCGCTATAGGATTTGATGACGCAAAGGCACATACCAATAAGAAAAGTACTTTAATAATATGGTGGCTTACTTGCGGGCCCTACTTTGGAACAAAATAGTCCTGGATTTTCTTCTCTTTCAACGACTTCGCTGCCTGCGACAGCACGCACGCCTCCGCATTGTCCAACGAGTCAGAGCAGCTGAGGCCGCAACCTTCCATATTCACGCAATAGCGCCGGACCAACGCAAATGCACTAATCACTTCGGAGGATGTAGGCAACGGGCCATCGTCAATTTCCTCATTGCAGTCGCTTTGGCTCGTGGTCGGCACGACGTCTGCAACGTAGTCCTCATCTTGTAGCTGGCCCATGATGGCGACATCATCGTCCGCACTGACGAACTCTTCGAATGTCGATCCGTCGATTGCACCCGGGAACTCTGCCAGCTCGCTCCAAACTTCGGCGGAAACACCTGCGGTATCTTCAGTGCTGTCATCGGAATTTGGGGTGTCATCACCAGGCATGCGGAAGCCGGCATGCCTAAAGCAGTTCTGGATTGTCTCCTTCATGACATCTGCCCATGATCTACTCAGCATAGAAAGAGCTCCGAGCAAGTCGACCTTCAGCTCCCTGCCGACACGAAGGTTCTGCAGCAGCCTCTCCACCAGGCGCTTCCGATAGCCGGCTTTCAGTGCGCGTATAACGCCTTGATCCAGTGGTTGCAGGACAGACGTAGTGTTTGGGGGCAAAAAATGCAGCTCGATGTTGCTGAAGGTCGTACTGCAGTGGTGCGATGAACAATTGTCCACGAGCAGGCACACCTTGCGATTTTCGCCTACCAAATCATCGTTCCACAACGATAGCCACCTGCTGAGAAGCTCCCCGGTCATCCACGCTTTTGAGTTTGCTCGGTAGGTAACTGGAACCGACAGCGCATTTCGAAAACACCGCGGTGCCGTGCTTTTCCCGATAACTAGAGGTCGAAGCTTTTTCGATCCGTCTAAATTAGCAGCCAACAGCACGGACACACGGGCTTTGTTTGCCTTGCTGCCGCAAGTCTTGTCGCCCCGACACGCAAGTGTCTTGTTTGGCAACATTTGCCAAAACAGAGCGGTTTCATCCGCATTGAAGATATCTTGGACTTGATATCTTGCTGTGATATCTCGCCAGTTTTCCTCAAGCCATTTGTCTACACTGTCCAGGTCCACCGCTCTGCTTTCACCCGTAACAGCTTTGCCAACGATGTCATGCCGTTCTTTGAACCGTTGGAGCCAGCTGGAACCGCCTTGGAAATCGTTCCTGCCAAGCAATAAAGCAACGTCCTTGGCTTTCTGCTCGATCATAGGGCCGGACACCGGGATGTTTCGCGACCGAACGTCCACAAACCATTTGTAAACGACCGCTTCGACATCTTCGTACACAGCAGTGCGCACACGTCGGGCGCCACGGGCACCTGGCCTTTTGTCCGACTTGGCCCTGATGTCTGCCTTGTTCTTCAGGATAGTACTCAAGGTGCTCCTTGGAATCTTGTACGCGGCGGCGACGTCGGACTTCTTCTCACCGCGCTCGACTCGATTGATGATTTCGAGTTTCGCGGCGAACAGCAAATTCTGCCTCTTTGCACAAGCCATGATGACAGCGCGCCAAGGAAGTTCACAGAGCACCAACAGGCAACACCACGAGCACGGACCACGCTGAATGAGGAATCGAGGAAAAGAGGCAGCACCAGGCACACACGCATAAAGAAACAAAAAATGGCGCTCACTTGTACCGCCTCCGCGCCTTGGAGAAAGCACGGCGGCCTCTGATTGGCTGTAAGCGCTGCGAGCAGGCCATGATCATTTTTTGCAGGGGGGTGTTAGCCCGTCCACAGCCGGGTCTAAACCACTTTTTCTAGGGTGGCGCCGGCAGTTTTCCCCGCCACCACGAGGGAAAGCCAACTTGCTGGGGCACTTTTGAGGCACATGGAGTTTGATATATCGGTTGTCGTTGCTATTTCCGTTCGATGTAACAATAACTTTTGCTATATATTCTCAATGTAAATTTACAGTGTTTAGAAATTGTTTGATATACGGGATAATTTGATATAAACGGGTTCGATATAGTCGGGCTCGACTGTACAAGGTTAGAGTTTCTTCGTAAAATAATCAAGCAAAGAGCTCAGCACAACATGCTTACTACCTCTTAGGTGCTGGATGTCTGCTCTTCTTAACCAGCCATCTAATGGCATGGTTGTTGCCTTTTCCCATGTACAACCACTTCAATTCTGCTTAAGGCAATGCAAATAGCACACATCAGCCAGTATTACGACATTTTTTAAACCATTACCTAATATTGACAGCTGTGCAATACATACTGTTACAAAACTATACCTTTACATGCAAAATGAAAGCATAAGCAGATATCAACAAAAGAGAAAAACCACTCCAGTCTGATCAACGACCAGGCTCACATCATACACTCCGATTTCTTTCTCAGTGTGCACCACCTTACATAGCAGCATTGTTTCCAGGGTAGGCTCAGCTTGCCAAGCAAGCTAATGGTGGTTTATATAGCCGATAAACACTACATTTTTCACAAATCAGTTCTGCATAATACTGGAATGTGGAGGACAGTTCACACAAGAGTGGCAAACGAGTTCTGTGGAAACCTGCAAGGTGGAGTAATGTTTATGAAAGGGAAATTAGCATCCACCCGTTCTGCTTTCATTTCTGAGAAATCCGTATGGATTTCCTTGTAGCCTTGTGCTACAAAACAGGTGGATGCTAATTTCCCTTTCACAAGAGAAGAGTGTCACTCACTCTGCAGCTGTGCATAATACTCTTCCTCCTATAAATAAAACCTTGTCATAAAAATACTTATTCTAAGTACTTAATGAGCAAACAGACAATCAAGCCTAGGAAAGCATAGGGGAAGTTACTTGTGGTATTGTAATTGTGGAGAAAGTAGAAAGGAATCAAAGTGGACGAAAAGACAAACCTGCCTTCTCGTCTTTTCGTCCACTTTGATTCCTTTCTACTTTCTCCACAATTACAATACCACAAGTAACTTCCCCTATGCTTTCCTAGGCTTGATTGTCTGTTTGCTCATTAAGTTGTTTCTAACAAATAAAGAACGAGCCCTTGACCCCTTCCCTTTCGTTATTCTAAGTACTGCATGTTTTGACATAGTCACTGCACTGATAAGGTCCCACAGCTACCTTGTAAACATACCATCAGTGATGCTGCAGACGTGCCAGTCCCTGGGGCACCTCCTGCTGCTGGCCTAGTGTGCTGAAGCTTGCTCCCAAGCAGTCTGTGAGAATGACACACAGAATGCATGTTGTGAGGCTCTTTAAATAATAGGCAACAATATGTGAGAGTCACCGCATCTGCAGAAAAAGAAAGCAGAAGAGGCACCTGAAGCTGACTGTACCCATCAGGAAAAATGGCAACATGCCATACAAAAATACAAGAGAGATAAAAACAGAGTGTAGGCTACTATGTCATGAATCACACAAAGCCACCATATAGAGGCAAAGTGATCAACACCCGGATTTGCAAGAAATATGGACATTAATTTTGCCATCACTAACAAAAAGTGCACATACTGCATGTTTATTTGACAAGGTTTTTTTTTTTATTCCTATAGAGGAAGGTACACAGAAACGCTTGACGCTACACGAAAACAACATACAAAAGAACATGCCATCAGTAAAAAAAATCAATGGCAATGTTAATCGGCCTTTGCCAATCAATACAAAAGAGCACACGAAAAAAAAAAAAAATGAGTACACAAATCTAAAATGACAGCTATTGAGAAAAGAAACTTCCCTGTCTCAAAGTACAATCAAAAATGTGCTGGAGCACTTGTGATAATGTTGCCTGGTGAAGAAAGTTCTATCGTGCACTTTAGTCATGACCTAGATTTCATCAAACTCCAGTGTTCACTTTGACAGTATGACAGACATTATTACTCCTTACAGCCACTGTTCTCACATGCCATCACTAATGCAACACACCTATGCAATAGCATACCTGCAACGAGCATGAATTTCAGGCATTTAGCTCTCCAGTGCTCACCAGATTTAGATCAAACCTTTCTCATCAGGCAACATTATGACACAACGTTGCCAATTCACACAATTTCGCTTTGTTTTCACATTGCTTCGCTCCTTTTCATTTGAAAGCAGCACAAAGTGTCTATGTTCTCAGTCAAGAGAGATTACAGCTGGGGATACATGACAAGATAATGACAGTGAATGGCACAGAAGTCTGTTTATACAGTATCAGCACCTACGGTTACAGGTGTAACAACCGTACAATGAACACACGTGGCTCACGGCGATGAATCATCCTGCATAAAGAGAAAAGTAACCTGAACTTAAAAGCCTATTACGTTAGTTGCCTGTTCACAAAACCAGATGCGAAGCGAGTAAGCCATCCAACCACAGAAATGCACTAATAAAACACTCAAGGCCTTTCAGCGCCTATGTGCAATGTATTTATTTCTTACGTACTGCCTCTCTATTTTATAGGCTTTTGGCAGGTGTCGGGGCAGGAATGCTACACAAAACAAACTCGGTGCTTAAGCAAAGTGAAATCGTGTAACAAAATTAAAGACAATGAGAAAGCACATGTGTGAATGCGTTCATGCAAAGCGCAAAGAAAAGAACAGTAAGGATCACTGCACACAATAAACATATAAGATGCATAAGTTCCCAATATATACAGGAAATTTGTGCATCTGATGCTCACACAGCTTAAGCCAAGATTTGTTCACGTTTTTTAACACGTCCCTATGGACTAGACACAACGGTGTTGAAATTACAACAAGAGTAATGCTGCACGCACGACGTCGTGAGCGCGAACCGGCAAAAGCTGCATGCACGACGTGAAGCTTTTGCTGTGGAGCACGTGATGGTAGGGAGCCATTTTAGTTTGGTAATGTTTGTATTCCGGCTACCGGGTCGAGGATCCAAATCAAAACGTTGCTGGCAGTTCCCATTTATTGGGCGCCTGCGACCATGCGACTTGACGGCTGGACAGTGATGACGGGCGCACCGGTCCCCTCGATATTTTTCCCCCGAAACGCAGCAACAGAAATAGTTGGCGAGCACTAAACATGTGGAATCAAGGGGCGTTCCATTTTGACCAACACACACACGATGCGCTGGGTCCTTGAGTGCTGCGATGCTCCTCAATCTGCTGTAGCCATTCTGCAGCTCGATTTAGAAAAGGCTTTTGACCGCGTACCGCATGATGCGCTATTTGCTATACTTGAGCATGTTAATGTTGGATCGGTAATTAGAGATGGTGTAGCCCTGGCGTATCAGAACTGTACCACTAGACTAATTATCAACAAGATGCCGGGAGATCCTATTAAGCTGGAAAGTTCTGTCCGCCAGGGCTGCCCAGCAAGCCCACTGTTGTTTGTGCTGTATATTGAGAGTTTATGTTTAGCTATCTTACGCAACGAAAGAATCCACGGTTTTAGGCTCCTCGAAGCCGAAGTTAAAGTTCTGGCATATGCTGATGATGTAGCAGTGTGTTGTACTATAAAAGAAAGTGTGCAAGAGAATTGCTGTTGTTAGGGAATTTGGACAAATTACAGGAAGTTTAGTAAACTGGGGAAAGAGTCTAGGGCTATGGCACGGTGAGTGGTCGCAAGTCCCGGATACTTATGCTAATATACGGTGGTTAACAAGTCCAGGAAAGTACTTAGGCATACCCTTCGAGCACTATAAAAGCACCGATGAATACTGGGTTAATCAAGTGAAACAAGTTCAGGAAAAAACAACGCAGTTCAACACCACTTGTCTCTCATTGTTTTCTACAGCTGCTGTATGTAATGTATTTCTCATGAGCAAGCTATGGCATGTGATGCAAGTGTTCTGTTGTAAGCGTGTGAACGTACAAAAGCTTCATAGGATATTCGCCATCTTTGTGTGGGGTTCCACTTGGGAAAGGTGCAGTAGGACGAATCTGTCCAGACGTGTTAAAGCTGGAGGACTCGGTTTGTCACATCTATTCGTGCGCCAACTAGTTAATCGTTTCCTTTTCTTTCGGGATGTTCCAGATCCCTTTTTGCGAACTGTATGCCGGCTACGCCTCTGTCGCGCTTTACCTAATTTTGTTGTTAGCACCGCAAGTATGCCTGGATCTACACGAGGCTACTTTAAGGAAACTGTGGACAGCGTCTGTTTCTTGTCTGTCAGGTTTTCGAATGAATATCTGTGTTCAGTTAATCGAAAGAAATTATATTGTCACGAAGATAAGCAATACACGATCGGCGGAAGAGGACAGCCTTCTTTAATGGCGGCCCAGCACCAAAAGAACGCTCGCACAACTGCGCTCTTCTTCATCTTCCTCTGCTCGAGATCGGTGCCTGTAGTGGCAAGCTTGCTTCTCAAAACTTGTTCTGCGGTGGGCACTTTGCTTAGCGTCAATATAAAGACATCTGTGACATGATTTTCCCAGTACCTCTGCATAGAGCCATAAAGAGTGGTGGCGAGGGCCAAGACGTACTCAAACGAGTTAAGAAAATGCAAATTCCGTCAAGTGCGAAAACCTTCTTTTTTAAGTTACACTCTGGTACTTTGCCAGTGCGGACCTTTTTGGAAGCGCGAGGTTTTTATTTGCCATGGGGATCCCATTGTTTCATTTGTAGAAAACCAGATACAATAGATCATGTCTTCTTGCACTGTTGGGAAGGGGTCTATTTCTGGGATGTGCTACAAAGGACGCTGAAGAAAGATTTGCCTCTACATCCAGTTGGGATTCCGTTTTTAACTGTTGAAAACGATGATGGGCTCCCTTTCGACCTGATAATGCTGCTTGGCCTCCATTGCTTATGGCGAGCTCGAACGGCGGGGTTTCACTGAGACCCGGACAGGCGACCAGCACGTGTGCTCTTTCGAGAATGCATTGGCCGGTATATTGATGTACTAAAAGATCAAGAGTTTGTTCCGGATTGGGTAGCCAGGGTTCAGCCTCTGGTTTACCTACAGGAATTTTAAGAAATACCACCATCGAGACTACTGTAGTAGTCTGCATTGCTGTTAAAGAAAAAAAAAACTGTTACCTGCTGTTTATGTTTGTGTTGTGTCAATAAACTGGTTTTAAAAAAAAAGAAAAAACGTTAGGTGGCGTAGTGGTTTAGCGCGTCGTAGAGTTACTGTATATGTTCCTCTTAGGGAGCATACACAGTAACTCTAGCGCGTCGCGGTACGCTCGCAGTTTGGGTAACCCTGGTTCGAATCGCGGCTGTCGTGAAACTTTTCTCTTTCTTTGAGTTTTTTTTTTACTACTTTATTAACACTAACACTACTGCTCCGAAGGAGCCGTAAAGTTTTTAAAACAGAATCGCGGTGGTGTCAGCGGCGGGCGCGCTAGCGCCCGTCGCTGACGCTCCTGGCTCTGGCAGTAGTAACACGAGCAAAATAGTGAAAGCGCCGAAGGCACACCGCGAAGCGGCAACGTATGTTAACGGGCCCTCCAGTGACACGGGCGAACCACGGACACGCTTAAAATAGCTATAACAGGAAATGTGCTGGCAGGGATAAACTGCCGGCACTAGAGGCTCGGCGCGGCCGCGTCGTGCGTGCAGCTTTTGCCGGTTCGCGCTCACGACGTCGTGCGTGCAGCATTACTCATTACACAAAAGCCCTTGAAAAAGAAGTAAATTTTTGATAACTTACCCAAATGCGGCTGTCCTTCAACGCTGACGGATCAATGGACACAGCATGACACCAAACCCTCGGGGACGCACGTACGAAGAAAGGCGAAACACGCCTGCCACACCACAGAACACTTATGGTCTCACTACTTATGGTGTTCGAAGGAGAACCAAACAAATCCTATGCAGAACACCGTAGCCCACGGAGGAAGGAAAAAAACTGAGGTGAGGGCCCTGCCCAACCAGCGCCTCCTCCAGAGGAGGCGCTGGCCCAACCCGCATTTCCCGCTAGAATCTGTACCCGCATGCTGGCAAAGAAGTGTGGAGGAAGTGACGCATTAGCGGCCATTAGGATGGCGGCTTGTTGTGCCATGTGCGCGCGGCGTGCTGTGCTGCTTCTAGCCACCATTTATAGGTCTCTTCGATTCACAAAAGGTGCACGGAACCATGCACAAAAAGGTGCAGGTGGTGTCGACACCCGGTGCAGCAGTTCCCGGCACCCGTTTTCGCGGTGCAGATGGAACTCCGTCCCCGCCGCCCAAATGTGTGAATCGAGCCTGTCGCCTGCTGCAGGGCCAGCTCGAGGAGTTATTGTTTCAAACAGCCTGCTTGTGCTCGCTACAAATATATATGGATGGTGATATGCTACAACAAAACCTGCGCGCGGGCGAGCATAACAAGACGTGATATTTCTATTATGCGCATCCACGCATTTGCCGACACGAACGACGCGATACTATCTGCATCCTACCATTTGTGAAAAGAAAAAGTGAACGTGAAAACAAGCCGTCATCGTGCACGTGTTCAGAGAAAAATGTCAAACATTTATCACTTTCGCAGAATTACTTCCTGTGATTTCGCCGCGGCGTACGTCCTAACCATCTCCATTAGACTAGCCGACGCCGTCGTCTGCACACGTCGCCTGACGGGCTAGCGAGGCTGCACCAAAACGCTGCACCCTCAAGTTGGGAGGTGCAAAGGTGCACGGCACCGTGGCGGCACCTTAGCTGCACTCCGCCACAATCGAGGACGGAGGTGCAGAAGGCGCCGCTGTACCGCGAGGCAGTGGCGCACCGACGTGGGGGGGAAGGGGGGTTGTAACCCAACCCACCTGACGCCGACCTAACCCACTCCGTAACTGCTCCTATGTCCTAGAAGAATGTGGCGCTAATGTCTGCAAAACACCGAAAAAATAAAAATAATCATCATCATTGATGTCACTATTATTTGGCATTTTATTCACTTTTTTGACACACGCAACAACTGTCTAATCGCTTGCCCGGCCCTTCGTGAAAAATTGAACCCCCCTTCCCCCCCCCCCCCCCCCCCCTGGCGGAAATCCTGGGTGCGCTACTGCCGCGAGGAATCGAGGACGGTGGTGCAGCGCACCGCGAAAAGGTGCAGAAGGTGCAGGGAACCTTGGCTGAATCGAATAGACCTATAGTGTTGCTGCGGTCACTTTCCTCCATGGCTGCGGCGTACGATTTTCTCGTCGCCGGATAGAAAGGTCGGACGGCAGCAGCCAATGGCAGCGCCGGAGACCTGTGACGTCGTGCTGCTGGCCGCCCGTCGGTTCACTGTTCCGCTGCTAAAGTTTCTAGAACACTTTACCGCTGCTCCGAAGCCCTGCCGAGGTTACCATGGCTTTTGCCGGTATCGCCGGAATCTCGTGGAATATATTGATTATGATTTGTTTCTGGCTCGAATAAATGCTTATAAATAAATAAATGCCTATGTGAATCAATCTGCAAAGCAACGCCCGTTTCCAAACCAGCGGAGAGATCGAAAGCAACCGCCTTGGAAGGGTAAACAAACATATCGGCAAGGGCCACCTCACCGAAGCGGCTCGTTTCGTTTCTGCCGTAGCACTTCATTCACAACGACGTTTCGAGAAAACTAATCGCATGTGTTAATGCGCCACATATAAGTGCAAATGCTAATAGTATAGGTAAAACTGAGCATGTTATGACGAGCTCGCGGTTGACAGCGAACTCCGACGTCGGCAGTAGCGACAACTACCTCCTCTCCATGCACCCTTTCACACTCAGAGCGCGCCTGCCGCCATGTTGTTCTTTTCCCCCCGGAGCGGAGTATCCGCCTAGATAGCGTCCGGGCGTCAACGGTCGCTGCTGCGCAGCACGACTCAGGTATTAAGTTTCAGGTATAAGGTAACACGACCTAATACAAAGCAAGAGTAGGTTTGAACTGCACTGTGGAGGCCCAACACAAAATTTCTCGCCGTATTTATGAACTCTAGTGATCTACGGAATCAGCTTTCAGCTCATTTTTTTTTTTCCGGCGTCCCCAGCCTCATTGTACTAAACCGGGCTGCAAAAACTGGCACCTTCTTAGCAACTTTTTTACGACGTTTGAGTCATATACCATCCCTGCCTTTGCACGTAAAAGGAACGAGTGTTCCATGGGCATTCGTTTCTTAGGAAGATTTATTGAGCAACGCGTGTGTATTGCGAAAACGCATGAACACTGAGACTGCCCATTCGCGTGCAATATACGTGTAAAAACTGTAGCCCTTACAGAAATATGCTAATAACGTAAGCACATGCTTTTTCATTCTAAATCTTTTACGCCGTTTAGACCAATATAGTCGTTTTTCCGCGCCAATTCCGGCTGCTTTCAGTCAGATAAAAGATCCGAAAAGCTCCTCAGGTTCACTTAAAAATATTTGCTTCGTGCACAAACCTTACGCAAATATCTTATATTTCGCTTATCATGATTTACATAGTGAAAAAACAGTGCTTTAATGAGTACATTCTGTATGTGCTATCACATGTTTTATGCACTAACTCATTTTAAATCCTAATTAAATCTTCTATATATTCTTCTTTCCTTTCCTTAATCAGTTTTCTTTGAATGACGTTTGATTTCTTATAGAAATTGTTGTGTTTATATATTTTCTTCAGTTAGACATCCTACTATCTTATTGCTATTGGACTAACCAGTATTCTGAATTTTTATTAGCTGTACCATAAACGAGTCCCTCTTTCAAACCTTTTTTCTTTTCTCGTCTAGCGTTGATGGCAAGGTTATCGTACTGAATTGCGCACACCTTATAATGCTACCATTATTTTTACATGGAAGTGGGCGCCACGGAATTGGTAACAGGTAACAGGCCTTTACGAGCATTCAGTGGACATTGCAGGTGACATTATTTTCCAATTATGCAAATAATTTTGTATAGTCGCTGCACTTCTGTCATTAATATTTTACCGAATCCAATTTTTAAAACACACAGCAGATATTGGCCTCGAGAACATACCGTGGCGCCATCTGCCGGAACCTCTCCGTGACGTAGAAAACATCACGTGATACCGGCCGCGCAGCATACGACGTCTACATTGTCGCAGCTCGTTCAGACACGGTTTTTTTTCGTGTTGCAAGAGTTGCCTGTGTGTATCTTAGCTGCAAAAGAACCTGTTCTACAGGCCTGCAAAGTGTTTTGCGAGCGAACAAGAGGCATCGCCGCATCATCCACGCTTGTCGGAAACGTGTGCCCGCGGTGCTATGCACGACGAAAGTGACGGGCTGCTCGCGTAAAAGGTGCTCGGTAAATTTAGTTAGCTATCAATGGGAATAGTCAGACATCCCGCGTACAGTTACTTATTCAAGCGCGAATAGGCACTACATCTCGTGCACTTGCGCGGACGGTGCACGGGCGATAGGTGACATTTTAATTCGCCTTGAAAGCTGTACGCGGTTCGCAGCATCCCGCCACGGTGGTCTAGTGGCTAAGGTACTCGGCTGCTGATCCGAGGGTCGCGGGATCGAATCCCGGCCGCGGCGGCTGCATTTCGATGGAGGCGAAATGTTGAGGCCCGTGTGCTGTGCACGTTAAAGAACCCCAGGTGGTCGAAATTTCCGGAGCCCTCCACTACGGCGTCTCTCATAATCAGAACTGGTTTTGGGACATAAAACCCCACAATACAACAGCGGTTCGCGGCATACCTTCGCCCCCAGCGGGTAATATATGTGAGGTTTTGATATTGCTAATTCAACCTGCATGCCCGTTCATAGAGGAATGGACATGCAGAATGGGCGCCCGGTTTAGCACGTTTGCCGTATTATCGCAGGACAATGATTATTATCGCAGGACAATGACCGTATTATCGCAGGACAATTGAACGCGTCAGAAAACGATGTCCGAACCTCCTGTGGCCGTGTTTCATTTAAATTTGTCACGTGATGTAGCGCTGTTAGAGAAAAAATTGGCAGCGTATCTCCGTGCTTCGCTGCAAATGTCGTCGAAAGACGATAGTGTTCTACCGGCCGTACTACATGAGTCCCGGTTCATCCGCGGTTCGGCACGAGCTTCGGGCGTTTCCTGGGCACGCTTGAGACGACGGGCATCGGCACGCCGGCGCTCCTCCGCTGCAATCTGCTCGTCGATCTTTTCCCTGCGTTGTATGGGCATGTCATGTAGGGTGTGTTCTATGTCAACAAACGGCCATTTATGTTTTGCCTTGCCTCAGACAGCGCCCCGTCTATGTTGAATCGGCCACATGTGGCTGGCATTGATGAAATGAAGGCAGCGCCAGCGCTGCGTGAGATATGGAGGCCATCTGGCCATGATATCGGGAAACGCAAGAAGCTTGCGTAGTACGCAGAGCTACTGGTAGGTGGCAGCACCGTGTCCTTCCTACCGAAGCGTAGGAAACGTCCGCTCCTAACAAGCACTAGGGTCTTTAGAATTACGCATCTATGTATTTTCTACTAAAGGAACACACCATCTAATGCTTACGTATTGATGTTGCGCCTCAGATATGCGTAATGTTTGCTTTTTGGTTGACTGTGTTCAGAAGTATGAACGTAGCTACCAGTTCAAGATGGGCGGTCGTAGAGGAAGGGGTTAACCTTTCGCAGCAGGGCACACACACACACACACAGACCAAAATTTCTGCGTTGAAGTATCCCAAGAAAGACTATCGTCTTTAAAAAACCTCTCCTTGCCCGGAGCAGGGGGCTTTGCCGGGGCGAATGTACTGGATGATGATGGGCTGATAAGCACTGTATGCTTTGGGATAGGCGGCTCCGGCCAGCCAACTCCCCTCCCCATCTGACAACGGCAAAGGTTGGAATGTACACGTGCGACCTGGTCACGATCTCGTCGTTAGTCCGTGCACCCGTGTCGCTTCGAATTGCTGTTACCCGTATGCGCTGAATTATTCAAAACATGTAAAGACGTCTCAGAGCACGTATCGTACAGAGATAGAACGCCAAGAGCGCGGAATGGTGAGAACTGAAGACATTCGAAGGAACGATCTTGCGTTTGTTTTGTCAAAGCAAAACTTCACATGCACAGTGTGCTGTTATTACAGGGCTTCGATCACAGTGATGCACTAGATGTGAATGGGTGGTAAATGATCGCGATGAAGAGGTTAAAGGCGCGTCCACCTTGGCGGAACGATGACCTGCCGCACACCGTTCGCGAAAGCTTAAGCCGCTGCTAATATCGCGAACGACAAGCAGTTCCTGCTGCGTAAAGTACGGATGAGTCGGTGAGTAACTTCGGCGACAGGTGCAAAACGACGAAAAAGCTGCAGCCCGCTCTGCCTGCCGCCCTCACACCCGAAGGCTCGGCGCCGATGTCGTCGCTAGCCTTACCGCTTGAAAACTGCGTCGACATAAACTCAGCAGGCGCATGACCGGTAGTCTAACTTTTCCGAGACGTTCAGCGCACTGCTAACATTGCTTTCTTTTTCGAGAAAGCACCAAACACGCAACTTCGAAGGACAGAGACGCCTGCGGGTGAAGAAATGAGAGTTGGAAAGCAGCACAGTGTCACTCGGAAACAACGTGGTTCCAATATCTGGCGTGCGTTTCTAATCGCACTGGTAAATAACTAGAGACATTGTGTCATACGAGCTTATCTTAGGCATCTTATTCTAGGACCTCCTCGACAATAAGAATTTCCTCGAACGCTTATCTGACATCTGAAGTATGCATCGCAGAAGGAGCAATTCCGCCGGACTATCTCCTTTGCGAAGCAGTACGCCTGTACCAGTTGCCGTCCGGGTGGGTACTTAGAGAAAGCAGGACTTCATTATTGCGTTCTTGTCAAGTTTTTCGGAGCGCAGGAAGCTCCACTGACCTTTTGTAGCTGGATGTAGTTGTAAACTGCTGCGTTTTCTTGGCTCGAAACACCATCAGCGATAGCCTCCCAGCCTCTCCCAATGCTAGCTCTATAGCAGGCGATTCCGCCAGTGCGTCCCGAAAAAACATGGAGGACGTGGCCAGTTTTGCCATATCACAAGGCATTATGAACATCCCCTATTACTTTTTTGTAACTGTTGTGACAACTCACAAAACATCTGTATTGCACGCCTTCTTTCAGGACTGACAAAAAAGCGGCGGCAGCCGGGAGAAATACGCCAGATAAAAGCCACCAGGAACGAGTTTTCCACTCGCTCAATGCAACACACGTGAGAGCACTGTCGCCCGAGCGTCGTCCGGCCTCTCCCCGCCTGGGTGGCGGACGGCGCTGCGAAAACTTGAGTTTGGGTCCCCTATCTATCTACGTCTCGATGCTCTCCTGGTATACACGAATACTGGCATAATAGGGCATGGACACATTAAAAACATGAATGATTAATCCTGACCCCCCTAATATGAAGCCACATATTGGTGATAAAAGTGACGATAAGTACGTACCTGTGAACGCTTTGTGTTCTGATGACGGGCACGTCTTGCTGGGCTTCTAATGCCGGCCACGTGAGCGGACTGCGTCGCGGAGCCTCAAGGGCCAATGGCTGCGTCGTCAAGGCCTTGTCCAGCTGCGTCTCGAAGCTACCGCGCATCTCTGGAACTGTGCCCTTCGAACCTGCATCAAGCACGGCTCCCATGCAGTGCATTCTCGTGCATGCCTCCATGAATGGGGCGTCATTACTGGCACGCGGTATCGAATGAGACCTCAAAAGCCTTTGTTGAGAAACATCTTTCCTTTTTTGGCATAGGAACGGCGGAGAGCTTCCCTATCTTGGTAGATGCAAGTATGAAGTGCTATTTCGCGGCCACACTTGAGACCCTAACCATAGAAATCTCAGGAGTAGCACTCCGCTGTGAGCGTAGTTGATGACGCAATAATTGTCAGGAAATCGGCGAGGATGGAAATTTACCACGTGAGGCAAAAACACTGATAGATCTAAATAGAAGGCACAACTATGACGAATACACTCACGGTTTGTTGTCGAAGAAAGCTTCGCAACCCATACCAACACGGCAGCACTACCATGCAAACCATATACCATCTACACTCTAGCATAGGTGCCATGGCGAGAGGTGTAGTAACAAACACTTTTTTTTCAAGTAGCAGGTATGTCCGTTTTGAAGATTGAAGTAAGCAGGTTTTTTTTTTTCCTTTTTGATGCTTAATTTTTCCTCCACTTACAATTGCCAACATGCCGACAGATAAAACCGAACTTTTATGTCACGAAAGTTGCTGCGGCTTTGGCCATTTTGTACCAACGCACTGAGCCGGCAGTGCAAACCCTTCGGATCATTAGCAGTCGTCTTAAGCTAAGCAATGTGTTTTTCAGCTCTAAATGCGCAATGTGTTTAATTATTGTAAGGCTTTACATACGCAGATCGCTACAAATTGCAGCGATGCTGGAAATCGAGTTTTCAGCCTGCACGCGACGTCACATTCACGGCCGACGTTGTGACAGACTGCATCACTGATCTCACGGAAAATTTTTTCTACTCAGTTATGAATAGATGTTCGTGATAGTTCGAGAATACTCGGAAGTACTTTTCCCTAAGCATTCCAAGATGTGGACATGTGATTAAAATGTGCATTACTGTTAGCGGTTCATTGCATTTATCACATGTTGGTTGTTCCTCCTCCGTCAAAAGGTAATTATGTGTTATATGCGTGTGGCCTATGCGAAGTCGACAGAGTATTACTTCGATAAAACGTTCCTGATGGTAGCATGTCTTCCATTCCCCAAGGACAGATTTAACAAGTTGAAGTTTGTTGTTAACTTTCAGTTTCCATTCGCGTTGCCAGTTTGAAAGGAGTGCCTTGCGAAGAGCTTGGGCCCCATCCCTAGCAGGTATATTGATTTTTGAAGTATTCACATTTTTTTGCCGTTGCTGCACATTCATCTGCCTTTTCATTTCCGGGGATCCCAGCATGGCTTGGCACCCAGCAGAAACGAATAGTCTGAGCTGCACTTAGATGTGTTAGTGTGTGTAGAATATTGCCGATGATGGGTTCGTATTGTGATTGTATATTCAGGGCTTTAAGTGCACTCAAGGAGTCTGTGTAAATGACTGATCTTTCGTGTTTGTTGCTTATAATCCTTTGTACTGCCATCCATAAGGCACAGCACTCAGCAGTGAAAACTGATACGAACTGTGGCAGTCTGACTGTGTGTTTCCACGTACCTTCAACCACGCTGCTTCCGACATAGATGGGCGTCTTCGAGCCATCGGTGTAAAATTCCGTGTAAGTGTCATATGTGTCTTTCACTGTGCGAAAGTCCTGTAGTATAAATTCACGAGGCATCTCTTGTTTTTTTTTTTTAATGCGGTAATGAAAAATCTAGAAATTTTGTGAAATCGTTCCAAGGTGCTAATCTGGTTGGTCTTTGCATGACAGAAAGCGTTTCAGTAGTGATATTGTAGCTAAGGACTTTTTCTTCAAATCTGAGTACGAGTGGTGTTATAGCATTTGGTTTGTTCATGTAGTGTAGTCGTTTCTCGCACTGTCTGACAATGTTATGGCAAATGTGGTCTGGCGATGAGCGAACTCTTAGCACGTATGTCAACATAAGTTGGTTCTTCTGTAGTCATAAGACGGCGCGTTGCATTCGGAATACAAACTGGGAATTGGTGAGGTCCTATAGGCACCGTTTGCTAAGCGTAGTCCTTTGTTATGAATGGGATCTAACCGCTTGAGGTATGATTTTCTGGCTGAACCATATGTTATGCAGCCGTAGTCCAATTTGCTACGTACCAAAGAACGATAAATATGAAGGAGGCATTTGCGGTCAGAGCCCCAGCGCTTCCGGGACAGGACTTTCAGGACATTGAGAGCCTTGTTTGTTTTAAGCTTTAGATTCTTAATGTGAGAAAGAAAATTTAGCTTCTTATCGAATATGTCCCCTAAAAACTTGTGTTCTTGTTTAACTGGCAGTACTATGTCATTTAGTTTCAGGACTGGGTCAGGTTGTGAGCCCCTCTTCTGACAAAACACAACGGCAACAGTTTTCTAGGACGAGAAACGGAAGCCGTTTTTATTAGCCCATATAGTCAATTTGTTTAGGGTGATCTGAATCTGCCGTTCACACGTTGTCATGTTAGATGAGCGGAAAGCAATCTGGAGGTCGTCAACATAAAGAGAGTGCATAAGGGAAGACGGTATGACTTTGTTGACAGAGTTCATTTTGACAACAAACAGTGTAGTACTTAAAACACAGCCCTGAGGCACACCGTTTTCTTGGGTGAATACACGCGACAGAACTCTACCAAGGCGCACCTGTAATGTTCGATCGTACATAAAATCAGACAGGCACTTCAGCATTCGGCCCCGAATCCCTAGGTCTGCCAAGTCCCTTAAAATACCGTATCTCCATGTGGTGTCATATGCCTTTTCCAAATCGAAAAAGACAGCTAGGCAATGTTGTTTGTCTAAAAAAGCATTGCGTATTTCATGTTCAAGTCGGACTAGGTGATGAGTTGTAGAGCAACGCTTTTTATAACCGCATTGATGTATGTTTAAGGCCTTTTTTAATTTCGAGGATGAAAGTTAGCCTGGTGTTCACAACACATTCGTATGACTTTGCCAAACAACTAGTGAGGGCGATGGGGCGGTAACTGCTGGGGGATGTTGGTGGTTTTCCAGATTTCAGAAAAGGTACGATTATGGCGCTTTTTCATGCCTTCGGCATTTCTCCAGTTTCCCAAATCTTGTTAAAGAATTTTAGTAAGGCTTTTACAGACGTTTGTGACAAGTGGGCAAGCATGGCGTATAGTGAGTACGGTCCATACCGACTGCCGTTTTCTTTCCAGCAGAGAGTACACTGTTTAATTCTGGGAGTGTGAGGGGAGCATTGTACGCCTCCTCGGACGCACCTGTTGTTGGTAATCTTTGTTTTTCGGCAGAGTTTTTGTAGGTTAGAAATGTGTCCGTGTAGTTGGCTGAACTTGATACTTTGTAGAAGTGTTCCCCCAGAATGTTTGCTTGTTCGTCGAGTGTTGTTTGTATATCAGGGTTTGAGAGTAAGGGAATTGTGTAGGATGAGTAGTCCCCTTTAAATTTTTTAACCTGTTCCCACATGCGTTTGGAGGAGACTGAACTGTTAATTGAGGAGACATTTCTTCCAAGAGTCTTTTTCAGCTTGTCTACGGATGTATCGTGCATGGGCTTTTTTCTGTTTGAATGTAATTAGGTTGCTGTATGTAGGGTATCTACGACGACTGCCCCAGGCCTTATTCTGTTCTTCTTTTGCTTGGGTGCATTTCTCTGTCCACCACGGGTTTAGCTTTTTCCTATGTTGTCCAGAAGATTGGGGTATGGCTTTTTCAGCTGCCGTGATTATGCACCTCGTAAATCTCTCATTCGTTTCGTCAACGCCTAGATCGGATGAAAAGTGTTCGTCTAGACTGGCAGTTTCGGTGAAAAGCTTCCAGTCTGCCAGTTGGAGTTTCCAACGACGCGGCCTGCAGGTGATGATGGGTAAAGTTGGTGACAGTTTGATTATTGCGGGCAAGTGGTCACTGCCGTATGGATTGTCCAACACTTCCCAGTTAAAATCGATAAAAAGAGGAGGTGAACATAAAGCTAAATCAAGACAGCTAAAATTTCCTGATGTATAGTGAAAAGTAAGTAGGTGCTCCCGAGTTTAAAAGACATATGTTGTTAGATAAGATAAAATCTTCTATGAGTTGCCCTCTTTGGTCAGTCCTGTCACTTCCCCAAAGAGTACAATGAGCATTAAAATCGCCTACAAGTATAAACGGGTCTGGCAGCTGTTCAATGAGCTTTTCAAGTTCTTTAAGATATACACTTTCGTGGGGTGGAATGTATATAGAACAGACTGTTAAAGTTTTAAAAGAGAGGATGGTGACAGCAACCGCCTCGAATGGAGTGTTGAGTTTCAGTTCTCAAGTGGGAACGCTACCTTTCACAATAACGGCAACTCCTCCGCACATTCGCCTAGTGTTTGCCCGGTCTTTCCGAAAGACGGTAAAACCTTTTAAAATATTCTGGTTTTTAGGGCCTAGATTTGTTTCTTGCAAACAAAAGGAAACTGGGGAAAAGCTGTTTATGATGTCTTATGTCACCTAAGTTGTTTAGTAGACCTCTGCAGTTCCACTGTACAATAAAAGCCATGATGGAACAGAAGTGAGGATGCTTAAATGATACTTGATACTAAAATATAGATTATAGGTGGCATAAGTTTTAAACGTCAACACTTGATTGATTTGTGGGGTTTAACGTCCCAAAACCAGCTCTGATTATGAGAGACACCGTAGTGGAGGGCTCCGGAAATTTCGACCACCTGGGGTTCTTTAACGTGCACTGACATTGCACAGCACACGGGCCTCAACATTTCGCCTCCATCGAAATGCAGCCGCCGCGGCCGGGATTCGATCCCGCGACCCTCGGATCAGCAGCCGAGTACCTTAGCCACTAGACCACCGTGGGGGGGCAAAACGTCAACACTTGATATGACCGGCAACCCTTAAGTTGCTTGTCCTTTTTCGGGGCGGTTACTGGGAGTTTATCCCTCTTTTCGCGCTCGAGTGAGCGCTGGTCCTTCGGTGTCAATGACACCGGTGTTTTAGTATAGACCTCCATTGCAGAAGCGCTGGAGGACCGAAGGGTCGATGCTGAGGCACGTGCCTCAGGCCTTGGGGGACGACTTGCTTTAAGGCCCTGTGAGACCGGGATCTCCGGAGCCTTTGAAAGCGATGGGGCAGCGTTGGCTGCTGCCACCACGGGGCGGGAGGAGCCACTGCAGGGCTACTGCTAGTAGACCCTGTAGGCTCCCGGGGCCTATGTGGCGTTGCTTCCTGATGCACCACATTGGCATAGCTTAGTTTCGGCATAAATGATAAACGCTTTCTAGCTTCATAGAAAGGTATTTTTTCTTTGACTGTGATTGCAATGACTTTTCCTTTTTTCCAGACGGGACATGACTGTGAGTAAGCAGGGTGGTCACCTTTGCAGTTTGTGCACTGTGGAGAAGAATTGCATTTGTCGGATTCATGATCGTTGGAGCTGCATTTGGCGCATGTTGCTTTTCCCCTGCAAGAAGGAGAAGCATGCCCAAACCTTTGACACTTGAAACATCGTCTGGGATTAGGAATATACGGCCTGACATTGACCTTGACGTAGCCAGCCTCAAGGGAACTGGGCAATGTGCTGGTGGCAAATGTGAGAATGACATGTTTTGTGGGAATTCCTTTATTGTTTCGTCGAAGGACGATTCTCTGGACTTTTGTGACGCCTTGCTCCTGGAAACCCTCTAGGAGTTCCTCATCACTCAAATTCATGAAGTCTTCCTCTGAGATGACGCCCCGGCTCATGTTCAGTGAGCGATGGGGTGAAATAGTTACCGATACTTCAGCAATACTGGTGACATCCGAAAGCTTTTCTACTTGCTCTTTGTCTTTTAATTCAAGAAGAATATCTCCACTGGACATCTTTGAAGCCTTGTAGGTTGGTCCGAGTTTCTGCGTTAGTATCTTGGACATCAAAAATGGGAAAAGTTTCCTCGCAACGACTTAACGTGTTAAGTGGTACTTAACAAATGATGGGACATTGCTTCTGAATGTAAATTCAAATGATGCATCGGTGCGCCCTCTTTTATGACGGCGATCTGGTAAGGGGGGGAAGGAAGTGTTCATAAAGTTCCTTAAATATTCGGCGGCGGTGGTAGCCACCCACCACCGAGCCCAACAGGGGGACGCTGCCGGTTTTGAGAAACCTGTAGACGCCAGCTGTACACCGCCACTATAACCTAATATACCCAAGGTAGGATATAATACACCGGGTTAACCCTGGCCGCCAGGAAAGTTCGAAGTAAATGGAAGAGAGAAGACAGGACAGATGTAGGAGAAAAAGGCAAAGATATGTGAGAGAAGAGAGACAGGAAAAGGCGACTGCCGGTTTCTCCCGGGTGGGTCAGTCCGGGGGTGCCGTCTATAGGAAGCACGGGCCAAAGGGGTGTGTTGCCGCCGCTGGGGGGCCTTAAAGGTCCGATCACCCAGCATTGGCTCAACCCCCAGGATCCCCTTTTCCCCGGACACGGCTCAGCCACGCACGGCGGCACGTGGGAGGGGGTCGCAACCCCCCCGGTGGCTCGGGTCCGTGGTGTCGCCACACACCAAACGCCTGCAAAAGCAGACGCCCCTGCGGGGACTTCGTGATTTGTATTACCTAAGAACTAGTAAATAAAAAAAATACTAAATCACACTTTACTACGACATTTGGGAAATTCCCGTAGACAGCGAGCGTCGTTGTCACAAAGTGTTCCGTGTTGACGCGAGCAGCGCCGTCCGTGTTGATCTCAAGGTTTTTTTTTCTCGGTCTCCACGAACCGCCTTTTTTGCGTTATGCAAGCCAGGCGACTACCGAAGTGTCAGGCTGCGACATAAGCGGTGGCTACGTATACATCGAGCAACGTGCTGTTGGCAACGCCAGGATCCATGCAATTGCGGGCATTTCTTCATATCCGAAGAGTAGACTATACCGCGATTTACAAATATGTTATGAGCGCGAAAACCTACACGGAACACACTAGCAAATAAGGAAGGACACAGGACTGGCAATACTAACAAATGCTCTTTTTCACAGCATCGCCATGCATAAATGACGTAGAATGCGTATGCGCATTTTTATTTCGCACCACGTGCTATCTGAGCCGACTAAAAGAAAACTATCTATGATGAGCTTCTAAGAACTGGTATTCTTTTGAGTGCAGACCAGTAGACGGTTGCCTGATGCAACTCTCACTCCTCTTTTTTATATATGGTACGCCTCGAGAATCAAGCGGACCTGTTCATTGCGTCCTTTGCCGCCAAGAATATTTGCATTCCGAAACAATGCCTCACACCCGCACGGGTTTACATGATCGGCCAATTGTGTCCGTTCCTTCTTGAATTAAATATCAAGAAGGATTTCCTGATTAGCATTGTCATGCGCCCCAGTGATGTCTAGAAAAGCCACATACAAGGGCCTGCTTTCTATTTTAGATATTTCTATACACTGAGTAAGAACAAATAGGTTATCGTCTAAACGCCTGTCCACTCGAAATCCGTTCTGAAGTTCTCCCAAAATATTGTTACGTTCTGCCCAGGCTTCTATTTTTAATTTTACTGCTTGCATAGCCATCCTGTATAGTACCGATGTAATGGTTAGCGGTCTATACGAGCGAATGTTATTCTTTTCCCCCTTGCCTTTATCGATTAAGTTCATTCTACTTTTTCGCCAACTGTCCGGTATTTGCCTCTCCTGTAAGCATTTTTCTACGGCTATGAATAGTGCTTCTTTAGGGTTCTGTCCTAATTCGTTAATGAGGCTGACGGGGACCCCATCTAAACCCGGAGCAGTGCGCTTTGGAATTTTTCCTTCGGCCTTTTTCCAGTTGAAATTGTCAAGTTCTAGCTCCTTCCTTAGTTTCGCTATCTGTCATAGTTTTATCTACTGGGGAGATCTCTTGGACGATCTTTTTAAACGAACCGGCTGTTACCTTCTGGATGTAACCCGGCGCTTCGTACCCTTCCAGTTGATTTCCTCTTTCATCAACAACATGTTGCTGCAATGTGGCAGACTTTTTACCTAGCGCTTTTATGTGGCTCCAAAATATCCAAGTCGCGGCCTTCTTTTTGTCATGAATTTCGGTCACCCATCGTTCGCTTTCACCTTTAATTTTTGCCTTGACCAGTTTCTGTACAATGGATTTTTACTCTAAATATATTTCCCATCTTTCCTTGACTTCGACTCCCTTTTTACCTGTCTGTGCTCCCCTTGATGCGTCACGTCGCTTCTTGATCGCCACCCGTATTTCCTTGTTCCACCATCTTTTGGCTTTCTCTTTCCTTTCCAGCAAACAGTCTTCTATTTTGTTATTTCATTTGTTGATTGATTGATTGATTTGTGGGGTTTAACGTCCCAAAACCAGTTCTGATTATGAGAGACGCCGCGTAGTGGAGGGCTCCGGAAATTTCGACCACCTGGGGTTCTTTAACGTGCACTGACATCGCACAGCACACGGGCCTCAACATTTCGCCTCCATCGAAATGCAGCCGCCGCGGCCAGGATTCGATCCCGCGACCTTCGGATCTGCAGCCGAGTGCCATAACCACTAGACCACCGTGGCGGGGCTTATTTCATTTGTCATTACATGTACTAGCTCACTATACCCCCGTCCTTGCCTGGTATTTTGCCTACTTTTTTCTCTACTCTTGCGGCTATATTTGTTATTTGTCCGTCATTTAAATACGAGCTGCCAAACATTGATTCCACGTTATTATTTTCAGTTTTATATACCATTTGTAATGTTATGCGTTTATGTAATGTTATGCGTTCATTTCTCTCAGTTTTTCATAGGTTCCTTCTCTCATAAGACAATAATCAATGTTCGATTGTCTGTTTCCGACCTCCCACGTGATCTGTCCATCACACTTGGGCCCCGTGTTAACTGCCTCAAGACTATGTTGCTCGCAGAGATCGAGCAATAACCTCCCATTGGTGTCTGTATATCCGTCAAGGTCGTGGATGTGGGCATTCATGTCCCCTATAGGAGGATCACATCGGCCCCATGACCAAATTCTTTAATATAGGTGTTTGTGCAATTCTTTATCTCCAGATTCTTTTCCTTACATTTATTTCCCGTCCACACGTAAGCTACACCTAGCCACGTCTTCTTTCCACCTACCGTGCCCGAAACCAAGAGGTGCTCTGAACACGTTTGTTTCACTCTCTCCCTTTTGGCTCCGCTATGAATAAGCATTCCAACACCCCCACCTTTTCTTTCTGATATGATCCTGTTGCACCCTTCCCAAACGTAATTGTCAATATGTGGTGGCTCTTCCAGGTCTCTAAGGCTTGTTTCTGTAACCGCATAAACGCCTATCTTTTCTTTGTTTAACTGTTCCTCAATCTCGAACCATTTTGCCTTTTTTGTGCCACCCTGCAATGTTTATGTATCTAATTGCTACACGTGCCTTCGCTCTTTTCTTCCTTTTACCTCTTTTCTGGCATTTCTCAGTGCTACCTGCCCGAAAATCCCCCTGGTTGTTTCCTTCCTTGCTACCCCGGACTCCGAAGGGCCCGCGTGCCCCCCAAAAATGCTACTGCACGTCCTGCAAGCCGCCAACCCATCTCATGACCAAGCCTCCTATCGAAGTGAATTCTGTCTCTTTGGAAACCCCCTCACCTATGCACCTCCCTGTTTATTTCCACTACTTCGGAACCCTTCTCTCGACTCGTACGCCATATCTCTTTGTTTGCATAGACAACAGCTCTTTGCAGGTTGCCATCACGCACTGGTATTTCCGGTACCGTGCACACTACTATCTGCACCTGGGGGAGATGGCGCGCATGTCGTCGACGCCTTTTGCGAAGGTCGTCGCTAATCCTGACGATTCTTTGTTGAGGACGTCGTCTAGCCCTGCCGCAATTATCACGAGGTTGCGTCCGTGAACTCCAGATGTGAGCTTTTCTCTTGCTTGCCTCATGACTGACCCCCAGCCGCCTGGGAACGTCCCCATGAATACTCGTTTGTCGCCTTTCACCCTCTCTTTGAGTGCCTGGGCGCGTCGAACTAAATTGGAATCACGGGCTATAACCTACTGAGATTTTCCAGCTGAAGTCACCTGCACCTGGCTACTGTCTGGGTGTTTATCTTGAGTCACAGCTGCTGCATTGTCCACTCCCTCCCGCAAAACTACTTCCTGGAAGCTGGGCCCCGCGTTCTTTGCACCTGTGTTTTTCACACCTGATTCTCCTTTCGCCTCTCCCGCGCTGGAGGTCGGCGCCGTACTATTCTCGCCGTTGCCTGCTTCTTTCTTCACCTTAACTACCTTCGCTAGGCACTCCTCCGCTGACCTAAGCCTTTCTCCCATGGCCTTCGTTTTCTCACGCTCTTTCGCCAACGCATTTTCAAGCTCAGCAATTCTGTCCATAAGTTCGTTCTGAGCAGCCATCATTTTTTTTTTTCATTTTTGCCTCGATCTCGCGCTGTCTACATTTGGCGTCAGCTTCTTCTGCCGTCTCTTCCGCACAAACTTCCATTTTCACAGCTGCCTCGCACCCTGAATACTTTACGGTCTTTTTGACCATGACCGCTCGTAGCACAAGAATCACACTATCTAAAGAACAAGACACTCTGTACTACAAACACTTCCCTAAGCCAAAACGTACCCAAAAACTCAATGAATAGCCTACACTTCAAAACACTCGTGGTGGGGGTACGTGTACCTCAGCCATGTGGAGGAAGAAAAAAGAAAGCAAAAGAAGAAGTTACTGACCCCCAAGAAAACCGTATCAAATAATAACCCCAAATATGGTTTATGCTAACGACATATACTAGTAAAGACAAGCTCAATGCATGCAAGAACACTTATCTGCCGCTGTCGTTCCGGAGACCTTAGGGCAACGCGCCGACGCCCCCTCTGTCGGCGAAAAGAAACGCGCGCGTCGCGCCGTGGCCTCCGCGATCGGCTGCGGCGGCGCGACGTCGCGCTGCGGAAACCCGTGACTGTTCTAGAGTCAGCAGATGACAAAGAATACGCGGCAGCTCTCACGCCCTTTCTTCCCAAGGCCATTTACGCATGCGTGCTCACAACACGCCAGCGAATGACTTCCAGCGGCATGCGTCGTCTGCAGTGGAGCGAGTGCAAGCAGCTCGTTCCAAGCGCTGTATGGCACGTAATTCAGCATTTATTACTAACTGCAGCTAAAATGTCCGCCGCCCCTATTTATTGACGCTACAGAGTGACAACTGAGAAAATTTGCAATATATGAGACGGTAACGCGATAACTATGCGTCGCGCCCATAGGATGACATGTAAACGATGGGAACTAAAGCCCCTTGATGTTGGAAAGTACCGCCACTCTTTGAACCACGCCGCGACACCCCCGCCGGAGCCGTCAACCTCCTCGTTTTCTCCCCCTCGTTCGCGGAGCCAGCGCATCCGTGACGCTGAGTGGCTGCGGCGCGCAATCAGGTGACCTTGACGTCACGAAAACGGCGCGCAACTGGTTTTCGCGCACTTCTAGTTTCCCTCGTCCGCCATGCGCCTGCCCAGCGGTGGCCGTCCTGCGGCTTCTAACGTGTGTTTCGCAAGTGTTTCCGCCTTTCTGTACCGGTGCGAACTTCGTTTGCTGTGGAAATCTCTTGCTTCCATTAGTTTCAATGCAGCAGTAAGCCAGAGAAAGGGCTAGCATGATTTCCGATCGCGCGAGGACAACTGAATGTTGTGCGCCGGAAGCAGTAGCTTCAAAACGTCGGGAAAAAGCATGTCCCCCTTTTAAGCACACAGTTCCGTGCGAGTTGACTGTTACAGTTTTCCTTAAGACGTTGGTGAAGTTGCATGGAAATTTCAATGTACCTTGCATACCCTGACTCTTCGTTAAGTAGAGTAGAGAACGCCTACATGTTTTTTTAGTTGACTTCGTGCATTGGACCGTGTTCTCGTGCGTGCGCTAGTTTTTAAATGGTGTAATTCATAAGTGCCTGTAACTCGTGCTTCGTGATTGTGCGCGTGTCTGTACGTATGTATATGTATGTGTGAGCTTGTGATAGCGTGTGTGAATGCGTCTGTATGTGTGCTCGTGTTCGCGCGTCATGTGTGCATGTATATGTGCGCGTGTTTGTGTGTACATGTTCGCATGTATGTGTCCGTGGGTGCACGTTCGCGCGTGTATAATGTATGTATGCACGTGCGTATGTATGAGCGTACTTTTATTACGTGTGTCTACGTGTGTATGCATGTATGCATGTATGTATGTATGTATGTATGTATGTATGTATGTATATATGTATGTATGTATGTATGTGCAGTACGTGTATATCTATGTATGCATGTATTTGCGCGTGGTGATAACTGTGCACGTGTGTATATATACACACGTGCACAGTTATCACCACGCGCAAATACATGCATACATAGATACACACATACACGTACTGCACATACATACATGCATACACACGTAGACACACATAATAAAAGTACGCTCATACATACGCACGTGCATACATACATTATACACGCGCGAACGCGCACCCACGGACACATACATGCGAACATGTACACACAAACACGCGCATATATACATGCGGACACATATATGTATGTATCTATGTGCGAGTGTATGTATACATGTGCTTGTCGCATGTGTGTTTATATATGCGTGTGTATGCATGTGCTTGTCGCATGTGTGTCGATATATGCGTGTGTATGCAGTGCTTGTCGCAAATTGTGTGGATACATAGATACATGCGTGTGCATGTATCTATGTGCTTGTGGTCGTACGTGCATGTGTCGTACGTGTCCGCGTGTGCGTGTACTATGTGCTTGCGTGCGTATTTTTGCGTGTGTCCGCACGTGTACGTGTATTATGTGCGCGTGTCCGTGTGTGCGTGTTCACCCGTGTATATGTATTTGCGTTAGTGCATCGTGTATACTATATGCGAGTACGTGTGCGAATGTGGTCGCACGTGCATGCGCGTGTGTGTATTTTGAGTGTGTGTCTGCGTATATGTGTACGTGCATGCGCCCGTGCAGCACGCGTACGTGCAATCGTGCGCGAATGCTCATGTGTGCGTGTTCCCGCGCGTGTATGTATATGTATGTGCGTGTGCGCACGTGTTGGTATGTGCGTGCGTGTTGCGCTCACATTTCAGCACGACAAAGTATAGGCACGTGCGTTCTCTATAGGTTCTTTCCAAAACACAGCATGTGTTTTGTACAGTGGCATTGATACAAAGGCACTCGGCCCGCCTATGCCAGGAAATTCACCTTAAACAAACTATTTGTTCTTCGTTACATATTTAATCTATTTTGTAACCACTTACATGCAAGACATTCTCCTGTATACTCTACGCTGCTCGCATTGTATGCGTCGCGTACGGCCAGCCCAACGGACGACGGAGAGGCAAACCGCGCCGCCACTGGTAGGTACTCATTTTTTTCGGTGCGCTCTCTCTTGTTTCAGCCGAAGCGTCCCGAAAGAAAAACATTTGTTACGAAGTTATACTGGAAGCAAACTATCCTCACGCCAGTTTCAGATGGGGTAAATTCCTATTCGGCGCTTCAAAGGGCCGAATAAACAAGCGCGCACGCTATCTCTCAATGCGGTTGCAACGCGCCACTGGAGGGTTCAGCGTGCCGTGAACACCGCTCCGGCGCGAGGGGGGAAGAAATCCGAGGAGGATTGAGGAGGAAAGCGCGCGTGTGAAGAGAGTGTCGTTACTTTCCAACATCAAGGGGTTTTAATGGGAACAGACCGGCAGCGTCATCTTTCGTGACGCGCAGAAAACTCAACTTCCTCCTCGCCCAAGCGTTACATTAACGGGGCGCCGCCGCGCGCTGCCGTGGCATAGGAGCTTCCTTTCCTCACACACTTTTTCTCCGTGGCTACTCGTCGCAACATCACCACCTCCTGTCACCCACAGACCAACGGACTCACCGAACGCCTCAACCGTACACTGACTGACATACTTTCCATGCACGTTTCTGATCAAGCTGCCATTTCGCGGGCGCGGGCTGCGTGCTCGGCTCTCGTCATCCGAGAACACACAAAAGTCTATTTACGATCGCCGACACAGGAATACCGCTTTTCCACCGGGCTCCCTCGTCTTCTCTGGCTCCCATCTCGTCGTGTCGGCCTCTGTGAAAAGTTAATGTCGCGATACGTCAGGACTTACCGTATCATACGTCAGGTGACTTGGTCACATATCTCCAATGACACCGGCGTCACCGACTGCCACACCACGAATCGACTTGGTGTATGCTTCCCACCTCAAGCATTACAATTGTGCTAAGCAATTTTCACCACAAGAAGCACCGGGACGGTACTTTAGCGGCAGTGGGTAATGTCACGAGCAATGAAGACGACAAAGATGATGATGTGGGGCGGAGTCTGAAATCTGCCTTAGACTGAATCTTGTGGCGCTGTGCAGTTTTGGTTGGACAAGTGTTAGCCGTCTACTGCTCAATAATACTCCCCGTAAAAATATATATACAGTTTTAATTTTGTTTGTGTTCACACCAACACGAAAGTTAGTCTGCGAAAAATAACTTGTGCCAGCAGCAGTAAGGAGCCAGAACAAACTTATAATTTTTAGTACGACAACACTGAACGCACAGATGTAAAAGGCACGCAGGTATTCTTAAAGGGGCCCTGCCACACTTTTTGAACATGGTCTGAAAACCATATGTCCGTCACGGATACTCCGGTCAACAAATATTAGTCCACTGCACGCGCACGAGAATTCGCAGTTTGGTTTCAAATACAGCTGGAAATTGCTTGGTCTCCCTTTGACCAACGACATCAAAAGTAGCACCGACTACGTCGCTTAACTTCTTTCTGAAAGAGAAACAGGTACGTTCTCTTGATTTGTTGAGCACAAACCGAAGAAATAAAGTATTGCCGAGGACATTCAGGCGATTCTGGAATCGCTAATGCTGTTCTCTTTCAAGTGACGCAGGCGATGCTCCTTGCGACGGCATGTGTTTGAATAGAAGAGTATGCGGTTTCCAGCCGTGTTTGAGAAGGCGAATTCCCTGGTGCGCGCCGCGATCATGTGTTCACAGGGGCCACCACGTCTGATGGGCACCACTTTTAGACTATGTTCAAAAAGTGTTGTCGGGCCCCTTTAAGGCATGCGTAAGAGACTTCAATACTGGAACCGAATACAGAGATGCGACAACTACACATACATGATGGAAGGTTGAGAATCTGCTAGCAATAAAAGAGTTTATGCACTTAGCAGAACACGTTGCGCAGCTAGTTGGTAAACATAAGCAGCGCAAACAAAAAGACACGGACGCAGACAGACTGGAATGGACGGCGCTGCACTCCAACTATTATAAGTTTATGAAAAACAGCACGCGTTGAACCCGACGGACGGATGAAAATGTGAGCGCATGCGTATGCATTTGTGCAGATTAGAGGGTGCCTAATATCTCCTGCTTAACAATTGATTTCACTGTTACGCAAGGAGAGCGAAGTGGTGCTGATGCACCATGTCACCTCTCTGAATGATAAAGAACGCTTCAGACAGTTCTCGTGCTAATCTATCCATACTTCTTGTTAGAATTTTGATTCTACCAAGTTATGGCTCACATCTGCAGGAACGGCAATGGGCGGGCAGATTCAGGAAGGCCGAGTCATCTTCCAGTGATCTTTCATGTTCACGGGCACGTGTGTTTACGCAGCGCTTCGTCTGGCCTACGTAAACTTTACCACATGAAAGCGGAACTTCATAGACGACCCCCGTGGCACACGACGTAAGCACACGTGCCCGTGAACATGAAAGATATCTGGAAGATGATGACTCGACCTCCCCAAACCTGCCCGCCCATCGCCGTTCCTGCGGATGTGAGCCATTACTTGGTAGAATCAAAATTCTAACAAGAAGTATGGATAGATTAGCACGAGAACTGTCTGAAGCGTTCTTTATCATTCAGAGAGGTGACATGTGCATCAGCATCACTGCGCTCTCCTTGCGTGACAGTGAAATCAGGAGATATTAGGCACCCTCTAATCTGCACAAATGTATGCGCATGCGCTCACATTTTCATCTGTGCTGTCGGGTTCAACGAGTGCTGTTTTCAATAAACTTGGAGTACAGCGCCTGTCCTGTCCAGTCTCTCTGCGTACGTGTCTTTTTTTTTTTTTTTCAGCTGCTTATGTTTGAAATTACAAGAGCTTATGCACCATGCTCACGGCATGGTTCTTCGTTCCTACCTGCGTTTCTGCAACACTGCGCCGCTCCCTTTCTGCGCGTGGGAAACACGGGATAGCTGGTCGGGTCAACGCTCGTGTTATGTCTACACCTTCCTTGCTCTTTTCCGTCTCGTTTACCGTGCATGAAACGAGATCCAGTGGGCGAAGTAACTTTTAAATGCGTAGCATTTCTTAGCGAACTTGGGCGACTTTGCGCGTATCTATCTAGCCGCCTACTTCTTCGTGCTCTCCTGGCCGTTTCGTTAATGGGATGTATACGAAAATTGGTATGAAACAACACGACTGCATGACAAACATAAACGACAGGTCATAACATGAAAACCATGACATGCATGTCGTGAGCGGCATGATTTACGTGCCACGGTCTTGGTGCTCTTGCGGCCGTTTCGTTAACTTGATATATACCAAAATTGGTATGGCGAGACGACAATGTATGACGACCATGGGTGACACGTTCTAAGAACATGAAAATCGTGACATGCATATGAGCGGCATGATTTACATGCCACGCGTTTAGTTAATGGTATGTATACCAAGACTGCTGGCACAGCACGACTGCATGACGAACGTAAATGACAGGTCATAACATTAGAATCATGGCAAGCGTATCATAAGCGACATGGTTTACATGCCACACTCTTGGTGCTCTTGCGGCCGTTTCATTAACTTCATTGGTATAGCGAGACAACAATGCAGATACATTTTACGTTCCTGATGCGTGCTTCGCATTTCCTCGATTCCTTCTGCACGTGGGATCTGGAATTTTCGTCTTGTAATCATTACATAAACTCCGGGCTTCGACGCACATTCAATTACACCTTGGCAGGAAGAATGGATAGAAGGTTTGCTTACGCTTGCGGCTCCGGATGTAGCAGTAGAGGACGAAGACGAGGAACAGTGCCACTAAGGCCACATTAACGGCGATGGCTGCCACCCAGGCGCTGGGGAGACCGGAACCTGGCTGCTCCCGAGGCCCTCCTTGGTCTTGCGGCTGCGCACCGTTGTTCTTATTGTGACGCTGTGTGAGTTAACGTCCATTCGTGGGAACGGCGAGGACAAACTTGGAAACACCGAGAGAACTGAGCTGCGGGTTGACTACCCTAGACTGAGGATAACTACACAGGACAAAATTCTGTCACTCGGCAAACACTATCTTCCTTGTGCCCCTGTTTCTATGCGCTGTTTGACGCGTTATAATAGGAGTGATGAGAAATTGTCCGCGCAAGAACACCTGTCTTCGTCAGGTTAGCAAGGTTAGCAACGGTATGTACTATCGGCCAAGATAATAAACGGACCGCGGCTCCGGCGGCCGGGGCGGCTACCTGGCTTCTGTGTTGCTCCGCGCGCTTGGTTCGAGAGTGCCCTGCGTGACGTGAAGCTTCTCCCTCACTCTCGCTCTGTGTCACGCTTGATAAAATGTCTAGTGCATCGTGCTGTTGCGCCGCTGCTGGTGGTCGCGTTGCAAGGGGCCGTGCATAGCCGGTATTCAACACATGGTGCTGTCGCGCAGCAACCGACGGCCGCAGGGAATCAAACACCATCACTGTGAAAGAGCGAAGACCTGCTCTGTTTTTTCTTTCTTGCTTATATTTAACTTATCTTTCATACTAGTACCTGTTGCCTACGTCCCTTGCTGCTCGAGTTTAGGTAACATTGCGCAAGGCGGCGGCGACGCTCGCACTTTAACGCCTACGGGAACAATGCACGTTCACGTTAGCTCATGGTGGCTTGACGTGCACCGTTTCACGTTCTCAGACTGACGTACGCGGGCGGTTGTGCTCGCGCCCGCGAAGATTTCCTTGCCGGGCAGAGAATGGTTTTGCGACGTTCTCCGCGGCTGCCGCAAGCCGACGTGAGTTGCCGGAGCTACGTCGGCTTGGCTCCCGCGGCGCCCTCCTCTTTTCGCTCCGTGGCTTTCTCCATGCGCGCTCGTTGTATCGTTAGGCAGATTCCAATAGGGAGATCACTGGAAACTGTACGTGATTAAAGGTTTCTCTGCGACAAGACGACGCCAGATTACAAGGACACGGAATTTAAATCCAGTAGATGGGGACGTACTGACGACGAGAGATGCGCTCAAAATCTTGCCTTCCCACCTTATGCAGCGAGGTTAGAAGGTGTCACGCGTTCTGCGCACCGGCGAAGCTTGCCGTGCACTTTGAAGACCTCCCTCGCGGCCGACACGGCACCGGAGGCCGTCGCCTTGTTAAGCCAAGCTTGACGTTAGCACGAACGGTCTCTATAGAAAATGTGCGCCCGCATCACAATCTCGGCATCACTGTCGACATTCACTTTATGGGGTTGTCTCCTGTATTGTGTTTATTATATCAGCGAAGCATCCACGGATTGCTTTGACTGCTACACGAAGTCGATTACGAAACCTTAGAAATTACGGTCAGGAAGGGTTGACTCAAAGTAGCATCGAAGATGCCGTCAATGGTGAAAGCTTATTCGCGAAAACCGATACAAATGACAGTCGATAGCTTGAAATGGTCTTCAGTGCAATGAAAGGCTGCCATCCACGCGCGATAACTTGACTGATTCGAGCTGGCGTCGAGTTAATAGGCAGCGCAGCTAGTTCCGGGCTTCCGCGCAGCGTTTCCTGCTTTTCCTTCACGACATGACACAGTTGATCCGCTGTTCTAGCACACGGGCAGCAACGGGACACCCGGGTTCAATGCTTCTTTTATATACCTTGTGCAGTCTGTTTCACACTTAAGCAAAATCTCGGAGCGCCTTGCAACGCGATGGAGTCGGCCAGCAGCGGCTGCTCGCGCAGACGCGCGATGCGCGCAGCTTTGAACCGCGTCGTCTGCTACGACAGCGCGTGCTGGCTCTATTGTCTGGAAGCGTGCTACCGTGTGCGGCATCGCGCTGATTTCATTGGTAACATAAGAAGTCAGCCGATATTCTTCACTGAAGGTTGTGCGGCGCCATCCTTTTGGGCCTGCAATGGCACGAAAGGAGCCCTGTAAACCTAATTTGACAACACACTTGCTTAGTGCTGCCGGAGGGCCGGGGTACTGAGCGGATACACGTGTGTGCATCGTCACTACGTCTGCTACCGTAATGCACAGCGACAATGAACGCTGCACCAGTTATACTCAATGTATCCTTGAATCCCGTATCTACAGATAGTCGTGTCGTTTTAGCCTCGCCAATGGCCGAAGGAATGCGGTGCTGTTGCATTTTGTCTTTTCGATATCATTTGATCCTTTTTATCTCACGCAGTTCAAAGAACGCCGCATTACCAAGAAGCCCAACATCGTCAACGAGTGGGCCACGCTCCGACGGGACACATCGCTCACTCAGTCCCTCTACGCCTTGTTTCCGTTAAGAATGAGCGCTCACATGGCTGCTTTTGGGGGCATGATCCGACATCTAAGCAAAGTTGGGTGGGAGTGCGACGCGTGCATCTCGCGCCGACGGAGAGCGCCTGTCTCGTGTCACTGTTGTCGAGATGAGCTACTTCCGAAGTTTCTCAGTTTCGTCACCTGAAGCGTTCCTTTATTCCGATCCACTTATCTGATCGTGATCGACCTGCATAGTTATTACTGTGGAATGCTTTCTTTTCATTTTCCGTCGTGATCGGGTTTTCAGACCGGCAGAAAAGACCGATCACGATGTGCACACATTGTAGCGTTCATTGTCGCTGCGCATTACGGCAGTGGCGAAGCACACACGTGCACCCGCTCAGTACCCCTGCCCTCCAGCAGCACAAAGCAAGTGTGTTGTCAAATTAGGTTTGCAGTGCTCCTTTCGTGCCAATGCAGACCCAAAAGGATGGCGCCGCACAACCTTTAGTGAAGAATATCGGCTGACTTCTCGCCTTAACGATGAAATCAGCGCGATGCCACACACGGTAGCACGCTTCCAAAAATAGAGCCAGCACGTGCTGCCGTAGCAGATGACGCGGTTCAAAGCTGCGCATCTGCGCCTGCGCGAGCAGCCGCTGCTGGCCGACTCCAGCGCTCGCCGCATCATGGCCGCATCGCGTTGCAAAGCGCTCCGAGATTTCCCCTAATTGTGAAACAGACTGTACGTGTTTTTCAGTGTAGGCCGTTATCAAGATATGATTGTGCCGTGCCGTTGGAAACGTTTAAAAAAATCACAGTATATCCACGGGGTGAATGATCACAGGTGAGCGAAGCTCCGGACGTTCATGAATCTTCCGTGAAAATTCGCCCATTACATCATCATGAAAGACGTGAGAACCAGTGTGCGAGGTTATATAAGAACTTTTATTCATTTTCTTAGATGAGGTTTGGCTTCCGTTGTGCCTTCCAAATGACGGCTTTATGGTCCGTGAAATGCAAGGAGAGCGGTTCTTGTATGGGTTGCAGTTGGACGTTCGTAAATGCGATGTCTATGCACGTCCCTCACCCATTCACCCCGTGGATATGCTGTGATTCTCGGCGTCGCGTTTCCTCGCCGCTTCTCGGGCTCTCACAGTTTCTGGATCCGCTTCTCGGCGTCGCCGTGCACCTTCGGCTTCGCGGGCTCGAACGTCGGGATCCGTTTCTCGGCGCCTCCGTGCAGCTTCGGCTTCGCGGGCTCTCACCTCCGGGTTGTCTGCGAGCGCGCGCTGCAGCCGCTTTCCGTGCCCTCCGCTCCGCCGCCTTGTTTTCCATATAACGTAGCGACTCCGAGCGAAAGAGGAAGCGCGCCAAGAGCGAGCGCATTTTATAGCTCTCACCCCTGTCTCCCATCGCACTGCATAGAAACATCTCGAACGATCGCCTCCACCCAATGATCTATGATCGCTCATCGCACTATGCGCTCCCATACATCTGAATGGATGGATGGATGGATGGATGGATGCTATGAGCGTCCCCTTTGTAACGGGGCGGTGACATGTGCGCCACGAGGCTCGCAAGAAGATTTAAGAACTTTTTCTTTCTCTCTCTTTTTAAATTGTCCTCATGCCTTTTAAATCTACTTCAATCAGATCGATCATACTATAGCCAAAACCGGAAATTCATAGCCCAGTTCCCTGCCCCTTGTGGCACAAAGTCCATATTTTTCCATAATTATTTTTGTCCGTTCTCTCTAGTTTTCTGCCACCAGTATTCTAACCGTCTCTTACTTATTTCAATCGCGGCTATGTTCAGCTTCCCGTTGTTCGCCCTAAAACCCAAGGCTTCATGTAGGGTGGTGCCCAAACGTACACCTGGGTGGATATTTCCGCATTCAATCAGAACATGCTCCGTCGTTTCCCTATCTTCCTCACAGCATGTGCGTTTTTCTTCTTCTTTACTGAATTTCGCTTTATACATACGCGTTCTAAGGCAGCCCGATCTCGCTTCAAACAATAAAGCGCTTCCTCTTGAATTATCATAAAATGCCTCCCTCTTTATTCCGTTTTTGCCCTCTCGGTAGTTATTCAGAGTCGGTTTTTTTTTCCATCGCTGCCATGCATCCAGTAAATCTTCTCCGCCTCTCTGACTTTTCCCTTTACGCTCTTTGTTGTCGGTTCTCTTAGAGCCGTGCATTTACTGGTGAGCCTCCTAGTTCTCTTTCTCCACTGCGTGTCAACGCTCTTTCTATATAAATAGCGGAACACCATCACTGCCCACCTACTCTCTTTTTATATTCCTTAGCCTCTCTTCAAACCTTATTTTGCTCTGCGCTTCCCTTGCCTCAAAACTCGCCCATCCCATATCGCCCTTTACAGCCTCGTTTGTCGTTTTCCCGTGGGCACCCAACGCGAGGCGTCCCACAGTTCTTTGATTCACATCCATTCCTGATTGTATCTCTGGCCTCATGCACACCACTGAGTTCCCAAATGTAAGCCCCGGTACCGTTACCCCTTTCCACAGACCCCTAAGCACCTCGTACCTATTGTATCCCCATAACGCTCTGTACTTCATTATTGCAGCGTTCCTCTTTCCCTTTGCCGCCAAGGCTTTTAAATGCGAATGCATTTCTTAGTCGGGGCACGGCCGCTGGATGAAAGCGCGCAGGTGCGGCCTGCTGCGTGGAGCCGCCGCGCATTGACCAGGGAGGGAGAACGGCGTTGACAGTTTGCGCCGCAACCACGGTGTTAGAATAGATTCTAACACCGTGGCCGCAACTTTCGCCGAGGGCGCTAGTAGTAGGTGATACTTAAAATCCAGAATGACCCGACCTGCCTTGTTCCATTCGAAGGTATCGTGAAAACGTTAGCTCTGATCAGCCGATTTCGTCTTTCCTCAACCATATAGGTCTCTAGCGCTACGGCACGCCACGCTATGAGAAGGAATGAAGATGCTTCTTAACCTTTTTGTTCATTCTAGAAACGCAGAACTAAGTAAGCTAGCCAGAATATCCTACGACAATAGTCAAATAAAAACACGCAGGAAGCATTAAAACAACCGAAGCAAGAAAAGTTTTTTTTAAATGAAAAAGATTCTCGGCAGATGAGAGCTTAAGTATGACGGGTCAGATTCACGAACTCCTATTGGCTGGAGTGTCTTGCCGCGCCTCACCTGTGCCAGTGCATTTTCTCGGGCCGTCTGCCTAACAATACGAAGACTATATGCAAACCTCAAAATATCATCTGCCTCAGCCTGTTCAATGCCTGCATACAGTACGAAGGCCTCTATGGCCTCTCTCGTAGACCTCCTATTCCCAATCTTGTGCTAGTCGATTTTATTTTATTCCCGCGAACTTCCTGATTTCGTTTCTCGATCCACTCGATTTGCTGCCGCTCTCGGCGGCGTCTCCCATCCCTCGGTATCCATTCTGTTTGCGCTAAGTGACCACTGACTCTCTCCTGCGTGTTACGCCCCCCTCTTTTTTTTTTTTTCGCTTAATGCCGCTTAATTACTCCTGTTTGTTCCCTGACCCACACAGCTGTTGTCCGCCCTCCCATAATGTCGTGCTTGTCATTTTTTTTTCATGGGAGGGAAAAGCTTTGACTTCGTTGGAGCCCATTATGGTCATAATTAGCAGCGGGTTGGCTCTCGGTTGCGTGCAGTGTCTGGTAGCTGGTGCTTCGCAGCCACTGCTAATGCCCAGCCTGTTAAGAGTGCTACACCAGGCATAGCGGCCTCCCATCGTTCGAGATTTGTGAGAGTGGCGACTTTTTTTGTTCAGTTTACTTAATTATTTAAATTTCAGCACCATATGTCAGTAGTGGTAGTATGCAATGACTACGTGCTTTTCGCTTCAGTGATAAGTGTCATGCGTCGAAAGTGTCTTCCGTATGTGCTTAGAAGTTCTTCAGCGTACTTCCTTACATAACATAAACTGCGCAATCAATGGCGCGCACAGAAGCGCGTCTTCTATGGCGCAGCAACCGCAGTGCCTCAAGTGTGATCCCGTGTTTCTCAGGTCAACAGCCTCGAAACACCCAGAAATCGCGGCTAAGTTATACTGACTGTGTGGAGTTACAGAGTCGTCATATCTACCGGAAGCCATTATATCTATATCTACCGGAATTCGCTATGCCTTGCTTTATTTGTTTTCTTTGCGTAACAGAATAAATCACATGTATACATTGTGTAGGTTGTTGTTGTTTTGTGGGGTTTAACGTCCCAAAACCAGTTCTGATTATGAGAGACGCCGTAGTGGAGGGCTCCGGAAATTTAGACCACCTGGGGTTCTTTAACGTGCACTGACATCGCACAGCACACGGGCCTCAACATTTCGCCTCCATCGAAATGCAGCCGCCGCGGCCGGGATTCGATCCCGCGACCCTCGGATCAGCAGCCGAGTACCTTAGCCACTAGACCACCGTGGCGGGGCACATTGTGTAGGCGATACTATGCAGTCACTCATAGGCCGATTTCCGAGCCTGATCCCGGCCCGGACCCGCCGACTTCGTCTAAAGCCCACCTTGCTCGGCCCGATGTAAAAATTTAAAAAGAATGAAAAAAAAAGAAAAAAGAAGAGCCCGGGTGCAACTTTGTCCGGTTCGATGTTATGAACGCTTTTTTCGCACACGAGATATTGTTTTTCGATAACGTGTCATATTATTCAATATATCAAAGTTAAACATAATGAAATGGCACTTATGAGTCGCTAAACACAGCGTACAAACTGTCGTGTTTAAGTAATAAACTTTCTGATGATTCGCGCTGCAATAAAGCGCGGCTCTCTTGCATCACAAAACTGATACAGGGACCGGAACTGGTGCGAACAGGGAACGGAATTGCATGATGTTTCCCTGCTCGCAAAGTGCCGGAATCAGGCACGTAGGTGGGGGGGGGGGGGGGGGGGGGGGCGAAATGTGTTTAATCAGCCATTACCGCAGCGGTATAGAGGCACAAGTACAAGTAGCGCCTATGAAAAGGAAAATTAGCACCCACCCGTTTTTTGTAGCACTAGGCTACAGGAAATCCATACGAATTTCACAGAAACGACAGCTCTTTGGAATGTTTCATTTAAGCAAATGAAAAACAAATGACAGTCAAGGAACTCTCCGAGAACAGCTACCCGAGAACCTTTATTCCGAAAGCACTTCAATTACAAAAGCACGGCAACGCTTCCCGAGAAATTCAGCGTCCTGCTCCTGAATCTACACCAAAACAGAAACACCACACTCCACCATATGTCCGAGGCGTTAGCGAAACCATTTCCCGTATTCTCAGAAAAGAAGGCCTCCGAGTGACTCACAAGTCTACGAACGCATGTTCTCTATCATCCGCTCACCGAGGGAGAGAGCCCAAGGCACTGTATAACAATATGTTTGCGCTGACTGCGATGCGATGCTGCATCGGCGAAACAAAAAACCTCAAAGAAAGACTTCGACAGCACAGGAATGACCTCCGCAATTTTGCAAGAGATCGCAGCCCGATAGCCGAACTTTCCCAAGACAGCGACCACCGTATCAATCTTCCCGACACAACGGTCTTACCAACTGAAACCAATTATCGGAAACAGTTACTGCTTTATGATGGCGGAAGGAGAGAAAAAACTGTGCTTTCATATATGTAAGGCAAGCTGTAACATATATGTTACATATGCATATACATATACTGTTACATATATGTGAGGAAACGAAGTTACCAGAACGAACAAAATGTTGCCATACGGCTTCGAAATCAGAGAAAACGACGTTACCTGCCCGTACTTTGTGCGACTTTGCTTCGTCGCATCAGTTACGTTTAGGAAGAGGATTCTCATCTACGGTCAAGCCGCTTGGTAGGCGGATTGCTTCAAAGAACAGTGCAAAGAATGGCGGGACATGCACAAAAAGACATACCTTTTTCTTAAAGAGAGGAGGATGTCTTTGTTGCCGCAGAGCTAGCAGGCGATATATTGCGGGCGTCATTTATACAGTCGCGCAGTGGCGGCTACTTAGGGAGCATTCAGGTGCTTTGTTTAACTGATTGCTGGCCAACGTGGGAACACGCACGCGTACGGCTCTGCTTTGCCGCAGACGCAGAGTTTTTCGACGACCGGACGGCGGAAGCTAACCGAAAGCTTGGAAAAGGGGACTTTGCATGGTAAGGGGACTTTGCGACCCATGACATTCGACCCCGCTGGCACCTCTGCGAACCCCACCAGCTTTTCTCCGCTGCCTGTCGGCCGTCGGGGCGCCCGCGTGGCGGAAGGACTAAACAGGGTAAATTACGCTTGTAGTTCTGCGGAAGAGTACTACAGGCTAGCCACGTTCATTCCATAGGTAGATGACCTGAAAGCTTCCCTCAAACGGCGCTTTGCAAACCATCGGAAAACACTGCAAATTTTGCAATTTATGTTGCCAAAACACGCCTCCAAAGGCAAATTTGAGTCTGTGCAGCCGGCCTTCGATTTTTAGCTCATAGATATGACAACAGCGCATACCCTTAAACTAAAATGCGAATGGAAAATCTGGAGAACTAAATGGCAAGCCATGCAAGAGGAGGAACTTCCCCGCTTTGCGACGGACGCGCTTTAGCTGAATGCGAGTTCGCTGAATGATATCCCAGAACAGAATAGCGTCCTTGCAGTTAATAAAGCAGTGTTCTGTTGCCTCTGGTACATAACAAAGACGGCAGTCAATTTAAGAAACAAAAATGCCTTTCTTGTGTAACCATGCCTTAACAGGCAATTTTTCTGAATGGAGTTTATAAAAGAAGGTTTTTGAATTAGGAGAAACGTACATTTTGTGATCTCGCTTGAGAAAATCGTGGCCAGGAAGGTTGACGTATAAAGAACGATAAAATGGAGGTTGAAAAGCATAGATAATAATTCTTTATATAGCTTTTTGCGCGACACTGTGTACTGAATCGAAAAACGGGTTTTGAGGACTGGACTCCAAAGTGCACTTCCTGCATGAGTCCCCACAAACACGGGCGTACAGAGAAATTTGACGAAATAATTGACTCAGGTAAAGCGTTAACAAGTGTGACCTGCAAGAATGATTGCATTATCGGATGAGAACTGTCATGAAAGAAGAAAAAGCGCGAAACGATTTGCCATAAGTAGAAGTGCACAAGTTCCAACCCGCGCTTTTTCACTGGTCTGAATATTTTGTCACGTCGCATGGGTTCTAAAGTGGAAGACCATACAAAAATAGCAAGAGTCCTATGCAAGCGTTGTATGTAAAACCGCGCGCAATGAATTGGTTGCAACACATAGTAAATCTTTGTTGCTAAAAATGTGTTGCAGGCTTCAGCTCTCCCAAAGATTGAAAGGCGATGTGGAACGTACGTCTGGGCCTGACGTGCAATCTTAGGGACCCACTCTTTCCAGTAACGTGCGCTGAATCTATATGCATCAAGCGGCACTCCAACTTACTTTGGCGGGATACGAGTCAAATGAATCCCTGCGAACTGACTCGGCGTAGTTGCCCATGTGCCAAACCATAATCCTAGACTTTTGGAGGCGTTTAAACGAGCACCTGACAAAACACCAAATTTTTCCATTGTTAATAGCACATTTTCAATACTTCGTTTGTCTGTGCAAAAGAACGCCAAGTCGTCTGCATAAGCCAGTACTTTAACTTCGTTACCTAATACGCTGAAACCATCGATAAGATTTGTTCGAATTTGCTCAAGCATAATGGTTCGAGGTAAAGTCCAAACAGCAGTAGAGACATTGGGCAGCCTTGCTTTACAGACAAGGGAATAGCAACGGGCTTTGAGAGATGACCATTTATAATTAGGCGAGTCGAGCACTCGCTATAATAAAGTCGAATACCCTTCAGCAAGACACAGCCAATATTGCTATGCCCCAGAAGAGAAAAACAGGAACGAATGACTGACGCGATCAAAGGCTTTTGCGAGATCTACCTGAAGCATTGAGAGATCGTCTCTTGAGAGCTGTAGCAGTACTGGCGGATTGTACGAGCTATGTGTATATTGGTCTGTATGGAGCGTTCTCGAATTCCACACGTCTGATGAGAACCAATCAGGATCGACATCACGAATTGTAACCTATTTGATAACACTTTAGCAAAAATTTTGTAGTAAACGTTTAAGAGTGCTATTGGTCTATAGCCCTCAACTGAACCAAGTTTTTCCCTCTCAATACTTTTCGGAATAGACCGATCTCACCGCGCTGTTTCACCGCGCCACCGCTGCCGCAGTGCATGCCGGAACTTGTAGTACTCGCGGCGGTCGCCGTACGCTCAAATGCATGGCTGGTGCATCGACGAGCGGCGTTAACGAGCTTTATCGGCCTTATTTTGAAGAGTTGTGATGGTTGGATTTACCTCCTATGTGCCGAGATGCTACAAGAACAGCCTGAAACAAAAGCGCTCCGGTTTTGCTTGTGTTGGCGAAGAATGTGAAGCTCCGGCAGGAATTGGTGCGTCGGACAGACCGGCTCGTAAGGCACACGGCTTGTTCAGCAGTGTTTGTGAATTTTGTGTTTTTTATGCATGACACTTTAGCAATGCCCTACAACGTCATAACAGCTCAAGCACATCACGGACGGACCGATCATTGACCGCAACGATTCATAGCGAGTGCATGATCATCTTGCCGGGCGATCTCCGCCAATGGCGTCGGAGTGGATACAGCTTGTGTTCTGGACAAAATTGTACGCTCGCTAGAAAATGCTTAACCTCTTGCGAGCGATAACGACAGTCAAGCGTCAACGTGAACGAAAGATCTGACCAAGCCCTGCAAAGCAGCGAACTGGTACTGCAATGGGTACGTCTGTGTCTCTCACAACAGCGAACCTCGTGATGGAAGCAGTGGAAGGAAGAGCATTGCAGTCGGCCGACATCACTCCGAAGATATTTTTGCGGTATGTCGACGACTGCTTCTGCATTCTTAAAACTTCTACCGTAGACGCATTCACGGCCCACCTAAACTCGATAGAGCCGGCCATTCAGTTCACCGTGGAACGGGAAAAGAACAACTGCTTGCCGTTCCTTGATGTCCTTGTGACAAAGGTGGATGGCGTGCTCCAGTTCTCGGTGTACCGAAAGCCGACTCACACCGGTCGCTATCTCGACGCTAGCTCGAACCACCCTTTCCACCATGAAGCGGCGGTGGTTTCGGCTCTGCTGACCCGTGCACGGAGGGTTTGTTCTTTGGAGAATAAGCGGATAGAAGAAGAACAGGTGGTCAGAAGCGACCTTCTAAAGAACGGCTACTCGAAAGCCTTCGTTGGAAAGGTTGCTCGCCGCCAGACTAATCCCCGCCGACCCCTTCGAAAGGACACTGACCCGCCGCCTCCCAAGCCCATACGTGTGTGTATTCCCTACGTTCAGGGTACCAGCGAAGCGCTCGCACGTGTGCTGTCTGAGCAGGGAATAAGAGTAGCACACAAGCCAATTTCCACGCTTGGCCGTTTCTTTCCGCGCCCGAAGGACAGGCTGCCGAGGGAGAGAGCGAAAGGTGTGATTTACTCCATTCCTTGTTCAGATTGCGGCGCGTCGTACGTGGGTGAGACGAACTTTCCAGAGAGGCTACGACAGCACAGGAACGATGTCCGCAAGTTCGACAGACAAAGGAGTGCATTAGCTGAACACAGCGAGGTGCACGACCACCGCATCGGCTTTGACAACTCCCCCGTCCTCGACTTGGAAACCAGTTTTCACAAGCGGCTTTTTGTGGAATCATGGCACATTCAGGCGACACCTGGTAACGTGAACCGGTCTGCAGGTGCAATGCCAAGTGTCTATTTTAGCGGTCTCCGGCACCTGGTTCAACACTAGCATGACCCCCCTCGGTTTGAAGAACCGGAAAAAGAGAAAGTGGAAAGGAAGGAAGAAAGAAGAAAAAAAGAAAGAAACAAGAAAAAGAAGGCCTTATAAGCACTGCTGCTGTCTGGTGCCCTCCAGTCACCCCTGAAGAAGGGTCCGAGTGGGACCCGAAACGTCGGGTTTTTTGTCATCTTTAGGAGTAAATTTTACTTTTGATGATTATAAGCGCATACTTCAGGCTGCGCAAGGCTATTACGCCACGCCGGCATCAATAGCAACCATCGGTGCCGCTGGTCTACCAGTATCTGCGCTAAAGCAACTCAGCTTACACCTGTTGTACGAACGGCACGGCAACCACGTATACGCCTGGTGCACCGCCTATAGAGGCGCCACTGATGGCCACCTAGCGGGCGCCGCCGACAGTACTCTCGGGAGGCCGAGCAGACGACAACGCTTTTTGCAGCGCTGGGAGGCATGGGCATGGCCGAGGAACGCGGCTGCGATTTCCCCTTCGTTCGCGTGCCGGACACCTACTGTTGCGGTGACAGTTGCAGGAAAGAATCGGGCCTCTGTGAAAGTGGGCACGCGCGTGCCGTTAACACAATTTAGGACAAACCAGTCCGCATATAATTGTCAGGTGCATCCCGCCGACCACCGTGAAAAAGTCCAGTTGCGAAGTGGAGCTCGTGCGAAGTAGCCGCCTTGTATTTCCTTCTTTTTTTTAAATTGCACCGTTGCCACATTGCCGTCTCTGTACCTTAATATCTGTACCTTAATAATAAACACACATAATTTGAGCAGAGTGGTAATTCAAACAATGAAGCAAACAATACGTGATGCTGGCGTGCGTTATGTAACGATCTTGATAGCACTGATTACATACGTGACATAATCGCATAATAATTGACATAAAAGTCACCTTATGAAGCGCAACTGAGAGATTGTTAATGAACCTGCGTACACTCCTCATGGATATCGCCAAACTTGCCAGCGGATAAAACCATTTAGCGCCGCGTTCGTCGAACTACCCTACCTGCTGCAGCCGTCAAAACTTGCAATTTTCTGAGCGACCTTCTTGAAAGCGCACAAAGCTGCGTGAGAATTTTTGTGTTTTGGATGCTGAGTAAAGAGAAGGCGCATGATATATTGAAAAGCGGCGAAGGGTTGGTCAAGTTAATTGGGAGCGACAGCAAGGCTGGGGCTCGCTCTATCGTCAAGATGTATGTAGAAACATGTAAACACTAAACAGCTACTGAATTTCTTCGTCACTTTACGGAGATTTCGTCATATATGCGTCTTCTGTGGGCCTGCAGTGCACCACATTGTTTTAGAGCTTTATGTGCCTATGCAAGTATTGCCATTATCATGGTGGTTTGCGGTCCAGCATCTTCCCATTATTCCGTATATGAAATGCTCAGCACGCACCAAAGCTATATTTAGTCTTGTGTTGGTTTCAAACTTTCTTCATGCTCTTTCGTCCGTGTGTTCTGCGTGCTTCTACTTTTCAAGATGGTGTATGAACATGCCCGAACTGCCACTGTTGTAACATAAATTTTTTTCTTCTAGTAACAGTGGTGGGGCACACGCATACCGAGCACACATGAGTTTCTTGTCTTATTAGAGCTGGTGTAACTCGTAAAATAGGGCAAGACTTCTGTGTGAGCACTTTAAACGTACAAGCAGGCTTTTGTTTACACTCCTCCCCCTTAAAACTTAGCCAGGTGGGTAGCCCCCCTCCATTTTCGTTAACGCCATGGGTAACACCCCTCCCACCCTGCGAAATCAAAATTCTGGTTAAACGCCTACGTACAGGAAGAGGTCGTGTTTGGATGGCTTTTGTTATTCGACATCCCTTGAAGCTTCGGCCACCCCACACATGCAAAGAAAGTTGCTTATTTCGCTGCGACAACGCGAACTAAACGGCGAACGCGAACAAAGTCGTAGGAAGCTACGGCGCACGGCTGCCTACTCTCCCGCGAATACTTAGCAGTGTCGCCACCAGTAGCGCTTCCGTCGGCTTGCACGAGGCGTATACGTATACACCGATGGATCGACTACGTCGTCCAATTCTGGCGGAGCGGTGGTCGTACCAACGCAGGGGATAACGATTCGACTAAAGACGTCTCATGTCACGACGTCATCGGCGGCAGAACTCACGGCTCTACGTCGTGCACTAGAATTCATCCGTACTGAGAGGCCGAGGAAATGGGCTGTGTTTTCGGACTCGAAGGCGGCGTTGCAGTGCATACGGTCAGTTCTTAGGCGCGGATGCCACGAGCAGCTGACGTACGATGTAATCGTGCTTCACCACCACCTCCGAAAAAATGGCCACGAGATTGACTTTCAGTGGGTGCCCAGTCACTGCGGAATCAGCGGCAACGAGTCCGCAGATGGCGCAGCTCGCACTTCACATCAAGAAGCGAACATTGTTTCAATTCCGCTCTCAAGGACAGATGCTGCAATGCAGCTTCGACACCTGGCACGCCGTCTCTCACTGGTTGAGTGGAACTCACCAAACATCAGACGAACGCGACTGTACCAGCCAAACCCTTCCCTGCATCTCCGCCCTCCATCAGGACTTCCTCGACATGAGGCCTCGCTTCTTTGTCGACTTTGGCTGGGAGTTGCCTTCACAAAGCCATACTCCGCATTAATTGGAGCGATCGACAGTGCAACCTGCGAGATGTGCGACACCGACGAAACCCTGGACCATCTGCTGTGCCACTGTCCGCGATTCGTCGAGGAAAGGAAAACCCTTGCTGAGACGCTACGCCACCTTGACGATCGGCCACTTTCCTTACAGATGATACTCGAACGCCGCCCTCATCGCTCGTCGGCCCACAAGGCACTAAAAGCACTTTTGCGCTTTTTCAAGATGACTGGTTTGCGCGAACGCCTTTGACAGTTGGACTTGTCCTACAAAGTCCTTTTCATTATTCCCCTTCTTTCTCTCTCCCCCATCTTTCTATTCCCCCTTCCCATTCCAGTGTAGGGTAGCCAACCGGACGCCTTTCTGGTTAACCTCCCTGCCTTTCTGTTTTCCCCTTCCTTCCTTCCTTCCTTCCTCCGGTGCCGCCGGTGTTTCGGTTCTCAATGTGTGATTTTATTGCGAGTACAAGTTAAAGAGTAAATACCAGTGACAAAACGTGCCATCTTATGTGCGCGAGCGGCCCGCATAAGGTCATACGCCTACTCAGTTTATGTTGATGCAGTTTTGAAGCGGTAAGGACATCGGCGCCGAGCCTTCAGGTTTGAGGGCGGCGGGCAGAGCGGGCCGCCGCTTTTTCGTCGTTTTGCACCTGTCGCCAGAGTTACTGACCGACTCATCCCTACTTTATGCAGCAGGAACTGCTTGTCGTTCGCGATATTAGCAGCGGCCCGTAAGCTTTCGCTAACGGTGTGCGGCAGGTACGTGATTGTTCCGCTAAGATGGACGCGCCTTTAACCTCTTCATCGCGATCGTTTTCCACCCATTCACATCTAGCGCATCACTGTGATCGAAGCCCTGTACTAACAATACACTGTGCATGCGAAGTTTTGCTTTGACAAAGCAAGAGCAAAATTGTTCCTTCGACTGAGTCTTTCAGTTGTCACCATTCCGCGCTCTTGGCGTTCTATCTCTGTACGATACTTGCCCTGAGACGTATTTACCTTTTCTTTTATTGCGAATAATTCAGCGAATACGGGTAACATCAATTCGAAGCGACACGGGCGCACGGACTAACGACGGGATCGTGACCAGGTCGCACGTTTACATTCCAACTTCTTTTTTTTTCTCTCTCTCTAACAGCGCTACATCGCGTGACAAATTTAAATGAAACACGGCCACAGGAGGTTCGGACATCGTTTTCTTACGCGTTCTACCGTCGTCCACGCCAAGGATACGTGAAAAACGCCAGTAAACTTATAGCATGCAGCACGCACAGCCGTAACAGCTGTGCTTTGAGAACCTCAACTAAGATGGCGGCGGCGCCGCTCCTGCAAACTCGCGCATGCGCAGATCACGCGGTGAGATCGGTCTATTAAAACTGTATGGCTTTTGCAAAAAGACCGCGGGAGCATCTCCATGGCATAACGCATCTTAAAGATGTCCAGCAGAAGGGGACACAGGGTTGTTTTGAAAGCCTTCGTAAAATTCCGCCGAGATTCCATCAGGACCAGCTGTTTTCGACAGGGGTAGTTGATCGATGGCCTGCTCAATTTCCTTCTATGTGATCGGGCTACTGATGGCTGTACAATCTTCGTCTTGCAAAGGTCGGGCATATCCGGCGTAATTGCAGGACTCCTCGCTGTGCTGACTGTCGACGTTTTGGTCATTCAACTGAGGACTGTGTTGTCACCTACGCCAGCAAATTGCGACAGCGCGACCAGCAACCGCATGATAGCCTTAAAGAGCGTGTTATGGATGCAGCGGAAGTTCTGGACGCGACGGGAGGCACTCCGTCGACCACAGTTGAAGCTGAAATCAACAAGATGCCCCCGAACACGTGAGACCATTAACCAACGGTATGTCAGCAAATGAAAAAGAGAGAGAGAGAAAAAAATAAGGAAGGGAAGGCAGGGATGTGAACCAGTCAGAAATGAAGATCCAAGTGATCCGTGCAAGCACCCGAACCAAATTTGTTGTGAGCTGCCTGCGACAACGGGGAGCGTCCCTGACAGAAGCGCCGCTGAAAATACTTCGAAGGCTTGTGCCTCAGCTTCGCAGCAGCCTCTGCATCCCGGTACGACGTCAGATCCTGGTACTGAAGCGGCTACAATTCCCAAGAGGCGGGCGACGTACAGCTCTGACAAGGACAGCGACGCCCCGAGTGTGACTAGGAAGCCGCGTCGTCGCCGAGTGTCCAAGCACAAAGGAAACCGCCGGCGATCACGATCTAGGAGGCCTGGTGCAGGTTCAAGGGATGCCTCGCCATCGTCTCCCAGCCAGGACGGATCACGACAGGCACTAAGCACAAGGGAAGGTAGTCACCACGGCGCACTCCGAGCAACTTACATTTGTAACCATGAATGTGCATGGTCTTAGGTCATTACAGAAACAAGCGCAGCTTCGCAGGCTCCTCACAAGGAAGCGTCTGGATTTTGTCGCGGTACAGGAAACGAAGATCGATGGTGACGAAGAGACCGAAAGGGCCCTATGGCCTTTTCTGTCTTTCTATAACGTTTTCGTTTCACATCCAAAGGGTGTATCTGCGGGCTGCTGGTTGAGCACCCTGTTCATCAATTAGTCATCAGGTTGACAGTGAGGGCAGGTATGCATGCTGCGATTTTGTACTGCATGGAGTACCATGGCGAATTATCAACCTATATTCATCTAACGAGGTTTCAAAGCACATAGTTTTTTGAGACAGTTTCCAACCTAACTGACTGTGATCGGTGCACTGTACTAATGGGCGACTTCAACTGCGTATGTAAGTATGATGACTGCTGCACATCTAAAAGTCAACGAGACAGGAGTCGCGAAATATTATCTGGCATCATAGATAATGCCGGCCTCGTTGAAACTGGCGCATCGCGTCAGGCAATTTCGTATGCTCGACTCCAAGGGTGCTCCTCTGCTCGACTTGATCTAATATATGTGTCTTCCTCACTCATCTCCCGTGGACTTTCCTGCAGCACTGAGCCAGTTTCGTTTTCATATGACTGTATGGTTCTTTTGAAAATTGGTACGAACCATCAAACTCACTTTCGACGGCTGTGGGAACTTTTGAAGCTAAACTCAGAGCTACATGATCAGGAATTCACTAATCGTGTCAGAATGACAGTGTCGAATTGTTTTTCTAAGGGCCTACATATATTCGCTGATTGGGAGCTTTTTAAGCAAGAGGTTCGCGCAATAGCCATAGAGATCGGATCTGTTAAATCATGCTACCGGAAAAATGTGGGAAAGGCACTCTTTAACAGTCTTTGCAAGCTTTATGAGATATAATGCGAAATGCCAGGCACGTCTGTCAGTGACATTTCAGATATTTAATGTCAGCTTCAAAAGTATGACACTGTTCGCTACAGAGGTGCACGTATTAGATCACGGAACAGAAGGACTTTGAACTGCGAGCAGCCGACACGTCAAGCTATAATTGATGAGCGACGACACGCAGTGTCCAAGGTGATTCAGGATACGTACTCCAATCGTGCTCTTGTAACATATACAGCAGGAATTATTATGCCGTTTGAAAAGTACTATGAAGGTTTGTTTATTGCGCTCCCTGACAGCCAAGATGCCGAGCTCAAGAGAAGTTTCGTTTCTCTTTCAAACCCTGAGCTACGCCTGTGGTTGAAAGATCACCGCCAAAATACCTATACAGGTATAAAGCCTGCCGAGGAATCGCATTAAGAAATGTAATGTCACGTTGTAGAATAGTAATGCGCCACTACGCGTCGAGGAAAGTGGATTGCATAACGAGTGCGAGGAAGCATTTAAAAGAACACAAGGTCGCATATGCTTTGTAGCTCTGCACCCATTACAGAGGCATCATCAACATCATCATTATGAAACAATCTTCTTCAACTTTTCCGTCATTATTATTACGAAGCGCTAACTCGTGAAGCAGTTTTGTCGTATCGTGCCATGCGTCTCGCGACAGGCGACGTGCGCAGCCCCGACAGCAACCTGACTTAGCTCTTCGATATACCTGATTGCTCTATCACTTGGCCAGATCCCCAAGCGTTTACACCTAAGAGTAGCGACCTAAGAAGGTCGCTGCTCCAGCTTACGCTGTCACCGTCCTGCGATTCCGCGCAGGCGTGGATTTTTTTTTTTTTTTTGTCATGAAAGCATCCGTCTTTTTGGTTCTTTGGGGTTCAACAGAATTGTCTCCCCGAATGTATCTGTTTTTCGTTCAAGAACTGCTGCCATAAAGTGTCTCATGTTCTCGCGCACCTGTTGTTGAGACAGAGTGGGAGAAGTTGGGTAGAGAAAGCGTCCGACAATTATTTTTTTTATATATATGCCGCACATCCGTAGTGAGCGCCTGGTTCCTTTGCATTCCCCTTCTTTTTTTTTCTTTTTGTCACTCCTCTTTCCGTCACTGACTCTGTACGGCCCCTCTTCGTCGAGATTACTTGGTTGGAAAGTATTCTTTCTGGTGCACACACACTAGCTTTACCGCAGTGTCAAAAACTTGTTTTCCGTCTCGGATTAAAGGGCAACTCCGGCGGTTTTTTCGCCATGTTCTGATATCGATGTTTTCTAATGGTACTGATAATCCTGTAGCAGCCATGGTGGTTCAATTTGCTCAAAAACGCACCAATAATTTTAAATAACCGACCGAAATGCGTGTTCAAACCGAAACCGAAACGGGTAGACGCTTCTTGCAGCGTATGCGATGACGTCACAACCTTCCCGCATTCAGAAATATGGAGAAAAATGAGAATGGCGAGGTCATCCGACGATGTATTGAGTTATGCCAGCTTTTCTGAACTTGACAGCGACGATTTGAACGCTGAAGTACCGCCGTTTTGCTTTTGAAGCAGTGGCGCACCGACGGGGGGGTGTTTCGGGGGTTGTAACCCCCCCCCTGAGGCCGACCTAACCCCCTTCCCACTCCGTAACTGCTCCTATGTCCTAGAAGAATGTGGCGCTAATGTTTCTGAAAAACGCCAAAAAAGATAATAAAAATTATCATCATCATTGATGTTACTATCATTTGGCATTTTATTTACTTTTTTTTACACACACAACAACGCTTTAATCGCATGCCCGGCCCTTCGTGAAAAATTGAACCCCCCCCCCCCCCCCCCCCTGGCAGAGATCCTGGGTGCGCTACTGTTTTGAAGTCCCGCATGCTCGGGTAGGCAGCGTTGAAGGCGATGATGTCAAAAACACAGGGTGGCCCGCAGGGGAATCCGCTAAAAAAATTTAAAATTCGTTTCCAGGAAAACTAAATAACTTGCAACCACCTGGTTTGGCATATATTATTGCAGTGCCGAGGAGAATACATAGTGAAAATTTCCTTGAGATCAGTGGACACTGAAAAATTGCCGGAGTTGCCCTTTAACTCGCCTCTTGTGCTGCATTCCACCCTGTTCTCATTCTCGTCTAATATTTAAGCGCCTAGTTAAGTTGTGGGGTGGTGTTTTGCCGCAGCTGGCTGTTCTTCCAGAAGTTTAGTACCTCAGATGCAGGGCAGAGGGGTGATTCCTTTCGATAGCCTAATCACAAGAGCTGATCGTGTGTGAGTGCCAAATTGGTGCCGCTATCGTTCCACTTATTGTATAAGAATTGATTGATTGATTTTTTTTGTGGCAGGCTGCTTTTATAATTTTGCAGACCCCTTTCAGAAAACGAAGAAGTAAGCTGCCTTACTTGTCTAGATTCAAGAAGGGCTTCAGTGTCATGAAGCTGACAGTGCGCTGACTTAATCATAGAAAACTGTGAATTCAATCAAGTCGATCTTGTTGGGAGCAAACGGTTTTGCTCAGATAGCTGGCTAGTTCGCTTTGCTTCAAGAATTTTACTACAAATTTTACGTCCTGTAACGTCTCGTGCATTGACGGTCTTTCCATCGCAATGAACTTTTCGCTAAACAAGTTACGAAGAACAGCGTAGAGCAAATCTAATAATGTAGAGCGGAAATTCACAATTTTCGCACCCTGGCCCGTAATCACAGTCACTCCGCGCAAAGCATTCACTCCCAACGCTGATCTTGGCGAAACGTCACTGCAGCTTTTAAAATGTTCTCCTCGGTTTTGCATTCATTCGGCATGTCACACGAGATAAGGACTGTGGGAGCGACGCCCATCGCCAGCCCCTTCTCGGCTCAACACGTGCTGCGCACCGGTGATGCGCCTTGAACACTCGCTTGCTGTAAAGGCGACAGCCGAAGCGGGACAGGCAGCAGCGGACAGGCGCAAGGATTGTGCGCGGGATGCGTGCGGGCAAGCACTTGCCCGCCGGAGCGAAGGGCAAGTGCGGATATACTCGCGTATTTCTTCGACATTCATAGCGTTCTGAGTTTTCATAGGGCTTGGAGTTATTTTAATAGTGTTCTGCATTATTTTAAATAAACGTTGCTTTTGAGTTACCGGCAGCTCCAGAGGCTTCATCCTTGGCAGCAAGACGGCCCGAACTCCACAAAGCGCAGAATGCAAGCACCATTTGTTGTCGATATATTGTGCTGTTGTAGTTCCGTAAGATTTTTTTTTTTTTCAGCAGTCGACCGTCCACATATATCTGCGGTAACTGCTCAGCGGTATTCGTTGATGGCGCGCACAGCTTGCCGCATTAGAGCCTTACGAAGTAACACTCTTGTTTGGGCTAGTTGGTACATTCTTGACACAAACTCGGTAGCGCAAAAAACACGGACGAAGAAAAGGAAACACCGCATGACAAGCTTTACAGTGCTGTGAAGGAGTGTATAGAACAAAACGGCGAAGTGGCTTTTAGAAATGAGGCAGGTGTGAGTGTTGAAAGTTTCCTTAGAGATTTTGGACTTCTACCTGAACTCTACTGCTATAAGTCACGATGGCAAGTACTACGTCCAGAAAAAAGGAATTTGTATCGGGAGTTTGGTTGCCCCTGTGCTCAGTGACATTTATCTTGCATCCGTGGATCGTAAGCTTGAAACATCTGTTTCACAATTAGGGGTGCTACGAATTGTTAGGTATGTAGATGACTACCTATTGATTGTTAGTGCCAATAATAACGTCAGTTTTGACCAGAAAGTGTCTGTTATTATTGATATGTTCTATCGTGCTTCTGATGGTCTCAAATTTACGTTTGAGAAGCCTGTTCACGATACCCTCCAGTTCCTGGATTTGTGTTTATTTTTTACAAGTGGTCACGTGTGCTGGATGTATAGACCTAGAACAAGCAAATCTCTGCTTCCGTACAATAGCGCCCATTCCAAGCTAACAAAAAGGGCAATTGTGTTACTGTGTTGTCGCTCAGCACTGGAGAAGTCGTGCCAACATAGGATAAGTGAAAGCCTTGCGCTGCAGGTGGAGCGCTTGAACAAAGCTGGATACCCCTCGGATGTAATAAGAAGCTTGTGTGAACGACTTCTGCAGAATCTGAAGGGGAGTAAGAAACAAATGCAGCAGGTAGACAAAAACAGGCCACCGCATGTTATGCCCTACATTCACCGCGTATCACATAATATGAAAAAGGTCGCCAACCGTTTCGGTGTAAGAACGGTCTTTACGGCTCCGTGCAAGTTGGCAAAGGTTTGTGCTTTGATGCACAAAACAAGGGCCACGACTTGTAAGAAACACGTCGATCCCTCCACTAAGTGTATAAACGGTGTGGTATACAAAATACCCTTGACCTGTGGTATATAGGTTTTACATAGGCCAGACGGGGCGTTGTTTTAACGAAAGGGCACGGGAGCATAGTCTGGCTGTGCGTTCAAACACAGGTGGCCACCTAGATTTTCATTGTCGGCAATGTAAGTGTAGTCCGAAATTGAAAGAAACCGTCTTCCTGCACAGGTCAAGAAACAAACTGGAAAGGGAAGTAGTGGAGGCATATTTTATTGCTAAGTGTGCTGACAAATGCGTAAGCATGCCTTCCTTGACATTGCTTGCAAAGGAGCAGCAGTTTTTAGATGGTTTTTTAATCGCACCAAGTGATACATTGTGCTAGCGCATCTTACGGGTTCGCATTTCCCACATGACGGTTGCAGATAAATGCCTACTTCATTTTTTGTTCATTTATCATTTTCTTTCATTTCTTCTATACAATGGTTATTTGTTGACTTTTCATTTCTTCATATATGCTCTGTTGATTTGTTGTTCACTTGTCATCCTTTTTTCGCGCATGCATCAGTTTTAATCGGCAGATTCTCGCGTATTTGGTTTCGATAGCGGTATCATGGAGAACCTTAGATTTTGTATCGTTCCTGGTGGCGCGTGTGCAAAGGGTGTGCAGTTACATATAGACCCGCTTTGGCATTCAGAAATATAGTTGGAAGTTTGCGCCTGTCTGTGTTTCCTTTTCTTCGTCCGTGTTTTTTGCGCTACCGAGTTTGTGTCGAGCCTTACGAACCCGTTCGAGTTAGTTCCGTTAACTTTCTCGATCCAGTTTTGCTATGGGGAAGAGCACCCTGTATTGCAAAATAGTCTTAGCCCGAATGTTAATTAGCTCTTGAGCTACTTTAGAAAAATCGCTTCCACTGGCTACATTGCAGACATACTTGGCACAAAAGTGCGCAAGATATGCACTCAATCGTTCCTTTACAGTAGCTGGAAGTCGCGTACTTGCTGGCGTCAAGGAAGGAATCGTATTTGCCTTCCCAGACTGGTATCGCATAGGTATCTTTGAAGATGCGATGTTCCCGTTTTCGATTACTCGCATATGTCAGCTGAGGCACCGCACAGCCTCCACTGCATTTACAATAAAGGCGACGGTGTTTGGCTCTACAAGAAAATTCTGCCACACTGCACATTTTGCATAAGCTTTTGGTCGCAGCTCGTAGGAGCCTGTCGAAATGCCCCTCCTAATGGAATCAGCGCTTGGCATGCTGCGTGGTCTGTGCAGTATGGAGGCCTGCGCTCTTGTGTTGCTGCTTATTAACTTTCAGGTAGCAAATGCTCGTCAAGGCATTCACCACCAAAGTAGCAGCCACAGGCAGTAAAATACAAGGTAGTAACGTTACTGCCATGCCATTTACTACCTGCAGTTACTACCTACGGGTAAGCGGTGTAGTAACCAAAGTTGGTAACGTTACTAACATGTCGGCCTTTATCTGGCTTATGCCGGTTCGGTTTATATGTGCTACCATGTCAAGTGGATTATATTACAAAAGAATAAGATCAAATAAAAATGAAGCGGTACAGTGCTGTCCGGTTACACTGATTGGTGTTACACTAATTAACAGTCGCTCATTCATGTGATTAGCCTGGTGAATACGCTGCACATTGACATAGTTATACCCCTGTCACACTGGACGTTTTAATGTCATTCGAACGCAATGACATTCGCATCGAATGGCATTATTCCGCTGCTACACGGCGACATTTAACATCATTCGAATCGAATGACTTCTGGAATCGAATGAGTTCGAAGAACTCATCCGCATTCGCACTGGGACCGAATGCGTACTCTCTACCCCAGAGACAACGAAAACGTGCGGAACTGAGCATTCCTAATTTGTGAAACGTCACATGAAAATGGTATTACTTTAGCGCGTTTGCCGATATTCATCATTTTAAAAAGAAAACAGCCAGGCAGGCCGTAACAAAATGTGTTCACTCTCGACATCAGCGGCGTCTGACCGGCTTCGCTATTTTACCACAGGGTGCAATCGCGAACGCCGTTTGCTTGAGTGCTGAGCTTGTACACAACGTCTTAATTTAACGTCTGTGTTTCTCACTGACGCGCTTTGCTTATAAAAACAGTGAATGAATGGTTCGCCTGCTGCAAGTCAGCGCCCCCTTTGACCGCTGCCGTATCAGCTGCAAATTATTCTGTTGGTGTAATTCAGTGAAGCAAAGCCCTGCGTTTATTTTAAATGAAATAGGACGACTTTTCAGCCACTCTGCGTTTACGCTAGCTTTTATGTCCAGTTCTTTTGGAGCTATTATCACTGATATCGTAAACGAATGACATTACTTCTTCGTGTGTAGCACAACCACGGGTCGAATGACATTCGTTGCACCGAATGTCATTTGAATCGAATGACGTTAAAACGTCTAGTGTGACAGGGGTATTGGACGACAGTGTAGACTGAAGCATGTTCGAACAAGAAATGACAGCACAGGCTGCCGCACACACAACACAAAGTTTCTACGAGACGTGAACTTAACAGCAACGTCAACGCTATATGTGGCCATACTTTAGAATACATGTGCACGTTGTACTGGTGAGGAGATATGGATCAGGGATAATTAATCTCACGTTTTGGATCCAGATTCTTATATTTTAGTGTGTGGTGCACGCCATCAGTGCGCAACCCCCTAGAGCTCCGGACACGTGTTCACATCCCGCGCCACGTCACGCCCCGCTGCAACCGGAGCTTGCCTGCGCGCCGGCACATCCTCCTCCCCAGGACCATCGTTGCTCCGGCATCCCTCTCCCCGTGAGAATGGAAAAATATGTTATCGTTCGGGATTCACGGCTGTCGGCTGTTTTAATCCTCGCATGCGCTAGTATATACCCCACAAGTGTTTTAGTATACATATACCACGACGCTGCACGAGACTTATTCCCTCATAGGTAGTCAAATCAATTACAGTTTGTATAACTCGTGCTTAAACCTATCAAATAAATAAATAAATGAAGCATAATATACGATTGCCCGTAGAGGTAGTAGTGGTTACTGATCCGTGAAGTATACATGTAGTAAAGTTTACTACCCCTGACACACTTAGCAGTAACGAAATCATTCACGATTTATCATGTACTTCTGAGGTAGTAGAACGTCAGCACTATCTATTAAGCCTGCCGTGGATGTAGTAACTGGTGCAGTAGCTACCTATTTTTACTACCTCCTTTTTTTAAAGTGTAAAATGAAAACGGCCCTTGAAAGAGTATTTGCACATGTGATGCCAGATTGCTCTGCTTGCAGCGCAACCAGGAGCTTGTGGTCCTGGCTGGTACGTGAAAATCCATGGGAATATACGCATTTAGATATCGCCCACGAAAAAGTAAACACATTTCTTGTCACTAATGTCATATATTCCAAACGATTGGAAATTAAGATCGTGAGCCTAATAACCGCCTCAAATGCGGTTGAACTTGCGTGTTCTCATTTCGCGGCGCAGGACCTTTCACTTGGAGGTAGCCACTGGGTTTCAGACTTTCTTCAATCTGATAGTGTGAGACACACGCCAACGCCACTGTATTATCCTCTGTCTAACGGTTCGGCGGATCGTGCGGAGCAGACAACTTAAAAGGCTCTGGTGAAACAGGCACTAAGGCGCAGGAAACGTCACCAATATGTATCGAGTTATAAGAGCACCCGTGCACTAGTGGAGGCGTGTTTCCTTGGCGTCTCGACGCCCCGGGTTCGATTCCTATTCCAATACTGCGTGTCACGTTGCATTCGGTCATTACAGCACGTTTTCATGTGTCTGTCTGCTTCTTTGCATTACAATCGCATCTACAGCGAACGGCAGGTATTTTCCTTGTTCAAACCATGCAAAGCGTGTTCTCGTGGCATTTGCAGTGTCTGTTTTCTTGGTCCTTGACTGCCATAGCTGTACTGTTAACACTCAGTCACGTGTGGAGCATACCGCGTCACCCGGGCATGCATGAGCCACTTGTGATCGCATTATCGTTAATAGTGACCTGTGTCACAAGTATATCAAATTAGTGATGCCAAAACGATTGATGATTGATATGTGGGGTTTAACGTCCCAAAACCAGCTCTGGCTATGCGAGACGCCGTAGTGGAGGTCTCCGGAAATTTCGACCACCTGGGGTTCTTTAACGTGCACTGACATCGCACAGCACACGGGCCTCAAGATTTCACCTCCATCGAGTGATGCCAAAACGAGTCATTCATGTTCACCATACATTCGTACCCTGCCAGGCCAATTTTTGACATCACATTAGATAGATAGATAGATAGATAGATAGATAGATAGATAGATAGATAGATAGATAGATAGATAGATAGATAGATAGATAGATAGATAGATAGATAGATAGATGGGGGGAGTGGGGGAGAAGCAGGATGGCGATAGCTACAGTCAGAGTGTCTCAATGTCCCCAAGAAACACTTCGCATTCATAAGCCAAAACGAGCTCGCAAAAGGCCGGGTTAAAAGGATGTAGAGGGCCTTTGGCACAGGGTGTGGTCTGCTTTTGTTGTTTGACGGCTCGCTGTGGTAAACGGTGGCGTGAGACCTACTCCTCTGGTTCGTCCAGTCCTCCGCTGTTCTATATATATATATATATATATATATATATATATATATATATATATATATATATATATATATATATATATATATATGTCTGAAGTCTGCCGGACAACGAGGTCTTCGGAATTTCCAGGTGCATCGTTACAGTAGAGGACGTGGGACGAGGGACGAAGCAAAACAAACTTGATAACGTTTCTGCGTAGCCATAAGCATGCGCAGAACCTAAAGCTCGGCGTGAACCCGTTCACACACGCAAAACCCACAGCTGCTGTGGAACCCGCGTTTTCCTAATGTTATTTTGTGTTTGTTTTTTTCTGTGTAGGGGTTGTTTCGCTTCCATGGAACGGACGGGCACATTGAATAGCGATAGTGAGATGGGCACGACATCTGCGGCCCACAGATTTGCTCTTTCCGAACATCCACGCTAAAGTATGTCTTTGACATCGACCTGCATTACTTTCTTTTTGTTTATTTTTTGGTGTACCTGAAACGGCATATTCGAAAGGTCATGCGGTTTCTGTGCACACCTCCAAGTCTCCTTGATCATCATCCTCACAAGCACAAAAAGAGCCTAAATGGGTTTGGCGCAGCATCGTGTCACACCTACCTGCATCACTTGCAGCGCCCTTTCGAAGGTGCACCGTCGTTATAGGCAGCATTGCCGTTGGTTCCCATATCGACAACTGCGGTGGCTGTCGGTGAAAGAGCAGGAGGCTTTACGGAAGGGGCCCGTCGAGTCCGATGCATGTGGTCGCGGCCTGCGTTTCCCAGGTAACCAGCGCTGTCCGCCGGCGAATCGATGGTGGCATCGACCAAGGAGAGACTCTTGGTAGCGATCCTGTAGCACGCTGCGCTAGTATAACAGCCAGGAGTTTTCTGCCACGCGCAAAGGAAGGATTAAAGCGACGACGCACGCAAGTCATTTCTCGTTCCTTAACCACATGGTCAGAAACTGGCGCCAGGATGCAGGCTGCACAAAGCTCAGCGAGTGAAAGGGTCAGTTTTCGAAACTTTCGGACAAGTTATGACAGGGGAGAGGTGAAAATACAAAGACCGCGTGAGCTCCTCCAGCTGTGTAGCTGTGTAGCATGCTCATGACTGTTGCGTAGTTGCGCACACGACGGTGACTACCGATGCGCAGTAATTTCATATTTTAGTGGCTACTGGTGCATTCGTTATCATCAGCAATGAAAAGGCAGACATATCGGCCCGTACTGCATATGAAAAAATTGGCAAATCCCACGTGGAGTGGGAATCAAGGAAATGCGAAGCACGCATCAGGAACGTAAAATGGGTCTGCATTGTCGTCTCGCTATACCGATTTTGGTACATATAATGTTCAGAAAACGGCCGCAAGAGCCCCAAGAATGTGGCATGTAAACCATGCTCTCATGACACGCATATCATGATTGTAATGTTATGATCTGTCATTTATGTTCTTCATGCAGTCATGTTGTGGCATACCAATTTCGGCGTACATCCCACTAACGAAACGCGTGGCATGTAAATCATGCCGCTCATGAGATGCATGTCATGATTTTCATGTTCTTAGAACGTGTCGCCCATGGTCGGCATACACTATTGTCTCGCCATACCAGTTTTGTTATATATAAAGTTATCGAAACGGCCGAAATAGCACCAAGACCGTGGCACGTAAATCATGCCGCTCATGACATGCATGCCATGATTTTCATGTTATGACCTGTCATTTACGTTCGCCATACAGTCATGTGGCATACAAATTTTCCTATGCACCAAGACCGCGGTTTGTCAGTCATGTCGCTCGGTAATGACATGCATGTCATGATTTTCACGTTATAACCCGTCACTTATGTTCGTCATGCAGTCATGTTGTGGCATACCAATTTTCGCATACACCCCATTAATGAAACGGCCAGGAGAGCACCATGACCCTGGCATGTAAATCATGCTGCTCATGACATGCATGTCATGATTTTCATGTTATGACCCGTCACTTATGTTCGTCAGCGCAGTCTTGTTGAGGCATACCAATTTTCGTATACATCCCATCAACGAAACGGCCAGGAGAGCACCACCCTGGCATGTAAATCACGCTGTTTATGACATGCATGTCATGATTTTCATGTTATGACCTGTCACTTATGTTCGTCATGCAGTCTTGTTATGGCATACCAATTTTCGTATACACCACATTAACGAAACGGCCAGGAGAGCGAAAAGTCGTAGGCGGATAGATAGATAGATAGATAGATAGATAGATAGATAGATAGATAGATAGATAGATAGATAGATAGATAGATAGATAGATAGATAGATACGCTCAATGTCGCCGAAGTTCGCTAAGAAATGCTTCGCATTTAAATAAAAGCACCAGGTTTTGAGAACGGACTTAGCGAGGTGTCTTATCGTGCTAGCTGCTGACATTTAAGCAAGTTCAATACGTCTGGCTAATATCCTATGGTCCCACACACAAGAATACTTGACCTGATGCAAACTTGCAGCGTCTAATGAGAATTTCTTGTTTCTTTCACGAGCGCTCATTCATTCCCAATGGGACTTAGGGGACAATGTCAAATGTGAGGGAAGCATTAACGCGTCAGTCGTGTGACTACCAAAATCTTGCCCTTTGTGTCATTTCAAAGAAATGGGCCCTTTTACAGAAGACTCCGGGACCTCGGCGTCGTAACAGCAAAGCTCTCTTTCTGGGCCCTGCATGGTTGTCGGCATTTTAGTAGCAGTAATCCACAGGATTTGCAAGTCGCTGAGCTGGACTGTCACGTGATGTCGCTTTGACCAACCAGATCTGCGGGCACATTTCAAACCTTTTGTTCACATTATTCTACAAGAGAAAGGAGGACAGAAAGAAGGAACGGCTGGCTGGGGTTTAAACCAGGGCCCCCATCCTCCGAAGCCAAGTCTCTTGGCTTCGGAGTCTTCGGTGTCTTGGATTTTCTACAAAAGAAGGAAAGCAAAGGAAGAAAGACGACAAGAAAGGAACAAAAACTTTGTTGCCCATGCTGGGCTTTGAACCGGGTCCACCACCCTCCGAAGCAGAGTGTCTTATACCCCTGTCACACGGGCACTTTCAAGGTCCTTTGAACTAAAGCTTCTTTACTTGAAAGGAGCGAGCGCGCTGTCACACGGGCGCGCGGAGGGAGCATATTAGTTGAAAGGAGCTTCAAGCTGAGGGAGTACGCGTTTGTCCCTTGAGGCTCTAAAGGACTTCCCTCGTTCGCAGATGGCAGACGGCAGAAAAACATGTTTTACCTTGGAGCCAATCCAACGCGCTTTGATTTAATAAAAGCATTCACGGTATCTTAGAAGTTATAAACCATAAAAGTTCTGCTGATAGACACAGTTTGTCATATGTCGCCTGAAAATAGCACAGCTTGAGGGCAGGTGCACTGTAGCGGTGACGTTGTGGTCAGCTGCTGGCGTAGCGTGGCTATAGCTAGGCCTGGTCATCAAGATTTTGTCTGCTACAGGCCGAGGTGTCTTTGGCATATCTTTTTCGTACCAACCGCCGGCGACACATTTTTCTACTGCACATTCGAGAACATGCGTCATGTGCCGGTGCATTTCTAGATGTTGGGCAAACGTCAGCTAAGTATTTGAATGCTGTTATCGGCGCAAGGCGATACCAGAGAGCATTTTTTCCTTCAGAAGATTGGGCACATGGCGCTAAACTGGGCGCTTCGATGAATATTTGATCCTCACACGCTGAGTCTCTCGTGGCACATGTTTGGAGACGTTGCGATTAATCTTTGCGATTGAAAAACAATCGAGAACAGCAACAAAAACGGAATCGAAGCACGCATAGCCGGAGAAATACTGTGTACACAGCGGCGCACTGCCACCACTACGTCCGTGTTTGGCGAATTACTATTTCCATTATCTTTAGGTGTTCACTTTGTTTTATCAGTGTCCAAAAACAAAATATTTGATAAGAAAAAGCAGAAAAAAGCACGCACAACTAATTTATGGGGGCATCGGAGCCGTATTATTTTTCTCATTTACGAGCGATAGGAGCGCCAAGCGTACGTTGTGGCTTTTGTTAAAAGCTTCAGCGGAAACCGTGTAGCACCGGCTCAGCTCCCTTGAGCTAATGTTCCTCCGAAGTCGCTATGCTCCTTTACCGCAAAGGAGCTTTGGCATGCCCGTGTGACTGGGGTATTAACCATCTTAACAATTACGTTACACACGCGCGCTTGAATCGATGAAGATATCGCTAAAAACGATGTAGAACAAAGAACTCATACAGAAGCAAATGAAATACTTTAATGAAGTTTATGTTCACACCTACATCGCTGCCTTTCTCGTTAGCTCTTCCATGCGTTAAATTTTTCCGCATCAGGTTCTTGGCCACGTTCAGCTCCCTATAGCGAGAACGTCATAATTCACACTGAGCAGATGACTCGGCTCCTCCGACACGGCGGTCCCCGTATGCATGAAGAGACTCAAGTTCGCTTCCTCATGCGAGGAGCCAAGCACCAGCTCATAACAACACAGCTTGCTGGCCTAGTTGGTATTTACTTAAGGTCATTATGAAGCCGCCACTATAACAACAGACACACAATGGTAGGAAGACAGGAACAGGACACGCCGCGTGTTCTGTTCCTGTGTTCCTACCATGTGTGTATGTTGTTATAGTGGCGGCTTCGTCATCACCAGCTCATAGCCGTACTGATGCGGAACCCACCGACGACCGTCCAAGATTTTTTTTTCGGAGACAACGACGATCGAGAAGATACTGGACATCTGCAACCGGCAATACAATTGCCCTGCGACGGCACACTATGTCGAAATTCAAGCACTTAGCCCGAGCAACTGCAAGAAACCATAATGGCCGTCGTAAGTGCGTATAAAGAGCTCTGCCGTATCTTCAAGTCTTGGCAACCTGAAGGGATTCCTTCGCAAATGTACGCACGCGATGAAACCCAGCCGGCGATAGGACTTCTGAGCCACCGCGCAGCCGGAGGCGCACGCCGAGCCGCCCTCTGGCCGCGCCCGCGCCGTGACCACAGTACCGTCGCCAGACACCACCGCAGACGCTGTACCGTCATCCTATTCGCGATTCCATCTAAATGCTTGCCACCTAGCGGACGCTTCTGGAACCAGCCGATCCAAGGTCGACCTCAAAACGCGGCATGGTATTGCATTATCGCGGGCTGTAAAACAGCTCTATAGTTCTTTAATCGACGCCATGCCGCCTCGAGGCTCGAGGCAGCCCGAAAAAGAAAGAATAGAAAGAATATTGACTGTTCCTTTGGAAACAAGCTTCGAGAACTAAAGATGGTATTAGCGGATGAGCTTACCATTCCTATAGCGCAAGCCGAGCCTGTAATAAGCTAGCTTATTGGATCAGATCAAATATGGAAGATCATAACCGGTGAAGTGATTAGAAGTCAAGAAATTGAAGGACAGTCTACTAACGCCATATTGGGCTGGACGCTACAAGGACGAGTGCTCATATAGCTCATCGAAGACAACTACCTCGTAGCACATAACCGCCTTCAGAGCCTTATACGACGACTATCAGCTAAAGAGGGCCTTTAGCTGATAAGTATCGGCACTCTCGCACCGGCGAGCAGGAACCTGTTTTTGTCGTCTGCTAGCGCGCGGGAGAGAGCTCTCCGCGCCACGCCCCCCTTCGTTGGGCTGTTTGTTGCGCCGAGCCGCCCATACGTTTTGCCGTGCTTGCGCGGTTTTTCGCTCGCTAGAGCGATTTAAAATGTCCTTTAACAACAGCCTATCGACAGGGCATCACTGCATTGTTTACGGTTGCACCTATACAACCAGAAGAAGAGAAATGCTGCACGTAAACATCTGTGCAGCGAGCACAACGTTGCGCAGGAGGAGTGCGGCTGCGCACTCACTGACATACTCGTGCCAAAACGCCGTACCGCTCATGTTCCCACGCGGTCTAACGCTGATGTCGCCAACACCACTTGAACCCTAGTCAGTGCCGTTCTTAGCATATGACAGGAATGTCCCAGATTTCTTCTTTCATTCTCTCTCCCTACTCGATTATTAGCTTGAACCATGAGAGCTAAACGCGTTTCGCGGTACTACCAAAGCAAGAGCTTTTAGTACGGACATTTCTTTTTCTTTTTTGTTGCTTTTGTCCTTGCTGCTGTACGTCTCCAGCCTGCGCGACGAGCTTTTCACTTCTTCATTGACTCAGTCTGTAGGAGCAGCCAAGAAACGGTCTGTCTTCTTCTTATGTGAGCTGCTGTACGCACATTCCCGGAACATTTGTCGTTTGTTGAAGGGAGGCTCTACGCTTCTTTCTCAGCAGTCCCTATTTTGTCTTTCTGGTGTGTGCTGGTACTTCCCTCAAAACGCTTCCTTAAAAGAAAAAAAAAAGTGGAGAGCTCGACCGAAGTTGATAATGAACTAGGCTGCGAAAACGGACCCGAATGATTGCTTCTTAACCATGAGTGCGATAAATAGGAAACCCGATTAGAACAAGAAAATCCAGGTCTCACGCACCGTGGGAGCCGATGTTACGCCAAGATGCCAGCGAGGTTTGTATGTTTTAGCCAACGTTATTCATTACAGAGAAAGTCAGCACACAATAGCCGACAGTTGAAGGAACTCTAGCCAAGAACAGCTATTTAGCGCTGGGTTTAACGAGTAAATGCCGCACATATGCCATGCCTTATACATCATATGCCACAACATTTTTACGATGTTATGCACACAGATATACGTGTGGCATTTACTGACTGACTATCACACCTTGTTAAAGTTTACTTGCTTCGTTATCAGTGTCCGAACGCCGTTGCACTACTTCTTGAGTTTTTCTTTATGTCGAGTAATGATCATCTCGTGCCACGATCATGTTGTGTCATGAACATGATTATAAAATATCACATCCCTCGAGCTGTACCTTTAGTTTGACACCCATTTCAAGCCCCTTATAGCTTCGTGCCATGACCATATCATGCCATGAAAATGACTATAACTCATATCACATCTCCATCTGTGCCTTTCGTTTCACAACCATAATTTTGACCCCCATAGTGATGCTCATGTCATATCATGTAAGTGATGTCATGAACATGATTATATCTTATATCACATCCCTCGAGCTTTACTTTTCCTTTGACACCCATCTTCAACCCCTTCCGTTAAATTTCGCTCTGTCACGCTCATGTCATGTATTTCATGTCATAATCATGACTAACTCGTATCGCCTCTCTCGATCTATATATTTCGTTTGGCACCGATCTTGATCCCTTTCCCTTAATTTTTGCTACGGCATCCTCATGTCATATCATGTATTTCATGCCATGAACGTGACTAACTCGCGTCTCTCGACCTATATCTTTTGTTTGACACCCATCTTGACCTCCTTCCTTTACGTTTGTTTTTGCAGAGTCATGTTCGTGACATAAGCACATCATGTCATGTCATGAACGTGACTATGACCAATATTACATTCTTCGACATGCACCTTTTTTTTGACGCCCATATCGATCCCCTTCCAGTGGTCTTATGTTTCCAGAGTCATGCTCATGTCATAGCATGACCTGAGCACATCATATCATGAACGTAACTACGACCAATATTACATTCTTCGACATGTACCTTTTGTTTGACATCCATATCGATCCCCTCCCAATAGTATATGCTCCCAGAGTCATACTCATGTCATAGCATGACATGAGAACATCATATCATGTCATGAATGCGACTAGGACCAATATCACATCCTTCGAGATGCACCTTTCGTTTGACACCCATCTCGACCGGCTTCTTACAGTTTCAAGCTTTTTCTTGTATTATGTGTCATTAATTACATGGTTTACAAAATAAGGTCATTCTGTAATTGTGATTTGATAATTATCACGGTACACTCTCATTATCGCAACCACATACCTAACTTGTGTGACTTACAAACATTAGTTAGCAATTTTTAATCATTGATTTCGGAACACACTCACTTTCATAGTTACAGTCATCAACATGACTTAAGAGCCTTGCTATTATGTTGATTATGCCCGAGTCATGTCCACGTTAAATTAAGGGTTCGTTTGATGTATCGTGTTACGTGATTAGTCATTTATTTCTCAAGGTATCGTTTCTTCTGATAATTTTCCATAACTTTGGAACCACCCTCTTTTAAGGACACTGACTGAAACATTGAGGTTACTCTCATTGAGACATTTCTCGCCTTAATGAGTGGCACTATTGTTAGCAAAAGCAACAGAATTCCTATTATGAGGCGAGTCATCTTACAACAGTAACTCAAACAAAGAAAAGGCGACATGGTTCCCGGTTTCCCAGTTTTACTGCTACTAACCGGCCCCGCTGACCCTGCCTCTGCCCGCGCAATAACACGCAAGACAATGCCAATGGCAACTGTCCTGCTAATCAATCAGATCCTACGCACTCACAAATGAACCTGCCTAATGATTCCGCGATGTTTACACAGCGAAAGCAAGATCTTGCTGAAACACACACACTGAATGTACGCGCCCGCACGGAGAGCCCAGCGAGCAAACAGCCCAAGATGGCGCCGCCGCTAGACGTCGCTAGCGGCACTTCATGGCGGCGCCCAGGAGTCATAGCTCAGCGGTAGAGCATCGGAGGCGTTATGCGAAAGTCAAGGGTTCGGTTATATTACTGACCACTGCAGTGGAAAAACAAGGGCATTACCACAATTATATTACTGCAATTAAGTTCCTCATTAACTTCCCTTATGCTTCAATGTTTGCTGTTTTATATATATATATATATATATATATATATATATATATATATTAATGAAACAGCAAGCATTGAAGCCTAGGAAAGCATATGGGAAGTTATTCCAGTTCGTAATTGTGATATTGTAATTTTGGGGTAAGTAGAAAGTAATTAAAGTGGACGAAAAGACAAACTTGCCTTCGGTGTTTGTTGTTTCATTAACTTGTTTCTAACAAATAAAGCGAGCCCTTGACCCCCTTCCCTTTCTTTATTTCATAGCTTGGGTCTCGTTGAGGCAGACTTCGTGCCTTAGGTAGCATACGAGGGTTTATTGGGCAGCAGCCACCTTGACATAAGATCACGTTCTACGTGACGCCTCCTGGCAGTAAAAGTGTGCTACACTCGCCCCCATGGCTACGAGTGGCGCTGCCTAACACTCCCAGGATCCATATACATAAAATAACCAATAAAGTGGACGGAGGGATGACCGCCTTCGTAGCTCAGTGGTAGAGCATCGACGTGATATCCGAAGGTCGTGGGTTCGGTTCCCACCGAAGGCGGGTTTGTCTTTTCGTCCACTTTAATTCCTTTCTACTTACCCCAAAATTACAATATCATAATTACGAATTGGAATAACTTCCCCTATGCTTTCCTAGGCTTCAATTTTGTTGTTTCATTAACTTGTTTCTAACAAATAAAGCGAGACCTTGACACCCTTCCCTATTGTTATATATATATATATGGTGCAGGCAGCAGTTCAGAGGAAGCAGGCACTCGAGGAAAATTCAATGAGTGTTTCTCTATTGCACGTTGCACGATATGAGTTTTTCCTGTAAAAGGCGCAATGTCTATGATAGATGCATTTCAAATTTTGTTCCTCGAAACACAGTTGCAGAACAGCTTTACAGGAAATAATGGCCCCATTTTCTTCCTTTGCAGGAATATGTGCGGTTTAATCAGTTGCATGGATAACATGATCAAGCACCAACTGCGTTCTACCACAGCCCGACTGCGGTTCTACATTGAAAGCATTTCCGTGACGGTGGTTACAGCGTGTCATATGATGCCTGTAGGATTGTATTTATCAGCTGCACTAAGCCTGGACACGACAACTAGTTTTTGATGACTGTGAACGTGAACTAGTTGCGCGTTTGGTAGAGATTGCATGCTCAAAGGAGTTGGCCATTCAAGTTTTGTTCAATGACTCGATATAGTGTGGGGTTTTTTTTTTTTTTTAATGTGAAACTGGGTAAAATTCGGAGACTCTCAGCACATGTATACCTGCTGGTTATTTGAAGTCCTTTTTAGGAGTAGCTTCATGCGTTGTGCCAAAATGATGCTTGCCAGTCTGATAACCGTTCATGTCACATTTGCATAGATGTGCGTAATACAGCGCTTTGTAGAGCCATATTTGTATTTTGTATATATAAGTGAGAATACATACATACAAAGAACTTTATTGCGAGACCAGAGGGACTAGTTTAAGGAGGTCCTAGGACCCCCTCAACCAGTCGGTGGCTCCACCCAGGTCGGCACCGGAAGATGAATATCCTCCACGATGTACAAGTGAGAAGATTGCCATTTTTTTTTTTTTCGTCGCCCCCAACACTGTCTCCTGTGTATTCGACGTCAAGAAGGTGAGTATGTAGCTTCATTATGAAACTGAAGTTCCTTCGATGTAACGTTGCTCGCTGTGACTGATTGTGCACTGCATTGTGATGTTGCTCATTATACCGATTTTGTTAATACTTCATTCGCTACTTTCTTTGAAGTCCACATTGGTCAATATTCATTGTCACTTGATTGGTGCTTTTGGTTGTCTTTTAAAGCTTGCCTCGGTACATCAGCCGATTCCCTAGCCAAATTTCCACTTTCCTGTCCGAGTCACATTTGAGTTTTGTTTATATTCATTGATTTTAAGTGGTGGAGATACTGCATAACATGATTCGTCTAAAAATTGCGTGACACCAAATCCACAAAACCAAAAAAAAAAAAAAAAAACGTGTTAAAAAATGTAAAGATGGCCCAGAGTCAAGCAAGTGTCGTACAAAGAATCATAAGGTGCGAGATTTTTTTAGATCATCACTAGCACGTGCAGGAAGAACACAAGCGAATAACAGAACAGCGTGAAAGGGGGCAAAGGCGCACTTGTCATTTCAAACTTGTCAGGAACATCAACTTATTGTCCTTCAGGTGTACTGATGAAGGGCTGATACAGCGATCACTGTACTCATCTATCTGATAAGCTTCAAGGATTTCCCTATGTAGTCTATCCTTAGCCCTCCCAGTGGCCTTGGTGTTGTACAAAAGCATGGTCAGAGCGTGGTGACATAGTAAATGTGCTCAGTCTGATCTGAAGAGCGACTAGAAAGAGCATTCAGGTACCCTTTGGCTGGGGGAGCCATGCTCCCTCATTTCTATATGAGGGGGACCAGTCCCTCCACCTGCTCTTCCTGTTCCGATGCCCCCAAGACGAGATGCGGTTGGTTTCATTTTATAGCACTCGACGAACATGATGGACAGTGCTTCGGTGGTGTGCCGTCATCCCACATGCCACTGACCATATCAAATTTGCGTGATTGTGCATGCAAGTTAAGATTGAACAACTTTACAGGTGCCACATTTTTATTCGATAACAACAAACTTCATATTTATTTAGCAAAATAAAAACAAGTGTTCTTTTCCAAAAATGCACTTCTCAAATACTCGCAGTCTGTGGTTCCCTTGCAAAATGTTCACCAAGACATTCCCCACAAGTGGCAACAAAACAAATTGCAAGTTAGTTTCGGCATATGCTGAGAATTGAAAGGCTACGATAATTCACTGAAAAAGCCAGCAGTACCAAGTCTCCCATCACTGCTTCACATTCCCAAGAAGTTATTCGGCAAATTAGGAACCTATACATCCGAGCCCACCACAGTGCTATTGGTAGTTTCTCGCTGCATAATATCAAGGCATTGATGCAGCACACACTTCACTCTTCGGACAGCTTCTATCACATTACGATTGCCTTCGATGATGCATTTTGAAAAACAAAACAAGAATGCATCACTCTCAAGTTGTCATTCAACCATTGGCAATAAGGCAGTGCCAGAGAGGGCAAGCTGCCACAGCATACAGGCAGGCAGTGGCTACATTGGTATGCACACAACACACACAGTTGTGCATAGTCCAGCCCAAACTAGAGGATGCAGCAGCTCACACACCTGAAAATAGCTACCACATCTCAATACAGTCTTTGGCTTCACAAAATGGTGGACTGAGACACGAAATCACTTGCATGGTAAAACTTCTACTTATACCCTAGTGGTAGTTCACGCAGAACCATGTTACATAAAAATTGGAAGATTTACACAAATGGCACACAGTGTCCCGCACGTTAATTTTTAGCAATTTTAGGATATTTTGTGCTTGCAGCGCTTCGGTATGCACTTATCTACTGTATCTTCTGGTCCACAAAATTCAAGAATGCACTCGGCATCCTAGCTTATGTGCACTTTTCAGAAAAATAATTAAAAACTCATTCATGCACATCACAGATATTAGCTTATGCAGAAATTTGGACTAGTTTTGCTGCATATGAATTTAAAGTCTGGTCAATGATGCCATGCTTTACTTCATAATGTGGACCAATAAATTCAATGCCAAGAATGGGTAGAAAAATAAGCAACAATCATTCAACAATGAAAACATATCGGCTTCTGCATGAAGCTTTTTTTACAGCTGCAGGTGCCCTTATGTAATTCAAACAATTAATGAACATAATTAAGCAGCTGTCACATATACCAATGTTTACTGCTGCTAAAGTTTTGGTAAAGTATTTCCAAAAGCAATATACACACACACGTATATATATATATATATGTATAATATATATATACTAATATATCACTGAAACAGCAAGCATCACAACTTGCCTTGCGCATTTCACCTTAATTCCTTGGTGAATGCTTGGTCTGAGGATCAAGTTGCTGCAATAACCTTAAGTTTTAAAATGCTTCCTCCCTTCCTCTTCATTTGAAAAGTCGGCACTTATAGTCGCTGCTTTTTATGCCAAGACCTTTTCCTTATATTAGATGTGCAACTTGCATGGCCTATTTTAGGCATTATTGTAGGGGACATAAACTCATCTGCAATTGCTTTCCCAGTAGCTTGCAATTACAATAAAAATATTTAGTGCTCATAGGCAAGCACTACAGAATGCTTGTTGGCAAGTGACTAGCAATAAGCAGCAACTGTCACAGAAAAAGGGGAAGTTGAGCACCCACAAAGATCACACATTGAGCTGCTGCATCCCCATCAACGGCCCCAATGTTGCTTTTTATTCTGTTAAAAATTACACCAAGGAAAAAAAAATACAAAAAAGCCACCAGGAGGAGAGAGATAAACCAAATGTGCTTCTTTAAACAGTCACAACCCCTGCCCAGGGTGTCAGCACCAAGAGAAGAAGGGAGCCTTGTTCTGGAAGCTCTGGATGAAGTTGTCGTTCAGCGACTTGATACGACCTCGAGCACCCGGTCGGCGACTGCTTCGCTCGACGATGACTGCGGGCATCTGGACCAACTGCACAGGAGACTTGCCATCCTTTAAGGCCTGGTTCAAATTCAAAATCTGAAAAGGCAACACAATTCCTTGTGATACCTTCTCTGTCAATCAGAAACCAAATTGGCGGGTACTTGATCCAGTGGACACTAACGCAAGTACTCCTCAATTTAAACTTTAAACTTTTAACCCTTTCACTGCTAGGTTTTCCTGGCACAGCTGTACAATTCCTGCCCCCCCCCCCCCCTTTATTTTTGTTTTTGCATGTTAAGTGTATTTCAGTGCTAACACAGCAGTAGGATGCTCTTAAGGTCATGTAAACATTTTTATTGAGGATTATTTCATCAAACAAAAGAGTTTACACTCATTATAAGGAAATTAAAAATAACTAATTAACAAAAATATTACCCATAAATCTGCATGCCAATCGGTTTAGAAGGTGTTTACATTGTTTACTCGCCATATACAGAAGTGCTGCCGCGACGCTGATCAAGAAGTGTGAGCCGAGGTGGATGTGGATGCAAAAATATGCGCTCTATCTGCTGTCAAAAAACTGTCCAAGTTATGTTTGTTAATATGTTATCTCCATGGGTAATGGGACAAGCCTACATTACTTTTGTAAAACAAAAGATGTATGACGAGTGCCAGGGAGTGATTCAAAATGGGAAAATGAGTATACTGGGAATTGGCAGGGCTTGTGCACGTATGGTCGCCTCACAAATCTCAGGGACTGGCAGTGAAAGGGTTAAGAATGCAACCATACAAACACGTTTATTTTTCATAAAAACACCCTCACTTCTTTCAGTTCTCTCTCAATGTGGCGGGTTTTCCGCAGAGCAAGTTGCAAGGCTTCTGTGCCGAGTGTTGCCTGCTAGTCTGTTGCTCTGGTTGCAGCGAGGTCATTAGCCGGTTTTTGTATGTTTTGAGTTAGGCATTATTTTGCAACAGCTACTGTCTACAGTTACATGCAATACATGAAAGTGAAGGACAATAAACATGCTTACAAATTGTGGTTGCAGCAGTTGCAGCGACTGATTCGCCGAAATTGACGCACCCCTGGACTTCATAATACGAGTTCACAGTAGTCAAGTTTTTTGTTAATATGATGTGGAACCAAACATAATGATCGTTATTCTGAAAAGTTCAGGATTCTGAAGTATGTTGCAGTGGAATAATTTTACATTGACACCAGGGGAACTTGACGCAGGATTTCTGGAAAGCTTCTTATTTTGAAAAGTTTGTTAACGTTAAGTTCATTGTAATGAGATCTTTTATTGATTTTCTCAGGTCTTACGTCCCAAAACAGTGATATGACTGTGAACGACGCCGTAGTGGAGGGCTCTGGAAATTTCGACCACCTGGGGTTCTTTAATGTGCACTGACATCGCACAGCACGACAGGCCTCAACATTTCGCCTTCACTGAAATGCGGCCGCTGCAGCCGGGATGCGATTCCATGTCCGTAATGAGATTTTACTGTATTAGGGACAGAACGTGTAAACACTACTTCTCCTTTATTCTGTTACATTTTTTTGTGCTGCCACTCCTGCAATAGACCTGAATAAGACACTTGAAGAACAAACATGCAGAGCTCTATTATAGTTTAATATACCAGGCACAATGACAAGTCTCTTCAACTGTCAGGGTCAAGGCAGGCTGCTGGCAAGCCAGACCTACACCTTGCTGGTTTTGGTCCCGATAGCAAACACTATGACCCTGTATAATGGGATCCAAAGGCAACACGAAGCTGCTTGAAGGTTACAGAACTGAGTCCTGGAATACCGAGACAAATATAAACATGTTGCTGGGATGAAAAAAGGTAATCACAGTCTACTCATCATCATCACAGTCTACGCAGAGGGGGCTTGCCTGTTTGAAGATGCAGACAGCAGAATCTTGGAAATTAGAAGTGCTGCTTAAAGGGGCCCCCCACAAGGTCTGGCTATTGGAGCTGCCAAATGCATTAAGTACATTGCATGCTCACGATCATGACTGCTAAGAACCAGATCACTACGTGCCGTGCAAGGCGCTCAAATTTCAAACTGAGTGCCGGTTCCTCTCCTCTCACAAGCACAGCGGGGCAAGTGTAGAGGATGATGCTCCGCACCATCACTGCCTGACGCGTCATCAGAAAATGCCTCTGTGTAACTAAAAACTGTGACAAGTGGCACTCCTCAGAAGTGCACGTTGGCAGCCTGAAAAATGAACTGACCAATCAGGAGGCGGCGCTTCGGCGGCCTGCCCCGACGCATAGGCACGTGGTGAGGGTGGTGTACTGGCAGTGACCCTTGCCTCCTGAAATCCTTGTCTCACGCTGTGTGAAACATTTTTATCTCTTAATAATGGACCAATTCGAAAAATTCTTGCGGTAGCACGCTCCCCACAGGGCACTTAAGAAACTCCAGTGTATAACCAAAATTTGCCATGATGCCTTGCAAGGGGCCCTTTAAATTTAATAACTACCTCTATGTTTGGTTGGTTTTGTATTCGACCAATGTCTCCTCATTACATCTCTCAATAAGCAAGACTCCTGCTGAAGATAACATATTTATCCAATCCCTTTAGGTCCCATTCAAAAGAGATTCTCTTGAACAACTGCTTTCTCTCATTCAGTGTATTACTGTCCCTTCAGCAATGTCACAGTTTTGCTTCTTGCTTGGTCACACAGCCATTGCCAATCCTCTTTCAGAATCTTGGCTTTCAGCACATTGAAGAAACACAGCAGCTTACCTGACCACGCATGACTGACATCTGCTTCTCAAAAAGGTTCTTGTCAAATCCTGGGTCCTTCTGTAGATGGAGGACACAATTAAGTATGTAGTACTAAAACAATTCATGTGTATTCAAGAATGTGAAAGCAGCATAACAAGTAGAAATCTTTTAACATTAAAGTGATTTCAAAGCACTGTGGATAGCTTTATTGAACTATAAATACATAAGTTACGTCAGAAATGTCTTTTCTTTTATCACTGAACTGTCTCCTTACCATAGGGAAATTAGCTGGTTTTTGCATGTTTGAGTTAGGCATTATTTTGGAACAGCTACTGTCTACAGTCACATGCAATACATGAAAGTGAAGGACAATAAACATGCTTACAAATGGTGTTTTCTTTTAAATACAATACACAAAGAACATATTTTCTAAAAAATTATAAACTAAGAATAATCTAAACACTTTCAAAAGAAAATATTCGACCAGAATTATATGTTTTTTACTGGAGGTATGTCTAGCAAAAAATTAACACCATCTTCCCAAAGGGAACCCTGATGGGATGCGAAGCAGCAGCGTTGCGCACGGGTGGCGTCACGGGTTGAACGGCGCTAACGCAGGTGCTTCGCATCCCATCAGGGTTCCCTTTGGGAAGATGGCGTTAATTTTTTGCGCGTGAACCGACGAGTCGGCGGTGTAGCGAGCGGGGTTCGCAGTAGCGGCAGGTGTTGCGGGCGAACGGACGAGGCAGCAGCTGCGGGCGCTGCGGCGAGCGCGCGGCAGGCGAGGGAGAGAGTGACGTCAGCGAGCACTGTGAGGGGAGCGTGACGTCAACGCGCAGCTGCGGCGTGACCTACTTGGCACCGCTCCAACACCTGTGGCGAGGGGAGCGCGTTGCGGCGCATTCGTACGGACGCACGGAGGGAGAGCGTTACACAGGCTAGTCAAAGAGCTGCTTTGCGTCTAAAAAAATTACCCAAGTTTCAAATTATACAGATCATTGCAATATTACTCTGCACTCTTTATGCAGAAAATTAGAGCCATATATATCAAGTACTTCTTGGGTTAGGAAAAATCATGACACATGGTGAAATCTTCATACTTGGTTTGTCCTAGTGAATACATTTATACAAGAGAAAAATACTGCATTTACAGCATAAACTTATGTTCATAAACACAACTGTTAAATGCTCAACTAAAAGGTACATTTCGGAGTATAAACAGTGAACACAAAACATGGGGAAAAAAATAACCCCAAATTAGTTACTAACTCATCCAAACTGATCGCTGATGAAGTGACTGTTTTGTCCAAGTCGCCACTTCTTGAAGGGCTTGAAGAGATTACTTCTCAGCAATGTAGGAACCAGAACAAATTGGGAAGACGTGCTTTCGTGCTCATCAGCAAATGCAGCATATGAAAGTTTCATGGAGAAAATTTCCCGTATTTATAAGCGATGTTTCCCTTACAAGGAAATAATAAAGTCGAAACGCTCACGGAAGCCATGGGTTACAAGGAGCCTGTTAAAAATGATAAATAAGAAAAATAGCATGTATCAACTATTCTTGAAGAATCGCGATCCAGAAACATTGGACTCCTTTAAGAAATACAGAAACAATCTAACTAAACTTATGAAACAAGCAAAGCGCAGTTATTATTCTCTCATGTTCGAGGGCGTTACGGGGGTCAAAGAGATATGGAGCAAGTTAAATTCAATTACCGCATTACATAAAACTAATTTCAGTGTAGAAGAGATAACTGAAGGTGCTCGAATATACAGGGGTAAAGAATTGGCCGAGAAATTTAATGAGCACCTTACTTCCGTAACAGATATTGCCTGTGACACTAGTGCACTACATTACATGCCCGCAGAAACAGTACCTTTGTCGGTGTATCTTTCTCCAACGGATACATACGAGGTTATGGCTGTTTTCAAAAAACTAAAGAAAAGTAAATCGGAAGATATTGATGGGTTAAAGATGGCCCCTGTCTATTCTGTCATAGATATATTAGTTGTGCCCATAACGTACATTTATAACCTGATTTTAAGCACAGGCATTTTCCCACAACGTATGAAGCACGCGAAAGTTACAGTATTGTTTAAGGGAGGTGACAAAAATGATTTCAAAAACTATAGACCCATATCTGTCCTGCCATTGTTTTCAAAGCCCATAGAAAAGTTAATATTTATAAGATTGTCAAACTTCCTTGCAAAACATTCAGTAATTACGCCAGCTCAGTACGGTTTTAGGTCAGGGCTTTCGACAGAAGTAGCATTGCTACGGCAAAAAGAAATTATATTAGGTAATATAGAGGACAGGAAACTCACCCTAGGTATATTTGTAGATTTCTCCAAAGCTTTCGACCGAATAAATCACAATACCCTTTTACAAAAGTTACCTTATTACGGCATTCGGGGAAATGGATTGGATTTAATTACTAGTTACTTGAGCAACAGGCTACAGTGTGTAAGTATAAACGCAGAACAATCATCCTTGCAAAAAATTGCTCAAGGTGTACCCCAAGGTAGTATATTAGGGCCATTACTTTTTATCATTTATGTTAACGACATAATAAACATAAATCATACAGTCCAATATGTTATATATGCGGATGACACTTCCTTGTTCTTTACAGGAGTGGATGTAAATGACCTTATTTCTGCAGCAAACGCGACACTAGATGACTTGTATGCATGGTCGACTGCAAACTCCCTACAGATCAACTGCTCAAAAACTAAAGCCGTTCTGTTCCGCTCAAAAGGAACAGTGTACAAAGCTACTTTAAAATTACACCTGCGTGATTCTGTGATTGATTTCTCTTCGACAGCCAAAGCACTGGGAATTGTTTTTCATGAGCATATATTATGGGATTCACATAGTGAAATGCTAAGAAACAAATTAAGTAAAGTATTAGGCATACTTAGGAGATGTCAGTCATTTTTACCGACTGCTCAGATGCTAAAAATTTATAATGCACTTTTCTGTTCGCAGCTTCGCTATGCTCTTCTGGTGTGGGGCACTGGCACCTTGCAGTCAAAGCATAAATTACTCGTGCTTCAAAAAAATGCTTTGCGTTCTATTGCAAATGCTGGGTATAATGCACATAGTTTGCCTCTATTCAATAAATTCAGAGTATTAAGATTTGACAAAATGTATGAATATTGCTTATTATCGTCTTTAAAAGCTGAAATTAAGAAAGGAAATAACAATCTTAGCTCCATAGCATGCTTAGATCGCTGCACCTCGTCTCGACCTACAAGAAAGAGCGATTATTGGAAGGTCCCTCGATGCAGAACCAACTATGGTCTCCAAATGCTTAAACATTTACTCCCAAACACACTCAACAAATTCAATTTTTCATTAGAACAACTTCAGCTTCTTTCGCGACAAGATATGTTCAGTCTTTTTTACTAACACGATGCAACAAATAAGAAATTTTCGTATTCGCTTCCTTGTACTTTCTTTTTGTGAAATCCTATCTGCATTTTCTTTTTGTATGAAATGTTATTTCTTATTATGCCAATTTAACTACATATCTGTTTCTGCTTACTTGTTTTAGATGATTTCACAAATGCTGTCACCTCTACTGCCATGTATTGCTGGGATGTGGGGCTAGTCAAGCTGCGTTTATATCGCAGCTTTTTTCCCACATTCCGCACCACATTGTACCTTCACTTCATGAAACATTATAAATATATGTAAAAAATGTAAAATATGTAAAAATATGTAAAAGAAAATATGTAAAAATGTGGTGAAATAAACTTCAACTTCAAACTTCAACTTCAACACCTTCCCTCTACTTTCTTTCAAGCGCACGTACTTTCGAATGTCAATGCGAACGCTCAGTCTCTCTCACAAGCACTTCGACATTCAAAGTCATGTGCCTTTTAAAAATCACCATTCGCCAAAAATGCGAACCGTGCAGAAATGACAAATATAGTTTGCTTACAATCGCCCGGATGGCACTACGATCTGCAAAGCACAGTGGATGGTTCAGTATATCTGTCGAAAACCATCAATCACGGTGATTGATGCGTAGTGGCATGATAAGGAAAAGAGTCAAGTTTCTAACATGCACAAAAAGTTCATAATCAACACAGCTGCTGGGACATCTCTTGTATTGACTTGGTATTGTTTTTCAGTTTTCCTGTTTTATTTTATTAAGTCTTTGGCAAACTGTTTGACTTCACCATGACGGTGATGTACAACGCTTACATTTCTTCCAAGGAGTGGTTTGCCTATATGTCTGCTGAAGCAGACAAATAGGCAAATAGGCAGGTGCTCAAAAAGCTTTACGACATGATTGTAGTGCCAAAAAGGACCGTTGTCTTGTCTTAGCACTATAACCAATCAGGGTGTTGAACCGAACCCGAACAGGAAATCATACTCGAACTGGAATTTTCGCCGGAACTGAACCCAAACCTGAACTGATGTTCTCTGAACGTGCTTGAACCCGAACCGAACCTGAACCGAAAAAAATATGTTTTCGGTTCAGAACAAATAGCTGTGGTGCAGTGATCTGCCAACAGCATCATGACGCTTTGATTGATTCTGGCCTTGTGTCTGTTGGCCTTTATCGGTTTACTCATTTGACCCATTTTCTTATGACTGTCCCTTGTTTTTCCACTGCAGTGGTCTGACGGTGCTTGAGTGTGGACCTGAAAGACGCGACTGCGAACCCAGCCACGCAGTCGCATTTCGATTGAGGCGAAATGCTAAGGGTTGTGTACTTTGCAATGCCAGTGCACGCTGAACTTCAGATGGCCAAAACTTCCGGAGCCCCCAATATGGCATGCCTTGCCTTTCCACTCTTCCATTTTCTTTCCCCCACAACTTTGGGCTACGATGATTACAAGGAGAAAACAACATTCTTTCCTTGAGCGAGGCACAACCATTTACCATTTCTCTTTGGAATCTCCAGCAAAAGTTATCACAATTCAGCACATTGGAGTGGAGCACAAAGGCATACACGGTTTTCACCACCAACTGAAATTTCAGCATAGCTAAGCAAACCATTCTCTAGCAAACTTGCAAAAATAGACTTAACGAAAACTGCAAATTTTTCCCCAGCAAGCACTCTATATGTGCTAACGAACGAAGCCAATGCACAGTATGATATCTGTGTTGGCCTTGATGTGTAACTCTGCAATATTTGAGCGCAGCCTTTAAAAAGCTTGTGACCAAGCAAGTGTTCCCTTAATGCATCCGACTAATTCTCTACGTCAATTTAGACAATGCTAATTGTTTTGTAGCCATTCAGTACATGTTTGTATTCACTCATAATTGCAAGTCTGCTCAATGAGATGTACTTCACAATCGATGTATTCATGTCGTATAACTGCCCCTTTTTACCACTAATTTCAACGTAAACGTCTGCTGGCAATCCTGTCATGGTAGACATGCATCAAATTACCTTGGGTGTTCTTTTTGCCGCCAGAAGACTCTAGAAAACACTTCATTTGATTTCATTTTACTCGATATTGAATAATCATTTTTCTGTAACACTGCTATTCGATGTGGCTTGAAAATTTAACCCTTCGAGCACTCACATAAATTTCCACTGTTTTGATTCCTGTATGACCATGGCAATAGAAGGACGTGCAAGGAAGCTCCAGGATGGATATGCCAGAGGTCCATAAAGACTTGCCATGTAAAGCTGTGCTGCTCCTCAGTATGCCTGTTCTAGCTATTTTCACCAAGCCTTGCTGATTGATGTGAAAACATCGCTAGCTGTTTTCGATGTGGTGTGACATCCCGAGACATGCCAGCGGCAGGGATATGCGAGCATGGAATGCGAGCAAAGCGATATGTTTGTTCCTTGTTCTACCGGCAACCATATTCGGCAAACGTCAATCAAGTCTGGCGTACTTTCCTGCACTCCGAACAATGGGACTCCTCTTGACCCCCTTTTCCCATGCGAAGCAACGCCTGTTCCAAAGTGACCCTTCCCCCATTGCGGTTTTCGAGAATGATACTCCTCACCCCTCCCTTCACGGCGTTGCTTCCCAGCGCCTTGGTGGCGGCTTCCAACCCTGGCCGGGAAGTGAGTCAGGTGGATGTGGGGTTGCGGGGAGTTAGGCTGACACACTCAGCCGCGGGGTTCAGTGGATCAGCTTGCTGCCGGCTGGACAGGATAAATGGCTGTTCATGGAGCACTCCCAAAGGAGGCAACGTGATGGCTCGTTTCAGCGCATCCCTTTGTCCACCTAAATTGAGTCTGCATGGCATATGTTTTAGGCACCTCCGGTGAACTCGCAGGCACCCTCTCCAGAACTTGACTGTGTATACAGTCAACTCCTTTTAATACGAAGTTAACAGGGACTGCGAAAAACATTGAATTAAACAAACTTCCAATTAACCACAAAGAGCGAAAAATGGACATGTTTATTTCAATTTAAAAGGAAATCGGTTACTGCAGTCTGCTTCTGCTTGCGGCATCTTGCCACGAAGAGCAAGTTCTGCAGGCTGTAGACACGGGCGAGTGCTTTTTCGGTGTTGCTGTCTGCAGCAAAAACCCACTGCGTGAGGGCAACGCCTGCAGCCACATAAGCAACCGTAGGTTGTTCTCACTGCAAAAGCCGTCATCCACGTCACTTTCATTACCGGCCTCGCTGGGCCAAATGATCTCAACTATATCAGTGTCCGTCAGTGCACCACACGTTTCACCTTTACTGTCAATGGCAACATATTATCTGACAGGGATGCCATCAAGAGCTGCTTGAACACTATCGTCGTCAAGTTTGAAGTTTGCTTGTGTGTGCTTCCCCCAATGGAAAAGGCGAACCATCTCCATCTTTAGAGGCACTTGCACTGAACCACAGGCCCTGAAGCAGTTGGTAAATAGTTTCTACTTTAACGCGACCCCATGCTCACACTAGCATGTGGAGAGCACTGAGGAGGCTCACCTCGTACTGCGTGGAACTGTCCGTACACAAGAGCATCCGCTTGAGAAGGCGCTTTCAGTACAGAACCTTTATGATTTTTATGATCCCCTGATCCATGGGTTGCAACACCGATGTTGTGTAGGCTGGCAAGTAGACAATGCGGATGGCACTCAAGGCCGGCACATTCATATGTGCACGGCACTGATCCACAAGGAGCAATACCTTGCAGTTTGACGATGCAAACTTGCGATCTAGTTTATGTAGCCAGTCCTTGAATATGTCCGACGTCATCAACACCTTCTGATTGGATGCATAATCGACGAGCAGTGTTTTAACACCCTTAAAACATCCAGGCTTAAAACAGCAGGCGATATCGCTCGGTGCCAGTCATGTTTGCGGCAATCACAACGGACACTCTTTGCTGCGTTTTTCCCCAGCACAGTCATCGTCCTTGAAAGTTGGTGTCTTCTCGGGCAACATCCTATAAAAAAGCACCGTCTCGTTCGCACTGAACATGTCTTGCTGCTTTATTCACTCAAATATTCACGAAGCTTTTCTTCCCTCCACACTGCCCGTTTCCTGGTCCACGGATGCTCTTTCACCACTCGCACTTTTGAACACAAGGTCATGGCGCTGCTTAAAGGGTGTCAGCCATCCATCGGATGAAGTTTTCAATTCCTAATATTGCCTCAAGCGATAAGTCTTCGCTGCTATGATACAGCCACCGAGCAGAAGCTGGTTGCTCCGTGCCTCCCTAATCCAAATGAGCAATGCTTGCTCTAATTTCAGGTGGGCGCCAGTGCGCATTTTCCTGTGTGATATTTTAAACTGATCGTTCTCAAATGCTTCGAGTATTGTGCGCTTGTTCTTGAAGAAGTTTGAAAGTGTGTTAGGCTTGATGCTGTAGTTCCATGCAATGTCTTGCTTGGCGGTGCCTCCTGTCTCAATTTCTTTCAAAATCTTGACTTTCATCGCCAAGTCAAGCATCCAATAAAGTCCACGGGTTGCCACTGTCACGACCGTGCAATGATGCCGGCAGGCCGATGCACTAACACTTGAGGAAACAAACAGAGAGGCCTAGAATGTCAATGCGAGCACGCGAGGCTGTGACTGCATTGGAGGATGAGCTTGCCACTTTGCCGCTTCACAATTTCTGGCACTGTCGTCAGCTGCGATGCCGATGACGCCAGCACCTAACATTGACGCTTCATGAGCTGTGGCACTGTAGTCAGCTGTGACGTCAACAATGTTCATGCAGCACACCCCCAAAGCCGTTTTTCACTTTAAAAATACGAAATTTCTCAAATATTAACATCATCTCGAGCCAACAGATTGAGAAATAACTTCTAATTAACCAATACTTTAGACTTCTAACTACCAATTAGTCTAATCTCATTACAACAGATCTTGATAGTGAAGATTTTGGTCTATTGTAAAAGGAGTATGCAGAATACAAATACTGTTAAAACAGACTTTAATGTAGACAACGAATGAGTCTGTTATAACCAGAACAAATTACAAGTCAAAGCCTTGGTTGAAGAATGGATGTATTCCCCTCTAACTTTTTTGACAGAGGCTTGTCAGCTTTAACTGTGCTGTCCAGTCAACAGTTTGGATACTATGAGTGTCTCCATCATTACAAGCTGTTGCTGTTGACTTTACCTACCACCACAGTACTTCATAGCGTTCATTGTTGATGCTGTCATGTGATGTCTGAAGTTGGAAGCTAGTGAATTTGGGGTGTCCACTGTACATAAGTCTGCCATAAAGGAATGCTGACTAGCTAGCTGGACTTGTAATTTAGTCTCTTATGTCCAAATGTACGTTGTATCAGAATCCATTGCAAAAAGAAGTTGAATCAACGGAAAATATAGGATGATCAGCACAACACTACAGTTTGTTACCGTATTTGCACGTAAATAACGCGACCGCGAATATAACGCGAGGGGGGTACTTTCGGTCAGAACGAAAAAAAAAAAATTATATTACGATTATAGCGCGAAGTGATGCAACTGTAAACAGCAATCAAAAGGCGGTCACCCGCAAAGCTTTATTGACCTTTGCAGCCGTCGGAAAATGCCCGATTACTCTTTCTCGCTGCTCGAGTCCTTGTCGCTGTCGGCAAAAACAGCGTCGTCGTCCGTGCCGTTCGGACTGTTCCGAGAGGCAGCACTTCAGGAATGCCCACGACACTACTGCTGACGACAAAGCCTCCCAGGCATTGTTTATCCACCGTGCCACATCGCTCACTGATGCTCGCATGAAGCGAGCATCAGTGAGCGATGTGGCACGGTGGATTCTGCCAGGTCCTCCTCGATTTTCGGGAAACGGCCCGTCTTGGGCCCACGGAACGCCTTACAAGTCGGTGCGGCTTCAAAAATGCGGTCACGGCACTTCTCCAGCCTCGAACGGTTGACTCGGTCAGTCCGAGATGACGTGCCGCACTTGAATTTCCCCTCTCTTCGGCCAGCAAGATCGCCCGTTTTTTAAACACGGCGGTATACTGATTACGCCTGTTCATTTTGACAGCCAATGCCGAAGCAAGCGCGAACACAGCACAACGCAGAGCGACAGAACCTGACCGAGCGACTAGCGAAGCCTATTCAGCAATGGGTGTTATCCACGTTTGTCACAGTGGCCCCCATGGCGCTAGCAGCGCTAGCGGCGCGATGCGATGGACGCAGCATATCCTAGTGGCGCCTGCGTCGACTGCGACACGCACGAGCGTTTCCGTACTGGCTATCAGTGGGGCTCCGAGATGCCCGGCAGGCGTCGGCGCCGCGGTGCCTCCCCATGCCCGTTCACTGCAAGCGTAAGTCGGAATAAAATGTGCCGCATGGTGCGACGAACCCGCCAAGTTCAAGGAACATGCGACGCGTGTTTCAAAGACGAATATTTTTAAAGGGGGAAAAAAGGGGGGGGGGGGGGCTATATTTTTGTGACGAACCCGAATATAACGCGAGGCGCCTTTCTAACTCGCAAATTATTGGAAAAAAATTCGCGTTATATTCGTGCAAATACGGTATGTTGTATCCTATGTCTATTGTAAGCAAATCTGTTGTAATGAAGTTATACTGTACTGAGCATTTCTTTTTCTGTTGGTTTGCATGCCAAAACTGACAAGACCCCAACTTCACTTCCAATTAAGTAAATTGGAATTATCAGAAGTTGACTATTATATTTTGTTTAGTATGCTTTGGTTGAGGGCCTTGCTTTACTATGTACTCACTCAAGGCAGTGCCGCCGGCACCTTTGTTCCTGCACCGTTACCTTATGCGAGCGGAGAATAAGAGACAACAAGAGAGAGAGAAAACAAACTGAAAAGAAAAAAAGCTGTTCCACAAGTGGGAGAACCTACGCAGCCAGATACAGTCCCTCCCTCCCTCTCGCTCTCATTTTCTGAGCATTTGGGGTGTGGCAAATACATATTCTGGCTACTCGACCTCGGTGCAAAGAAGTTACATACCATTGCCTAAGCGAACTTCAGTGATGCACAGTGCATTTGACAGGCTGTGTACAACACTGTTGGCACTGTCATTGGTGAACTTAATTGTAGATATAACATAGAAAAACATGGGTCTCGGAACAATTCAACACAAAAAATCCAATTTCTGCCCCTATTTCACCTTTGAAAACAGCAACAAATTTTTACCTTTCGAATTCGAAAAAATATCAAGTCCGAAAATGAGCAACCGTACATATAATGCGACCCCAGAATGCAAAGACTTACCTTGAATAAAGCATGGAGTTCGTCGCACATCTCTTGCACAAAGTTCATGTCTGAAAGCTGTGGGAGGACTAGGTCACGTGTCTCTGCCGAAAAAGGCACCTTGGCCATAGGCAGCCAGGCCCAGTGGTAAGGATCTGCAGTAGACAGTTTAGACTCACTGTGACAGTACCAACCACTTAGTATGTTCAGTCCAGTCTGCAGCACAACGTTAAATGCGTGCAAAAAAGAATGTAAACATTTCTGTCAAGCCACAAAGCGCATTAATCAGAGAAAGCAGTTGTAAATGTTGCTGCTGAAACAATTTCAGGCAACTTTTCATCTTAAGGCAGCTGAAAAGTGGCTCCAAACTGTGCCGAAATTACTACTGAGGTACAAAAGTATACAACACAGATAGCAAGAAGCCACGGCAATGTACTCTGTTGGAACAACTGCCCTAAATGAAGACTTGAAATGCCAGCTGCGTCACCTTCTGATCACCAAGCTGTGAAGTTAACAGTCATGGTGGACTGGAGGATACTGGGTACTGTGTGCGTGTTTTCTAACCCCTTTGCTCGTGCAGTATTCCAGCAGTGGTGCAGCAGCTCTAGTAGCAGGGCACTTGGTGCGACTCTTAAACAACATGACATGAAAGTAGCTTAAAGGGATACGGACACAAAAGTTGGCGGGTGTTTTTTTGCGTCAGAACAAAAGTTGAACTGTTGGGAATGAAGAATACAACACGCTGCTTTGAAAAAAGAACGAGAAACGTCTCTTCTTTTGCGATTTTCAGTTGCGCCTTGCCTCCAAGCGGCCGCTGGCGAAAGCTCAATTATGACGTCATCACATACGCGCACACGGCCAAGGTCGGCCACAGTCGTCACAGTCTTTCCGGTGGTGGTGGTGCGCCTGTTTATCCCTGTCAGCGTTTTTTGCACGTGGTCCGTCTGACACACTGTCCCCGTCGTTTGTGCGGACCGCTTCGTCGACGATGTTTACGTGACGAGCCCGATTGTGCTGAAAAGCCTCGGCATGCCGCTCAGCTGTGTTCGCCACCTTTTGTTGCTCTGTGCAACAGACCCTCTCCCTCTCTCTGTAGGCATGTCATCGCAGTGGTGACCGCAGGAGCACCTTTTGAAAGAAGAGAAATTACCCTTTCATTGGCTGTGCAAAAACACATCTTCTCGGGTTGTGACAGAAATTGTTCACACTGCGAATGCGTGCTTTTGTCACAAAACGAAACTGTCATGTTGTGTACCCTTTTCGCTGTGTTTCACATAGAATGAAAGCATATCAGCGCTGTTTTCATTAGTAACATAAAATATAAAAAACACAACCAGTGACTGAACCCCACACAATAGCATGCATGCGTAGTGGACTAAAACGTGCAGCGCATTTATCTACATTGTTGTTTCACCCGTTGCTTTTCAACTTGAAGCAAGAAATGACAGGCTTTCATAGGTGTCTGCATGATCCTGCGTCGCGTTTCATGAATTGATGGTTCGCGTAGCATTTCCCTAGTAAATGCAACAGCCAGTCTTTGCTCATCGCCACAGATTCGATGTAGCTAAGTGACCTGATTGACGGGTTACTAGCGTGTCCGCCCACATAATGAAAGTTATAATAACAATACTTAATTCCACAAAGCTACCCAGTCATGAATTCAGCCTGTAAATGGCTTCTAATTGCGTGGATGTGACAATAGCTGTAAACACAGGGCTATGAAACAGCTGCAAAATTCCACATATGCCGTGCCCCGTCGCGCAAGAACGAACTGCACAGCAGTCGAAAGCCGACTGTGTAGGTAAACACAAAACTATGAGCTACAATGCTACCTATGATTCAAGCAAAAAAGCTCTCTGCCTCAACGTAGCTCATGAAACTAGGCATTTTACATCTTATGTAACATCCCTTTACGAGCTGCTGCCGCAGCACGTTAAGTTAGAAAAAAAGCTTACCATGCTGCTGGCTCAGGCTGCCTGACCGGCACATCCACGGCCACAGCTTGACGTGGAAGGCTCGTAAACGTAAGCGGTTATATTTCTTGCCACTTTGGAATGGTCCTCGTCTTCAGACTTGTACTCATTGCTGGTAGAGGCACCAGAACACCGACTCCATGCTCACAATGGCAGCGTCGGCGCGCTTCGAATGACTGCGGCCGGCGGGCTGGCTATCTGACGAGGGTGCTGTGACGTCGCGCCTTCCAACCCGTGCGGGTCGGGCAGCGTGGCGCACACTCACAAGAATGCTAAAAATAAAGCCATCCGCTGAAAAATGAGCGAAGTGACTACTACTTTTCAGTGTAGCCGCACACTGAGGATTCATTTTCAGCATTTTCATAAAATTTTAAGGTTTTCTGTCCGTATCTCTTTAAACTTACATTTAGAAAAAAACTTTAAAGGTTAAAAACAAAATTTTACACTCTACAAAAAGCTAGTTCATAGTTAGTCTAGCTGCACGTAATGCTACCTGCCAAATGAGAACTTTAAAAGTAACCTAGAGAAAAACTTGCCAAACGCATAATTTCTCATGCTGAAACTAGGAAAAATGATGCCATTGCAGCTGGTCTGAGTGTCACCAACCCCAGTCCAACCAACCGACAAATATACAGGCTAACCGATCATCTGCTCTACAATCAGCAAGTACGTTCACTGTGACCATGCCACCTTCTCGTTAAAGATACCCTGAAACGGTTCTGACGATTTTGTGAAAACACGGTGTTGAGGCCCGTGTGCTGTGCGATGTCAGTGCACGTTAAAGAACCCCAGGAGGTCAAAAATCTCCGGAGCCCTCCACTACGGCGTCTCCCATAATCAGAGCTGGTTTTGGGACGTTAAACCCCATAAATCAATCAAATCAATCATCAAAACACGGTGATCCGGCAGAGTGAGTCATTAGACCATTAGAGGACAGATTTCAGAGCTCTGAGTAAAGTGTATAATTTACAATACGGCTTTGAACACGCGCATCGCAAAAGATCGCAGCGGCTCATCGAAATGCGTTTTCAAACGCCCCCGCCTATCGAACGATGGAATGGGAGGCCGCTGATTGGCCCCCTAACAAGTGACGTGCCGGTAATTTTCCCAATCTAACTGCAAGAACGTGCTCCTACAACATGCTCCTTCGTTTCAGCCAATGGTATTGTCGCGGCATCTGGCGACGTACACACGAGTCGCCGGCGCTCTATTACAGAGGCTAGCACTGCCGATGTCGGGGACCTCAGGAAAGATATCGGGGCGCTATGTCGCTGCAGTGGGCTCCGCAGGGCGGCTGACGAGGGAGGCGCAGTCATGCGCACTCCGCAGCTGATCGAGTTGAGGAGGAACAGCAGTGGTAAGGAAGAAGGCGACAGAAATAGGCTCATAGCTGCCTTAGCGCATGGTGCTTCGCTTTATTTATGGCATGAATGATTTCACAATTATGTTGCCTAATCAGTGACGCAATGTCAAAAAAACGTTTCAGGGACCCTTTAAAGGGCAACTTCGGCGATTTTTCAGTGCCCACTAATCTGAACAAAATTTTCAATATATGTTCTCCTCAGTACTGTAATAATATATGCCAAGTCAGGCAGATGTAGGTCATTTAGTTTTCCTGTAAATGAATTTAAAAATTTTTAGAGGATTTTCACGCGGGCCACAATGTGTTTTTGACATCATCACCTCCGTGCTGCCTACCCGAGCCAGCGGTCCTTCAGAAGCAAAACAGCAATACTTCGGCGCTCAAATAGTCACTGTGAAGATAAGAAAAGCTGGCAAAACTCAATATATCATCGGATGCCCGTGCCGCTGGCATTTCTTTGGCGCCAGTTCCATACTTCTGGTGACGGGAAGGTTGTGACATCACCACACACAATGCACGAAGCATCTACCCGTTACGGTTTGAAGACGATTTTCAGTTGCTTATTATAAAATGTTGGTGCGTTTCGGAGAAAAATGAACCACCCTGGCTGTTACAGGACTATCAGTACCATTGGAAAACACTGATATGAGAACATGGTGAAAAAACCACCAGAGCTGCCCTTTAATATGCCTATCCAAATCGATCACCGGTGGTCGATGAGAAATAGCTGCCAATTTTTATATGTTAAAATAGCTTTTTATGCATGCTACTGCATCTCGCGTTTAGTTCAGGCACTGCCGTTTTATAATCTGTCGGAATTTTCGCATTCGGGCAGCATTTCTGTCTTTTACGTACTTTTTCGCGAAATAATGTGTGCATGTTATTGCAAAAGGAGACGTGGCTGCTGCGCTTGAGAAAAACACGCCACTCAAGTTTGCGCTGCATTAATACAAAGATTTTGTTATCAAATGATCCCTAAGAAGTCAAATATCAAATTATGTCTGCAGTCTTGCAATTCAATAAGGTTTGGCGGTGATAATTACATGAAAACTACACCGGCAATATTCACCAGCGAGCTTTGGTTCCAAGTTCATGCAGTTTTATTCAACCACTGGTTATTTCTGAAGGTCCGCCGCACATCTGACTTGTTGGTCTGGCCTTTTCAGCCAGTTTCCAGCAATTTTCGTTACACTTCACTTTGTTATCTCCAAGAGAAGGTCACATCCAGAGTTGGCGTCACCTGCTATCGGCAGTCTCTCCGGCCGCTTCCTTGGCGGCAGCGTCCTGTGCAACTACACTGTAAAAAAGATGTGCCACTCGAAAGTACCCGGCACCCACACATAGATTTAGTGACAATAAGTCGAGCTATGAGTCCAAGGACGATACCAGCTCCTCTTCAAGCTCTGACAGCGACGATACTCTGAGTCAGCCCAGGACATCTACAGCTGTTCATTGGTATGTTTTGTTTACGACCTAGAGTGGTTCCCTCCTTCTTTAGCGCTTACCTGCCGACCTGGGTGCGCTACTGAGTTGTTCTGGTTACCTGTAGAGTCCGAACATCGCTTGGACAGGATGTAATGCTGCCGGCAGCGAAGAAGGCTCAATTCAGACCAAGAAGGCCACCCAGCATGCATCTCAGCCCAGCACCACAGAGTAGCACAAGGCTTTTCAAAGTGGCGCACAATTTCTTTTTCCTCTACTTTGTGGGAATGTTGACATCCCTTGACTTTCTATCGCGTGGTGCTTGCGTTTCCTCAAAGCTCCGCTAAGGTGGCTTTCCCGCGGGGCACGAGACGTGACATCATCGTCATGCGCACCACTGCGCTGAGGATGGCGCTGGTGTTCCCACGCGCTGGTGTTCCCGCGGACGGCGAACAATCCTCACACTCTTGGCCTTGGGACGTCGTCACGCGTGGTTGACGCTCGTACGCGCAGTGGCGATGAGCTCCGCTAGGACGATTCCGCGGATGCCTCTCCCGATCGCCGATTGCGCCTCTGTTCGCGCGACTTATCTCGCGAGCAATATAGGCTGACTGTTCCAGCATGGGCGAACACTGCTTGCTCGGTATCCTGCTACAATGAGTCGAATGTCATCGATTACGCATGGGGTATTGCATTAGCACGCCTGGTTTGTGTAGTTCGGCTAGCGTGCCTACTATGTGTATAAGGTGCAAATAAATGCCCTACTGTTGGTTTGTACTGCGGTGAATTGTGTCCTTTGTTCCTCGAGCGTGGGAGAACCCCCGTGGCCACGCCCACATCTGGCGCCCAACGTGGAGCTCTTGGAACATCGGACAACAGTTTTTCTAGGTTCAAGGCAACCTTTGCTTGAACCTGTCGACATTACGCTTAGCATGATTTCGATCGCTGGCGTCGGCGGCGTGCTTTCTTGAGAGCGAGGCAATTAGATGTGGTAGCATGTTCGAACTGGTGTCGGCATGCTACTTGCACGTTTTGAAAGATCGTCATTACGAGAGCCACGTGGTCTGCATCCTGGGAGAATGAGGCTTAGTGCCCGTGGATAGCAGGCGAGCCCGAAGTGAGTGAGTACGTAAGCCTCATGGGTGGTTCGATTTTCTATGTAAATAGCTTCTATCTCTTTGACTCTGAGAGTCGCGGCTAAGGGAGCCAAGTGGCCGCAGGCCACGGGTGTCGGGTTGTCTGGTATTGCGGCTCGGCACCGGGCGTTCCGACACTGTCCGGGACAGTGGGCACCGATTGTTCAGCTGCTCGCACGTAGCGAGCGGAGAGGGCCCCCCAGCAGAGCTAGTCTCCTCACGGCTGCCTAAATTCTGTGCCCTGTGTGGGTGTTGTTTGGATGCCGGTTCTTGTCGAGCGCAGCGATACGTTAGGCCTAAGGCTCCTTGGAGCTGCCTGTCGCACGTGGGACACAACCAGTCGGACCGTGGCATTTAGGTGTCGCACTTTGCATCCCTCATTCTAGCTTGCCTTGCACGGAGTGAACTCAAGAAAGCGACCTTTGTTCACGTGAACTTAGCATCTCAGTAGCCGCCAAAATCCCGTGCTAGCCGAACGAAACATCTTACCACGTGGTCGATGTGCACAATTGCTCTCCTTTGCCCTACCACAGTGTTCTGTCGAGAGCGTTGCTTTTAGTCGTACCACGTGGTCGATGTGTACAACAGCTCTCCTTTGCCCTACTCAGTGTTCTGTTGAGAGCGTTGTTTTCAGTGTACACAGCGGGAGTGACGTCATCCGCAGCTTGTCGCCTTCTGAGCATCCACGCTGCTGCACAGACTTGGGGGCCATGGAGGCACCTATTACCGCCATGGCAGCCTTGGAATCAATGCCCGCCTGCATCCTGCTCGCAACCTTCGGCGGCTGAGGCGGGTGTCGGCAGCTGCCATCAGCTGTTGCGGCATTCTCAGCGGGAAGGTGCGTCGGTGTGAGTGACGCTTGCTCATGTCGACCAAGTCGCCTTTTCAGAGTCCTGGCCTAGAGTCCCGTCGTAAAGCCTTGGTCAAACCTGCAGACAGGTTGCCTGTGTGGCGGCGCGCACGGGACTACGTGGGCAGTGACGCCGGCGGTGTCGGACAGTGGTGGTGCGCGTGAAGGACACAAGTACGTGGACATACACGAAGCACAGTGACGCTGAATGTTGCCTTCTATTTGCGTTGCATTTGTTGCTGTGTTTTTTGCAAGGATATGTGGTTATTTAAATGTGGGAATGTTGACATCCTCTGATGACTTTCTATCACGTGGCGCTCACGTTTCCTCAAAGCTCCTCGAAGGTGGCTTTCCCACGGGGCAAAAGACGTGAAGTCATCGTCATGCGCACCGCTGCGCTGAGGATGGCGCTGGTGTTCCCACGGTAGCGCTACCTGGCGGCGAGGATTCGCAGGCCCGCGGACGGCGAATGATCCTCACGCTCTTGGCCTTGGGACGTCGTCGCACGTGGTCGACGCTTGTGTGCGCGGTGGCGATGAGCTCCGCCGATTGCACCTCTGTTCATGCGACTTATCTCGCGAGCAATATAGGCTGACTGTTCCAGCATGGGTGAACACTGCTCACTCGGTATCCTGCTGCGGTGAGTCGAATGTCATCAATTACGCATGGGGTATTGCATTAGCATGCCTGGTTTGTATAGTTTGGCTAGCGTGCTTACTATGTGTAGAAGGTGCAAATAAATGCTCTACTGTTGGTTTGCACAGTGGTGAACTGTGTCCTTTGTTCCTCGAGCGAGGGAGAACCCCCATGGCCACCCCCACAACTTCACTGCAGAGGTGATCAGTACCATCTGCAAAAACACCAACATGTATCCTTGAATGCATATCTTGGAACTTCCAGGCTATATGCTAAAGGAGATGGGTCGTGGAAACAACCGACGCCAGGAGAACTGATGAAATTCATTGGACTGCTCATATATATCGGCATTGCGCATGTCCCGCACCTTCACCACATCATGCCAAGGAGACAGTTCTCAGTGCTACTGCAGTTTCCAAGTGTCACTGATCCAGAGGAGATCAGTGGCCTCACACGGCAAGCTGCACCGGATCGCGTGGCTTTTAGAACGCATGAACAGCAGACCCACAGAAGTTTACCAACCTGCATGGAACCTGATGATATATGTTGTTTTATGGCGCAAGAGCCGGGCTTGGGCAAAGAGCGCCAGTTCTAATTATGATGCCCATGACAATGAATTTTAAAAAACTTTCAGAGGTGCATATAAGACAGCTGTAAAAGGGCCTAAAAGCGCTGAACAATGCAATGAAACATGGCTGTAAAGTGACCTAAAAGCAAAGCGCTGTACAGAAGCCTAAAAGATATAAATCAGGTAAAATTATGACAGTGATGTGTGGGATGGCCTATGTTTTCGAAATGCCACTGTGATCGTAATACAGTCAAACCTCGTTAATACGTAGTTGGCCGGGAATGACGCACCATTTTCTTGTTTTTATATGTTCACAGGCAGAAGAAAATCGGCAAAATTTCACTTGCACAGACGTTCGATTCACGAGCGGCGACGACCGGACTAAAATTGTCAGCGATAGTGACAAGCGATGTACGAATTAACCGTCAGTGCCAGTTTAGCGGCTACTAACCAGCCAAAAATGAACGTCACGAACCCCATAAACACACTCATGCACACACAGGCACGCAAGCTTTATTCAAGGGCAGGCAGCAAAAAAATCTGTTATTTTCACTTGCCACCGTGGTGGCCTCGCCGCGACGACGGCATCTCAACTCAACTGAATTGCACAGGTTTTGCGACGGCATCAAAACCTGTGCAACTCAGTTGAGCTTCGAAAGTTAGCGCTTTCTCAGTAAGAAGCGGTCCAGTGACAGGCAGGTTCATGCTTCGCGCCTTCTTTAACCAAAGAAGCAGGGCCTTTTCCACTTCGGGAAACGCAGAGTCTCTGATGCGGCACCTCTTCAGATTGCTGCCTGTGCCGCCCCTCAACTTTTCGCGAGCGTTCCATATCCCGCACACAGTCGTCAGAGGCAAGTCCTTTTCACGGGCTACCGCAGATTTCTTCGCTCCATTTTCAATGGTGCGAATGATTTCCAGTTTTTCCTTAACACTCAAAACGCGATTCTTCGGCATAGCAGTCCTCACGTGCGAATTAAATCGCACAACACGCGCACCAAACAATAATAAAAAAAAAATACGCCGTGCAAAAGACCGTTGTTAAAGAACACACCACTGCGCAAAACACCACCGGCGGACACAGGAGAATGAAAGAAAACAAAAAGGAAACGTGGCGGATTCCAAAGTGACAGCGAATTCCCCTACCGTCAGCCGCTGCGGACTAACAAAAACCAATCTCATAGGCCATACAAACAAAAAATACGTCAACGTGGCGATCTCGAAGGCCATGCTTTTGCACGCTTTGATAAGCAACAGCCGTACGAACAGAAAATACGTCAACATGGCCATGTTTTGACGTCACTATCGCTGCAGTTTACCAATCTCGAAGGCCATACTTCTGCGCGCTTCGATCGGCAACAGCCGTACGAACGGAAAATACGTCAACGTGGCCATGTTTTGACGTCACTGTCGCTGCAGTTTACCAATCTCAAAGGCCATACTTTTGCGCGCTTCGATCGGCAACAGCCGTACGAACAGAAAATACGTCAACGTGGCCATGTTTTGACGTCACTATCGCTGACAATTTTAGTCCGGTCGTCGCCGCTCGTGAATCGAACATCTGTGCAAGTGAAATTTTGCCGATTTTCTGCCTGTGAACATATAAAAACAAGAAAATGGTACGTACTAACCGTATGTAATGCAACAAGCGACTACGGCTTAAGCGGTCAGCCAATACATGGGGTTCAATGGGGACTGGGTGGGGGAATCTTCGCGACTACATTTAAACCGGAGTTACACATTAAGCGGGTACATATTAACGAGGTTTGACTGTAATGGCATAAAATAGCACAGATGCCTACTCAAGGCCTCTGCGCCGAAGGGCCAGGAGGCATGTGCTATATTTAAAATCTGCTACCACAGCAACAGCCTCTGTCAAGAGGCCATGCTAAGGGTGTCCAGGGTACACAACCATGAAAACTACCATATTTACTCGCATAATGATCGCACTCACGTAATGATCGCACCCCTAAATTTGTCGTCAAAATTTGATTTTCTTTTTCCCCCGCGTAATGATCGCACCCCGTACTTGCCACAGCGATATGTCGTGTGTCAGGTCTAGCTGACGATCATCATGTTTACCATCTGTCGAATGTTATGTAAATAACTCTTCAAGACTCACCAAGTGAACTGCATGCACCAAGCAGATGCCTAATTTTCGCCCACCCTTGGCAGAAACGTGCCATATTAGGATAGATATAAAGACAAATGCCTGTAGTTTTCACCACGCCAACAGCTTCAAGAAGACAGGCATATCTAACGCGCTCGACGGAACGTTAGATAACCTTCTGTGGGACTGCGGTGACACTGCCGGTTCCGACAGGGAATCGAGCGGCGACGACACTGACGCCAGTGACGCTTCAGACTCTGAATGAAAGCTAGGGGGTCAGTGAATGAAAAAATTAAAGGGCGATATGCAATGCATGTAGTTCCTGTGTAATGCGTGCGTGTATTACAAAGGCAAGCCTTACTCTACTTTTATTTTTGGTTACGTTCATGATAGCTATCGGTAAGAATTCTGATACGTGACTTGTTTGCGTTCTGGGTGCTCAAAATATTCTTTCGCGGGAAATTTACCCCACGTAATGATCGCACCCCGAAACTTGCGTCAATTTTTTTGAAAAAAAAAGTGCGATCATTATGCGAGTAAATACGGTATGTACACCAGTTAAAAGCTTCAGGACTGATTCATAGTTAAAAGGCAGTTCCTGGCCTAAAAACATGCAAGGATGCAGTGGGAGATGCTGCCGGAACGCTGATGGAAAGTGCTTTCTCCTGAGGCAATTAAGTAGGGTGCATTCCAATAGGATATGGAGCACAATAAGCGGTTTTCCACACTTCTTACACACTGGCTGATCGCCAATGGACAGGAGTGTGTGCTGTGTGTGTGTCCTATCCTAAGCCTGGAGAGTGTAACTTGTGCATGGTGTGACTTTGATACAGGAAGCCAACAACCAATATACGGCTTGATAACGTGTAGTTTATTATGTGTTTGCTTATCCCTAAGCACTGCCAGTGGGCCCTCAGCTTATTCCTCAGGGAGGGTTTAGGATCCATTACAGCTACACCTACAGACAGGTTGAAAATGTTTTCATGAGCAGATATGGCTAGCCTGTCAGCAATCGTTACCCTCAATTTCTCGGTGACTTGGCACCCAGCACAATACGATTTGCTGTTTGGCTGCATACACTGTACATCACAACGCATATAGAGATACAGTAGAACCTCGTTAATTCCAACTCCGACGGGAAAGGAAATCTGTTCGAATTAACCGGAGTTCGAACTAGCGAGGGTCCCTTTGATTGCCGGCACTAGCGCATAATACCAACATTATAAACATGTGCGCTATTGACTGTGACTTCCGCGGTGCCGCCACTGGCCTCGTCTTGCAGCGTACTTGCGGACCAGCGGAGATGCCACTGTGGATGTGCGCGGCATAGCTCAGTGGCACGGCCGCAACGGCTTCGCTCGCCAGTGGCTCGTTTCCGCTGAGCTACCTTATTTACTCGCATAATTTGCGCACTTTTCTTTCGCGATTTTAAAGCTCCGAAAACGGGGTGCACAAATTATGCGAAGACTTCGCGAACACATTCGAAATAACGTGTAATATAATGTAACACGCGCGGTATATGGTAACTCTTTTGGGTGTGATCTCACGTAACTACAAAACGCTGGTGTAAAAGAATACGGCTGCTACATTGACACTTATCGCAGTCCCTTCGCGTTGAGAGCGCAGAACATAGAAGGGTTTACGAGCCGCCCGGTGATGGCTGCCAAGATAGCGCGCTCGCCAGCGCTATCTCGGCACCCATGCGATTACTCGGCAGCCGAGCGACACTCCCCCCACCTCTCACGTCTTTTCATGCTCGTTAAAGATGAGCGGGGTGTTTCCTCTCAACTTCCGACAGCAGGCGTCCCGATCGGGGTGATGTTATCGCATGCGCCCTCCGAGCGAGGGAGATGGGCTGGGCTCGTTTCATCTCTGCCATTTTCGTTGCCCCCCCCTCGCGTGCTTTCATTCTAGCGACCATACTTTGGGCTCTGGGGGCTTTCGGAGAAAAGAATCAGAAAAAGGGGCATCGCACTTACAGCCCCACTTGCGTATGACTGCGCTCGCCTGTGCAGCGAGGGGCGCGGCCACGCGGCTGTCCAAAGTCAGGCCATGCGAGCACGCCGGCGAGCTGGCTCGGGAGGCGCGCTCAATCTTTGGCGATCGGCTTGGGATTTCACGAAATGTAGTCTTAGCGGACGGGCAATCTTGTTCGAATTAACCGTGGCGCGTGTTTCAGGTTCGAATTAAAGAGAGTTTTTCCAGATTCAAATACATGTAACTTTGCCGGGACCAATAGGCCAGTTCGAGTTATCCGTTGGGTCGAATTATGCGACTTAGAATTAACGAGGTTCGACTGTATAATTACAGGACTTTTTTACTTGTTGAGAGTTTTTAATGCTTTCATGACGCTTAATGAATCTGTGCAGATAACTGCCTTCGGGATCAATACTTCTGTAAAGTGTTTAACAGCGACCAGTATAGTGTATGCTTCTACGGTGAATATGCTTGTGCTTGGGTGCAAAATACCGGTCTTTGAAAATGATGGGCCGACGACTGCAAAACCACGATATGATTATGAGAGATGGCATAGAGAGGGGCTCCAGAAATTTCAGTCAGCTGGAGTTCTTCAACATGCGCTGACATTGCACAATACATGGGTCTCAACATTTTGCCTCCATCATCAAAATGCAGCCACAATGGCCGAGATTTGATCCCGCAACCTTCGGATCAGCAGCCGAGTGCCATAGCCACAATGGCAGGGGATATGTACACAATTTCATTTCATTTATTCAACCTTAAGGGCCCTTTTCAGGGTATTACATAAGGGGGGGACAAAAGCATCAGTAACAGCGTGGTCATTATACAACGATAAAAAAAAAAAGTTTTCAAAATACAGCATACATGATTTGAATTGCAAAAGCGAAATAAATACAGTGCAACAGGTAGGACAAGTGGTATAAATGCAGTTACAAATGGATAGTACATGAAGTAACAGCATGAAGGTGGCAGATCACGGGTTTAGAAAACATGAAAGTAAGTGTCTAAATTTATTGCAGTCTTGTTCGTTTACTATATGTTTGGGCAGCGCATTCCATAGCTCAATAGCAGTTGGAAAGAAGGATTTCTTGAATGCTTTAGTGGTGCCATGTAAGCGTTGAACACTGAGGTTATTAAACAGACGGTTTGAGGTGCGGTAGGGAGGAAGCAAAATAGTGTCTCTGAGGTAGTGGGAGTGCAAACATATGATTTAAAAATCCACACTGTCTCATGACAGTGGCCCCTTAAAATTGTTGGTACGCTTCACAGCTGTGGTACGCATATGCTTCACTATTTCACAATCAGCACTGAGGCAGAGCTGACTTTCGGTAATCAATATGGCTACAAACATACCAGCACACAAGTGTGCTGGAGTCTACTACTTAATGGTGTTTCAAACCCGCATCATAGCAAAAGGTCCGAAAAATCGGACGCCGAAGTTTCAGCGTCCAAAACGTCAGGTGCCCTTATCCATTGACTCTATGGGGCACAAGACAGTGTTGTAAAGACTTTCAAATTACAAGGCATGTCCAAAAAATCGGTCATTGAACGCCGGTTATTACCACACAAACAAAGTCAATATAGAATAGCACTTGTCAAGAAATTCCACGGGTTTTCGAGGAAGGAAAATTCCAGGGCTTTTCAATTTCAAGGGTTTTCAAGGACCTGTACGCACCCTGAAGAAGTGCATGTATAAATCGTGGTGCAAGAGAAAAAAGTGCAAACACACTGCTTTCCGGGAACACAATCGATATTGCCGGACATTCAGGCTAGTTAGAGACAGCTTTACAGTAAAAATATAAATATGACAAGGCTATCTTTGAGATCATCAAATCAGCCAATGGCTCTCCTTTTCTCCACCTATATAGTACATCGCTTCAGCTTATGTAGTGTGCCGAGAGCAAAGTAAGCAAGTTTTAGCTGGCTTTGAAATAGAACCGCAAGTTCTCTGCATGCAGTGCAATATTTGGCTCACATGTACAAAGGAGCCTTGACTACTAATAGCCAGCGTTTTCTGAGTACATATATGTTCAAAAGTGGTGCAGGGGCCCTTTTAGACAGTTAAATTTTTTTAAGACAATTCTACTGCGCATACAGTGTTAGTGCCCACAACAGCATTGTTTAGTGAACAGACTTATTCATTTGCCATGCAAAAGAAGTGTTGCAGGGCCCACTAGATTACGTCACAAATAGCAGTGGAGTCTTACATGCTCTCCATGAGTCTGGATGCTTGAATGGGAACGCCAGCCCATTGTCGATGGCAGCAATTTTGATTTCTGGGGTCCGGGGGCTCCAACTCTGCAAATAACATGTCAACTTTGACGTCTCCTAGCAGCTACAAAGCACGGACAAAGGGAGTGCCCAGCAGTGCATACCTCAGCTCCTTCAGTGCCTGTTTCCTGGGTCCGCAGCATAAATATTTATATCTTTGCGCTCTGGCCTTAGCATGTTTGCACTGCTTGGCGCTTGCCCTAGGGCATCACTCACCTGAGGCTCCTTGTCTGGGCGGGTGCACTTGATAAGCCAGTTGTCGTTTCCCCGGTCTGCACAAAGAAATTGCGGCATGCTTGAAAGTGGTATTTAACATGACCTGTGAGTTCCTTAATGACGTCCTTTACAGTAATCAACTTTGTCAAAAGATTACGCTACTTCTGAAGAAAAAATAAACTATTGTTAAGTAGTAAAAAAACAGGAAACAGGAATGGCAATCTTCAGTACACACTAATTACAGATCAAACCACTTATAACGTAAACACTTATAGTGCAGGACTGGCTATAATGCAGTCTTTTCTGAGCATCGTTTAACCTTCCATAGGAGTTCATGTATATTTATATTGCTTACTGTGCAGCCCCCTGCGATCAAAGACCCGTTATAATACGGCTGCCAACAAATCCCGCAACAATTGAGGTAGCAAGCAGGCTTCACAAAGGAATGTGCTGCCCGAAAAGAGCACAGTGAATCGCCGTGAAGGAGGAAGTGTGGAACAAATGAACAAGGAGCAGAGGGAAGGGGAGAAAAAAGAAAAAGGTCGTGGCAGCAGCGCATCGTGGGTGTGCCCTGTGAGCAGAGGATTGCCAAGGCGACGGAGAATGTTGCTATGGACTTTTATCGGCTGCGAGCCCTCTGTACTGAACACGCGCCCGCAGTCGCATGAAGTCAACTTTACTGCGGTTTAAGTGTCCATAGTCGGGTACAACTTTAGAAGACAGGAGAGGCCCCGCCCAGATTACCGAAGTGCAGCAGCCAATTGCCTCCGCAACTAAAGAAATAGTCCCCGGTTGCGAAAGTGCAATCTCGCAAGTTTGCGCACGGCATTCCGTGCCAGTTTTCCACTATGGAGCCCAGCAAGGAGACATCGGAACATGATCCTTTGTTGCCGAATGAGCCTTGTGTCGCCTTGACGGCCACACCACCAAGGAGCCTCAGCAAGAACAAGAGCGGCCACATCCTGAACAGCGATTCACACAACATGATCTTCCACTAGTACACGTATTGGCACAACAGGGAGCCTGAACAAAGCATAGAGGACACAGGCAAGTTTGTCGCTGTTGCGACTGGGGGCCGATTGCCGTGGGATGCCTAAGCCACCATGAAGGCGGTGGAGTCAGGAGTGGGGTCGACGTTCAGGACGGTCGAGCGAAGAGAAAGGCAAGCTGTATTTACATGTTATATTACAATATATACAGGTATTTTACAAGAGAGGTCCAAGAGACTTTGGAGGCTCTTCTCTCTCGGGATCCGAGTCGGCGTCCTCTCTCGATGTGCTCCGTGGCCCCCGACGGAAACTTGCCTCCCATGCCATAGGTTGAAGACAGGCAGGAGGAGGGGAAGGAGGCCCGCAGTCATCTGACGCTTGTCAACCAATCAAGGCCTCTCCGAACTCCATCACCTTGACTGCACGTGTGGTCCCCCGCTCTGGCCGGCTGCAGGTCGTCGCCTCCTTTCCGTTTCCCGCAACGCTGGCTTGCCCCGCGGTCATCAACAGGGCTAATGGGGGGACGGACAATGTCCAGCAGCGCCGCGGGAGTCTTCAACGGCAGGCCGAGGCGCCCCAACCCCGGGAAACAAAGGGTGGCGCTGGCGGGCAGGTCGGCCTGAAGGTGCCGGCGAGGCCGCACCGCAGCTGCGCCCACCTGCTGGGGCAGCATCAGCCGATGGTATCACGTCGGTGATCACCACGAACACATTAGGCAGGTCGGACTGATGGCGCCGGTGAGGCCGCGCTGCAGCTGCATCAGCCGCGGGGACCTTGTGGAAGAACCACGATCACAACATCGCCGACATACTCGGTGTCAGCGAAAGGACTGTGTTCAGGGTGAGGGAGGAAGTTAAAGGGGCCCTGAAACGCATTTTATGGACATTGGTTTTATTGTACCTTTGTTTTGTGTGGGACTTGATGGCGGTTGATACACCAGTGAAAGCGGCGAAATCGAACTGTATTATAATTTGTACCTGAAATCGGTTTCCACACTGACTGCAACGCCATACATCAACAGTTTTTCCTAGCGGATATGACATCACCATGCTGGCTTTGCTGCAGGTTCTGATCGACCAGGAATAGTAGGAATAAAAATATGCATCACACCACGCTTATAATGCATAGAATATAAGAAATTTTAAATTGAGAACGTGTTTTATGCTTGCTAAAGCTACTACCGTATAAACCGGAATATAAGTCGAGATATTTCCAAAAAAACAACGAACTAAAGTCACCCCTCGTCTTATATAGCGGTGTTTAGCCGACAGTGCATCGCCGTCTGGCAACATGTGGCATGCATGAGTGTCAAAAGCCACACACGGCAGTATCCACATCCAAATCCAATAGCAGGCATTTTTTTTTTTAGAGTCCCTGTTTTAGAGCCCCTGTTTTAGAGTCCCTGTTTTTAGAGTCCCTGTTCGCGCTGTGCTTCCGATATGTTCGGCTCCGATTGACGTCGCGTATGATTTTTAGTGTTCTTTTTTTTTCGTTCATTGAATATGAGCAGCTGCAAAAGAGGCAGTTCTCAGCTGCATTTAAACTAAATGTTGAGTTTGCTGAAGCGAACGGCAACATGGCCGCTCAGCACCACTTTGGCATTCCGGAAAAAAGCGTGAACAGAAAGGGAAGCTGCAGAAGTCCAACCCTCGGAAAACGCCGTTTCGTGGGCTGGAGCTGGAGGACACGCTCGCGGACTTTGTGCGGGAAGCATGCGGGAAGTTCGTGCGTGCTCATTGCCAGTGACCGTGGATACCATTCACAACAAAGCCTTGGAGCTCGCTCGAGAAGCTGGGCTCACAAGAGAACAGTTCCGTGCACCAAACTCGTGGGTGTGTCGATTCATGAGACGCAAAGGATTTTCTCTCCGCCAGCGCACATTCATCTGCCAAAAGTTTCTGCGTCCTCGCAGCATGCTTGTGTTGGATGCGTTTCGTGGTCACCTGACCGACGCTGTGAAACGCGCACTCTGCAATGGAAAAACGGACCTCGTCGTGATACCAGGTGGTATTACGTCCACCCTCCAACTGCTTGACGTGCTGAACAAGCCGTTCAAGGACAGAGTGTGGCTGGGGTACCATGAGTATATATCCGGTGACAACCTGAAGACGCCGACGGGCCGCCTACAGAGGCATCGCTTGCGACTGTCTGCGGCTGGGTGCTTTCCGCCTGGCGTTCCTTGCCAGATTCCACGGTGGAAAATGCTTTCAAGAAATGTATCAGCAATTTGCTGGATGTCATGGAATACGATGCTGTGGGAGGCGGCCAGCGACAAACTCTCGTCTTCAGAAGGCAGTGATGCTTCGTCTGACGAATAGGAACAGCTGCGATGGTGGTTGAGGGGAGCTCCGACGATGGGTGGGCGGTGCGCCCGATTCGCAAATAAATGTGTTTCGGCAATTCTGGGTTGTTTTCTATTTTTTTCTTTTTTGGTCACCTAAACTTGGGGGGTCGACCTATATTCCCACTCGACCTATAGTCCGGTTTATACGGTAAAAGGTGCAAATTTGTGCATTACAATTTCATTTTGCTTGTAACTTATGAGAGACATTGTAGTGGAGGGCTCTGGAAATTTCAACCACCTGGGGTTCTTTAATGTCCATCGAGGTGCAGCCAAGGTGGCCAGGATTCGATCACGCAACCTTCAGATCAGCAGCTGGTGCCATAACCACTGGATCACTGTGGCGGGGCAGCACTTAGCATAATGGCAATTATGCTAAGTGCTAATCCCATTATGCTAATCCCATTACATTACTGTAGCATACAAAAAAACAAGGACACTCAAAAAATGCACAGGCGTTGAGTTCCCATGCAATTCTGTTGCAGAAAAAGTGGCACATACAGGAAGCTCCTGTCAAGATGAATTCTTAGATGTACTGAATACGGGAACACTCGGTTAATTTTTAATAGGCGCAATGCATAAAAGCCTGCATAATATGAAAATCTCCTTGGTACACACCGCTTTGTGCTCAAGGCAAACTTATGTAGTGGCTGTTCGACACTGGGCCTCTCTCAATTTTCAAGGTTCTGGCAGCAAGATGGGAGACATGTCAAATGAAGGTGTCTTAATTTATGACAGCATGCCAATCTGCGCAACAGCAGCAAAACACCCCCAATGATTGAATAACCCCATGCAAGAATGTTTGAAGCCATTGTTTTCTATCATGCAGAGACAAAATAAGTGTTCCTTTTGCAGTTAGCTTTGTATTGACTGCCAAGCTCAAGCACAAACATACGCTCAAGATAGACTTCACATTCTATGGGTCGGTACACAAGCGCCCTGTGCATATCTCTTGATTTTGCTTTTGTTCTTTACAAGAGCAAATGATGTTTATTGTATTCTGCCAATTTAGGTGTCTCACGTGTTCTGATAATACTCAAATCAGTTAAACTGGAGCAGGTCTCATGTTGCGAGCATGTGTGCATGAATGTACACAGTGCACCTCAACGCTCATCCCGTTAGTAAACATAAAGAGGTTCAACATGTGCTTTATGCGCACTGTACTGACCCCTAGTGCATTTTGCATACTAAGCATCTTAAAGGTTTTTCCGACTCAAAAAATAAACAAACAAATAAATAACTACACCAGAGCAAGTTTAATTAATGATTTACAAAAGAAATCTTTCTGGTGGCGAATTATTGGATGGTGAGCTGGATGAGATCGCAGAAGTAGCTCAAGGTGTTTTGTTTCTTGAGAAACCTATAGCTGTAGCATTCATTTCTTGATTTTTACATTTTACTTCTAATCCTCCCGGAGACAACCCTAGGACATTGAAGTGATGCTGGCACTCCAATCACCGCAACCTCAAAGCAAAAAGAAAGAAGTCACAGAATCGACATGTAAGAAGTGGCTGCCCAAAAGATGCTCCCCAATACATGGCATGTGTGGATGTTTTAGGCTTTTTGAAGTCTTTGTGGCCGCCAAAAGGCAAAACAAAGTGGCCATTCCATGTGGTCTGGTACTTCTTGACATTTTCTATTTGCAATAGCTGGATAATGAAGAAGCCATCTACAAAAAAGACATAAAAGATGTCATGACATTCCGAATGGATGTAGTCAACAGTCCGAATGGATGTAGTCAACAGTCGTCGCCATCAACACAAGCACACACACAAGAGGGGACAGTGGCACAGCGTTGTATGGCCAAGTTATCAAAAGCCTCATAAATCTACACTGAAACTCACTATATAAACAAAGTATGAGAGCATCAAACACTGGTAAAGGCACGCTGCTGCAAACTTTGCTCAAGGACGCAAAAAACTTGCAGGCACTTTCACATCCCAAGTCTGCTGTAGCAAGTTTTTAGTGTGTTTTTGTAACAGAGCTCACAACAGAATGTGAACACCTGAAAATTGCCCCTTAAATGTCTCCAAATCCTTTTATTTCAATGAGCAAATTGCTACCCCACCCCCACCCCTCCTCCCTGAAAAATGAGCGATTTCCAACCATGAAGTGCTCAGCATCATAGTCATCATCAGGCTATTTCAAAAGGTGTCCAGTGCAGTATGAAGGCTTCTAAAAAGGATTTTAAATTTTGCCCTATTCTGAGTGAGTTTATTCCACTTCATGTCAACAAATCTCTTAATTTCACTCGTTCACCTAACTTTACTACTCATCAAACTGCTGCCATCGAGGCACAGTATGCACAACTGTGCATGTGACCTAATCTTTAGAGGCAAACAATAAAACTGACTTCGTTGGCTGCAATGTGTTTCAATATACAACCAGAATTATATTCCAATATATCTCAGAAGTTTTTTATTGTACTTCCTAACTTGCCCTAAGGGGAACGTGAGATTACATGGTACTTAATGGACATGATTAAAAGGTTAAATACTTCCTTGTATTAAGGAGTTTCGGGGTGTCTACCAAGTTGACATTGCTAAATTCCCTAAGATTTCCAGGTTTTCTCTGAGTATTTCTGCGAAATTCCCTGAGTGGCACATAACTTTTTTTCATGTCGACGTGGGTAGGCACCATGTCGCCCAATGTCGTCAGTAGTAAGCATGTTTACTTCTTTGAAGGTCAAATTTTAAAAACAAACAAACAAAACGAAGCTTTCCCAGATGGTCAGATTGTGAAATTGTGGATTCTGAATGTACGAAATGCGTAAAATCGGAAAAACATTGTAAAAAGGACTCAGGAGCAGTATTTTGGTGTCAGCATCACTTTTATAACATATTTACTCAAATTTAACGCGCACCTTCTTTTCGATAAAACGGGTCCAAAAATCGTATGCGAGTTAGAATCAAGTGCGAACGAACGACACTGTTATCATACCGAAGCGTGTAGGAAAAGCCTCCTGTGCGCTTTGGGTGCTGTCGAACGGTCACTGCCGAAAGAAACGAACTAGCAGCGCGGCAGTCTTTGGCGCGCATAGTTTCTATAGTTTCTTTGTCACCGCCGGTCCCCCGCGTAACGATGTGACGATGCACATGATGTGTAGGCCGACGATAATCGCCGCGCCAACTTGGCCATGTTGCAGCCAACCGAACTCACCATTTCACCGATGCAATCTCCGAGATGGCCAGCCGCACAAGCTTTCGATAGCATTTACGGGTGGCCATAACGGGAGAATATATGTTTCCCATCACCGCACGCAAAGCAGCTCATCGTCGCATTTCTCCCTCATATCCATGCTGAGCCCGAGCCTCTCAGTCCTGTGCGCTGCTTGACGTCTGAGATTGCATTACAGCAATCTCGGAGACCATGCTTCGACCATGCTCAGGCTTAGCTGCGCCAGTATGCGCAGCACGCTAAAGCCACAGCACGCATGGCAGCACGCAGTAGCAGGCGTGAGGGAACTGCGATAGCACAAAGGAACGCAGCACTGCGAGTAAATGATGTTACCACCGCTCACATGCGGCTGCGCCCAGCAACGTGTGCCGAACGTCTTCGAGATGCCGCGGATCAAGTGAAGCGGCAAGGCCACAGCGGGGCTGTTTGCGGAACTGCAGGGGTTTAAAGTTAGCGGTGCTTTTATTGTGCGAGTGCATTAATTACGCGAGTATGGCATAAGGTTGATTATAATAAGTACTTTATTTTCTTTTGTGTCACGAAAAATGGGTGCGCGTTACAATCGATGTTTCACTTTTTTTTTTTGTCGCGGGAAAATGGTGCGCGTTACAATCGAGGGCGCAGTAGAATCAAGCAAATACTGCAAATTGTTCAATAGTATTTTAGAATGCGGTGTTCCTTGAAAAACGGGTTTACGCACAGCACCTTATCGCAGTCTGTGCACATAAAACGCATCTCTGTTCTCTTGGAGCAAACAGCTGTGTTGGCACACACACGGTATCTTCTCTGCGTGTGGCTGCCTTGAGAAGAATAAACTCAGTGATCAAAACTCAGAGATCAAGAAAAGCAAGAATCCCTCGTAAGCGTCGATAATAAACAAGCTGGAAGCTACACCAATAAAGATGAAAAACAGAATCCCTTGTAAGCGTCGATAATAAACAAGCTGAAAGCTACGCCAATAAAGATGAAAAACAACTCCCGCCGCCTCTGCAAAGGGGTGCCGATGACGATAAACATCAAGTTCCTCACGCCACCACTGCAATCACGCGGAGAAACCGAAACCACGAAATGGCGTTGCCCACCAGCGTTGCCGCAGACCGCGCAAAGCGCCCAAGCTATAAATTAGTTCGCAAGAAAGTAAAGCCCTAACCATACCTACGCAGTACAACACGCCACCACGTGGCGCGTAGAATTGGCGCCGCGTCCTCTCCCTATGGAGAGGGCGCGCAGCTTCGTGTAGCCACGCACTCTCTACCTCCACACAGCAGTCTTTTCCACAATATTTTTGGAAAAGACTGCGTGCATGCAAATGCACAAGATAACAGCGCACACACGGCCCGTGTGTGCGCCGTTGCGCGTCCAGACACATAGAGCGGACTTTCCGTAGAACAAGACGCGGCAAGCAAAGCCAGAAAAAAAGACCCGGTGCGCGAGCGGGGAGGAAGTGGGAAGCACTCATCCCTTCAGTTACTGCGAGTTGCGCTAGAACATCCCTTGCAAGGTGCTTAGTTAGAGCCAGCATTACTGCAACCTTCGTACTTCAGCTGATTTTTCCTGACAGAAGCCCAAATTCCGTGAGTTTTCCCCGAGATTTTCTGACTAATCATATACCCCGAGATTTTCCGGTTTTCTCGGTTGGTAGACACGCTGAGTTTGCTATATTAAAGTTTGTTACATGGAAATTTAACTGTATGACAAATTTTTACAGTAGGAATTGCGAGCTGATAGCTCAGAGGCCAAAATGTATACCTCCTAGCACAACTTGGAAAAGGCTATGCATCAGCGTTTGACCTCAGGGTGGACAAGGAACAAAGGGCCCAGTGATTCAACTTGTTTGGCATCCTTCCTTGTACAGATAACATTGTGACAAGGTGGGATATGACATTTACTGTCTTTGCCCCCAATCTAATGCAGACCTCTTTTTCCGATAAAATGATTCTAAATATGACTCCATATTAGAACTTGTGACATGGTGGGACATATTTACTGTCTTTGCCTCAATCCATTACAGACCTCTTTTTCCAATAAATGATTTTAAATATGACTGCACCTTAGAACTGACTACGAAACGATGTATGCGAAGTTACCACCAGCCTTCTTTCAGAGGGGTCTGATGTAGTGTCACTGCCATAACAAAGAGGCAATAGGGCACATTTTGTTGAGGTTTCACATAGGTTCATTTTGTGTTAGACTGTAACCTGTGTACCTGTTCCCATAAAATGTACCTGTTCCCACAATGAACAAATGACGACGTGCCTCTTTCAATGAGAAAGCTTGGTTAAAGCAAAGTCATTTTGCACACTGAAGATAGCTGCGATGTGCCTTTTATTGTGTGCCATATGCCTGTGACCCTGACTAGCACAAATAAAAGGATATTATCAGTCGCATGTTTACCAGGAAATTTTTCCACACGCTCAAAGTGGGAAAACAGCCGAAATTCAAACATAAGCTTGTAGGCATTTTTGGTAGCTCCATGTAGATTGAGCTTGTTAATGTGATGGCCTTTTAACCTTTCCAGGCTCAGGTTAATTCTGTTAATTGTAAATAATTTTTAAAATATGAGATGCATGCGATCATAGTTGTTAAAAAAAAGGAAAACTGTGCTCCAACTTTTCAATGAAAAGTTATTAGTCCCCAAATTAATTTTATTGATTTATCATTCTTTAACATTACTGCTAATATGACCTGATTTATTACTTCAAACATTATTTCGAAAGGATAGCATAATACCCAATAGTCAAAGTCCAAATGTTCGATAATAAACTAAAAAAATTTCCTTACATCTGCATGGTGAGAGAGGAGGCTACAATAGAGAATCTCGAGAACAGTACAAGCGATTCATTTGTTGCTTTGTTTACACATGGCTTCATTTTCATAAGTCTACCAATTTGCTGGCATATGTAGAGCACATGCCAAATATGCTAAATATGCTCACGCGGACTTTACTCATTTTGCCGCAATGACACGTGCTACCCCAGACGTCGAGAGTCTTGCTTGGCAGCATTTTCCAAAATAGACCAGTCTCGTCGGCGTTGAAGATTTCCGCGGGTGAAAACTTTGCTGAAATTTCCGGCCACTCCTTTGTCATCCATTGCTGGACATCCTGGCTGCTTACGGCTTCAATCGCTTTCATCAGAAATGGTTTTGACGATGATGTTGTAGCGTTGCTTAAATCAGTGAAGCCACCCGGTGTTGTCGGCGAAACTGTCTTCACCGAATGCAGTGGCACACCATTTGGCCTTAGCCATCAGCATTGGGCCATCCACAGTAATGTTCTTCGTGCGCACTTCTAAGAACCAGGAATAGAGTGCCTTTTCTACTTTCCCTTGGGCAGGAGCGCGCACACGACAGGCTCCCAGACGTTCGCTGCTCTGCCGCCTTTGCCTTGATGTCCGAACAAGGTGCTCACGAGTGCTCCGTGGTATCCCGATGTCATCCGCCACCATCGAACTTTTTTCGCCTGCCTCAACACGCTGTATGGCTTTCAACTTCATCACAAAGTCAAAGTTCTTATGCTTCTTGACGCTGGCCATTGCTACACGAGAAGTCGAAAATTCAAGCAGTCTGCAGTGCCTGCTTGAATTGTGTGCACCTTTTGAACTATCGATGACAGTTTGAAAGATGCACACACACACACATTACATCCGTTTGCCTGTACCAAAGTTAACTGTAAGCTTCAAATACTCGTTAGTGCTTAATTTTTTATACGTGTGCAACGAGCATAACACACGATGAGTTCTGCTTCTCTCTAAATTACAAGGCCGCAGCACTTCCGTGGTATATAGGAAACCACATTCAACATATTACGATGTAGGTTGAACGCCGACAGACGAACACAGAATTTATTATCACTGTGATTCCGTTTGTGTGAGCTAGGTCGCTATGCACACTTTTCCCGTTTCTTACTTCACCCCCCCCCCCATTCCCCCCAGCTATCGCCCTCCTTTCGCCCTCGCTATCTCTATCTCCCTCAGACAGCCACTTTGCCGCGGCAGAGAACAGAAGGATGACGACACACTCTGGTCAAGCTGCACGTGATGACGCGACAAACACGCCGTAAACTGCCGCGTCGCAGGCGAGACAATCAGGCATGCCTTTCTTGTATTCGAAATCAGCAAAAATGCTGCATTGCGGACATTTTGAAATTAATCGCGTCACAATTGACGAGAGGGCACAGCAGTAATCTGTTCTTAAACACCTCGGCGACCCGACAACCCAGACGACTCGGCCATGCTTTTGTAGTAGACCAAGGGGTCCCGAGTTCGAATCCTTAAGCGTTTAAGAAGTGTTTTTTTTTTTTTAGCACTTCTGCCTTTTACCCTTTGATCCTTTATGGTCTCCCTACGCTCCTGAGGTATCTTATTTGTACCGACTACTTCTCTTTAATAATCATACCCTGTCCTGATTAACCCACTCACTGCAACACCTCTGAAAGTCTCCTCCCCCCGGGGAGCCTTTGGACAAAAGATGCATATGGGCGCCCACCATCACCGTGCTTCATCTACGTAACTCACTTGAGCACCAGAACAGGAACTGGCCCCCCTGGTGCAACACCATGGCCAACACCTCCCAAGTTACCGGACCAACCAAACCCTGGACCTACGACGACGACATCAACAGAGCTTCCAGCCACGGATGCGACCACACGGGTATTGGAACAAAAGACTCAAAGAGCCTCTGGACTCGGACAGGCCGTCATTGGAAATTAAACGTAGCGACTCTTAACACGCGAACCCTTTCAAGCGAAGCCAGATTAGCTGAACTACTAGAAGAATTAAGGGGTATTAATTGGGATATCATTGGCCTTAGCGAGGTTAGGAAACCAGGAGAAGGGTACTTATCGCTTAATGAGGGACACGTTCTTTGCTACAGAGGACTACCAGAGAAGCGCGAATACGGCGTGGGGTTCCTTATACACAAAGACATAGCAGGCAACATCGAAGAATTCTATAGCATCAACGAAAGGGTAGCAGGGCTCGTGATAAAATTAAATAGGAGATACAAACTAAAGCTAGTACAAAGTTACGCACCAACGACCAACCACAGTGACGAGGCTGTAGAACAGTTCTACGAGGATGTAGAAACGGCAATGAACAAGGTACAGACCCAATATACGATTGTTATGGGGGACTTCAACGCGAAAATAGGAAAGAAACTAAAAGGAGAACGTGCCGTCGGTAATTACGGAGAAGGAGATAGGAATAGCAGAGGGGACATGCTAGTAGAATTCGCCGAAAGAAACCACCTCCGTGTAACGAATACTTTCTTCAAGAAACGTAGGAACAGGAAATGGACGTGGAAAAGCCCCAACGGAGAAACGAAAAACGAAATAGATTTCATAATGTGCACTGATCTAGGTATAGTACAAGACACAGAAGTGGTTAATAAGATTAGAATTAGTGACCACAGACTAATAAGGGCGAAGATATCCCTCAATCTAAAGCGAACAAGGACAAAGTTAATCACACGGAAACAGGCCAACCTCGATAGCGTCAGGGCGAAAAGAGAAGAATTTAGCATTGCACTTAAGAACAAGTATGAGGCTCTAGGACAGGAAGATAATGAGGATATAGAGAAGACGAACGAAGACATTACTAATCTGATCACCGAAACAGCAATCGAAGTAGGGGGCAAAGCACCAAGACATGTTGTGAGTAAACTCTCGGAGTCTACTAAAAATCTAATCAAGCAACGCCAACAGATGAGAATAACTAACTCAAGAGACAAGATAGAATACGCCGAGCTATCTAAGCTCATCAGTAAAAGTAGAGTCAGGGACGTACGTAACCATAACGTGAAAGAAATAGAAGCAGCCGTCAGAAAAGGAGTCAGCATCAAAACAACCAAAAGGAAGCTTTGTGCGGGAAAGAACATAATATATGCAGTGAAAGATAAGCAGGGCAACATTGTTACTAACTTTAGTGGCATAACCAAAGTGGCCGAGGATTTCTATTCCGAACTATACAGCTCAAATAGGAGTCTCCCCACCATGAGTGTATTAAATGCCGAGCAGGACTACGAAATCCCATGCGTCACTGCGGACGAAGTTAGGAAAGCAATACAGGGCATGTCCCGCGGAAAAGCGGCTGGAGATGACGGCATAACCTCCGACTTGATCAAAGATGGCGGAGACTTCCTTATTGGAAAGCTCGCGACACTATATACTCAATGCCTCAAAACTTCAAATGTACCCGAAAGCTGGAAAAACGCAAATATTCTATTATTACATAAGAAGGGAGATGTTAAAGACTTGAGGAACTACAGGCCAATCAGTCTACTCTCAGCACTTTACAAAATATTCACAAAGGTTATCTCAAACAGAATAAGGGCCACACTTGAATTTAATCAACCGAGAGAGCAAGCAGGGTTCAGAAAAGGATACTCTACCATGGACCACCTGCATGCGGTCAATCAAGTAATCGAGAAATCCGCTGAATACAACAAACCCCTCTATATGGCTTTCATAGATTACGAAAAGGCTTTCGACTCGGTAGAGATACCAGCAGTTCTGGAGGCACTACGTCGTCAAGGAATATGTGATAGCTATATAAACACAATAGCCAACATCTATAAAGATTCTACAGCCACCCTGCTCCTCCATAAGAAAAGCAGAAAAATCCCAATACAGAAAGGTGTCAGACAGGGAGATACAATTTCTCCCATGCTATTTATTGCATGTTTGGAAGAAATCTTCAAAAGGTTAGACTGGGAAGAGACAGGGCTCAGGATTAACGGCGAATATCTGAGTAACCTGCGATTTGCAGATGACATAGTACTCTTTAGCAATGATGGCGACGAATTGCAAAAGATGATTGAAGACTTAAGCCGAGAAAGCGCTAAGGTAGGATTAAGGATGAACATGCAGAAAACAAAGATAATGGTAAGTGGCACGGCGAAAAAACGTCTATTCAAGGTCGAAACCCATACATTAGAAGTCGTAGAAGAATATCTGTACCTAGGACAGCTACTTACTGGAGAACCCACCCATATAAAAGAAATCCACCGTAGAATAAACATGGGATGGCGCGCATATGGCAGACATTCACAACTCATGAACGGAAACCTACCACTATCACTCAAACGGAAACTATATAACTACTGCATCCTGCCAGTACTGACTTACGGATCAGAAACCTGGAGAATTACAAAGAAGCTAGAGAGGAAGTTAAGAACCGCGCAGCGGGCGATGGAACGGAAAATGATAGGCGTTACACTAAGGGATAGGAAGACAGCCGAGTGGGTCAGAGAACAAACGGGGGTCGCCGACATAATGAACAATATTAAGAAGAAAAAATGGACATGGGCAGGCCACGTGATGAGAAGGCTAGATAACCGATGGACAGTTAGAACGACGGAATGGATACCAAGAGAGGGTAAGCGCAGCCGTGGGCGGCAGAGAGTAAGATGGGGGGACGAAATCAAGAAATTCGCAGGCATCAAATGGAATCAGCTCGCGCAGGACAGGCAAGGATGGCGAGGATTGGGAGAGGCCTTCGTCCTGCAGTGGACATAAAATTGGCTGATGATGATGATGATGCATGAGTTGCTGTGGGCTCAAGTTCTAAAGCACACGCAAGGTCTAGTGCATATATTGGATCATCTCTCTTTGAATCCGAACCTCTGAGGAAAGGCCCTTTGACACCCAGCATTGGTACTTGTAAGGAGATATGGACGTGCTTTGAATTGCGCGTTTGATGACGTGCAAGGTATCTTTCTGGCGCATAGATGTAGAATTTGTTATGCGACATGTACACGTGTTGACCAACGCACATATGCAGCAAACATGTATGGCACGATTCTCCGTGTTACTGATTTAAAAAAACGTAAAAATGGCAGAGTGCAGATGGTGGACTGAGAACGCATGCTGTTCGAGGGGTGGATGGAAAGCTCAAGACAGGCCACACACCTGCTCCATTGACATCGAACAACCATGGAATCTGTCTTCGCTTGCTTTTTGGCGCATTTCCCATGTAAGAAATCTCCTATATGCACCTTTGCAGTCCTAACTAAATGACATAAAGCAAATCATGTGCAAAGCTTACAACTGCATGAGTTTTCCGAACACGCCCAACAATCTTGTTAGCATCGGATCTGCAATGACTTCACAACAGTAAGAGAAACGAACCCATTTAAGAGAACATCCATGGAATACGAAAAAAAAAATATAATACTGAAATACAAGGACCTTCTAAAATCAGAGGGTTTTGGTATTACTGTATGTTAACTGCAAAATAAAGAATTGAACTGAATTCAATAATGAGCATGCGGTTAATGGCAACAGCAGAAAGCACATGCTGTACACAAATATGTATACGAGCAATGGGTGGGGTGCAGTTTAAAGAGAAAGGGCACTAATGCATTTTAAGTCAGCTAGCAGTCATACAGTAGTGCATATTTACTCTATATCTCTTCGCAAAAGCTATAGTTTCCACTAAAAGACTGGTAAGCCAGCAAGTCTCATTTGCAAAGAACCTCTCAATCAGCTAGGCTCTTTTTTTTTTTCTAGACGCCTGCAGCTGAGTATGGACGCGAGTAAATTTTTTTTCTCAACTACAAAACACCCTTGGTTATTGGCATAAGCCTGAAGTTGGTGTCCATATCAATTTTTTATCGTGAGAGTGCAAAACAAGTCGAGCACCCCGCCGTCTATGGCGGCACCACCTACTCCGCGCTCGTGTGTCCTTGTCTCTCTTTCTGTGTCGTCTGGTTGCGCCGGTGCCTTTAGGTTTCAAGAATACACCTACTTTTTCCTCTAGTAATGTGGCCGCCGCTGGCTTTACTTGTCCCCACAGGCGGCTACAGGGACTTCCACTCTAGAAGTTAATGGAACCTCCTTTCATACGACTTGTCGCCACCAACATCGGCCATCGCAGCATCTTAACTACCTGCTCAGCACAGTTGTTGATGCTCATGTAACCATGCTGGTGTACTGTACGCTTTCAACGGGCCACCAAAACATGTTGAACTGTTATTCACAGCTGCTTCCTTGGGCAGGACCTTTTCAGCATGCATGGAAGTGGCTTGATCAAATATTTTCACAACAGCCTTTAGTATTTGATTATCACTTACTGTATGCGGTGAAATTTTTATCAAATCAGTCATGATATGAAAAGCTACTCTAGACAACAGTGCGTTCCCGACAGTAATATATTTTGCATTGGGTTTATTAGAGCATTTTGCCAATGCTATTATGTGTTAAGTAAAGTATCATTACTAAAGGCATTGCTGTTTTGATATTCGAGGCTGAATATATGTACTGATTCGTATTTGTAAAGCTTGATATTCACACACCCCTAATACAGAGAAGTGTATGCACATGTTGACGTAGACATGTTGATTTAATAGGACTTTTTGAGGGCCTAGTTGGTGCATACTGTCTAAAAATTGTTTAGCGCAGGCAAAGAACGGAGCACACAAGAGAGGTACACAAGGGTCTTGTGTGCTCCGTTCTTTGCCTGCGCTAAACAATTTTTAGACGACATGTTGATTCTTTTCCACGGATGCTCACTGTTTTGCATGAAACATTCCTTTCATTCAGAAATTCAATCACAGCTGAAGACAACCATATCATGGCATGCAGAGAAATTGGGCAGGTATACAGAACAGAAGAAGCAACATAATTGAGTCAGCCTGCACGGCAGAGCCGGAACTACTTTGACTGGTCTGTAAGTCCAGTCAGAGTAGGAGAGGCATAACCACATGACTCTATTCAAATGAATGGTTGAGAAATGGAATCTTCTGAAAGAACCTACCTGTGTTACGGATTATGTAATCCAGCACCACTAGCCGCTCGAACTGAAACTGGAAAATGCGCTGGAGGTCAGGGGGTAGTGGTTCCGATTCAAACTTGCGCAGCCAGTAGTCAGCATCCTGGTAGCCTTCCACGTAGAGTTGGAAAGATCCCACCTGCAATCAGAGGGATGTGAGGATGCAATCCCTCTCCACGTAAGCGCGCTAAACCTTGTGAGGCAAGCCAATGCGATGAAAATGTCGCCCAACTTTTGGGAACCGTTCTGTCACATTCTTTTTGGTTCGGGCCTTGGCACGGTCCAGAGCTGAGTAATTGAATGTTTCACTAACCAGCTTTACCACCTGCAAAGAAAGGTCATAAATGCCATCATTAACGAAAAGGCTACCGAGAGGTAGTGCACTAACCTTTGTTTTAGGTACAATGTTCAGTTGCAACTTCTGATCCACTAGCGACGCTCCTGCCTCTGACAAGTACCCTTGATTCGGCACCAAACAGCTCCTTCCGAAGCAGCAAGGGCAACAGAGCTTGTGCATCCATTTCGTCCACTTGGGATTCAGCCTGCCGTATGGTTCTTCGTCCTTTGGTTTGTACACTGCGATTTTCTGCACAGATGACGGTTGGGTGCCAAGTACATATTACAAGAATCACGTCAATCCCCACGAAACAAAAGGGAGAAAAAAACGCAAAGCGTTGACGACTGAGCGTGTTCGTGCAATTAACAATGGTTTCTGAGAAGCACATGACAGGATAAGAGCAGACAAAACAATACGGGTTTAATCCACGCCCACGCGACAATTCTTGTACTGTCGTCGTGCGCTTCCCAAAGCGAAAGAGGAAAAAAATTGTTGCCGATTAATGGGCTACCATGTTACGTTTTCACCCACAGAACAGCCTAGCTGCTCACAGGAAGCGCTCCAAGCGCGAACGATTGCTTTTCAAGAGTGCGTTGTCAAACAACACTTGACAAGCGCGAGCTGGATGACAGGAGCACGATTCACGGCAAAACGCGAACAGCACGCCCATCGGGTCAACATCCCGCGAAATAAACATTACATCTAAGTGTAGTGATACTACACTTTAAGCTACTGCAAACCATTCAGCTACCCGAAGGCAGCGGTTCAGCTTAGGCTTACCGTCCGCTCACTGTTCTTCACGAAGTAGCTCCCACTTGATCCCTGGTAAATTCGCTCCGGATAAATCCCTGACTCGATCGCTGTGATGGCTTCCCGGACGACGTTGGCGAACTGCGGGTCGTCCGGGAAGGTCTCTGCTGTGGTCCCCAGATCAGGCTCCATCCGACGAAGAAGAGGCTGACTCTCACGCGTACGCGATGCGTTGCTCGATGTCCCAACAGAAAACGTTACGTCGGGCAGGTTTTGCTCGTCGCTGTCTTGATATAAACCCAGCTCATCACCAGCGTTGATGACGCGTAATTTTCCCTGTTCGCTGGTCATTGACTTAAAAAAAAAGGAAAAGAAACGGGTCGCGCCAGGCCCGCTACTTGAACCATAGAGTTTGTCACAGGAATAAGCAGCAACCGAGTGGCGTCAACATCACGTGATAGCCGTATCCGCCTGCAGACCACGCGCTGTGGCAACACTGGGCAGTTGGGCGGCGGTACGCATCTTCCTCCCATGTCAAAACTGTCAAAAACTACGAGCGGTCACACAAATCGCGTCACGTTCACCAAAACACTGTCACGCCTGGTGGAGTCGTGGTGATTAACGCACATTGTACGTACCACGTCACTGTTCGTTCCTTTGTCATTTGTTGTTGTTGTTGTTTAAGCGTAGGGTGAGACCGGAGAAAAGCAGACGATATTCGACTGAGCGCAGCTAGGGGCGGTTCCAGAGGTGTGTTTTCTTTTTTTCTGAGAGAGAGAGAGAGTGGGGGCGGAACTTTAACGTAGGTACGGGTGCTGCTCATGATGGTTATGTAATGATAACGATATTGGCCTTTCTTATTAACAGAAATCTACCATTTGTGCTCGTGATACAGCGATGGCGAAGCCAGTCGGTTTCCTCGAACTTGGAAAAGGGAGTTTCCCAACACAGGCGTGCATGGCGGCTGTACGATTTCCGAAAGTAAACTCTGGGATGATCTAGCTAGCTGTTGCAGGTTCGATGCAGTTCGTAAGCGTACGTGGAGCCTTCCAGGCGACACTCACCTGGGCAAATGACCCGGTGCGAGTAATAGGGCTATTTATTATTTTTTCTAACCCGCAATGGCTACAGTGTAGCTAGAAAGTTTTTTTATTTTTTTTTTCGTGCAGAAAAAGTGTAGCTCCGCGCGCGCCCTTATAAAGTTACAATAGAGATTTGTATCAGACTAACAAGTTATTTTGTTAGTCTTATTAGTATTGTATTGGTGAAATAAAAGCTTTTACTTGTCTATAGATGTTTTTATTAGTCTTATACATTGTTCTATGGGCCTTGCTAGTTTATATCAGTATGGTAGCTCTATTAGACTTATTGAAATTTGCATTGGTCTAATATATATATAGATGTCATAAAGTGCTGATCTGGCACCCATTTGTACTATTATACGAAGTAAAACAGTTTAAACGAGAAAGAGATGTACGTGTCATAACTTTTTGGCAGTTAAGAGGCGAGTTTAGGTTAGCGGAACTGTGCGAAGCACGGCTACTAGTTAACGCGCCATAAAATGGCGGGTGCTCTACGAATTCTTATTATGTAATAGCGCAGAAGAGTAATTTCTCCTTTCCACTGAGTAGAGTAACTGTATTCGCTACTCCATCTAAATGCTCGCCACCTAGCGGACGCTCCTGGAACCAGCCGATCCAAGGTCGACCTCGAAACGCGGCATGGTATCGCATTACAGCGCGCTGTAAAACAGCTCTGTAGTTCCTTAATCGACGCCATGCCGCCTCGAAGCACCCCGAAAAAGAAAAAATCCTCATCAAAAGACTTTTGTTGCGTGCCTCAGTGCGTGTCATCGCGATGCAAAGACAGCAACACGTCGTTTCATCGGTTCCCCAAAGAAGCAGACGACGCTTCGCGCAGAGCAACATGGATTAGGAACTTGCGCATCGGCAAAAAGGTGACGGGAACTATGCTAGTTTGGTCCAGGCACTTCACTCGCGACATTTCTTCCTCCCCGGTGAGTACATAGATTCTGTGTGCGCGCGTTTATTATCATGCGCGCTTTTCGAAGAGCCGGAGTGTAGTTTAGTTTAAACAAGCGCGTGAACAAAATAGCGACATCGTTTATACGTTTATATCTGGTAACGCTTTCTGAGTGTGCCTATGCTCAACTTGAACCGCGGTAACATTAGTGAGTTTTAGTATATCGGAAAGCAGCAAACGTAAAGATTTAGCGTTAAGGTTAACGTTACGGTAAAGCTGGGTGCACTTAACGGCACAAACTAGACTTTTAGTATAGCGGAAGAGAGCGAAACGTTAACGCTAACGCAAAGGCATGTACGACGACAACTACACCTTAAAACAACTCTTATTAAATCCCTAAGTGCGCCACAAAATCATTGAGCCAGTATCGTGTAAGTGTGTTGTTAGTGCTGTGTCGGCAGACCTGAAAAACATCGCTTCGTTTCAAAATGCCGCCATCGAGTCTCCTTTCTGACCCGTACTGCCTGTCATTTCGAAGTTGCGATGACATAGGAGCGCTTAATTTATACTTTGGAAACCAGAGAAGCTACGCAGGCAGTCCATGTCGTCGAGGCTATGCCGTATACGAGAAATTTCGCCGACATTTCCGCTTTGAGAAGGCGGATTTTCCACTTGTCATCAGTGCCCCGGAGCTTCTGCAACATTTCTCCAGTGCCCAGGGGGTGCGCATCCATGCATGTGCCTGCGAAGGCTGGCTTATCCAAGTCGCCTTTGTGACTGAAGGAATACTTCGCCAAACAACACTGTCATTTCAAGCATTATACATACAGTAATGCACCACACTACTCGTCTCGGATTTATTTAATTGGTTGTAGCTTGAAACAACCTATGTAAAAAAAAAAAAGCCCCGGTGGCAGTGCCGCCATCTCGACGAGACTACCGTAAACGTGAGCAAAGTGACATGGCCTCTGAGATTTCGAGCGCCGGCACACGCAGTCTCGAAGGTCGTGAAAGCGAGTGCACTTACATTTTAAGCCTTGTGTGCCGCTTACTGAGAGCGTATCTTGAAAACGGCGACACATTGTCACCAATACACGGCTGGCGAAGCTTAATTAGCCAAACATAAGGCAAATAAGAACATGAGCGGGTAATGAACGAGCTTAGCAACGCAGGCCGATGTCCCGACAGATCTGAAGCGAGTGGTCTCACCATGGAGGGTCTCACAGATCTGAAGCGAGTGGTCTCACCACTCACTTCGACTGACGCCGCCATCTTGCCAGACGTACGGGTCCCTTTGCGAGCGTTAGCGTTGAACGATATCTTCCGAAAATAGGTAAATTTAGAATTGCGGAAAATTTTTGCGTTAGCGTTTGCGAGTCACGCTCGCTAAATTTTTGCGGAGTGCTATTCGATAGCGTTCCATAGCTCTTTAGTATTGCGCGAGACGACGACGCGCCGCACAACTCAAGGCACGCAAACCTTCGCTGCGCAATCTAAATGCGAATAGTGAAAGCGTCAAAACCGTCGGCCGTTGTTAGTAACTTAAAAAGCAACGCAAGCGCAAAAAGAATTATTAAAAATAAGAACATCGTGCAATAATAATTGCACAAGTGTTGCTGTAGTCTGACGAGGCAGAGTTTCGCTTTCGTTGTGCATGTGTAATATGTGGTCAAACTAGAATCCACAGCGAAAAGATCGTTGTCTTCTCGAAGCGAAAACCAGCAACACGATTTATTGTGGATCAGCTAGTCCCACAACGCAGCAAAACGACACGACAGATGCGAAACGGGCAGCCGTCAGTTGTAGGGAGCCGCCATGTTCTTCGCGCTAAACAAACTTAGCGAGCGTTTTGCGTCTCTGCTAAATTCGGAAAATAGCGAGCGATCGCTAAACGCAAAGCTGGAATAGCGTGCGTACGCATGCGCAGTCTGACCCCGCTAAATTTTAGCGTTTAGCGGGGCGCAACTTAAGCTGCACTAAAACTCTCTAATAGCGTAGGCACGTAAGGGTATCGTATACGTTAACGTTCTGCGCATGCGCGGTGTGTTCCACGGTAACGTTAACCTTACGCTAAATCGTTGCGTTTGCTGCTTTCCGATATACTAAAACTCACTATTCTCCGAAAGTCGTGGAACAAGCGACCCTTCCGACGCGGCGCCTTCTGCTCGACACGTTGCCGGCCTCCGCTAAAGGGGCGACAAGGCCCGCCGAAAACGGGAAAACGTGGCCCTCCCGCTGTAACGAAAGGGGTTGACGAAAGGGCTGTAATTATGGCGAAACAACTCCCAGGCGCCAGCAGGGGCGCAGGAAAGCGCGCGGGACGAGGCCGACGACGTGGGGAGGGATATATCCTTCGCTGTCTGAGCCAATCTGGACAGCAAGCAAGGGTCGTTCTGAAGGCTGGACACAGTGTAGAGATTTTTCACTTATTCAAAAATCACGGAACACCTCCTGTGCCATCTAGATTCTCTTGCAATGATGCTGATGTTAAATTATAGATTGCTTCATGGCTATGGGCTGCCCCCGATGTTTAAACCGACTGAATACAAGGTAAACTGAACATCGCACGCCTGTGTTTAGCCCTATGTATGACTTATGCTCCATCAGGCAATACAGCTGGAGTGTTGAAAAGATCGGGGCGAAACTTGAAGAAGCACGTGCAGGTATGGTTTATTTATTGTTGTTTCTTATTCGAACAACGAAAGCTTTGAATTGTAAGCGTAAATCGGTCCATTTGTTACCTTCTTGTTCACATATTATCATTTCTACTATTCGTTGATCTTTTACGAACTAGAGCCACGCCCAGTAGCACGTGCGCACGTTTTTGCTATTTGGGTTGTACGTGCTGCTGTGCTGCTGCGAACCTTTCATGTGTGACATACGTCATTTTTGCTTGCAGACATCATTTCTTGGTTGGTGTCCGATGAAACGACGCATGTGAGGCATTTTATTTATTTATTTATTTATTTATTTATTTATTTATTTATTTATTTATTTATTTATTTCCCACACATCAATGTCATTTCGCCATTACATGAAAGTGGGGCTGCTTTAGAAATTGAACAGAAAAAGCATACTCCTTAAGACGCCCTAAGAAAAAAAATACTCCCACGTTATATAATTCCTCGGTAAGCTCATCAGCTGATCATGTAGTTAGAATTCTCCACACCGACACACGCTGCGCACCACCATGAATGACAACGAAAGTACAGTATCACAAATGCTTTAAAACTTTGAGAACTAAGCAAAACTAATATACACAGAACTGTCAATTAGACTAGTAAAGCACTAAAAAGGCTACAAATTTTGAGGGCAGAAGTTTAGGACAGGAAATTATGACGACATATCGGGAAATTTTGTTCCAGTATTTATGGGCGTGGGTGAAGCACAAACTATTATATGCGAATGTAAATCGACTGGTCTGCAGTATTTATAGCTTGCTATACTCAGATGCATTGGTGAATGTGAGGGACTTTCTATTTGCACATCTGAAGCGCATTATTCTGACTGCTCATTGGAAGACCCATTATGTGTTGCACTTGTAATAGACTTGAGTCAAAGTCGCAGTGAACATGTCGGGACTACGTTCGGTGCTCCCTGAAAATATGCCTAGAAACATTTATATTCATATTTTTTATCTCCAAATAATCTGCTGCCGGTAAGGTTAAAGTTCGCACAATGTACGTAGCTGGAAGTGAATTTTGAAGTGTTTAGTTCACTTAATTTCAGGTCGCAATTATCCGACACTATTTTCAATTTTAAAAATCAAATGTAACGTAAATGTAACGACACGCTCTAATTTACGAAGTGTAACTGGAACGCGTTCCTTTCTGATTAAAGGAACGTGTAACGGGAACTCGTTACAAAATTGGGAAGGAACGAGGAACGAGCTTTCGTTCCTGTTTTGGAGGAACGTGTACAACGCTGCTTGCGGGACAGAAAACCACCGCCGTACATTACGGCACCGTGATTACGGCAAAAACCTTCAAAGGGCTAAACGGGCTTAGTAGCAAAGTGGAATAAAATCTGTTAAATGTTTCGATTCACTAGTCTCTTCAGGGCTGGAAAAGTAAGCACAGAGACATATTTCCGCATCCTAAACTCCTCTCGGCTCCGCTTCCTCTCGTCACTTGACACAGCACGCCTGCTGTTCTCTCTCTGTCTCCTTTTTTTTTTTTTTTTTTCGCGCTCTGCTGGCTGCGTCCTGCCAGTCGGAAGCGTTTAAAAGCCACGTAGGTTTCTCCATCCCTGCCAAACTTTCGCGTACCGCATTGTTGTAGTTTGTGCATTTGTCGCGCTCTCAGCATTTATTTATTGCGCGTACAGCTCTTCCGCAAAATACTTCTCGTTGTTAGGCTGGCCAAGGGTGATAAATATTTCGTTTCCTGCAGCGATAACAGCGCGGATTAAATGCATTTCAGTTTATTGAAGCAGGTGAACGTAACTAGTGTACGGTTTATTTTTATGGGAATACTGCCGATCTCACAAGAGATCTGCCGATCTCACATGGAATACTGCCGATCTCACAAGTTACGTTCACGACATGACTTGATGTGCTCAGGTCATGCTATGACATGAGCATGACTCTGCAAACATAAGACCACTGGAAGGGGATCGATATGGGTGTCAAACAAAAAGTGCTTGTCGAGGAATGTAATATTGGTCATAGTCACGTTCATGACATGACATGATGTGCTCATGTCATGAGCATGACTGCAAAAACAAATGTAAAGGAATGAGGTCAAGATGGGTGTCAAATGAAACATACTAGGTCCAGAGACGCGAGTTAGTCACGTTCATGACATGAAATACATATGACGTGAGCATGACGAAGCAAAAATTAACGGGAAGGGGTCAAGTCAAGTCAAGTCAAGTCAAGTTTATTAAATGCTTCAGTGAAATACATGGTTAGCATATTACAGAAGGAGGTCCCAAAGTTTCAGAGAAACTGACAGGGGGACCTCCTGTGGCTACATAAATGGGGTGTTACAAAAAATGCAGCAAAAGCATAGAGACGCATGAACAATGAAGAACGAGCTTGACTAACAGTATCAACAGATCAATACATAATAAAAAGGTAATACTACTGATAGGAAAAAAATGCCATGGAACTAATCAAAAGCAAGTGCCAGAACAAGAATAACGGAGGAAGAATAATAAACAGCGCTGTATTATAAACGCAACCAGTTTCAACATCATAGGTGTCAGGTATACGAAGGCAAATGTTACATACGAAAACAACACGTAAAAGTTGAGAGCTTACAACAATTAATCAAGCAAATGAGATGGGTTGATCAATCCCTGCACAAAATACTTCTTGCTGCGCGAGGTGAAAACATGAATGTTATGTGATAATTTTAAGTCGAAAGGCAATGAATTCCAAATAGCTATGCTTGTAAAAAGGGTTGTGAATTTCCCGTAGTTTGTCCTTACGGCCGGCAAAAGAAGATTATTGCGCTGTGCAAAGCGGGTAATATTGGTGTTAAGTGATGGTGATCGATACATGCAATGGTGATGTCTTTCATGATGAGCCTATAGGCGACTATGGATACTCTATGACAAAATAACTGTCTTAATGAGAGTATGTTAAGCTCAGAGAACAAGGAGCTGCAGCACAAATGAAATGGACTGAAAGTCATTAGTCTGACTGCTTGATTCTGAAGTCGCTGCAACCGTTCAATGTGTGTGAAATATGTGTTGGCCCAAGTTGATACACAGTACGAAATATGGCTATGAATATAGGCAAAATACAAGGAACGTACGATGTGTGGCGGAAAATAGGTTCTTGTCTTGATGATAACATGGATTCCAAATGCAATCTTTTTAACGAGTGATGCGGCATGTTTATGAAATTTTAGTTCTGTATCTAAAATGACGCCAAGAAACCGCGCTTCACTGGAAATTTTTATGACAGAATTATTGATGTGAATGGCAGGTGATACGTCAAGTGAGGTTCGTGGGGAATGGAACACCATAAAGATGGTTTTAGTAGCGTTGATCTGTAGCTGATTGCCTTTGCACCATAAAGACACGCTATGTAAATCTGTGTTAAGGTGAGTCTGGAGTGTGTAAACTGATTCAGCTGATGTAAAGATGGTTGTGTCGTCAGCATATAATATGCATTTTGTGCTAGTTAGAATGGTAGGCAAGTCGTTAATAAGCATCAAAAATAAAAGTGGGCCTAAAATTGATCCCTGTGGAACACCTACGTTAATTGACTTGGGCGATGAAGAATGGCCGTTAACGTGTACCGTTTGAGACCGCGGGGTTACGGAGGTAACTTTTAATAAAATTCAGTGGCGGACCAGACATGCCGAATGATTCGAGCTTAGCAAGTAGTATTTGATGATTTATGGTGTCAAAAGCCTTCGTGAAATCGATAAATACAGATCCCACAAGTAGTCCTCTGTCGATAGCTTGTTTAATTTCCTCAGTTAGGGTAATCAGTGCCAGCTCAGTTGAATATCCTTGCCGAAATCCGAATTGATGTGGAGACAAAAGGTTAAATTTTTTCAAATATCGCATTAATCTAATGTGAAATAGCTTTTCGATAACCTTACCAAAGAAAGGTAGAATACATATTGGCCTGTAATTATGCACAGAAGTCTTATCGCCCTTTTTAAAAACTGGGACTATTTTACCGGCCTTGAGGCAGCTCGGAAACCCACACACAAGATCAGTACCAAACGAAAGATATAGATCGAGAAAGGCGATGCGAGTTAGTCATGTTCATGACATGAAATACGTAATATGACATGGGCATGACAGAGCGAAAATTAACGGAAGGGGGTGAAGATGATTGTCAAACGAAAAGTAAACCTCGAGGGATGTGATGTAAGATATAATCATGTCCATGACATCGCTTACATGAAATGACATGAGGATCATTATGCAAAAAGCTATGAAAGGGGGTCGATACCGGTTGTAAAACGAAAGGCACAGGTGGAGATATGATATGAGTTATAGTCATTTTCATCACACGATATGGTCATGGCACGACATGATTATGACTCAACATGAAAGCTTTAAGGGGGTTGAAATGGGTGTCAAACTAAAGGTACAGCTCGAGGGATCTGATATTTTATAATCATGTTCATGACACATGGTCGTGGCTCGATATGGTCATTACTCAACATAACGACAAAACTCAATAAGTAGTGCAACGGCGTTTGGACACTGATAATAAAGCAAGTAAACTTTAACAAGGTGTGATAGTCAGTAAATGCCACACTTATATCTGTGTGGATAACATCGTAAAAATGTTGTGGCATGATGTATAAGCCATGGCATATGTGCGGCATTTACTCAATTAAAACCAGTGCTAGATAGCTACTCTTGGCTAGAGTTCCTTCAACTGTCGGCTATTGTGTGCTGACTTTCTCTTTAATGAATAACGTTGGCTAATACTTACAATTACATCGCTGGCATCTTGGCATAACATTGGCTCCCACGGTGCATGAGACCTGGATTTTTTTTTTTTGTTCTAATCGGGTTTCCCATTTATCGCACTCATAGTCAAGAAGCAATCATTCGGCTCCGTTCTCGCAGCCTAGTTCATTATCGACTCCCGTCGAGCTCTCCACTTTTTTTTTTCTTTTGAAGGAAGCGTCCGCGTCACACAAGGTGCTGAAGCACGTTTGCCGTTCAACAAAACATGCCCACTTGGTTTGCACTGCACAGGCCGGAGGCATACGACAGCAAGGACAAGAGCAACAAAAAAAGAAAAAAAGAAACAGGAATGTCCGTACTAAAACCCCTTGCTTTGGTAGTACCGTGAAACGCGTTTAGCTCTTATGGTTGAAGCTAATCGAGTAGGGAGAGAATGAAAGGAGAAATATGGGACATTCGCACCATATGCTACTAGAGTTGAGGGGGTGTTGGCGACATCAGCGTTAGACCACGTGAGAACATGAGCGGCGCGGCGTTTTGGCATGAGTACGTCAGTGAGTGCGCAGCCGCACTCCTCCTGCGCAACGTTGTGCTTGCTGCACAGCTGTTTACGTGCAGCATTTCTCTTCTTCTGGTTGTACGTGCAACCGTAAACAACGCAGTGATGCCCTGTCGATAGACTGTTCTTAAAGGACACTTTAAATCGCTCTAGTGAGCGAAAAACAGCGCGCGCACCGTGCAAGCACGGCAAAACGTATGGGCGGCTCGGCGCTACAAACAGCCCAACGAAGGGGGGCGTGGCGCTGAGAGCTCTCTCCCGCGCGCTAGCAGACGACAAAAACAGGTTCCTGCTCGCCGGTGCGAGAGTGCCGATGGAAAGGTCTATAGACCTATTCCATGTTGGTAAACAGTGGTAGGCACCGGCGATATAACCGGGGCTTGTGTCGACGTCGCGGCGCGGAGGCCCCGCCCACCGCTTGCCGCGGTCCTGCACGGTCGCGCCACCGCCGCCGGCGAAGCGTGTACGAAAGCTGCCTCCGAGCACGGGGCGTCGGAGAGCCGACGGCGTGTTTACAACAGTTTGCGAGGGGCAACCGCGTGTGATGAAGTTGCGTTAGCTCTGTAGGAAGCATTCAATGAATGTGGAAAAGAATGCGCCGACGCCCAGCTATGACAAGATGTGAGAAACTGATTGAAAGGATAAGCACCTTGCCACATGATGCGACTGATCGCGAGCTATCAAGTCGGCATCGCTTCATGCGTATGCTTTAATTCGGTAACTAGCACAAGGATGAACCACTTCCAACAGCGAGACATGTTTAAATGCGACTTGAAGTTGCCTCAGCTAAAATACTGTTTCGGACCCTCTAATCCCTACACGAAATCCTTGCGCAAAAACAAATGTAACGGAATAAGTACTCAAGCATGCGATATTGGTGACGCTATAACCTATGTAAATACGGCTGTGATAACGCACACACGCAAAAAAAGCAATAACGTGTCAAGGACAAGGCTCTCAACCGCCAGCAAGGCGCATAACCGCGGCTTGCGGCTCTGCCCATACGCTCAGTTCCGATCGTGAAGGCGTGAAGTCCTGTAACGACGCGGCAAATTTCAAGCGTGTAGTTCATTCGAGCAGTCTGACAATCGAAAAAAAAAATTAAAGGGCATCATAACCACTACAGCATTGCCAACGACACTTCTCGTGTGTATGCTACCGAGCCGTAAGCAATTTGCAAAAGCGTAGCTGTAATCGGCCTTTCGCTCACGGCTACGTGATTAAGCTCTTATATATTTGTTCCATTTGAGTGAATGAAATTCGTATGACGTGTGTATAGCTTCCGCACTTCAATAATACACGGCGACCGCGATTACTTCTACACATCGAGCTAAGTTAACGTCGTCGCGCTTTGCAGTAAGCGTCATCGCTCTGTGTCCGCAGTTTGTTTATGCCAAGAAACTTGGTGTCGAGCATTGCACCTGACGAACTTGTGACAGTGCTATTTCTCTCAAATGAAACAAGCCGCACTAAAGCTAAATAATTACACATATACTTAGTCGTGACGAAAATGTTTGGCGCATAACCGATGCGCCAGACAGCGGGCATTACAGGTTCTTCCCTGTCTTAAGGACAGGGAAGAACATAACAGACAGGGATAAACATAAGCAGGAAACCGATAAAAACCTATCGCACATATCTTGTGCGTTGCTGAGCAACCAACCCACGGCGCAGGTCATCGGTGAACACTTTTTTCTTCATTTCACGGCGGTGAGAAGCGCCCACACCAGCGAAAACGCAGCGGCTGCTACGGTAGGCGCGCCGGCGGATGCCTACCATGCGAAACCAAAACTCCCGACGACAGCGCCACCGCATCTTCGTGACGTAGGCCCGGTGGAATAGGTCTATTGCTTCCAACGGCTGTTCCGACAGCAGTTCGTGCGCTTGGCATCAACACTTCTACCAAATTGTGTGATATGTCGCGAACTGACGTGTGACAGGGGTGAACAAAGCCACACCGAGGAGACCTGTGAGGTTTTTCTGAGCAAACTGTTGCGGCAAACAGGGCCGGAGACCTGAATGCAACGAGTCGCCTTTCCGCGTGGATGTACATGTTGTAACTTCTAAATAAAGAAAGGAGCCTGACACCGCCTTGCTCGACCTTTTCTTTTTTTTTTTAATCAGCCAATCCGAACTAGTACCGTCCTTACATAGAAATGCAAACACGCGTCTAAACAGCGGCTGATGTCTAGCTGCCTCATATTTATAGAAAGCTGGAACTAAAACACTATAAGAACATTATTTGGCCAATCCAGTAAGTCGTATGCACGCATTTCTAAGAACGTCTAATAAAATCAAGATCTTGCATTTCCGCCACTATAGAGGAACGCCGCACCATTGTGTTTATTTCACAAGTAGATTTATAGTAACAAATTTCACCGTTTGCCGCTTCATACTCCTTTGCGCACATCTCGATGCATTCACAACGCACGTAGTTTCATGCGAATTCATGGTTACACACAGGCATTTAACTCATCACCACTACCTAGAGCCATTGCACATTGGAACGGTCTTCCTGATCACATTGTATCCATTGCTAACCGTGAAACATTCCGTGATAACCTAATTTCGTTGCGCTTTATCATAACGTTCTACTGCTTGTAATATTTGTCTTGTTCCTTTCTTTTACATTTCCCCCTTATTTTTTGTATTTGTTTAATTTTTGTACATTTTTCTCTTATGTTTATACAAATGCCCCCCTTACTCAATGCCCTTCGATGGGCCTGTAAGGAATTTTGAATAATAATAATAATAATAATAATATTAATAACAGGTTTTTCCTTCAAGAGAAAACAAGCGCATCAAGCGAAGCAAGTATTCAAGCAAGCGATAAGGAACTTGCCAGTTATATTGAACGGTGGCCGCGTGTCGAAACCTGCGGCAAAAGTGCGCGGTTCGGGCTCGTCCGAGTCCATTAGAGGCCCAGTGCCCGTACCAACCTCCTGGGTATAGTATAGTATTTATGTTCTTGCAGGCAGCATAGTGATCTTATTTTGGCAAAGCAATTGCGTGAATAAAATGCAAACTCCGCGCGCCGCCGCGCGAAACATGCAGAACCAGCGGCTCCTCCCGCGTACACTTGGATGGATGCTATAAGCGTCCCCTTTGTAACGGGGCGGTGACATGTGCGCCACCAGGCTCGTAAGGAGATTTAAGAACTTTTTTTTTCTCTCTCTTCAAATTTTCCTCATGCCTTTTAAATTTACTTCAATCAAATCAATCATACTATAGCAAAAACGGAAATTCATAGCCCAGTTCCCTGCCCCTTATGGCAGTAAGTCCATATTTTCCCCTATAATTATTTTTGTCCGTTCTCTCTAGTTTTCTGCCACCAGTATTCTAACCGTCTCTTACTTATTTCAATCGCAGCTATGTTCAGCTTCCCGTTCTTCGCCCTAAAACCCAAGGCTTCCTGTAGGGTGGTGCCCAAACGTACACCTGGGTGGATATTTCCGCATTCAATCAGAACATGCTCCGTTGTTTCCCTGTCCTCCTCACAGCATGTGCATTTTTCATCTTCTTTGCTGAATTTCGCTTTATAAATACGCGTTCTAAGGCAGCCCGATCTCGCTTCAAACAATAAAGCGCTTCCTCTTGAATTATCATAAAATGCCTCCCTCTTTATTTCATTTTTGCCCTCTAGGTAGTTATTCAGAGTCGGTTTTTTTTTTTCCATCGCTGCCCTCCAGTAAATCTTCTCCGCCTCTCTGACTTTTCCCTTTACGCTCTTTGTTGTTAGTTCTCCTACAGCCGTATATTTACTGGTGAGCCTCTATAGTTCTCTTTCTCCACTGCGTGTCAACGCTCTTTCTATATAAATAGCGGAACACCATCACTGCCCACCTACTCTCTTTCATATTCCTTAGCCTCTCTTCAAACCTTATTTTGCTCTGCGCTTCCCTTGCCTCAAAACTCGCCCATCCCATATCGCCCTTTACAGCCTCGTTTGTCGTTTTCCCGTGGGCACCCAACGCGAGGCGTCCCACAGTTCTTTGATTCACATCCATTCCTGATTGTATCTCTGGCCTCATGCACACCACTGAGTCCCCAAATGTAAGCCCCGGTACCGTTACCCCTTTCCACAGACCCCTAAGCACCTCGTACCTATTGTGTCCCCATAACGCCCCGTGCTTCATTATTGCTGCGTTCCTCTTTCCCTTTGCTGCCAAGGCTTTTTCGTGTACCTTCATGTATCTATCACCCTCATTTACCCATACGCCAAGATACTTGTATTCGCATACTCTCGGTTGTTGATCTGGTCACATATGTCCAACACCAGAAAGCCTGTAAGCGACTATCTGCCGCTGCGTTCCTGGACGTTAAAGGCGCTTACGACAATGTCACCCATGAAGCCATTCTGAGCGCACTAGACGCTGTAGGACTTGGTGGCAAGATGTATACGTGGGTATGCAGCTACCTACAGATGAGGCCGTTCTACGTTCACACAGAGAACGGCCCGACATCAAAGCATCACGTTAGCCGTGGAGTCCCTCAAGGCGGAGTGCTAAGTCCAACGCTTTTTAACCTAACCCTTATTGGATTAGTAAATCATCTGCCCAGCACCGTACGACTTTCCATCTATGCCGATGATATCTGCGTTTGGACGTCTGCTGTGACACGGCTTCAGCTTCGTGCTCGGCTTCAGAAGGCAGTCACGACGACGTCACGTCACCTTCAGAAACAAGGACTAGAAATTTCATGCGAAAAGTGTGCAATGGTGGCATTCACCAGGAAACCGATGTTTGCATATAACATCTCCATTAACGGACGAGTAATACCATACTGCCGAAGTCACGATACAGAGCATTCAAGCACAAGCTCTTAAGATATGCCTTGGCTTACCACGCAGCGCGTCAACGGCTGAAACCATTGCCATAGCGCAGGATTTCTCTATCACGACGCACATCGCCGTTGAGACCATGCGACTTTACCTCAGGCATGTGGCTAGGACTCCCTCACACCATCTGGCGAGCCTCGTTGCTGCAAGGCCCCGCACGTCATTCAGCGCTAATGTCAATGCACACAGTGCGGCGTTTACTCCAGGGTACACGCCTGCGGCTAAACGAGTGCTCCCTCCGTGGTGTTTGAGTCTCCCACAAGTACACCTCACAATTCCTGGGATACAGAAGAAGACAGATCTACCAGTATCTGCGCTAAAGCAACTCAGCTTACACCTGTTGTACGCGCGGTATACGGTAACCACGTACACGTATACACCGATGGATCGACTACGTCATCCAGTTCTGGCGGAGCGGTGGTCGTACCAACGCAGGGGATAACGATTCGACTAAAGACGTCTCATGTCACGACGTCCACGGCGGCAGAACTCACGGCTCTACGTCGTGCACTAGAATTCATCTGTACTGAGAGGCCGAGGAAATGGGCTGTGTTTTCGGACTCGAAGGCGGCGTTGCAGTGCATACGGTCAGTTCTTAGGCGCGGATGCCACGAGCAGCTGACGTACGATGTAATCGTGCTTCACCACCACCTCCGAAAAAATGGCCACGAGATTGACTTTCAGTGGGTGCCCAGTCACTGCGGAATCAGCGGCAACGAGTCCGCAGATGGCGCAGCTCGCACTTCACATCAAGAAGCGAACATTATTTCAATTCCACTCTCAAGGACAGATGCTGCAATGCAGCTTCGGCACCTGGTACGCCGTCTCTCACTGGTTGAGTGGAACTCACCAAACATCAGACGAACGCGACTGTACCAGATAAACCCTCCCCTGCACCTCCGCCCTCCATCAGGACTTCCTCGACATGAGGCCTCGCTTCTTTGTCGACTTTGGCTGGGAGTTGCCTTCACAAAGGCATACTCCGCATTAATTGGAGCGATCGACAGTGCAACCTGCGAGATGTGCGACACCGACGAAACCCTGGACCATCTGCTGTGCCACTGTCCGCGATTCGTCGAGGAAAGGAAAACCCTTGCTGAGACGCTACGCCACCTTGACGATCGGCCACTTTCCTTACAGATGATACTCGAACACCGCCCTCATCGCTCGTCGGCCCACAAGGCACGGAAAGCACTTTTGCGCTTTTTGAAGATGACTGGTTTGCCCGAACGCCTTTGACAGTTGGACTTGTCCTACAACGTCTTTTTCATTATTCCCCTTCCTTCTCTCTCTCCCATCTTTCTATTTCCCCTTCCCATTCCCCCAGTGTAGGGTAGTCAACCGGACACCTTTCTGGTTAAACCTCCCTGCCTTTCTGTTTTCTCCTTCCCTCCCCCCCCCCCCTTACTCTCGGAATTTCTTGGCCCTGTATGGATACCGCCTGGTCGTTGGGATCATTGAATACCATCAGTCCGCATTTTGTTACACTAAATCCTAGTCCCAGAGCCTCGCCTTCCTTCCCGCATATATTCACCAGCCGTTGTATATCATCTCGACTGTCCGCGAATAAGACAATATCGTCAGCATAAAATAAACCCGGAAGCATCTGCTCAATCATCCCGCCGCCCTGTTTGTGTGACAGATTAAAACCAATGTTGCTACCTCCTAGCGCTTTTTCCATTCTAACCATGTACAGCATGAATAACAGCGGCGACAAAGGACATCCCTGTCTCAGCCCCTTGCTAATATCAACGTTCTCTCTGCTACTGATTCCTTCCCATTCTATGCAAACTGTATTTTCTCGATATATTTCTCTCAAGAGCTGTACACAATCGTCGCCTATGCCCATTCCTTCCAAAATTTCCCACAATATTTCCTGATTAACATTGTCATACGCTCCAGTGATGTCTAGAAACTTGTCCTGTAGCAGTGGCGCCGCTGCGGCGGCGCGGAGAACTAGGCTCGTAACGCCGGTTTCGGGCGACGTCGCAGGCCGCAGCACGTGCGTTTTTATCCAGCGGCCAGTGATGCCAACCTTAGGAATTTATCTCTACATCTAGGGTATTTTGGTGTCCTTCAGAGATATGGCGTCTTTGTCGTGAAATCTGTGAAATCTAGAGATTTTTGTGGGGCCTTAGAAATGTGGCGTGCGGGTCTTAATGAATGCGATTCTGTAGTAAATAAGCCTAAGAACAATAACTTTTGCTAGCCTGGTTGCTTCTCCAAGAGCGCTGCAAAGTTATAAGCTGGGATTGCTCGTACATTCCAACCTGTGCATGAACTGTCTTCGTATGTATTGCCAAAGTGCTGTCTTGTCATGTTGGCGAAATGTGCGCGCATGTCCAATGGCACCTTCCACGCCAGCATACGTCACGCAAGGTGAACCGAGTAGGGAGTTAGTAAAAGTGTATGATAAAAAACGCTTCGCCACATGGGAAGCTGATCAAAGTACAGAGGATTGCTGTCAACCAGTACAAGATCGAGGGTCCATGCATGGGAAGCTGATCTATGAGCTACCACCTGTGAGTAAAACGCTGCATTTCTACAGCCTATCATGCAAAACTAGTTGCAAATCGTAAACTAGAAAAATTACAGCATATCCACGGAGTGAATGATGATGAGTGGGTGAAGCTCGGGATGTTCATCGTAGATCGTGCTGAGTTCCGGATTAATTTAGTTAACGCACACGCTACGAATCCTCATGGTTCAACTATGCACAAGTGAAATCTCCCACCGGCACTTCATTGCAAGTCAAGATCCAGTGCTTATATATATATATATATATATATATATATATATATATATATATATATATATATATATATGGGTTGCCGGTGAACGCTTCTCCAACGCGAGCAGTCCGTATTTCTCAATCAAGAAACTCGCTAGGAGGCGCTGCCTGCGCCAACGTTGCACCAACGCCAACAGTTAAACAAAGAAAAGATAGGCGTTTATGCGGTTACAGAAACACACCTTAGAGACCTGGAAGAGCCACCAGATATTGACAGTTATGTTTGGGAAGGGTGCAACAGGATCATATCAGAAAGAAAAGGTGGGGGTGTTGGAATGCTTATTCATAGCGGAGCAAAATGGGAGAGAGTAAAACAAACGTGTTCAGAGCACCTCTGGGTTTCGGGCACGGTAGGTGGAAAGAAAACGTGGCTAGGTGTAGCTTACATGTGGACGGGAAATAACTGTAAGGAAAATAATCTGGAGATAAAGCATTGCATAAACACCGATATTAAAGAATTTGGTCATGGGGCCGAAATCATCCTCCTAGGGGATATGAATGCCCACATCCACGACCTTGACGGATATACAGACACCAATGGGAGGTTGCTCGATCTTTGCGAGCACCATAGTCTTGTGATAGTTAACACAGGGCCCAAGTGCGATGGACAGATCACGTGGGAGGTCAGAAACAGACAATCGAACATTGATTATTGTCTTATGACAGAAGGAATCTATGAAAAACTGAGAGAAATGAGAATAGACGAGGACGGGATGAACAGCTTGGGTAGTGATCATAAACGCATAACGTTACAACTGGGATATAAAACTGAAAATAATAACGTAGAGTCGAAGTTTGGCAGCTCGTATTTAAATGACAAACAAATAAAAAATATAGCCGCAAGAGTAGAGGAAGAAGTAGGCAAAATACGAGGCAAGGACTGGGGGTATAATGAGCTAGTTCATGCAATGACGAAAGAAATAAGTAAAGAGAAGAAAACTGTTTGCTGGAAAGGAAAGAGAACGCCAAAAAGATGGTGGAACAAGGAAATCCGGGAAGCGATCGAAAAGCGACGTAAAGCATCAAGGGAGCACAGGCAGGCAAAAAGGGAGAAGCGGCCGCAAGTCGAAGTCACGGAAAGATGGGATATATATTTAGAGAAAAAATCTATTGTACAGAAATTGGTCGAGGCAAAAATTAAAGGTGAAAGCGAACGCTGGGTGACAGAAATTCATGACAAAAGGAAGGCCGCGCCTAGGATATTTTGGAACCACATAAAAGCGCTAGGTAAAAAGTCTGCCACATTGCAACAGCATATTGTTGATGAAAGAGGAAATCAATTGGAAGGGTACGAAGCGTTGGGTTACATACAGGAGGTAACAGCCGGTTCGTTTAAAAAGATCGTCCAAGAGATTCCCCCAGTGGATAAAACCATGACGGATAACGAAACTAAGGAAGAGCTAGAACTTGAGAATTTCAACTGGAAAAAGGCCGAAGGAAAAATTCCAAAGCGCACTGCCCTGGGTTTAGATGGGGTCCCCGTTAGCCTCATTAACGAATTAGGACAGAACACTAAAGAAGCACTATTGAAAGCCGTAGAAAAATGCTTACAGAAGAGGCAAATACCGGACAGTTGGCGAAAAAGCAGAATGAACTTAATCTATAAAGGCAAGGGGGAAAAGAACAACATTCGCTCGTATAGACCGCTAACCATTACATCGGTACTATACAGGATGGCTATGCAAGCAGTAAAATTAAAAATAGAAGCCTGGGCAGAACGTAATAATATTTTGGGAGAACTTCAGAATGGATTTCGAGTAGACAGGCGTTTAGACGATAACCTATTTGTTCTTACTCAGTGTATAGAAATATCTAAAATAGAAAGGAGGCCGTTGTATGTGGCTTTTCTAGACATCACTGGGGCGTATGACAATGTTAATCAGGAAATATTGTGGGAAATTTTGGAAGGAATGGGCATAGGCGACGATTGTGTACAGCTTTTGAGGGAAATATATCGAGAAAATACAGTTTGCATAGAATGGGAAGGAATCAGTAGCAGAAAGAACGTTGATATTAGCAAGGGGCTGAGACAGGGATGTCCTTTGTCGCCGCTGTTATTCATGCTGTACATGGTTAGAATGGAAAAAGCGCTAGGAGATAGCAACATTGGTTTTAATCTGTCACACAAACAGGGCGGCGTGATGATTGAGCAGATGCTTCCGGGTTTATTTTATGCTGACGATATTGTCTTATTCGCGGACAGTCGAGATGATATACAACGGCTGGTGAATATATGCGGGAAGGAAGGCGAGGCTCTAGGACTAGGATTTAGTGTAACAAAATGCGGATTGATGGTATTCAATGATCCCAACGACCAGGCGGCCTTGGCAGCAAAGGGAAAAAGGAACGCAGCAATAATGAAGCACAGAGCGTTATGGGGACACAATAGGTACGAGGTGCTTAGGGGTCTGTGGAAAGGGGTAATGGTACCGGGGCTTACATTTGGGAACTCAGTGGTGTGCATGAGGCCAGAGATACAATCAGGAATGGATGTGAATCAAAGAACTGTGGGACGCCTCGCGTTGGGTGCTCACGGGAAAACGACAAACGAGGCTGTAAAGGGCGATATGGGATGGGCGAGTTTTGAGGCAAGGGAAGCGCAGAGCAAAATAAGGTTTGAAGAAAGGCTAAGGAATATGAAAGAGAGTAGGTGGGCAGTGAAGGTGTTCCGCTATTTATATAGAAAGAGCGTTGACACGCAGTGGAGAAAGAGAACTAGGAGGCTCACCAGTAAATATACGGCTGTAAGAGAACTGACAACAAAGAGCGTAAAGGGAAAAGTCAGAGAGGCGGAGAAGATTTACTGGAGAGCAGCGATGGAAAAAAAGCCGACTCTGAATAACTACCGAGAGGGCAAAAACGAAATAAAGAGGGAGGCATTTTATGATAATTCAAGAGGAAGCGCTTTATTGTTTGAAGCGAGATCGGGCTGCCTTAGAACGCGTATTTATAAAGCGAAATTCAGTAAAGAAGAAGAAAAATGCACATGCTGTGAGGAAGATAGGGAAACGACGGAGCATGTTCTGATTGAATGCGGAAATATCCGCCCAGGTGTACGTTTGGGCACCACCCTACAGGAAGCCTTGGGTTTTAGGGCGAACAACGGGAAGCTGAACATAGCCGCGACTGAAATAAGTAAGAGACGGTTAGAATACTGGTGGCAGAAAACTAGAGAGAACGGACAAAAATAATTATAGAGAAAAATAAGGACCTTAATTCTGCCATAAGGGGCAGGGAACTGGGCTATGAATTTCCGTTTTTTCTATAGTATGATCGATTTGATTGGAGTAAATTTAAAAGGCATGAGGAAAATTTAAAGAGAGAGAGAAAAAAAAGTGCTTAAATCTTCTTACGAGCCTGGTGGCGCACATGTCACCGCCCCGCTACAAAGGGGACGCTCATAGCATCCATCCATCCATCCATTGTCTCTCGCGGGTGAGGGCGCGTTCTCCTTCTTTGCGAGCTGGTACAGCGTTCCTCTAAGAAAGAGCGTTTCCATAGCCAACGCGCGCCTTTCTCTCTCTCTCGCTCTCTCACAAGACAGCAGAGGTACGCGCCGGGAGGCATGCGGGTTACGCCTGACGACTGACGCGTGACAAGGTTAGACTAAGAGGAGCTTCGCCCCTAAAAGCAACGGCCACCACGGAAAAGAGCACACATCTTTGTCGGCTAGCTCTCACACGAAGGCACTGTATGTAGACCTGTTATAGGCCTCGTGCGCTCCTGTTTCGAATCGTGCGTGCAGCGCCGCCACTAGCGGCGGCCGCCTGAAAAAACTGCGAGTTCTCTTCTCACAGCCGGCCATGCCAAAGCAACGCGAGCGTGCGCAAGCGGCAGGGATATTTTACATCTACGCTCTGTCGCGTATATGGATTCTGTAGTAACACTATCATCATCATCATCATCAGCAGCAGCAGCAGCAGCAGCAGCAGCAGCCTGTTTAGGTCCACTGCAGGACGAAGGCCTCTCCCAACGATTTCCAATCCACCCTATCCTGAGCGAGTTGGTTCCACTTCATGCCCGCAAACTTTTTAATTTCATCGCTCCATCTAACCTTTTGCCTACCTCTGTTGCGTTTTCCCTCTCGTGGTATCCATTCCGTCGCTCTTACTGTCCACCTATTATCCTTCCTCCTCATGACATGTCCTGCCCAGGTCCACTTCTTTCTTTTAATTGATAAGATAATATCGGCTACTCCTGTCTTTTCTCTGATCCATTCCGCTCGTTTTTTATCTCTTAGCGTTACCCCTATCATTTTCCTTTCCATTGCACGTTGCGTGCTCCTTAGTTTCATCTCTACTTTTTTCGTTATTCTCCATGTTTCCGCACCGTACGTTAGTACTGGGAGAATGCAGTGATTTAATACTTTTCGCTTTAATGAGAGCGGTAAGTTTCCGGTCATGATTTCGTAATGCCTTCCGAATGCGCTCCAGCCCAGCCTTATTCTACGGAGAATTTCGTTTTCCTGGGTAGGAGTTCCTGATATTAACTGTCCCAGATATACATATTCGTTTAAACATTGTAAGGGTTCATTGTTGATTTTAAATTCCTGTTCCTTAGCTAAGCTATTGAGCATAACTTTGGTCTTTTGCCTATTCATTTTTAATCCAATTTTAATGCTTTCCCTGTTTAGGCCATCAATCATGTTTTGTAATTCGTCACCATCATTGCTAAAGAGCACAATGTCGTCTGCAAATCTTAAATTGTTTAGATATTCTCCGTCTATTCGAATGCCCTTTTCTTCCCAGTCTAGACGTTTAAAGACTTCCTCTAAACATGCAGTGAATAGCATCGGGGATATTGTATCTCCCTGTCTCACTATCAGGAAGGTACCAACGATGGAATTTTGTCCGTTTCCCTGTAAATGAAACGATTTGATTGGTTTGCAACCGCTGGGCGCGCGCAGTGAAGCTGCCGCTCGTTGCTAAATATCTTTTTACATGCTCGGAGTTCTATTTGTCACTCGAATGGCACCAACAGGATCAGGTGCTTTAGTCGCGCAGATCTCTGCAAATTTAATGTGCGACATCCGCGAATTGCATAGATAGTTCTGACTCTCATGATCGGTTGGTCGTGAGACGACCTACAGGCGAAAAAAACACATTTTAACATATTCAAAGCAACGATTTCGCGCAGTCTAAAAACTTGGACCATCTCCCCGAAGGGAACCCTGATGGGATGCGAAGCAGCAGCGTTGCGCACGGGTGGCGTCACGGGTTGAACGGCGCTAACGCGGGTGCTGGAAGAACAGTTTGAAGCGAAACTCGGTGTAGCGTTTACTGGTGTAAACGTTTGTTTGAAACGCAGACACGGGAGGCGAGCGGGCGTTGGAGCCGGCAGCTGCGGGCGCTCCGGCGGGTGAGGGAGAGAGTGACGTACGCGCGCACCTGCGAGGGAAGCGTGCGAGGGGAGCGTGACGTCAACGCCCAGCTGCGGCGTGACCTACTTGGCACCGCTCTAACACCTGCGCCGAGGGAAGCGCGTTGCCTCGATTGTGGACTCGGAGGGACAGCGTTACACAGGCTAGTCAAAGAGCTGCTTCGCATCTAAAACACGATCGGGGATATTTCGCTTTGTGATCATGCGTGCGAACGTAGCATATGTCGATTGCTTGTTCCAAGTGCACGGAATTAAAGGAGTACTGACACGAATTTTTGACATTCTCCTATTATTGCTGTAAATGAAAGCACTGGCGTGGAGAACCCCAAAAACAGTATGATGGTGACTCGCAAGGCAATGAATATATTTTTAATACGGTGTCCTTAAAAGCCCACTTTCGGTTTCGATTTCGAGGGGGCGGTTTCCTAGTGACGTATCAACATCGTCGGACGAAGTTTGAGTCACGTAGGGACAGAAATTCGTGATAGTGCCGCTGCAACTCTGTCGTCTGTGGTCAATTACACGCGGGGAACGCAAACAACGACAATTTTACGGTCGTCCAGTGACTCTGACAGCGATTTCGGCGCTTTTTTTAGACTGTGCTCATACGTCATCGTAGTGTCCATGGCACTGGGGCTGGCGTGCAGTGCTCGTCGAAGAAAACTTTAAATCCAAACTAAAATATTTTGTACGTGTTTCCTGGCTTCCGTGTGCGGAGGGTGTTAACAATACATGGCTAGAAAACGAAAAATGTACATCTTGAGCCGCCGAAAAATCGTGTCAGTACTTCTTAAGGTACGTAGGATATGCCGTCGTATTGGCGTACACGGTCAGCGCCACGGAGATGCGATAAGTTTGCACAATTTTTCCTTAATTGTGCAGCTGACAACGAGTCGGCGAAAAGGGTGTCTATGCGTTCACAGAAGTGCCTGTTTACATGCAAATCATAGAACAAAACCTACCTGTTCGTCTACGGAGGACTAGGACGGCGCATAGGAAATCATTCGAAGCACCGCACGACAGCTATAGCGTGCTGATTTGACGCGTTAACAGTGCTATAAAGCGAGAAGGCCATTGCTACGTGAGGTCTCCACGTTTTATTTTTTATTTTTTTTATTATTTAAGGCGGCTGATAAAAAGCAACCAGCCAAGCTTTGTGGTAGCGCACACCGACCACGAAACTAGCGAGATCGCTAGGTTACCGTTAGATTAATTTTCTGAATTCAAGCTTTACAAAACACGCAGATGAAATACACCAAGGAAAGTTTAATGTGAGTTTCTAAACGCACGCCGCAATCCACGTTCGTCTGCGCTAAAGCCCCTCCATCGCGTCTACTGCGGAAAACGTATGGAGGGGCTTTAGTCTGCGCTATGCGCTGACCGATTTCTAACGGATCGACGGCACTGAGCAGTTCTCGCAGTATGTGTGATTATAACGGCGTATAAGCAGAGAACACCTATATACCCGTTTTAGAGAACGGAAACTGTACCTTCCACTGTAGAACACAAATAAGAGTAGCGGCGGCGTAGTGAAGTGCATTAGGGCGAACGGAGATGGCGCTGCAAGTACTATCATCATCATCGGCGAAAGCCCCGTTTTTGCTGGTTCGCGTCCTGCTGTAGCCCCCCCTCCCTCCTATATTTAGCCCCGCTGTAGTATTTTGCTTATTCCTCTCGCTAAACGGCAGCTCGCGTGTGTACTTTTCGTACACAGGTACTGTAGCTTATCGCCAGGTGACCAAACAGGCCTCGACTGGCAAAAACAACGTCAATCAAGTAAGGTTTGCATCGTTTATTGCGGCACCACAGCTGGTACAAACAACGTACAGTACAGTGCACACATGGGCCAACACTTTGCAGTCGCGTCCAAACAAAACACATACATACTGAGTGCGCTCCAACTTGTGCATAAACACGCTAAACGCTGACAAAATATGCATGGATAAACGGGATACCAGAGTGATCGAACGAATGTTGCTCTCTCATTGCGTTGCGCCGTCCCATTCAGTTAGCGTTGATTTTCAGACAGCGAGCGCGGGTAAATCCACGATGCAGAATCAGAAACGTGCGCAACGTTGGCAGATGTCACAGTAACACCGATTTAGCTTCGCTTAGTTAACGTTACCGAAACGATCGCGGATGCACCGTCTCTGTATAAAGATAAATGAATGAGTTACAAACAAGAAGCGTCGCGCTGTGCCGAATAGGATAGGCACGAATTTCAACTATCAGCTGTGAACCCATACCGTAGGTGTGTAGGTAATGGGCGAAAAAAAAATATTTCACTTTTGTTTCAAGCGCTAACTGCGATACAGCGTCTATGAATCCACCAAATCTTCAAAAACAATTTTCGCAGCACTGCACATTCAATAGCAAGAAAGAAAACTTGGTTATGTGTTGAACTGTTTGTTACCCAGTAAATAAATGTAATTAGAGCATAATTCAATGTAAGTTTCTCCTAAGGCCAGTCAGCTTTTATCTTTGTCATAAAATTAATCAGAAGCAGACTTGAAACGCGAGTGCAGTTTGTTATTGGCTAAGTTCATTATGAGCCAACGAAAATCATATTTTTGATGTCGCTCCCTGAACATCCCACGTCAAACCACTCTTAAAATATGGTAATGCCTTCACAAAATTGTCTGCACGAGTACACAGCACACTGTAGCAAACTGATGACCCACTGAATACATCAATTCATCCAAAGCTGTCTTTCTTGCACTTTCTTAGCCGCTTGTCCATTGAACTGCCAAAGAACAAGTTGCCGAAAACAAGTGCACAATTGTGTACACTGTCGCTAAATGGGTTATTATGGTTCAGTTATGCAGTTCGTGTAGAGCGAGAATGCTATGGCACCAATGACCGCACCAATAAGCTCAAGTGTGCTGTGAAGGCGGTATAATCGACAGCAGATATTCTACAATGCATGAACAAAATATGAATACTATAGACCTATTCCATGTTGGTAAACAGTGGTAGGCACCGGCGATATAACAGGGGCTTGTGTCGACGTCGCGGCGCGGAGGCCCCGCCCACCGCTTGCCGCGGCCCCGCACGGTCGCGCCACCGCCGCCGGCGAAGCGTGTGCGAAAGCTGCCTCCGAGCACGGGGCGTCGGAGCGCCGACGGCGTGTTTACAACAGTTTGCGAGGAGCAGCCGCGTGAGATGAAGTCGCGTTAGCGCTGTAGGAAGCGTTCAATGAATGTGGAAAAGAATGTGCCGACGCCCAACTATGACAAGATGTGAGAAACTGATTGAAAGGATAAGCACCTTGCCACATGATGCGAATGATCGCGAGCTATCACGTCGGCATCGCTTCATGCGTATGCTTTAATTCGGTAACTAGCGCAAGGATGAACCACTTGCAACAGCGAGACTTGTTTAAATACGACTTGAAGATTCCTCAGCTAAAATACTGTTTCGGACTAAAGCCTCTAATCCCTGCACGAAATCCTTGCGCAAAAACAAATGTAACGGAATAGGTACTCAAGCATGCGATATTGGTGACGCTCTAACCTATGTAAATACGGCTGTGATAACGCACACACACAAGAAAAAACAATAACGTGCCAAGGACAAGGCCCTCAAATAACCACCAGCAAGGCGCATAACCGCGGCTAGCGGCTCCTGCCCATACGCTCAGTTCCGATCGTGAAGGCGTGAATTCCTGTAACGACGCGGCAAATTCCAAGCGTGTAGTTAATAATTCGAGCAGTCTGGCAATCGAAAAAAAAAGAACAATTTAAAGCGCATCATAACCACTACAGCATTGCCAAAGACACTTCTCGTGTGTATGGTATCGCAGCAAGCTATTTGCAAAAGCGTCGCTGTAATCGTCCTTCCGCTCACGGCTACGTGAAATAAGCTCTTATATATTTGTCTCATTTGAGTGAATGAAATTCTTATGACGTATTTATAGCTTCCCCACTTCACTAATACACGGCGACCGCGATTACTTCTACACATCGAGCTAAGCTAACGTCGTGTGCGCTTTGCAGTAAGCGTGATCGCTCTGTGTCCGCACTTTGGTTATGCCAAGAAACATGGTGTCGATCATTACACTTGACAAACTTGTGACAATGCTATTTCTCTCAAATGAAACAAGCCGCACTAACGCTAAATAATTACACATATGCTTAGTCGTGACGAAAATGTTTGGTGCATAACCGATGCGCCAAACAGCCGGCATTACAGGTTCGTCCCTTTCCTTAAGACAGAAATAAGCAGGAAACCGATAAAAACCTATCGCACATATCTTGCGCGTTGCTGAGCAACTAACCCACGGCACAGGTCATCGGTCAACACTTTTTTCTTCATTTCACGGCGGTGAGAAGCGCCCGCACCAGCGAAAACGCAGCGGCTGCTACGGTAGGCGCGCCGGCGGATGCCTACCATGCGAAACCAAAACTCCCGACGACAGCGCCACCGCATCTGCGTGACGTAGGCCCGGTGGAATAGGTCTATAGAAAGACAGAGATGCTAGGATAATTCAGGCTGATTTACAGAGGCATAATTATGGGCAGATTAGCTTCAGGAATACATTAAATATCTAGGTTGATGTATGCGGCAAAGAATCACTCAGCCATGAGCACAATGTCTGTGATGCATAGACATGTCAACAGAAATTATGCACTCTCGTACAAACACACACATGCACACAAATTGAAGTGGAGGAACATTACGTGAATGTATGACAGTGCCGGAAAAAATAAAGATCATGCTTATTGTACATGTGCTTGTTGTTGTTGGATTATTCACTTTTTAAACTTGTGCTTCGAAAATAAACCGTATTCTTGCTAATTGTAGAACCTCGACATCAAAGTATCGATAATGTTGCACTGTAGCTGCACATGTGTTGTATGTACACTCAACAGCAAAAGTTTGCGGGATAAAAAACTTCGTAAACGCCTATATTACCGCTTAGCCTCTGATCATAGCCTCGAATTAAATGTTTCAATGGGTAGAGGTTGTTGCGATGTACAAACAAATTAGAGGCTGTGTTATGAGGCTAAGCCATAATGCACTTTTGCGACTTTTGCATCCAGCAAAGTTTTGCTGTTGATTGTGGCCCCTTTAATATCTTCGATTTCCTAGGGTTTGTTTGCGGCAACATTGTGAAGTCTTTACATAGGCAGTGCAGTATGACAGTGCAAAGCACACCAAAAAAAAAAAAGAAAAGGGGTGGCATGTTAATGGCCGTCACAGCCACCTGAAGTAGGCATGCTCAGCCACAAATTATGGATATTTCTGTGCTATATAAAAAGAAAATGAGCAAATCCCTTGAACACAATTTGGCCTATAACTAAATATCATTTACACTCATGTGCTGCAACTAGTGCTTGCAAAACTTAATATCTATTGTTTTGTAGCTGTTTACAACTTAATAAAATGTGTTGTATATATATTCAAAGGCTAATTGAACTGACGAGCTTGTCGAAGCTACGGCATTCTTTGTTTTTTTGTAGACTGTTACAATTCAATGCCTTAAGAAAAAAGAACGTTTCGGACAAACTTTGTAAACCATATCATAAAGTATGACTAAATGCCGGAATAATGTCCGTTCACTGCCCTGATGTTTGTTTGGCTGTAATATGGCTAATAATACCTGGAACTTTACATGCCCAAACTTTTTGGATTGACGTTGATAATGTGGGACACAACTAAGTAGCGTAGGAACCACTCATGCATTCCCTTGTGTTGCCTGTGGTTTCTTTGTGCTAATTAGTTTTGCCTCAAATCAGTATGTATCTACTAGCCCAACTATCATCCTTAATGGTGCAATCTGGGGCCTCTTGAGACGTACGTAAACCTAAATACATGGGGTGATGTTGCATTTAGCCGCCATAGAAATGCGACCACCATGGCCTTGAATCAAATGCGTATTGTCAGACTTAAAAGTCTGACGTGATGTAACTATTGTATAGAGCTTGTGTTAAATTTCATCATTGTTGTACTGTAGACACAATGGACACCTGAAACCTATGGACAACAACTACTGGTAACATATTTCCATGGCATGCCTACCAAGTACAAATTACAACATCACAAAGATGAAGTTTGAGGTGACCTGCTGTAGTAGATGTTCAGTTGTTCCACTGTGCTTGCAGGTTGCGTTTTCGAGGGCAGTTAACCTGATGTTGCATGGCAGCCCTGAAAAATAAAAGAACAAAAAAGAGAAAGTTATGAAATCATCATGCATTCAGAAACATAATGTATGAAGACAAAATGTTGTAGCAGTATACAAAGCGAGCGAGTAAACTGCAGCATGTTATGCATGTATGAATATATACCTTGTAAGGCTTGTGCTCTAATGTAGGATGTGCCTTGCCCATGGTGTCGAGGTGCGTCCACAAGGAATGTTGACTGCAGGCGTCAGCCAGGAGGCTGGGACAGAAAAAGAATATATCCATGATTAAAATGTCGGTTTCTATGTGACACTAAATGAAAGCAAGCCTATAAGTGAAACTGCTGTCACAAGATAAACAACAAGGCAACAAGGAGATCCCCAGCTTTGCTGTTTACTCAGATTTCACAACATGGAACTAGCTTTAGTTTTCTCTCTCTCTCTCAGGCACTTTATTTTTAATTTTTTTAATGTGAATGTAGCAATCTTGATAACACACTTTGTACTAATACATGGTGAGTTACGGACGTGCGTGCGGGGGCGATAGAAGTGTATTCGAACACGTCCAGGCTGCATTATAAACTTCAGAAATGCATTTCTATTGACTCAGCAGCTCGCTCCTGCGTGAAGCCACGTCGCTCAAGAGAACGCGGATTCCGTCGGTGGAGGGATATGAGACGTTGAAAATTTTCGAGTTGCTGTGTGTCGCTTGACTGTCGCAAAAACAAAACCAACCGTAATAAACAAAAGCAATGGGTTTGTACTTACCGGTCCATGCACGCTGGGGCTTCAAACGAACTTCGTTGCTTTGAAGGACGAGGCGCAGGGGAAAGCGCTCTGGGGAAGCATTTCAACGTGCTTTGAACGAACAAGAACAGCAAGCCGAGATCACCTACAAGAGCAATCCTTGGTTTCACGAAATATTTACAGCAAAACGAAACACCGCGAGCTTGCGTCACTGCCCGAACGCGTTGAAACGGTTAACGTGACTCCTGCCGCCGCGTAGTTTGAATTAAAAAAAACGAGCATGACTTAGTATCGATGTCGGTAGACTGCTGAATCAGCCGAAGCAAAAAATATTTAGTGCAATGAGGATGGCGTAGTATCTCAAAGGCACGCTCACTATAAGCAGCAGTTTGTTGTATGCAAGTGTAATATCAGGCAAAGAAAAAGTCTTCGCCTTGTTCAAAATATTCTGCATCGAAATTAGGCACCGATGCGGGCGCCCCTACATAAAAGTGCAATAGGGCGAATGGCGGCCTCCATAGCGCGAGCTAAGAGAGGGGTCAGTAGATCCACTCCCCGCGGTTGAAGCTGGAACGCGCCGCGGTTGATTTTCTCGCCATCTATGGCGATTTGTAGCATATCGAGCTTTCACCCCCCCTGGTATAAGTCACCCCCGCGAGCCAGACTGCTCCTTCTAAACTATCGTCAACGTTGGCGATCTGCCTGTAGCAGCAAAACAGTAAACGGGGCTCGCCTTTCGGTGCAACTTCGAGCTATGCTTCGGAGAGCGAATGCATGGCCTCCAAGATTTGCGCGCGCCAGGAACTCGCAGATAATGCCCATCCTGGCCGCTGTGGACATTCCTCCACGGACATTAAGGTCCCTCCATAATTTATTGAGGGACTTTAAGAGAGCGGTGACGCCGCCAAACGAGCGCACTAGGCCTATAATGTGGAAGAAAGAGCGGAAATTGCTCTTAATGAGCTAATTTCTCCCTCCGAAAATTTAGAACAAAGCAGTCAAAGAATGAATTGCCTTTAGACTTTTTAAATGCCAATTAGCCAAATTAACCACATAAAAAATGCTTTCTAGGGATTTTTTGTAGAATGTAGAGATTTATAGAGGCTCAATCTAGGGTAAAAGCGGTGACTTGGGTTGGCATCACTGCCAGCAGCCGTGCCACCGTGCGTCAAGTATGGCGTGCCTCCAAGGTGTGCGCGTGCTGCCTTCGCTTTTGCGTAAGTTCCACTCCTCACAGGTATGGCATGTTTGAGTAAACAGCTGCTTATTCTTTATTTTAGGTACCATTGCAAGTGCAGGCTTTAGCCATGCCTTTACATCTGCGACCAAAGGCGCCACCGGCAGCCTGCAATTTCTCCGATCGTTCGCAACGGTGCTCCCTGCTCGCACTCTGGACTCCTCGTTCTCAGCATCGTTACAGCCACCGAAACCTCTGATTGTTTCACGCGGATTTATTCTGGCAAGGTGTGACTCTTCTCTTTTGTTATGGCGATCGATGAACCGTGCCTCAGTTTTTTTTTTTTTTTTTCGTGCAGAAACTGGTGCATCTACTAAAACCTTGCTCATGTGCCGTCTCGCATGCAGAAACTGTTCGTTTCAGCGAGTGCAAACAGGAAAGAAAGAAAAAAAAGACGCTATGCATGCTCTTGTAGAATGACATACGATTACTTAGTGTGCGCGCTACCTTTCGTGTAACTGTGCTACGCCTGTACAGGCGTTGGTATTCACCCGGCAGCTGGGAGAACTGGCTAGCGCGAGGCGTGCTCATGCTGAAGTGCTTGCACTGCAGACACGCTTCGTCATTTGTCTTCTGAAACGCGAGTTTTTCTATGGAACCTTTACTATAAATTTTGCGTTCAGCACAAGGAACCTCATGTCATGACGATGGAGAGCTTTGTGAACTTTTTTGTTCGTAGCTAGAATCTCCAGCGCTTTTTGGAACTTTGCTTACCCCATCTGCGCCTCAATATGTAGCTACGATCCCCGTTTCTTGGCTTTAATATCTGTTATACACTTTGCATGTGCCTTTGGTCATTTTTCCAATCGTAATTATGTACGCTTAAGTGTAAGTGCACAAAAGCCCCAAACATAAATGTTGGTTCTTTTTGCGAAACGTTGCAGGTATGTATAAAAAATGCACTTGGCCGTAACTCCTGTGTATAGCATTGCAACTGCAGTATAGTATGCGAGCTGAAACTCTTTTATCTCATTGAAAATTGATCAAATTCTGCAAGTGTGCCTTTTGCTTTTATTTTATGATAGGTGCCAAAGGCAGCTAGGAAAGGGAAGATGCCATCATCAGGCTGTGTGTGCGCAATTGGATATTTTTAAAGCTTGGCTGAACTGAAACACTCTGCATACAAAGTAGACAACAACTAGACCTTGGAATTTCGGTTTAGTGGCTGCGAGAAAAATAGGATACTGTTAGGCCATCGAATTTCGATCGCTTAGCGTATATGTATGATTTGAGCTGCAGTGACTGTCACGCCTACTAGACACTAAATTGCCAGTATTGTGTGACCTGCTTTCTTAGTATGCTTAGCTCTGTGGCTTTTTTGCAAATGGTGTGCTGAAAATTAACGTGGCACTCCATAAATGTTTCAGAGGGTTCCCGACAAATGGGCACCGCAGGTGCCCACTTGGTAACCATGACCCTGAGAACTAGGCATAAATGTGTTCACGAAGTTTCACATTTTTCTTCTAGCGTGAGACTAAATGTAGGCAGTTAAAAGAGCACGTTTCAATAGAATAGATAATGGCCTGTTTGAAAATTTAGATTCCTTTGCTCGCATAACTGCAAAGAGTTCTGATGTATAGGCTTTCAAAGTTGAATTACGAGCATAGAGTGCCTTTTGTCAGTTTCACATTATTTTTATTCCCAGCATGTAGAGAGAGAGAGAGAGAAAGCTCTTTATTGAAAAGCAGAACGTTTAGCCAACGTGAAGTTCGCCTACTTGCTATTCTGCAGCGTGTAGCAGTTTCCATAATATGTACTCTTGTATCAAGCAGCTTTTACCGTGTCGATATCAGACACCCTCGTATTTTCGTATGTGCTAAATGGTTTTCTGGTCATCTAAATGCCCACGAACATTAGTTTAGTGTAACTAGGTGCTCATATTAACACTGGCCGCAGTGTCCGCTCATGAGCATGAATCCCGTTCCAGCGGACAAGGTCTATTTAAGACCGAAGCGATACTTTGCTTGTTTCCCTACTAAATTCTGCTTCATATTCACGTCGCATGCTTTATTGCCCTAGTGTTTAGGTCTGAAGAATATGTATATCGTCAAAGGTGCAACAAGTGTGAAATAAAGGTCAGAATAAGCAATCAGAAACACTAACCAGTGGCTGAGAAGCTAGCAGATGCCAGACTTCTGGGATGAGCCTTCACACTTCCGGTAACCGTGCGCATACCTGCATGTGACAGCAGCGAAGCGGCATCCAGAACCCCCCAGTGAAGATCAGTGGTTTTTCTAACTGGTAGAGAGGTACCCTAACCTGGCTCCCGGTGCCTCCATTCTTGTGAAGGAGGCCTCCTTTCCACTCTCTTCTTTCACTCCCCTTCCACAGCGAGTGCTTCAGACAGTTACCATGCGCTCCGAATTTTGGTTCCAAAGAATCGCTGTTTCTAAGGCTGTAGACAGCACCGCATATTAGCTCGTTATAGGAGTGTGTGCCATATGCTAATGAGGATAATTAGGTGTATGCAAATATTTGAATGTTTTGAATATTTATCGAGTATTACATTTTCAGTATTCATATTCAATTCGAAAACCAGGTATTTGAAATTTTTGAATACTCCGAAATATTGAATATGCAGTCCGCTCAATATGCCAAAAATTATTTATCTTTTGCGTCAGCACAAGGTGTAGAGACCGAAAATGCATATGCTGGTAAGGATCGGTAGTGCAAGGTAGTGGCCAACAACGAGCGCGCCAGTCTGTCCAGCTTGTCATTGCTGGCATGCACTGTCACGATAAGCACCTTCAACTACATGGTTGGCAGCTTTGTTGGAGAGCATGTATCTGTGCTAGGTGTACTGCAGATTTTTAACATAGGCAATCAAAAGCTGCTGCCCTGCCATTCACAGCCGCACCCTTGTGCACGAAGCTCTTCAGAATGAATTGCAGGGGCCTGGTCATGTGGAAACACTTGTGGGATCTCGCCCCAGCGGGGGCAGAAACGAAAACAACTCCTTGCTTTTAGGTTTTCAACGAGATTGATCTTTATTGTCCAGACGTTGCATGTGGGAGGCGGCGCATGGCCACAGCACGTCGGAGAGAAGGGCTTAGAGTGTTTGATGCACCAGCCCATTCCTCTCCCTCACCAGAGTGCTGCCATTGGTAGCCAAAGTACAATAGAACACCTGGGTGTGTAGGGGAGCCGTACACACCCTGCCTTCCCACTTCCTGGAAAAAGGGACCGGGCATTGACGACTGGCCACATACCATACTAATATTCATTAATGATAGCCTTTAGTATTTCTCATCACTTGCTTTTTGCTACGACATCCATACAGTTATGATATGACAAGCTAGTCGAGGTAGTAATATGTTTTGCATTGATTGTTTATTCGTGTATTTTCTTAATTATGTGGTAAACAAAATATTATTATTGAAGGCTCATTTGGATTTTGATACTCGATTTGAGATTCAGAACTAGATATTTATATTTTAAAAAATGTGATATTCATATAGGTACACTTGATGATAATCTGTACTGGCATCTCGTTTGAAGCAGGGCGGCGACAAGTAGCTACTGAGCAGATGCTACTTCATCGACAGTAGTGTGAGCTTAGCTGTCAGTTCTCTTCCACCATCTTTTATGGCTGCTTGAGATTTTTTTTTCTCTTATTTTTCCACTATAACAATTTTTGAAGTCACAAGCAGTGACTGTTTTTCTCTCTTGGTGCTGTAGCTTTGTTGTGTTTGCAAGGTCACCTATTTGCATATTCAACAGAAAAGCTCTTTCCAAAATGAAGACTTCTCTGAAAGTTGTTTCAGTTTTCTCAGAACATTCTTAAGCATTCAGACAATTTAGTGGCCATGGCGTGCCCCATCATCAACCGTTCTCTACCACAAGCCATTGGGAAGGCAAACCATTCACTGTAACTTTCACTCTTATATTGTTCACAAAGTGTGTCAATGTGTTTGGTTGTCCCTTTCCCTTAAATAGAAGTGGTAAGCGGAAAGGTGCAGGGAACAAGGCATATGTTGTTAGCTTAGTCCAGGTGCCGCTGTGGCAGTGCCACTTGACAACTGGTGAAGGAAACTGCTTTTCGATCGTTGCACATGCATGTGGTGTTAATGAAGAATATTACAAAATTTCTTCGTGAACAGAAGTGGGCTCTGGGTGTTTTCTTTCTTTGCTTTAGTGAACAGTTCTGAGAGTAGCCTTTTGTATTGTTGCTGCCATTTTTTTTTCTTTTTGACTGAAATCTGTGCTAGGAAAGCCTGTGCAGATAACGAAAATTTAGTTCATTCCGAAGTTGCTATATGTAGTGCCACCCTGGTGTGTAGTCCACAGTGTAGATAAAAGTGAACCAAGGTCATCACAATGAACTATAGTAAAGACAGTGCCATGAACACTCCATCCACATTACTATAGATGCCAGTGCTCTCTTTGTTACTATAAAACACTTATTTACAGTGAAGTCGGTGTTCGTGCCATAGTAAAAATGCAGTGGGCTGCACATTCTGTTCCCAGCATTTGGAGGTAAATGCTAAAGAACTTAGAAAAAACAGTGCAGATGTACAGAGATGAAAAAAAGAACACAGGACAAGCGCTCATTCTGTGTTCTGTGTTTTTATCTCTGTTCATTTACACTTTTCCGTGAGTGAACCATTAACCAGCTTACCCAAATCAAAAGTTTACTCAAGGCAAGGACGTTTTCAGTTTTCTTAAATTCATGTAATACATATGCATCATACTGCATTGTTATTGCACAAGGGATGAGAACTGAAAAAGTTCTTTAGTTGGTATACCCGCCAACTATTTGTATACCTGCCAACTATTTTCCCAGGTTGGCAAATCCTTGAACCATATGTCATGGCTAAGCAACAGTACTAGTGTTGAATGAGCAACATTAGCACAAGGCTACATAGTCTTACCAATTCGTCACATTGAAATATTTAAAGGAGTACTAACCTGAATATTGGTGCATATTGGTGCTAGAAATTAAAACACTGGTCTAAAGAACCTGAAAGAGTATCGTGGTGCCTGGGAATGTATTGAATATATCTTTAATTCTGCTGCAATGCAAGCCCACTTTTGGTTTCATTATTGACTGGGTGTTTTCATTGTGATGTGCCAGCATAGTCTGATGTAGATGCCTCACATGGGAAGACATAACGTACTAGCAGTACCTCTGTCAGCTTCTATCAGTTGCACATGGTTAAACTGCCATCCAGCATTGCCATAGCACTTTCGGAGATTTAAGTGACTGTGTTCACTCACGATATTGTCAATTGCAGTGGGGCTCACTTGCAGATGCTGGCAAGAAAAACTTGAAAATAAATAAAAATATTTTGTATGTGTTAAACCTGGTTCGTGTGTGGAGAGCTCTAAGACTGATGTGACCTCTAGTTAACACTGCATGCCAAGAAAACGAAAAATGTCCCTCCTGTGCTGCCTCAAAATTGTGTCAGTTCTTTTAATATCCCTCAATGCCTACTACCTTAAGAGTAAAATGTGTGTACTTTTCTGCACACAAATTTAATTACATTAGAAGTTATGTACAGTGTAGCCTGTAGAGGCGTTATGACTCGGTGTGCCATTGTTATAGCCAAGGGGCCATGGGTGTTCAATCCTACCCTCCCTCGACATATTTTGTGTGTATGTGTATATACATGAAAACACACATAACTCCTCTCTTGAAATAAAATTCTGACTATGACTCTGCACTATACCATGTCTCTAATATGCAGTTCTACACAGCTGTTCCAAGTTGATAATGAGGAAAATAGTGGAAGCAGGTCAGGTAATAAAGATTAAAAGAGAATTGCATCAGTTTTGTTAAATGATAAGGGGTGCAGTCTTTTAGGCATAGTACCCCATTAACAGTTGTCATGGCTGCTGTTACACGTGGCAACTTGGGTGGCAGTGTACATTCATAGTATACTTTCCTTTTCATGTTTTTGTGTGGCATGGCCTTGGCTCGCACAATATATGTTACTGCTATTAAGGAGGGGGTCTCATTTACTGCATTCACTTTTAGGGGCGAAGCTCCTCTTAGTCTAACCTTGTCACGCGTCAGTCGTCAGGCGTAACCCGCGTGCCGGGAGGCACGCGCTCGCCCTCGGCGCGTGCCTCTGCTGTCTTGTGTGAGAGAGTGAAAGGCGCGCGTTGGCTATGGAAACGCTTCTTCTTAGAGGGTTCGATCCCGGCCGCGGCGGCTGCATTTTCGATGGAGGCGAAAATGCCAGAGGCCCGTGTACTGTGCGTTGTCAGTGCACGTTAAAGAACCCCAGGTGGTCTAAATTTCCAGAGCCCTCCACTACGGCCTTTCTCTCTATCTCTTTCATTCCCTTTCCCCCACCCCCACGGACGCTTAGCCGTGCTGCAGAAATTAGCGTCCTTTCCTAAACGAACCACAATCATCGTCATCTTTCTTAGAGGAACGCTGTACCAGCTCGCAAAGGAGAACGCGCCCTCACCCGCGAGAGACAACGTTGGCGCAGGCAGCATCTCCTAGCGAGTTTCTTGATTGAGAAATACCGACTGCTCGCGTTGGAGAAGCGTTCACCGGCAACCCATATATATATATATATATATATATATATATATATATATATATATATATATATATAGGCACTGGATCTTGACTTGCAATGAAGTGCCGGTGGGAGATTTCACTTGTGCATAGTTGAACCATGAGGATTCGTAGCGTGTGCATTAACTAAATTAATCCGGAACTCGGCACGATCTACGATGAACCTCCCGAGCTTCGCCCACTTCATCATTCACTCCGTGGATATGCTGTAATTTTTTTCTGTGCACGCTTATGCATTGTGATTGTGTATTTACAATTGTGTGAAAATAAACCCCTTACAGTCAGCACTTCGTGGTGTCATCATTGTTGATCCCTGTCAAAAATTTTTGTGCACTGTGATTAGATAGACATGCATAACCAGCTAGCCCACCAGTTTGTCCTGAGCAGGTACTGCAAGTAGCCTTTCTTTCCATGTAGTGGGAAAGTGGCATGGACTGCTGTGGTGGTGTTGGCATGCACCCTAAATGTAGAAATATCAGTATATTGCTGATGTAACCATTGTTTCCCGTTTTAAGCCTTTCTGTGTGCTGCACAAACACTAGTAGTTCTACATGCTATGTAGTCCTTGTATTCAGTAGAATGACATTTGCAGGGTGTCACAGCCTCTGCAACTGGGAGGAGCTGCACCAGTGGCTGTTCAGCAGTCTCGCAACGTCACCAAGTTCAATCGCAGAAATGGTCAACGAAGGACGTGCAAGGCAGTGATCAAGAGGTTCATGCGCTTGAATTGTGGCCTGTGGATTCGACCACGAACAGGCCGAGCCAGGAAGCTGTGGAAGAAGCCTGACCACATTGTACAAAACTTGCGTACACATGTCATCTGTAATAGGACTCAGTCTAGAATGCTGGATAAAATGGTAGGAGACTATTGGAAACGGCCGAAGTACTACGTTGATGATCCATATGAGCCATACCATTGGCGGAACAATTTCTTGCATGTCAAGAAAACGTGGTAGTTAGGGGCATATAGGAGGCCTTGAAATTGTCACATGTCATCTTTTGTACGTTGGGTGTTACATAACAGATAGTCATAAATAAAGTGTGCATATAAAAGCCAGCTTTTATTTCACACAATGTTTTGTCACTTTTTGTGGAATACAGAAAATAGACGTATGTGCCCATGACAGGAACATACCGTGCAACGTTTCAGAAGGCTGTGCAAGCAGTGGACTAGCCAATTTCGGGCAGCAACGACACAACCCTGCACTAGTGAGCTACCCAGCAGAGACACCAAACTGCTGCACGGTAGTTTGAGAAGCTAATCATGCTCATTGTGAACTGCGATCTGCTGGTAAGGGGCAGTTGGTGGTAAGTCTAACCTTAGGTGATCTTGGGATTGCCCTTTGCAACAGTGAAACTTGGGTGTGGAAGACAACACACAGCCATGTGGACAACACACAAACCCCAGAGCACACGATGGTACATGTGCATGCACACACATTGGGAGAGAAGTTCTTAAAGGGCACCTCACCCTAACCCATTGCAACTTTTGGTTACGCACTGAACGTTGTAAAGTGCTGTCAAGAAAGCATTTCACGAGAACTTGGGCAGAACCAGGAGGGGAGAGCCACTGTCAAGAGACTCTCTCTCCCTCTTTGCCTCAGCTGTAGTGTACCTTTTCTGCATTCTCCCATGTGCAGAAGCCGAGAAAGCACGTTGAGTGATGAGCTCCTCCTCCTCCTCTTTTGCTTCGTGATGCATTTCCCAGTGGTAGTGCGGTGTGCTTAGCATTCGCTGAACCATATTTCTTCCCATGGTCAGCTGATTCCCAAGCATTACGTGAGCATGACCAGTCCTTGCTAAATACACAAAACTTTTGCGAGATGGGTGCAGGCTTTTTTTTCTTCCTTTTGGAAAAATTTCAACTGCTTTATGTCATGGAGCCATTTCATAAACTTTCCAGATACAATTGCTCATCACCCGATCTATTCACCACGCAGTTAATTTGCAATGCTCAAACTTGGTGAGGAGCCCTTTAAAAGTAGCTACTTTTTGTGCAATTCAGCACCATCAGTGTTCCAAATAGGGATTTTTTTTTCTTTACACACAGCCTGTAAATAAAATGACTGTCCTGAGGGCGGCACACCAAAACATGTCTGGCCAAAGATGTGTCAACAGTTGGCGCAATATACACATGCAGACCCATCTGCAAACCAGGGTTGTGGAGGTCAACCTTTTATTTCATAGGCATTTATCTGTCATTCCTTTAATAATTGAAGATTAAGTTTTTCTATTTATTGTACCACATTATTTCCAGCTTTTAAACCTGTTAAGGGCAGAAAGACTCCAAAATGATTTCAGCTCTGAGGACAGCTCCACAATCCTGGCCCTGACGCTAAGCAATACACACATCAAAAGCTTTCTCATAGGCTTACAGCACTCAAATTGCATTGTCTGGCATAATGCTGTCAAAAGTGATCTAAACATAGAATGTAACAACACACACGCTAACTGGAGCAACAACCTTTTCTTGTGAAGCAGAGAACATGGAGATCCAACTACCTAGTGACCATACAGTTCTTGCAGGTGCAATTCATAAAACGAAAGGCAGACACCTTCCATTGGCATGCTTTACACACAGTGTATCTAAGCTCCTTTTTTGTCCTGGGCTGCCCTGAAGTAGAGTCACTCTTGCTAGTGAGGAGTGCAGTTTTAGTTCCCTTGAAAGCAGGCTGCACTTCAGCATTCATCTGTAAAACCCAATTTGGAATTTCTTCCTGGTGGCAAGGTGGAGATATGATGTGAAATGGTGAGGTTCTTGTTTATTGCCTAACTACACTAACACAAATTTTTTAGGTCTATCTTATCTGCATGTCACTTTTAGTTTTGTTGGAACTATGCTATGCAAGCTTAGCAAGATGTGTGTAACATGTAACAACTGCACTAAGTTAACCACTTGTGAGGAATGTCACGTTTTCATATAAATGTGGCACATGAAGATGGCATGAGCTGCAGTTAGAGCTCATTAATTTAGATTTCTAGGGACCGGAAATAATGTCTGAATTAACTAAATGGTCCAAATAAACGCGTGTAGCACACTGCTGCACATTCAGGTCAGGAGTGTGCAGTTCCGAAAGCACGCGGCACACGCAAAAGCCCTGTAGCTGCAGATGCTGCTGAACAAGCTATAGCTGCGCTATCTATGCGATCAGACAGTGTCCGTGCAGTGCACATGCACCAAACAAGAACGAAACTATTTGTCCCAGCTGCTGTGGATGAATGCTTCCTCGCTGACAGCGCGATAAGGATGCCGTGCATCCATGATCCATAATGATCCATGATAAGAGAAGGCTTTTGTTTTCTTTCTTTCCAAATTGGTTTTTTTTTTTTTTTTTGCATTTTCGATCCTTACCAGCGACATGAAAGTCACTGAATTATCTGATTTGCAGTCAAATCTGTCTTGAAATAAGCATCCATTCCCATTGAGTGATGCATATTTCTGACTGGATTAGAGAACAAGTCCGAAATATCCTATTTTCTAAATTAACAAGAGTGAAATTAATTAGCTTTTACTGCAACTGGTATGCTGAGCACATATCTGTTGTTTTGCTTCACTTTCAGTAAGGTAAACGTTTAAACGCAAACTTCTCTAAAACAACTAGAATCAACTATTACTCACGTGCTTAAAAATAGTGCTTTTTGCATTAGAATTAGTATTTGAACTGCAATGCACTGGACGTGCATTTTGCTGGCAATGATGCATGTTTCTTGTGGCAGGAATACTGTGCGAGGAAACTAATAGGTCCATGAGGTGACATTCAGAGTAAACTTCTGAACACAGTCTACTTGCAAGAATTATGACTTTTACTAGAGAACTTTGTCAACGTCATATCAGGATTGATGCCAAATTAACTTCAACTAATGTGAAACACTTTCTGCCCTTTAAGACAGTCCAATGTGGCCAAAAATGGGTCATGATGACAGACCCATAAGGGGCATGCCGAAGAGTCAGTGTGCCACGTTTGATATTCGTGCTGCTGTGTGCATTCATTGGTGCTGCTACAAGGCAGCAACACCGACACATATAATGGGCAAGTCTACATCCGTTCGTACACATACTATGACGGTATATCCATTTGAGTGTTGTGGGGCATGTTTCATTATGAAGGTTTCCTGCTAAGAAAACAATATCTCTGAAGAGGAGATGACATTTTGAAACCAATGTCGGGCAGTCGCTATCTTGCTGTCTGCATGACAGGTTTGTGTAAAGTGAAGAGTAGTGTGCGCTTTCGTCTAACTTGCTGCTTGGGTAAAATGGCTAATTTTGCCACATAGACCTCCACTGATATAAACTTGTCTTCACTTCAATTTGCAAATTGACATAAAAGGATACTGCAATTTCAGTATTCAATCAAAGAAGGTACTTTTGCTAGTAACAATTTTTTTTTTCAGTTAGCCAGGTAGCATTTACATTAACAGAGCAACAGTATTTCAGCTGTAATTAAGCTCTGGCTAGCACAGGTTTCTTCCAAAGGTAAAGTAGGGCAAGCACTTTACATCTGCTGTTAAGAAGCTGTGGTGGCTGCCTCATGTTATAATGTTGACCACAAGAAAAAAAAAGGGGTGGGGTCAAGTGGAGCACCATCTTCTTGACACCTTCCTTCCTTTATTTTGTGTGTGTGTGTGCTAAGCAATCACACGTTTTATGGTCAACATTATAACATGCATTGACTAGACCAGCAACAAGTTCTATTAGGTTGTAGTACTGTATTGAACCATATTTCGTTAAACTAGTAAACATGCAGTTAATGTATGGGAAAATGCAAGTATGAATTGTGAGCCTACACAGGGAAAAGACTTTTCACATTTAAGAGAAAACAGTGAACAAAGATTTAATGGGTATGCAAGGTATTTGAGAACATAGCTTCAATTGGCCATTTACCCCTGGATAGCAGTTTCCATCTTGGCGTGGGTGGCAGGATAGTATAAAAGAGATGCACAGTTTCAGTCATCCTGGTAGCTCTTCATAAACAGTTTTAAGTACAAGATCTTTACCTTGCTCAGCAGCACCAGATTCTTAGTGTTGTGTTCAAACCAGAAAAGTGATCAGGGCTTTAACGGTGATGTGCTCTTTGTGGTAACTAAGCAGCAGCATTGCCAGCAGTAAGACCTCTTGATTGCTCTAGTTTTGTCTGGCAGATGCACGTCATCGTGCGCAACAGCTTGGAAAGCAAATGATAGCCACTGCCAAACAGCACCGGGAGGTTTTCTGTTCACAACACGATTGGACATCAACCCTACATAACATAACTGCTTTACATCAAGGAGGAAAATACGGAGCGCTAAAAATACGACACACAAAGAAGGAGGCAACACACAGGACTGGCACTCAACTTTCAACTGACATTTATTGAAACAACATCGAATTTATGCACACAGCCGCCAAACATATCTCTGTCATGATAGAACCTTCTGACAACAAACCTCCACGTCACCGCCATAATCACCGCATCTTGCCCACGTGCATTCCAGAATTCGCGCGTACCACTTTCCTCAAGCGCTCAGGTGACCGTTACGAAAGAGAAATAATTGAAGCGTACCACATTCTTAAGTTTGCGGACAAATGTGTCAGTGCGCCCTCTGTCGCGCTTTCTGAGAAGGAGGTAGCTTTTTTGGAAGGTTATGTGTAGTAATTTTTTTATAGTCCTAGTGTTTTTTTAGATTTTTAGCTTTTAATTTTTAATGGTTTTATCTTTCTTGACGAGGCTTTTCGCTCTCCTTCCATTGTTTCACATTGTTGCTCATCTTGTTTTTCACTCTTTGTTTGTTTCTTGTTTTTGACGCTGCACTTTGCTGTTCAAGCCTTATTGTTTTTATTGTTTAGTTTTACCTTTGTTTTTGACGCAGCTTCTTTGTTGTTTAAGAAATTTTTAGTGGTTATTTGGTTTTTTTTTTTTTCCGACGATTCATGATTGTCCGTACGCGATAGTTTTATTATCCCTTACGAAACATGTGATTCTGAAATGTGGTGCGAAAGGTTCTGGCTATATCCCTCGCCTTCTGTGACATTGCTGCTTGTGTATTGCCGGGCACGTGGGCAAGATGCGGTGATTATGGCGGTGACGTGGAGGTTTGTTGTCAGAAGGTTCTATCATGACAGAGATTATGTTTGCCGGCTGTGTGCATAAATTCGTTGTTTCAATAAATGTCAGTTGAAAGTTGAGCACCAGTCCTGTGTGTTGCCTCCTTCTTTGTGTGTTGTATTTTTAGCGCTCCATATTTTCCTTCTTGAAGCATGAACCAACTTGCCCAAAGACATGTTTTACTAAGCTGCTTTACATCCTGCCACACAGCCTATGAGACTCAATGGCGGCTATCGGCAAACCATCATGCCAAGTACATAATCATAGCATACTAACCTCTTATGTTCAAACCCTCCTGGCTACTGTGACTACAACTTAGCTAGAAGGGAGACTAACAAGCAGCCCCAGAATATAAAATTTTGATGGCAAAGGCTCCTCTTGGGAAGAACTGGTCAGTCAACATGAACCACTTGATTCAAGCATGCAGCCATTTGATAAGTTGCAATCGGCTATGAAAGTCAATTATAAGAATGGTTTTACTAAACAGTTGCTGGGAAAAGCAATAAAAAGCACAGTCTACTAAATTCAGAGTAACTATGTTTAATATTGCTGCTCATATTTCAAATGCCTCATACATAGAATGTATGAACAGATCACTAAAAACAATGCAGAAGAGAGAATGTCGCCGGCTCCAGTGACATTCCCTGTTCTCCACTGTTTAGTGACCTGTTCATCGATTCAAGCCTCCAGCTTCCCCTGAGCTTCTCTTCTGCACAGGGTATCTGAGACGTTGCCATCGTAGTTGCATTAACAGGAGCTCCCATGAAGTGGGTGAACTTATCCAAGAAGTGTGTTGAATTCAGAAGCAGCTTATCTTTAATGAACCTGGATATACAGTGCTCCACAATTACTTCATCGCTTTTAAAGAAAAACATTTTATATGCCCTTTTATTTCACATGTAATGGAACCACACTGCCAGATCTTAACAGGGTTGTGGTGGCAATACTGGCCTGGTTCATTCTCAACCTGCCAAAACCACATTGGATGGCTCTTAACAGCGCAACTGGCTGGATTCTGTCTTTTAAGGGTGTTTATACTTAGTCGCAGGCTGGTAAAAAACTAGGAAATCACTTTCACCAGGCATGAAAAATGCTTATCAAATAACAATACAGTGGAACCCCGCTGTTACGTTCCTCACTGCTGCGTTTTCCCGGCTGTTACGTTGTTTTTCATCGGTCCCGGCATAACTCCCATAGAATCCCATGTATTGCGAACCCCGCTGTTACGCCGAAACTGTGGGCCTGTTCCCGCATGATGCGTCGTAACCTGGCACGCCGTACCTGCCCGGGCACAGATATTTTGATTTGACTTTTGATAGTCAGTCACACTTGCAGGAATCGCCGCCTGCTAATGGCTGCCGAGATAGCGCGAGCGCCAGCGCTATCTCGGCAGCCGAGCGACACTCCCTCCCCACCCCCTTCTTTTACGTCTTTTCATGCTCGTTAAAGACAGGCGGGGCGTTTCCTCCTCGCTTCGACTGCAGGCGTCCCGATAGGGGTGATGTTATCGCCGCCTCCGAACGACGGAGATGGGCCGGGCACGTTTGATCTCTGCTTCAGCCGTTTTCGTCGACCCCACTCGCGTGCTTTTATTCTAGCGACCGTACTTTGGGCTCCGGGGGCTTCCGGAGAAAATAATCGGAAAAAGGGATATCGCACTCGCAGTTCCTTTTACGTATGACTGCGCTCACCTGCGCAACGAGGGGCGCGGCCGCGCGGCTGTCCAAAGTCTGTCCGTGCACGCGCCGGCGAGCTGGCTCTGGCCGGACGGCGAGCGCAAAATATGCGAGGATTTTTTTTGTAAAGCTGGCTAAATATCAGGGGTGCGCAAATTATGCGAGGGTGCAAATTATGCGGGTAAATACGGTAAACAAACACTGACGACGGGACGTGAAAGCGCTGTTGAGCGATAGTGGACCCGACGCGACCAGCCGTACTCACAGTCACAAACCACGCGCGGGGTGCCGGAACAGGATGCGGTGATCGCATTGACCGGGCGACTTGCCTCCAAATTTGGCGCGTCACGCTGGAACTAAGCCTCAATGATCATAGTTTTGATTGTGATCTCTGAGGTCATACTTTCTCTCATCGGGGCGCCGTAGGCTATAATGGCGGCCCATTCACTGCGCTCAACAGCCGCGAACGGAGTCCGAATTATCGAATTTAGAGCTAGAAACTGTCCGAATTATCGGTCGGCGACCTAGATGGCTCACCTTGCGGAAATATATTGTTTCAAGTCAAAGTGGTCCTGTTCCAATTCATTTTCGGGGCTTTCCTCACCCTTGCGTTTTCCCGGCTGTTACGTTTTTTTCCCCCGGTCCGCTGAAAAACGTATGAACGGGGTTTCACTGTAATTGGCTGTGGAAGAAGCGCTGATTGAATGTCCCATCATTAATTACTGTTATAAGTTACTCAAAGCTTTTAATGCATGCTGATGTGACAACCCCATTGGGAAAACGCATGTTTTCAGAGTTGTAGTGAACACACAAATTGCACAAGCCTACAAGCATGTGCCAAAAGCAGTAGAACATGTTTATTTGTGAACTTCTATGCAGTAAATGGTCACTTTTCGTGCTGGATATTCCTGGCTGCAGGATGCAGCAACAGGTAGATCATGAAGCAGCTTATGGCAGCTCAGAAAGTTGTGTTCATGCTCTTAGTGACAGCAAAATGCATGGAATGTTAAATATAGCAATGTAAAACCATGGCCTCAGTTCAGGGCAACCCAGAACTAAGCACAGGTAACTCATAACACACCATGATGGCCTAGTTGTTCTTTGGTAAATGTGGTTGGCCACCCTTCTTTGCATTCTGCCTGGGCACACAGTATGCATGCCCTGAAAGGCCAACAATAGCAGACATAAAAGACCTTTGAGCATATGTATATGCAGTATTAAAGTAACTGACTACAAATACAGCCACCACTGCACACCACACAAACAGGAAGGCATTTTTTTTTTGTTTAAAAACATCACACGTTGGTATTGTTCCCTTGGTTAAAGCCACAAAAACTGAAGATGTTACTTACTGCCCTTTCAATGTTACCCACAGCAGCAAGAAATACACACAACCAAGCTGAACATTACGTTCACAAACTGCCTTTTCTGTACACCTTTTGATCATATTTAGCATGCAACTATAATGAATGGTGGAAAACATACCCAGTGATTAAGGTCACTTCATTGTTTATCTTGCTTTTCTAAAGCACCAATATCTTTGGGTTCAAAAATGCCTGACGACCAAAACAAGCAAGGCTCTATCCTCCCATGGGAACTGTCTCCTATGAACTAGTGAGCATGCACACTCCAGCACTTCTCGCTGCAAATACGGCTTGTTCATGGATACATAGCTTGGACAAGTAGCTACAAGCAGCACGCACGAGGCAAACATCTCCGCTCTTGGCCTGCTTCAGATTGGCATTGTTGATAACTCGGTTCAAGCAACAAATGGTCAAACCTCTGCTGCATTTGTCGACAAATAAAAATGATAAGCAATGAGCAAGCTCAAATGTCTCAAGTGTCGCAAGCACCATGTTGCAGGTGCACTCATGTGCTTGCAAATTTTTCATGCTCCAGTACAACACTGGTCAAAAGGATGCTTCAGAACACAGTGGAGTGCATTATGTGCACATGCAGATGCATGAAGCACAGCAATTAATGCAAAAACATGTGTAAGGATAAGTTCAATTCAGGCAATGACCATAAGCCCAGGCGCTCATTGTGAACTCTGCTGGTCACATGTCATTGCCATTCTTGCAATACCAGCTGGCTGTATTTGATAACCTTTTACACATTCTGGTATATAATAAAGACTGTGCAGAATATGCTCGCAAGCTTCACTTGTCAAACTTGGTATATACAATAGCAGCAAGCCTTCAATATTGTCTCTGAGCAGAGGAACCTTTCATATAAATTAACTGAATGTGAAACCAGTTCTGGAAAAGTCCACAAAGTAGAGGCAGTTTCACAAAACAAAAATTGGCACAGACCTACACTGCAGCATGAAGCTTGTTGTGTGAAGCTTCATGCTGCAGACCAGGTGGACCAAATGGGCCAACTCATATGACTCTTTGAGACTTGCTGCAATTGCATTTAGAATGGCAGAGCTGATGGATTGTTCCTTGCACTACTCAAGCCATCAAAGGTCTGCACAGGTTCTGATATCTGCTTCATATGCTTCTCAAACAATTCAATACATCCTTTAATACAATTTTTATCCCTCTGAAGGCAATTTCCACTGTTGCCTTGTTGGAGCTTTTCAAAATTTTTTTATGAATTGCCAACAGCTGCTTAACATCATGGAATTTACAGGGAGGACGTTTCTTCATGCGCAGATACTGCTGTGGATTGTTAAACAACTGCATTTATAGTTACACTGTGCAAGTGCGTGTAGTCAAAAGAGTCATTCAGTGAAGTAATCTCAACATTTCTTTTACATCATACGGCCGTGCATGCACGACAAATGCAGAGGAGGTGAGGCACCCATGAGGCTCCACATAGGGCAACACAACAGTGTTCAGAACCGCCTCCTAATTGCACAAGCCACTACTGGAGCTTTCACACAAGTGCACAGAACTACTGAGATGAAGCACGAATGTATCATACCCTGCACAACAAAGATCAGTTTAACCCCTTCTCTTTCGATACTTAATGCAGGCCTTCACGTACTACAGGAACACCATGGTACAATCAATCTTCAAATGATACTTTGGAAAAGATTGCTGCTCAAAAAGCTATGCATGCCCTTGATGGTAGCAAGTGTCAGTACCTTCATCCAGGTTTTAAGTCAGGCAGAATGTGTATGTATGACAGACAAGGGTGAATAATAATATATGAAATGACTAGCACTAAAATGAAGCACACTTATCATTTCAGCATCATTGCCTCATTACATAATTAAAAAGCACCTGCTAAATATGGCCCTGTTATTATTTTTTTTCATTGGATTTTGCAGGCAGTATACAAAAGCCTTTGGTGTGAATGTAATATCAAAGAAATGCTTAATGAAAGCACTGATTAGTTTGACTGACAGTGTACAAGTCAATATAAATACGATGCCCTAGAATAACAGCACACTAAACTGCCTGTAGGACAGCAGCCAAAGACAGGAGCATACATTCCACAACACATGCAAACACCTCCACTACAGTTGCCCTGCAAAGTAAAGTGCAAGTCTTGGTTAGTTGGGGACTCATGTTTTTAACTGCAGAGCAAATGTGAAGAGGTAGTATGAAAGCAGACTTCCATATGAAATCAAAAGCGCAGAAAAGTACACTGAAAAAACATGAAACATGAGATTGGGGACAGCAGGGAGAGTGGCTGCATATCTCAGTTTTTACACAGCACAATTGTAGAAAAGAGGTTCACTAAAGCCACAGTGACTGCGTTGTGATAAATCCAGTGTGAACTGGGTCATTTATTACAAAGACTTGACTGATTTGCTTCATAGGGTTTTACGTCCCAAAAACACTATCTAATTATGAGAGGTACCGTAGTGGAGGGTTCTGGAAATGTGGACCACCTGGGTTCTTTAACGTGCACTGACATACAAAGACTTATACCCCTGTCACACTGGACGTTTTAATGTCATTCGAACGCAATGACATTCGCATCGAATGACATTATTCCGCTGCTACACGGTGACATTTAACATCATTCGAATCGAATGACTTCTGAAATCGAATGAGTTCGAGCAACTCATTCACATTCGCACTGGGACCGAATGTGTACTCTCTACCCCAGAGACAACGTAAACGTGCGGCACTGAGCGTTCCTAATTTGTGAAACGTCATGTGAAAATGGTATTACTTTAGCGCGTTTGCCGATATTCATCATTTTAAAAAGAAAACAGCCAGGCAGGCCGTAACAAAATATGTTTACTCTCGACATCAGCGGCGTCTGACAGGCTTCGGTATTTCGCCACAGGATGCAATCGCGAACGCCGTTTGCTTGAACGCAGCGCTTATTACACTGCGTCTTAATTTAGCGTCTGTGTTTCTCATTAAAGCGCTTTGCTTGCAAAAACAGTAAGTGAATGGTTCGCCTGCTGCAAGTCAGCGGCCCCTTTGAGCGCTGCCGTATCAGCTGCAAATTATTCTGTTGGTGTAATTCAGTGAAGCAAAGCCCTGCGTTTATTTTAAATAAAATAGGACGACTTTTCAGCCACTCTGCACTTACGCTCTGCAGCTTTTAGGTCCGGGTCCTTTGGAACTATCGTCACTGATATCGTAAACGAATGACATTACTTCTTCGTGTCTAGCACAACCACGGGTCGAATGACATTCGCTGCACCGAATGTCATTCGAATCGAATGACGTTAAAACGTCTAGTGTGACAGGGGTATTAGGCCTGGCTTGGAACACTTATGAATCTTCACAACTCTCATCCAAAGCTAGAGCAACAAGGTACCAGCATTGCTCAGTGCAATGTACATAATGTGACAATTATTTTTTTCCTTTCTGAGTGGGTTTTAATAATCAAAACTTCCCCCAAAACTCGTGGAATTACAAATGCATAATTTATTTCTATCACAAATGGCATATGTAATAAGTATAGTTTTGATTAAGTAATTCACTTGTTCTGAGATAATTTGTGCAAGCCATGTAAAGCCACGGATATTTAAAGAGCAGAACTGCTAAATGGCAAAGCAATTCTGGCATTAAATTAGGCTTGCAGACTTTTAACAAAGCCTGGACCATGCATTCTCCGGATCACATTGGTGATAGCCCCTATTAGCATTACTGAGAAACACATCGCACAAGTGTCCTTCTACAGGAGAAGAAACTGAACTGGAAGTGAGTGCTGTCCCTATCTTGCTTGTTTTGTTCTCACTTATGGTCACTCTGTAGCTTGAAAACTGGCTGCTATCTTGTTCAGATGCCTATCCTTGGCTGCAGTCCCAAAAGCCTAGAACAGAGTGTATGTTAACAATCTTTAGGCCCGTGGAGGCTTGTTACACGATATGAGCTCAGGCATTCACTTGTGATGTTATGCAGTCAGAGACCTGTACTCAAAGTTGGTATTTTTTCCCATTCATCTGCACCTTGCCAGATGAGAGGCAGTGTGGGGCATCCAGGAATTTGATGGGTAAAGTCAAATTCGACCAACCTACTGATCATATGTACAAATGTAATGGCAGTCAGTAAGTTTTTTTTTTTCTTTCTTTTTCTTTCTTGCTACCAATCACCGCTTCTTAGAGATCAGTGTGGCATTTATTCAAGCAGATGGACATGAATCCCTAGAATTAAATAAGCTGGCACCCTGCACAGCACATTTGATGGGTGAGAAATGAAACAACCACACACATCTGAAACACAGCTTCAAAAACAGCAGAGAAGAAAAAATAAACACTTTAAAGAGCATGTGGCTGCAGTATGTACAGGCTTTGGAAATGTAACTGTGAGGCACCTCTTGAGAGCCTTAGCAGATATTGCTTGGGCCTCACAGCGTGGTTCCTTGCACAACTCCAGTGAGAAGCAGTGAGACCAGCACTGCCTTAGTGAGTGCGGAGCTTGTGGGAAAAGGGAGCGTCTTGCCGCTAAAGCAGCAGCTTTGCAGCAAAGATTATCGCTGCAGACAAGTACTGCCAGGCAAAAACCTTCAGTGGCTTTGGGTGATCTTGCTTTGGCGAATGATGCGCTCTTTCACAGATGGCAGCATGGGCTGCACTTCTCTCCTGCATGAAAGGTCATGAGGTATGTTATTACCCAAGGACATCAACACAGTAAGGGCTACTGTTGCTGTTTTACAATTACAGTCAACGACTGATTTTCCGGATGTCTTCGCAGCACCGCCACAAGCCCCCCGTAAAAGCAATGTCAAAGGAAGTCCGAAATTTTGGATGCTTGAACCCTCCGTCATCCGATTTCCCGGATTTTTTGATGTGGCGAAAGTCCGAAACCATCAAAACTGCAAACACTCAAACTTTGCTCCAAAGAAACTGACAGGATGCGCGAAAAATTCATACAGTAGGACCTCGTTATAACGAACCCGGATATAACAAACTATCGGATATAACGAAGCAATCGCAATTCCCCTTGAATTTCCTATAGATGAAATTGATATTGGTTATAACGAACTAATGGTTATAATGAAGTAATTACCACTCCCCCTTCAACTTCGTTATAATGAGGTTTTACTGTAATTGCGAAACTTCATCACAGCGAAATTTCATCTAGATTACTTGACAAGTTCGGAAAATGTGATCATTATAACTTGTCCTCTTGTCCCCAGAAGCACATGCATCGTTTATTGGCATCGAACTCACTAATTTGGACTTGCTCGGCCACACATTGAGCTGTTCGCATGCACGACCCATGGAGCACCCTGAGTGGAAAGCGCTGCGGCTGCGCATCGCATCACATGCGCTAAAGGCCAACTGAAAACGGAGTGCCATGGTCCGTCCCGCCGCAGTGATAGTGAACGACAGGAAAGCTATAACGCTTCGTGCCTTTCCATGACTCTACTACCTTTGAACTACCACTGCGTTGGCTGCGTAGTTCGGGAGGTGCATAGTCGCTATCGATGATTGTGACGATAGTGAAAGTGTTCTCGTCTGTAGCAGACAGCAACCCGTAGTCCCATTTTCACTCCGTGTGCGCTGTCTATGCAAGTGCCTTCATAAACTGCGTCACTGCTATCCGTGATAGTGTGTAGCACGGTTTCCTCCGCAGCATTTGCAGAAAGCAGCTTTGCTTCAACTCGTTATACGTTGGGTGCACACATACAGTTTAGCCCGGTTATAACGAAGTCAGCGGGAATTAGAAATTACTTCGCTATAACCACTTCTTTGCTATATCTGGACTCTCAAGAAATTGAACCGCCAAGTAAAAAATTTATGTACAGGTTTTGAAAAAAGCGGTCGAGGGTCCCCTGTCAGTCGAGGGTCGGGAGGTGGGACAAGGTTCGCATTTCCCGCGGACTCCCAAAGCTGCCCTAAATTCATCACTCCTGCAGCACCACCTGCTGCAACACTGATGTCAACTGCTGCAGTTTTTTCTTCACTAGTGCTGCTGCCCCGCGAGAAACCTGCTTTCTGAAAGCAGTGATGTATGGCCTGGGCCTTCACGTCCCTCCAGGCTCCGCTTACAAAAAATATCACCTTCACCAGCAGCACCATCAAGTCGGCTGACTTCTCTGCTGTTTGAATGTCTGTGAGCAAACGCTTGATGATACAGTGGTGAAAATGTACTTTAAGGTTCGCGATCACCCCCTGGTCCATCGGCTGCAGCTTGGCAGTTGTGTTTGGAGGAAAGAAGAGGACCTCAATAGCGCTAAGATGTGCACTGACATGACGTGCGCTGCAAATGTCGAGCAAGAGCTTTGCACTTCTTCATGCACATCTCATTGTTGAAGTCTATCAGCCACTGACAGAAGATATCACCCGTCATCCATGCCTTCTTGTTTGCATACGCAACTGGCATCGACAGCACCTTGGAGAAGCCCGGCAGTTTCTTCGCCTTGCGAATGACCAATAGGGTCCGCTTATCTGAGTCATCCTTATGTTCGTGCACACCAACACCGTGATGTGATCCTCGCTGTTCTTGCCTCGCATGAAATGGCAAAAGGTGCTGTCTGAGGCTGCCAGGAGCCAAGAAACTGCAGCTTTTTGGCTTTGTTGATTCACACCAAAGATCAAAATGGCATTTTAAGGAGGAAACGCTTTGCTATATCCGCTGAGTTGAGCTTATTTACCGCGTTCAAACTGGGCCAAAAATGCACTGAAAACACAAATTCTAACGGGAAATTGAGATTACTTCATTATGACTGCTATTTTGCTATAAGTGGGTTCCTTATTAGTGGGCTACACTGTACTTTCAGACTGGTGGTGGCCATATAACACCACATCGGTAGGGACCACGGTCTTTAAAAACCGCAAACAGTAAAACTTATGTTCAAGCATTGACCACGCATGTAGTTTCAGAGCTGCATCGCTGGAATTCATGATCACTGCGACCGCGATTGTGTCTGCAGCACTTTCAGTGCACATGTACTTTGTGTGTGTTGCGGCCGCCATCCGTGGACCTTGTCAACACGACCGCAATTTTCGGCAGAGTTCAGTTTCACTCGGGCGTTGCGTATGTCGGCTGCACCCATGCCGTCAAAACAGTGTTATTAGTAATCCTTGACAGCAGGAAGAGTGACAACGAGCAGTAATTTTGTTTTGCCTCAGCGAGCGATGTCATACATGTGGTGGGAGTTCTTAGTAGCGATTCCACCGCGGCCCGCAGGCGCATCAAACCCGCTGGCCACATGGGGTTGGTGCTTCTGAAGCGGGGTAGTTTGTCCTTGACCACCTTAATAAGAAAAATATCGGTAAGTTGGTGCGTTTCTGCACGCATTCCTTTTTCCGGACTGCCCAATTTTCCTGATGTTTTAGCGTTCCCGAGAGGGTCCGAAAAATCGGTCGTTGACTGTACTATACCAGGAAAATATATTTCGCACTGCACTAAGAACAATGATATCTATGACATTATTTGTTTTAAATAGTGCCACATTGCGACATTGTTGTTATTTTACTAAGAGTTTGGAAGTGCATACAACGACAGTGACAAGTCAGACAATTTCAACAATATCAAGCGTAATATTTTATGCTGCCTTTACACAGAAATGCTTTAACATATGCTGTATATGACCTTTCATACTTATCTCAGTAAACAATCTTTCCCACTGGCAAGGTGGTACAAGGGTTATGCTAGGGTGACCAGGAATTTATGATTTACACTGGAAAGAGATCTAGTCATGAAACAATTGTTGGAAGTAAGACTTGTGCATGCATTTGTTTACCCACTGCTCTGTCACATATCTGATCCCTGCAAAACATAAGAAATCTGGTTGACGTAGCCATTGAAACTCTGTGGTGAATAACCAAAATCGCATGCGATTTTTTGGACTTCTAAAAAATGTGCCTGCCGTAACTGCTATACCTTACAGCTTTTCCATATAAACAACTGCCTTCAAGTTCATAACTGAAACATTAAAAACATGAAGTTTTTGTAAATTACTACTTATGTAATGTAGCTTTCACAGACATAAAGTATTGAAACTTGTAATAATAGTTGTATGATAAAAAGAGAATAATTTATTCATTTCTTTCCTTAACCTTAAACAGTTTAGGCTGGTGAAATGACATTCCTCAGAGAATGCAGTCAATGAGCCAAACAACTGGCATAAATGGGCACCCACACTGGGGGTCAAATGCAAAAAAAATTTAACAAATGACATTGACAAATGCAGAGGTGTTCGGAGGACATCTTATGACAGTGCTTGCATGAGAGAGGATAATTAAAATGAAAAAAAAAGAAACAAGAAGGCAATGAAGACTGACTGCTCCTGCAATTGCCGCGTGTGGGTAATTGCTGTTAAGAGTGGATCCATGACATTTGTAAGCGGTACGGTGGGGGCTTGGAGTTATTAAAGGAAGAAAGGAGGATGGTGCAGTAGCAGGAGGAGGTAAGTAGAGAAAAATGGAAGAAGGATAAAACTCAAAGAGGGGAACTCTGTCGCTTGTACACATCTGTCCAAGCGGCCCACCCACTATGTATCGTGGCTCATCTGTTATGGTTACCAGAAACCACACAGAAGACACACGTGCATGCAATAAAGCATGACCTGGTCCAGCTTTTTCAAATTTGTCATCTCGATATGAAAATTTTTCAACTGCAACATCCTGTTGCCCAGAGTGGACACAACAACGAGTAACAAACAAGAAATAAGAAAAAGAAAATATGCAAAAATAAATCCCCCACCCTGTCCCCAGGAGAAGAATAAAGAAAGAATAAGGAAAAGAAAATGAACACACATACACTGTTCATATTCCTTGCAGCAACACTAGTTCACATTTTCACATGTTCTGGTCGGCTATTTTGCATTCTGTATGTTCCACCTTAAATATATATTAGAGGTGTGCAAATAGCAAAATTTTGAGCGTGAAGCAAATTCAAATATTTATGTTCAAGTGCAAATCGAATCGAACATTTTTCAAATATTTTATTATTTTTGAATAATACCGTATCTAATTATGGATAAAACATGGTCAGAAAATTTATTGCTTGACTAGTGTATTCCCACAGTGCAATTCCAAAGAACTGAAGAACAGTCCAACAGAGAATTGTGCAACAGAAAGCAGAGTTAAATTCGCCGCAGTACACTGGTGTTAGCTTCGCCGCAGTACACGGCTGTTAACTTCGCCAGTGTACCCGCGTGTTAGCTTCGCTGCAGTACGCGAGTGTTAGCTCCGCCGCATTACACGAGTGTTATGCAGTGAAGCGCACTACATGCGAGAATGGGCCACTTGCTGCGTAGACGCAGCAACAAGACGACACATGAAATAATTAAGGCCGAAAAAATTGCGCACCTAAGGGATAGAGATGTGTCAGTGCTCCTTCCATAGCCCTATTGGATAAGGAGTTGCGTTTTTTATCAGGGGCTGAGTAATCTTGCCTAGAGTGCACTTCAAGCCTTGTTTCTTTGTATATTGTTTTGATACATGATGTATATTAAGGTGTCAGAACAATAAAATTTCAGTTGTTAGTCAGCGCATGTGTGCCGTCTTGTCTTTCTTTGCCTTGTGTGAGCGCACTGTCCTAACCCACTTGTTGCAAGACCTAGCGTATTTTCCCCCCTTAATTACCAATTTCGAATAGTTCAAACAGCAAAAGTTAAGTGTGAATAGAATCGAACAGCAATTCCTATTCAAAAATTATTCAAAATTTTGAATGTTCACACACCCCTGCTATATATAAATCATCATCAGCCTGCCTACGCCCACTGCAGGGCAACGGCCTCTCCTATGAATTTCCCATTATCCCTGTCCTGTGCTAACTGGGCCCAATTTATCCCCACAAACTTCTTGATCTCATCTGCCCACCTAACCTTCTGCCGCCCCGTGCCATGCTTGCCTTCTCTAGGGATCCACTATGCTACCCTTAATGACCAACGGTTGTCTTGTCTTTGCATTACATAGCCCGCCCATGTCCATTTCTTCTTCTTAATTTCTATTAATATGTCCTTAACATGAGTTTGTTCCCTAACCCACTCCACTCTCTTCCTGTCCCTCAAGGTTACACCTACCATTTTTCGTTCCATTGCTCGTTGCGTCATCCTCAATTTAAGCTGAACCCTTTTTGTGAGCCTCCAAGTTTCTGCCCCCGTAGGTGAGTACCAGTAAGATGCAGCTGTTATACACTTTCCTTTTCAGAGACTATGGTAAGCTACCATTCATTATCTGAGAATGCTTGCTGAATGCACTCCATCCTATTTTTATCCTCCCAATTATCTCAGCCTAATGGTTCAGATCAGGAGTCATTACCTGGCCTAAGTAGAGATATTCACTTACCCCTTCCAATGCCTTGCCACCTATCTCAAACTGCTGTGCTTGCCCAAGGCTATTGAACATTGCTTTAGTTTTCTGCATATTTATTTTCAGGCCCACCATCCTACTTTGCCAGTTTAGGTCAGTATAATCACGCAGTGGCATGAGCTATATATAAGTAAACTAGCACATGCCAATTTCTCTTCAGAGTGCTCAGGATTTGTCATGGTGGCAAGTGAGCTGCCCAGGGCTTCTGTTGATTCAATGAAGAATGTTCTAAATTTGTGTATACCAGCCGACCCATGAAGTTCTACAAGAAAGAAACAGAGGAAGGTGAAGAAAGAAAGCAAAAAGCTCTCGGTAGCTCTTCTATGTGGCTGCTGCACTCTTAAAGGGACCGACAACTGACCAGAACCTGCGATTAGATTCTGGCGGAAATGAAAAAACCATGAATTATGGTGACAGATTCAAGCATACTTAATGGGGTTTGAGTAGAATTTGTATTCTTAAATAGCGTTCGAAAATCACAAAAAACGGATATGTCGCGCAGCGTAGCCGTGGAGACTTCGTACTGCTATATGGAGTCTTCGGTTTGGTGTGCATAGTCAGATGCATTTATACGCACCATAATAAGTGCTCAAAGTTAGAGAACACATATTATTAAGCATTCCCGCTCTCTTCTTCTGTGCTGCCCACGAGGTACGAAACAAATAAGATGACACTGCATGAGAAGCGGCGCAACCGTGTAACGGTCGCTGAAGGCTGCGACGCATGTGCGCGCCGTTTTTCTCTTGTGTCTGTGAAACCGGTACCGGAGTGTGCAGCGCGAATTCGCGAGTGAGATCACAAGTCATAGCAACACATAGGCTGGATAAACGCAACGTTGATTTCTTTATATTTAGGGCTTCACTAGTTTCCTTTTCCCATTGCCACCTTATAATCGCTATCGGCCTCACCTCCCACTGTTTGCAACTCTGTGGCCTGTAAAGACTCCATAGTCGCCACAGATAAAAAATTCGGATTTTATATGTTTCGCGGCGTTTTCGCCGTTACTACTAGGTGATTAGGCACTCTGACCGGATAAGTTTTCAGTTGCACTGATAAAAGCAGGTACCACAAAAATTGGTTGTCGGTCCCTTTAAATTTTGGTGGCGGCCACCCAAAAGGCTTTTCAGTTGTTCTTTCTTCATTGCTTTCCTTTCTTTTTAAAACAAAATGCTAACTTAGACACACTCATAGGCGCACGCATAACAGGAGGGGGGGGGGGGGGGGTGGCCAAGCCAGCACCCCCCCCTGACTACTAGGAAAGGGCACGAAATTTCTCATGAAATTTAAAAAATAGAAAACTGGCTTTAGTTATGTCACTTACAGCCCCCTAGGACGGGGCACGATTCAACCCAATCTCAATCTGGGGCCAGATGCTGGGGAGGTACTCTGATGAGAATTGGTCTCCTTTCATACCGGACCATGTGCACGCCTATGGACACACTGCATAAGTGACATCAGAGTTCTGCAAGAAACCTACGGTGGCTAGGCCTGCCGTTTTGGAACCTTGGACCCTTTGAAAGAAAATGGTCCAAAGCAGATCTTCTTAGCTGGCCTCTCGTTGTTGCTTTGTTCCCGTATGGTTCGCTGGTAGAATTCATCTTCCTTGATGTACCTACAATTATAATAGAAAACATAAATGTCAGGCCATTGGAAAGGTGCAAAGTGTCAATAATAAGTGCTTGTAACAGATTGAAAGCACTTGTAGAAAAAAAAGAGAAACTTACCATGCTGGAGGCCAGCGGTTTCGGTTTAAGTAGGCCTGATTCTGTGGATGAAGGTTACGCAGTAGTTTCAGGTTGTTCTGCAGTACCTTCTTGTAAGTGGTTGCAATTCGATACAAGCACCAGTCAGCCAGCTGGTCTGCATTGTGAATCTGCATGAAACAGATGGTTTACTAACTTCCTCTGTGATGCAGCTAATCAATATCATCAATTTATTTCTGTGGTATATTTACTTGGCTATATTTTAAGGTGTGATGGGCACTTTCCTAATGAAATAACATTACCGTATTTACTGACTCTAACGCGCCCTCGATTCTAACGCGTTCCCCTTTCCCACAACCAAAAAAAAAAAAAGAGAACAAGTTGAAACATCGATTGTAACGTGCTCCCATTTTTCGTGACACGGAAAAAAAAGGTCCTTAGTAATCAACCTCCTCACATTCATAAAAACAAATGCTGTACTCGCGTAATGAACACACTCGCATTAATAAACGCACCGCAAACTCTGAACTCCTTCAGCCCCTCGAACGGCCGCACTATGGCTTTCCTGCTTCACTCGATTCACAGTGTCTCGAACACGTTCGGCGCGCCGATTCATAACTCCTGTGTCCTGATAAAACTGCCACACATTGCCGGGCATAGCCGCGTGCAAGCAGCGATAACATCCTTTGCTCACAGTGCTGCGTTCCTCCATCCTATTGCAGTTCCATCATGCCTGCTGCTGCATGCTCCCATGCGTGCTGCACAGGCTGGCGCATGGTCGGGGTGTGGTCCCAGAGATTGCCGCGATGCAATCTCGGACATCATGCAGCGCGCACGACTGAGAGGCTCAGGTGGCTTGGACTCAGCACAGATACGAGGGAGAAATGCGATGATGAGCCGTTTTGCATGCGGTCATGAGAAACCTCTCCCTTATGGCTACCCGCGAATACTACTGAAAGCTGGTGCGGCTGGGCGTCTCAGACATTGCATCAGTGACGTAGCGACTTTGGTTTGGCCGCAAGACAGCCAAGCCAGCGCGGCGACTATTCTCAGCCTACGCATCATGTGTGTCATGGTGTCGTTCAGCACATGCCCGGCGGCAACATGGAAACTACAGAAACTATGCGTGCCAAAGACCTCCGCGCTGCTAGTTCGTTTTTTCACCGGTGACCGTTTTACAGCGCCCGAACTTCGTAGGAGGCGGCCATTTTGATGCCGACGGCGATATAGTAACCGTGTCGTTCATTCACACTCGATTCTAACGCGCATACAATTTGTGGACCTGTTTTATCAGAAAAAAGGTGTGCGTTAGATTCGAGTAAATACGGTGTGTAGATTTAGGTTTCACTTAGCAGGCACTAAAAGGATAAACAGTACCATACATACTACTCATGTGTTTCTGTTGCTTTCCTTTTTTCCCACTGCTTCCATGTTTTTTGTTTGTTCTTCTTCTAGCGCACTGGCGTTTAAAAATTTTAAGTTTGCACAGTTCCATGTTCTTTTGTGCCCCAGAAGCAACCTTCCACGCTATAAGGGCATTTGAAGTGAAGCACTAAAAAAAAAATAATGGCAGATCCCACGTGCAGTGGGAATCAAGGAAATGCGAAGCACACATAAGGAACGTAAAATGGATCTGCATTGTTGTCTCGCTATACCGATTTTGGTACATACGAAGTTAACGAAACGGCCAAAACAGCAGCAAGACTGTGGCATGAAAACCATGCCACTCATGATGCGCATGCCATGATTGTAATGTTACGACCTGTCATTTACGTTTGTCATGCAGTCGTGTTGTGCAATAGCAATTTTGGTATAGAACCCATTAACGAAACGCGTGGTATGCAAATCATGCCGCTCATGACATGCCTGTCATGATCTTCATGTTATGGCCTATCATTTATGTTCATCATGCAGTCATGTTGTGGCATACCTATTTTCATATACATTGCATTAACAAAACACGTGGCATATAAATCATGCCGCTCATGACATACATGTCATGATTTTCATGTTATGACCTGTCATTTATGTTCGTCATGCAGTCATGTTGTACCATACCAATTTTCGTATACATCCCATTAACGAAACGGCCAGGAGAGCATCAAGATCGTGGCATGTAAATCATGCCGCTCATGACATGCATGTCATGATTTTCGTGTTATGACCTGTGATCTACAGGGTCTGTTAGAAGAGTATCCGACCTTATTTTTTTTGCGAACACTTGACGGATATGAAGCAAGTGCGTTTGCATCAGCCGACCTTGAACCCTCGTGCGAATTTTTTTCCTGCTTGCCAATGGTGTCAGTCGCTGGTACGCAGCGTTTGAGTGAGGTAGTGCGCAGTGCTCTCGTCGGCATTTTTTGTGCTCACCAGGAAATTGGCGCATTCATAACGACAATGCTCCTGCACATTCCTCGCACTTGAATCAGAATTTTTGGCGAAAAACCAGACCCCTATATTTCAGCAGCCTCCTGCGACTTCTGGTTATTTCCCAAAATCAAGAGGCCATTGAAAGTAGCGCGATTTCAGACAAGAGAGGGCATTAAGGCTGCAACGACAGCTATGCTATATTCCATTCAGAAAGAGGCCTTCTGGGAATGCCTCCAGCAATGGCAGCACCTCTGGGAGAAGTGTGTGGCTTCCCAAGGAGACTACTTTGAGGGTGATTAACTTTCCAACGCTCCAGTTATGCCAGTTTTTTTTTCTTCTGCCAAAGGTCGGATACTTTTCTAACAGCCCCTGTATGTTCGTTATGTAGTCATGTTGCAGCATACCAATTTTCGTGAGCATCGCATTAACGAAACGGCCAGGAGAGCACAAAGTCATAGGTGGCTAGACAGACAGATAGATAGATATAGATAGATATATAGATAGATAGATAGATATGCTCAAAGTCACGGAAGTTCGCTGAGAAATGCTTCGCATTTAATACATAAAAAGAATACCTCATGCCACCAGCAGACAATGAAAAATGGCTTCGACAGCACATAAGCAGGAGCATAAGTCACACCTCTTCACTGAGATGTCTATCCTTCCATAGCAGCATGAAGTTAGACTGAAATGTCACATAGAATTATCTTGTCTCACTCTCATCAGCTCCTCTTTAACCAATCGTGGCTGGCAACACTGGAGGCCTCTAGCCAAGCCAACACAAGAAAAAGCATGATGGCACCGTTACATGATTTTGTCCGGCTAGTCGGTTGTGCCAGAACACGATAGCAGCTTGGAAAAAAAGAAAATTTTATTGAGCAACAAACTAAGAGCAACAAACTTTTTCACCTTTTACTGCTGTTAAAAGCACCAAAGCTGCTTTGTAATTCTGCTGTCATGTAAGCCTGTTCATCATTATCAAAAATGATTCTTTTTGTGGCCACACAAGTTGCCACCTGCTAACATTTGTGCACCCTATTGTTTGTGCTCCTGTTCTCTTGCAGACTTGCAAGATGTGCACAGACATTCCTTGTTTGTGTATATTTGTAATAAGTATGCAGGTGCTTACCTGGCAAGGCTCTAGCAGCTGCAAAGCCACCTCAGAGACATCGATAACATCCTTGGAGCCATCAGCCACCTTCCGAGAGACATCACCAGCTCTCTCTGGAGAGTTGGTCAGCCTTTCAGAAGAACCAAGGAACTTTTTTGACTGCGCTTCTCCGTTCCTCTCAAAGGACTCGGTAGCCTTTTTGGAGGCATTCTGTAAAGTAGGTTCCTCCTTGGCACTTGAATGTCGGTCGGTATCACTGAGCTCTTCAACAACTCGTTCTTCAATGAGTGCTACTAGCCGTGGTAAGCAAAGCTGGTCAGCGAGCTTGATGAGCTCAAGACAGTTGCTGGCATTCACTTCACTGCACAGTGAGTCCTGGTACAGGTATGTCAAGAGCTGTCGGAAGCACTTAGAGGTGACACCTGGAAAGTGCACCTGTTTGGGAGAAAGAAAGCATGCACACCTTGACATCTTTGCTGTAAATGTACAATGGTTGAGATGGCCAGAGAAGCTGTGGTTACACATAAAGCAACTCCAAAAATGATTGGCTATTTGTAGCCAGAACATGTTACTGGCAGTGTTGCCGCAAGTCATTAAAATAACAGTAGCAGATTTTTACTAAAAAATAAGTAAATATCAGTAGACTTGATGTTATAATATGCTGCTGCAAAGCCGAAGCAGAACATATAAAAAGCACAAAATGTATCTGTTTCACATTCCGTCAGTTTCGTAGGCCCAACTGTGTGTTCTTTTCTCCACACTGAAGTGTCACTGATCAGGTCTTGTTTAATCAGTCTTTCAGCACAGCTGAGTGGCATGCAAAATGGGACAGGAAAATTACACTTGAAAAAATTGCCTGTACATTTGTGTCAGATGAGAAAGAGCTATTTGTGTTTACATTTAGAATTAAGAATGAGGCTGTTCAGCGATCAAGTCAGTTGAAATGCCTCAGTGTTACATGATGTGATGAATTGGTAGCACAACACTAACAAAGACTGAAGACGGAACAGGCAAGGACAAGCACACCATTCTATCCTATCTTCATCTCTGCTAGTAGCACACTACCAATTCATCACAGCACGGAACTTGCCCAAATGTGTATGTTGCTACACTAAAATAAGCACAGAGAAACTATCTGTAGTTTGGCTGAACACAAGCAAGGCATTTTAAGGCAAAAACTAAAAGATGCTACACCTGAAACAAAGTTTGTGGCATCCAAAACAATATGTGGCGACCAACCTTAAAAGTATGCCAGCCTAATTTAGGATCAGCACAGTTAAAAAGCTAGTTAATAACTCATCCAACAATTCACAGCCAGTTTCATTTATTCCTGCTTCCAGAAAAGTACAATCATAAAGCACTTCACATTGCCAGGCTAGGCCTCAAAAACTGACTACACATTGACAGACTGCATACCTAAGGTTCCTGCATCAGCTGTAAACTGAGATGCTAAACTTAGATCCTAGTTTGTATTTGTGCCCTTAGGAACCACTGTCAAAGCATACCAATCATACGCCTGTTATATTATTTGAAAGGCCCTTCATCACAAGTGTTGATACATCCAAGTTTTCTTTTTTATCTATTCACAACTTCCACATAAAATAAGCTCAACTCTGATGTGCTTATGGAATGTCATTTGGCTGAAACTTTTCAACAACATTTGGAATTGGTTTGGGGAGAGATGTTTAGTCCAAATAGGAAACCTTCTTTTTCAAGAAATCCACTTGGATTTTCTTTATAGCTTTATGCGACAAGTGGGTGGATGAAAATTTTTCTCTTTCAATTTAGAGACATGTATGCCAGACCAATTGCATTCCTACTTCGTGCTTTGTTATGTCATAATGCAGTTGTTTTTTTTTTTAGTGCAGAGCTACAGAGGTGTGATGCACTTTTTTTTTTTTTTTTTTTAGTTTCAGCTTTACAAGTGACCATTTGCTGGGAGCATCATGCAACACTTCACTCATATTTCAAACATTAAATGTTGCATGGAGGCTCCTCATATCTATACCACCCAGATGTAGGCGTTTCATACGGCCTAAAATCTTGCTGCAGTAATACTGATACGTTTGCCCATTTAAGAATCCCACAACACAGTTGTCTCGACAAGAACAAAGATGATGAATGGATTAATTAAGGTGATCAGTTGTATTTGTGAAACAAATAGCTTTGTAAATACATACTTTGTAGATCATTTCTCATACAATTCTTGTGTACTCTGCATCACACCTGGTGCTCTGCAGTGGCCACATTGTTCATCTTTTCATCACGGCTCCTAATGATAACAACTTGCCATCAACTAAAACTACAGCACCAGCTGCGAAGTATGTCACCCTTCGCTGTCCCCATGGTCTCTGCGTATTTTCTGGCCAGGGCGCTCTCGACATTTACAAATGACCCACTGTGTACAAGCATATTACTTAGTGTAACTACTGGGATCCTAGCATCCCATTACCACTTCCATTAAAAGAAACCAGTACTTGGCTAAAATGTTGTGTGTCTGGTTCAAGACTTACAAGGAAGTATTTACTAGCTGGGAAGTTCTCAAGGAGAAGTCATTATGCTGTGTAAAATATACACAATAACAGTAAACATAAGCACAGTGATAAAAAAATCCTGCCTGAAACATGCTGTATTTATACGAATGTAAGTCGACTCGAATGTAGGTCGAGCCCACAAAATCTCATGTCTCAAAAAAGAAGAAAAAAATGCGAGTGCGTTTCACATCAGGGAAATTTATTGACGTGGTTGCTAAAGACTACTCATCATTGCTGGAGTCGTCCTCGCTGGTGCTGCTGCCGTCATAGCTGCTGCAGTCCCACAACACATCATCGAAGTGCCAGTCCACACTTCGTGAATGACTGCACCACGACATCGTGTGGTACAGCCGCCTATGCAGTGAGGACCCACCTGCATGCAGTAGCCAGCGAGGCCCTCCTCACACGCCCTTGGGGTGAGTTCATGGTTTTCCTCTGATATCGGCTCATTGTATTTGCGGTGCAGAAGGTCCTGAAAAGGCTTGTTGACCACCATGTCGAGAGGCCGAAGCTGCCTCGCCAAGCCACCGGAGATTACGAGCATGTCGGTGCGCTCCTTTTGAAGCACCGCTTTCACCTTGGTGGTGAGGTGGTCTTGGAATGAGTAACACCAGCAGGTTGGGGATGTCTTTCTTGAGGGATGCCCCCGGCCTCAGGAGCCACACCAGACAGTATCATTCCACATCATGTCATCTTTCATAAAGCCCTTTGCATTTGCTCATACCACAATGCCTTTAGGGAGCACCTCTTTAGGCATCATCTTCGTTTTGAACACGATGCACGGGCAAAGAATGGTGCCATCCGCCAAGTATGACAACATCACAGTAAAACACAGCTTTTCATCACTTGTTGCGAGTAGATTCACATTGCGCGCACCCTTCACGCTCACTGTCGTATTGCTGGTCATGTCAAAGTATACGGGAGTTTGGTCAGCATTTCCGATCTCGCCAAGCAAATACCACTGGGGGTCATGGAGTTTCAGGAAGTGCCTATGAAAGGCAATGGCCTTCTCCTCGTATGCGGCCGGCAACTCACATGCTGGTGCATCGATGTAGAGAGAAGCCAGCCCTATTCATAAATTTGGTGCCCAAGCCCTGCTAGCTTTGACCTGAGCCCTTGGTACCCCTGCTTCAGAAGCATACACACTGGCTTGTTGAGTGATAATTTTGCATGCGACCAACAGTGATCGATCGCATAGATCAGTCACGTATGCTGTAAGCTTCGTCTTCAGCTCTGGAAAGTGTCCAGACTTTGGCCCAGGAAACCATAGTCCTTGGAGTCGCATGAGAAAATTTCCTCGTGCTGAAGTCGCCACTGCCGTACCACCATCATCATCATCATCAGCCTGTTTAGGTCCACTGCAGGACGAAGGCCTCTCCCAACGACTTCCACTCCGCCCTATCCTGAGCGAGTTGGTTCCACTTTATGCCCGCAAACTTTTTAATTTCATCGCTCCATCTAACCTTTTGCCTGCCTCTGTTGCGTTTTCCTTCTCTTGGTATCCATTCCGTCGCTCTTATAGTCCATCGGTTATCTTTCCTCCTCATGACATGTCCTGCCCAGGTCCACTTCTTTCTCTTAATTGATGTAATAATATCGGCTACTCCTGTCTGTTCTCTGATCCATCCTGCTCGTTTTTTATCTCTTAGCGTTACCCCTATCATTTTTCTTTCCATTGCACGTTGCGCGCTCCTTAGTTTCATCTCTAGTTTTTTTCGTTATCCTCCACGTTTCTGCACCGCACGTTAGTACTGGGAGAATGCAGTGATTAAATACTTTTCGCTTTAGTGAGAGCGGTAAGTTTCCAGTCATGATTTCGTAATTCCTTCCGAATGCGCTCCAGTCCATCCTTATTCTACGGAGAATTTCTTTTTCATGGTTAGGAGTTCCTGTTATTAACTGTCCCAGGTATACGTATTCGCTTATACATTGTAAGGGTTCATTGTTGATTTTAAATTCCTGTTCCTTAGCTAGGTTATTGAGCATAACTTTGGACTTTTGCCTATTCATTTTTAACCCAATTTTAATACTTTCCTTGTTTAGGTCATCAATCATGTTTTGTAGTTCGTCTCCATCATTGCTAAAGAGTACAATGTCGTCTGCAAATCTTAAATTGCTGAGATATTCTCCATCTATTCGAATTCCCTTGTCTTCCCAGTCTAGACGTTTAAAGATTTCCTCTAGACATGCAGTGAATAGCATCGGGGATATCATATCTCCCTGTCTCACACCTCTCCCGATCGGGATTTCTCTGCTTTTCTCATGTAGGAGTAGTGTGGCTGTGCAATCTTTGTATATGTTGTTTATGGTTTTCACGTATACGCCAGGTACCCCTTGTCATCGTAGAGCTTCTAGAACTGCTTGTATTTCTATGGAGTCAAATGCTTTCTCGTAGTCGATAAACGCCATATAAAGAGGTTTGTTATATTCGGCGTACTTCTCAATTACTAGGTTGATAGCGCGGCTGTGGTCCATTGTCGAGTAACCTTTCCTAAAACCAGCTTGTTCTCTTGGTTGGTTAAAGTCGAGGGTTTCTCTTATCGTCGTAGAAATTACTTTTGTAAATAGCTTGTATATTACTGGGAGTAGGCTAATTGGTCTGCAATTCTTTAACTCCTTTATGTCACCTTTCTTGTGGATAAGGATTATATTAGAATTTTCCAACTGCGCGGTACACTACATGTCTTGACACATTTCGTGAAGAGCGTTGCAAGTTTTTCAAGTAAAATATCTCCTCCGTCTTTGATCAAGTCGGCTGTTATACCATCTTCACCGGCTGCTTTACCGCGGGACATGCCTTTGGCAGCTTTTTTGACTTCGTCAGCGGTTATACATGGAATTTCAGTGTCTTCCTCTGATTCTATTTCTTTTAAGGTTGTATGGTCTGTTTGAGAACTGTACAGTTCAGAGTATAAATCTTCTGCTACCTTTACTATTTCGTTGAAATTATTGATAACGTTACCTTGTTTATCTTTTAGCGCATGCATTTTGTTGTGTCCTAAGTGCAGTTTTTTTTTGACCGATTTAATGCTGGTGCCTTTTTCTACTGCTTTCTCTATTTCTCTCGTGTTAAAGTTTGTTACATCTCTTTGCCTGGCTTTACTGATCAACTTTGGTAGTTCTGCGAATTCAATCTTATCCTTTGGCGAAGTTACTTTCATTTGTTGGCGTTTTTTTATTAAGTCCTTGGTAGATTGGGACAACTTACTTGTTGTTTGCTTTGCTGTTTTGCCCCCGAGTTCTATCGCTGTTTCAAGGATTGTTTTCGTTAAAGTTTTGTTTATTTCTTCTACATCGTCACCATTTTCGCCTAAGGCCTCGAACTTGTTGCTTAGGGTGACTTTAAATTTTCATTCTTCGTTCTGATTACCTCTAGATTACATTTTTTTCCAGTAAATAATTTAGTTCTTGTTTTCTTTAGGTTAAGTACAATCTTTGCTCTTACTAATCTGTGATCGCTGCATTTTATCTTCCCCACTACTTCTGTGTCTTGAATTATACCTGGTTGTTCGCACATTATAAAGTCGATTTCATTTTTTGTTTCCCCGTTAGGGCTTTTCCACGTCCACTTCCTATTCTTGTGTTTCTTGAAAAACGTGTTCATTATTCGGAGTCGGTTTCTTTCGGCAAAATGTACGAGCATATCCCCACGGTCATTCCTACAGCTGATGCCATTGTTGCCAATCGCCTGCTCTCCACTTTGTTTTGTCCCTACTTTGGCGTTGAAATCCCCCATGACTACTGTGTATTGTGTGCGTACTTTCGTTATTGCTAATTCGATATCCTCGTAGAACTGCTCCACTTGTTCGTCATCGTAGCTCGTTGTTGGCGCATATCCCTGGATTATCTTAAGTTTATACCGCTTATTTAGTTTTACTACGACGCATGCTACCCTTTCGTTAGTGCTGTAGAATTCATCTACGTTGCCCGCTATATCTTTGTGAATTAGGAACCCAAAGCCATATTCTCTCTTTTCGGGTAATCCTCTATAGCAGAGGACATGTTCATTGTTTAAGAATATGTAAGCTTCACCTGCTCTCCTAACTTCGCTAAGGCCAATGACGTCCCAACTAACTCCTTCTAGTTCCTCGAGTAGTTCCGCTAATCTAGCTTCGCTGGAGAGGGATCTTGCATTGAACGTTCCAATGTTTAGTTTCCAGTGGCGGCCTGTCCGGGTCCAGTGATTATTACTGCCCTCTGCTGCTTCACAGAGCTGACCGCCGGCCGCCGTGGACAGATGTTCTGCAGCTGCTGGACACTGAGGGCGAGGGTTTAGTTGTAGACATCGGGCGACACGTTCACTCAATCCAAAGTTTCCTCAGCATGGAGGTTAGCAACCTGTTTGAACACTGCTGTGAACGAGCGCTGAGAGTTCTTCGGGCACTGGGCACTCATGACAGGCACAACAATCCAGCACAACAGGAGTGACAGAACACATGGAGATAGGACTGCCTAAAAAATCGTATCACAAAGAGAAGCTGTTCCGTCAACTACCAACACCTCCCATATGGCGGATCTTCCATCAATGATTGATGCTCCCACAAGAGTCGTGCGCTCATGGTGTGTGCAGTAAATGTTAAAAAAAAAGCTTTTGTACAAGCGGGCGGAATAACCATGCACTGTAGGATGAGCAGGAAACGTTCACAATTATGAGAACATTCGCTGAGAGATGACGACCACCGAAGCAACCGGCAGCGGCCACTGCAGCAATGCGGGATACCAAAACAAACAACATGGCGATTGACAGAAGCGGCTGCTCATGGTTTCCTTTTATTTGTAAGTACGTTACTCACATTCAAGAAGCATTTTATCAGTCTGTAATAAACAAAATGAGTATTAACAAATTCCTTGATTCAATATACAGTTCTAATGTAACCACAATCATATTCCGTTGTTCAGTACACTTCCGAACGTGATGGTCACAGGTTTGTCACTAGGTATGGTGGCCAACGGGCACAGATCGAGAATGTCAACTTTCAAAGTCGGCATCACCTTCATTGTCATCAAAATGTATGCAATACAGTAAATTAACACGTTACGCTTCTACCATAACCACGGAAACATAGATGCAAAGTTTTAACCTCAGTGTAGCGCCCCTGATTTCTTGTTTCTCTTGCTATTACTAGTGGTACACAGTTCAGTTTCGATTCTAAGTCGACCCCCCAACAGTGGATTGCCAAATTTGGAAAAAATGGGTCGACCTACAATTGTATAAATACGGTAACTGTAGGGCTATGTGAATATCACACCTTTGGGTGCAAAGTGAACTTGAATAATAATGTTTGAGTGCGAATAACGTTTAAGTATTTTTTTAATATTTCCATGTCAAACTACAGAGAAAATTTACTAGTAAACATGGGCAAAAAGCAAATCTATTGCACAGCTAGTGTACTCCTGCAACGCCATAACTAGAAAAAAAGGATAGTTGAGTCCTACAGAACAGTCCAGCAGAGAACTGCACAGGTACATGGATTAGCTTTACTGCAGTACACATCTGTTGCGCAGTAACATGTACTACATGCACCCGTCATAGGACATAACACATTTGGTCCCTTGATTACAATCTTTGAACAGTTTAAATAGTAATGGTTAGGTGAAAATCAAACTGAATAGCAAACATTATTTGAAAACTACTTGAAAGTACAAACATTCGCATACACCTATTAAAATATCTTATCAGCCTGTAGCAGCATTCTATGGAAATTGGCCTGACTGTCCAGGAATAACCACTGGTAGTTTCCGCACTGCTTTGTTTAAAAACAGTGTGTTTCAACTTTGTACTATGCTTGTGAACTTGACAGGATGCACCTTACTGCAAAATTTGGTTGAGCTGTTTGCAACTCTGTTTTCAATCAACAAAATGCATTTTTTTCATAAAGCCTGATGGACGGTTAACATTTTCATATGCTGCGTGCCATTTGTGAAGAAAAAATATTCTTTTAAAATGAGCCACTTAAGCAGGACATAGTGAAACTGTCATTATCTGCATTCGTCACAGGTATACATACACACAACTGTGTACAAAGCACCATGGTGACAGCGAAATTTAGCAATGCATTTAAATATTTATTTATATCGACATACTGTAGCCCCGAACGGCTATCGCAGTAGTGGGCAAACACAATACATGAAAAAGCATAACAAAGAGCACTGAAGATCAATGACTAGTAATATACAATAAAAGTTCGTCGAGTGGTAATGATCTTGCATAACCAAGCAGAGCATTCTACAATTCTATAGAATGAACAAAGAAACTGTATTTAAACATTTCAATACGATGGTGAAAAGTAGACATTTAACTCATGGTAATGTCTGGTGGCTGTAGGTCTAGTGGGTGCGATGTAGCGGTGTGATAGCTTTTCGGAGCTGCAGTGTGTTGAAACAAATACAGCAGAACCTTGCACATGCCTTTTTGAAAAATAATGCGACAACAAACATATTACGGTGCACTCCCAATAAACGAACCTTGGTTAAACGAAAGCGTCTTGTTAACGGAATTAAACAGGATCATTCGGCTGGATTTCTATGTCCGGTACAGTAAAATTTTTTGGTTAATCGAAACACTACTTATTGGTCATCTACGATTAAATGGCACAAATGCTAAGCACAGCACAGGCTTGTTCATGCCAAAAAGTAGTCTCACAACCATGAAATGTATTGTCGAAGTCAACGCCATAGTGAGACAAGCCAATCCAGCAGCCATACCCACAGTGCTGCAGCAGGAGCACGTGAGCCGTGTCGGTTGTACGTTAGGCCTACATGTGTGACTAAGTGTGGTCGATAGGTACAATGGAGAGCACGAAGAAGCAGCCGCATCAAGCTCTCTCGCTTGAAAAGAAGCTCCAGATTCTTCAGGAGCTCAATCGGAGCGGCTTGTCCAAGACAGACGTGGCAAAAAAAATTCAACATCTCCAAGTAGACACTGTCGTAGATCTTGAAAAACAAAGAAACGATCGAAGGTGCCATCAAGAATGGGACCTTTACGTCTAAGCGGATGCGGATGTGGACGATACCGTATGAAGAACTAGAAAAAGTTCTTTTTGTGTGGTTAAACGTGCGCGGAGTTCCAATTTCCCAAAGCGGACTGATTCTGGAGCAGAAGGCGTGACAGATGTTGAGAACTTCGCCGTAAGCTATGGATGGCTTAGCCGGTTCAAGAAACGCCATGGACTTGTTTTCAAGGCAATCTCAGGTGAGAGCGCTGCAGTCAACCGGGACATTTGCACCGACTGGCAGCAGGGACGGCTTCAGGAAAGTTTAGCGAACTATGAGCCGCGAGACGAATTCAACGTCAACGAGATGCACCTTTTTTATGAAGCGCTCCCATCAAAGACTCTCACTTTCAAAGGCGAAGCCTGTAGCAGTGGGAAACACAGTAAGGAGCGCATTACTGTGCTTGTGGGTGCAAATATGGCCAGAGACGAAAAATTGAAGCTGTTGGTGATCAGAAAATCGAAGCATCCACGTTGCTTTAAGGGCGTTCCGACACCTTCCCGTTACCTATCATGCTAACGGAAGAGCATGGATGACGATGGCAGTTTTTGAAAACTGGCTGCGGGTGGAAGATGTAAGATTTGCGAGGCAAGGCAGGAAGGTTATCTTTATCCTGGATAATTGCCCTGCCCACGGCCACGTTGAAGGACTCAAGTTGATCAGCCTCAAGTTCTTGCCAGCCAACGCAACAGCAGTGATCCAGCCTATGGATCAAGGGGTGATTCAGAATGTGAAAGTTCACTACCGCAGGCAGCTGCTCCACCGAATGGTGCTTTGTGCAGACAATGAAAGGCCTACAATTTGGATTTGTTGGGAGCCATTCACATTTTGTACCATGCCTGGGAGCAAGTGCAGGCAACGACCATACAAAGATGCTTTCATCATGCGGGCTTTCAAGCACGAGAACCAGTAGCGGATGAAGAGTAAAGCCCTGCTGATGCTGATGCAGTGTTCAGTCAGGCTACGAAACAATTGATGGACACGACAGGACTACGAAGCAATTGATGAAAATGTTAGTACCTGTCGTAAGGAGACGCTTAAAGAACTGATATCCGAAGTGCAAGCTGACGATCAACCTTGCTCCAGCGATGAATGTGATGACACTGTCAGTGCAGTGGCGCCGTCGGACAGTGCAGCTAAAGAAGCTGTTGAGCTTTTGAGGGCGCTGTTTTGAGTGCGAGGGCTGTCCAGAATTTCTCACTAGCTTGTAAGGCATGGGCGCTTACTTCTTGAAAAAGCAACTTAAGCATGCGAAGCAAACCACACTTCACTCCTTTTTTTTCCCTACTCAACCAGATGAGTATGGTGGGGTTGGTACGAATTAAAAGTCTTTGGTTCATGAAATAGGTGTACCTTGCTTAAATGGAACTTCTGATACATGGAACAGTTCTTTGGATCCCCTTCGAGTTCCGTTTAAGAGGAGTCCACTGTAGCTGGGAAAACATATGATCTAAACACACCCAAAAAATTGCACAGTTTCGCCAAAGAAACAATGCATTGATGCCAATATTAAGATATTTTACTATTTCATGAAACTCGGGCAATACAATGTCATGAAACAGCAGTAAACATGAGCTTGTGTTAGCATGTTGGAACGTGCCCAAAGGCACGGCAGTGACGGCAAGTGCTAGCTGTCAGTGATGACAGCGTCAGGAGCAGAATGTACACGTGCAGTCTCTTGCTTAAGCGTTTAAACAACTCTGCGTCTTCAGGCAGATTATCTAGCATGCAACGCAGGGCGTGCATTCAAATTGTCATTTTCTTGGATGGCCCAAGCCGTGCGCATGGTTATCAATACACGGCGCACGAGTGGTACTGAGCACGGACGCACGGGCCACGTCGTCCTCAGCCACGTGCAGTGAGGTTAATGTGACCTTGAAAATTTACCACGCGGGAAGACCTGTGCTTCCTAGGTGCCACCCCTACTACTTTCAAGCTGACAAACGAACGTGCAATTTATCATCGGATCCCGGCTTTTGAAGTGGTGCGTGAGTGCAGCCAACATGGGTGTTGGTGCAGCATGCGCCTAATGGGACCCACGCTTCGGCTTGACGACAAAACCGGCCAAAGCACACGCAATGTACGCTTGCCATCGCAAGGTTACGTTGGTCACACGACTATGCTGTACAGGGTTACATATGACGCAATGTGTTGACGACTTGTTCGGTTTGACGTGATATGATCCCCCGCACAATGCAATCTCCGGCACTATGACCTACCTGCAAGTACTGCGTCTGCTCGCTTGCTGTAAAAAGCAGAGAATGTGCTCTGCGTATCAGCTTTTGAACTTGCTTATTTTTGTTTTTAAGTAGTGATCAGACAACACACAGCATCCTAAGGACATCCCAAAAATATGCAAATATCCCACATCCAGGTCGGGATGTTTAAAAAGCGTCCAAGGGATGTGTGCAAAACAACCATAGTTGGCCCTTACCAGGACTTCACATTAGTGGCTTTCAGGAAGTGCCACCATTTCATTAGTGCGCTATAACATCAGATAACCCTGTAATGTAAGTTTGTATGCCGGTGTTTGCTTAATAGAGCTCAAGTGTGCTTCAAATCAGTGGTGAGAGTGGTGGTGTCATAATTTTGTTATATTTTCAAATGTATGTGAATATTCTGAAGTGCAGGACCCTTGTGCTGATTTGTCTAGTCATTTTTGGATCACCATACGTGAACACCAAAGACCGGAGAGCTACCATGACACTGCATTATGACTTTGCTCATACGTGTACACAAAACAGGAAACGGCTGAACAGGCTTGGGTTTCGTACAAACACACCGGCCTCCGAAAAGTTGTATTTGAAGCTGTAAAACACTTTGTAAATAAGGCATAATAAAAAAGAGACATTACTGCCGAGGAAATCACGTATTTGTATATGTCAGAGACAATAACTATACAATTTAATTTTTTCTTGAAATATGTGCACTTCGGCAAGGGCCATCATGGCTGACACACTAGTCATCATGAGCAGATTGTGCAGTTTCTCACCAACACATAGTATGTGTCACCAGCTTTATTGGTGCGTCTAGCGTCCATGCAGCATTTGGCAATTTAGCCTGACTTCATTACATCTTAGGTAAGTAGTTTACTTCTTAGAGCACTTCAGTTATTGCATTTTTAGCAGCTTTTGTTTTTTGCTCCTACTGTAACATTGGCTCTTGGCAGCAATGGGTACGGGATGTGTTTGATACAAGCATGGCCTGCAGGAGATCCTGTGCTGTGAGTATTGTTATGACACTACCATTTTTACCGTTTGTATTACTGCCTCACTTCATTGTCCTCACTGTCTTGTCATATTTCTCTCTTACACAGGCTGCCTGATTCATAATGAAATGCAGACTAAACAATCTCAAACATCCGCGTCCTCGTTGCCCTGTGCAGCAGAACTGGAAAGAGTTTAGCAACAAAGACTACTGGTGACAGAAAGCAGAGGACAATATGTGGGAAAATCTTTCTATGCATGAGGTACTTTCACTGGACTGCTTCTGTGCAATAAATGATCATGGTGTTCATTTTACTTTAGACACCTTTTTTCTGACCCTTCCAAGGAATTCATTAGACAGTGAATGACTGCTGCCCTTGAAGATATAATAAATCTCACAAAGAAAAAAAAAAAAAGACTAAGAGATCCCACTAACCTCCCACAACCTCGCAGTATGGGACATCCCAAAATCATTGATTTTTTTTTTTGTACCACTTGGGATGTTTTTCCACTGGTAAATGGGACATCCCATGGAACATCCCTGCCTCCCAAGTTGGACGTCTTGTCATAGCCCCTAGGACGTCTGGGGGACTCGCAGATCGGTAACTTGTGATCAGAAATGGCAAGATTGATAATGAAAGCAATGCTGAGAGAATTCCTCTGGCAGTGTTTGTGCACCAGTTTATTTGTGCTCTTTAAGCATAGTCAACGAAGGCAAGGTAAGCAAAAATGGGACGTCGAAACTTTGAGCATTCGAACGTTATCAAGGGGGAAAAATGAGAGATGACCTGCATGAACACCGTTGTGCTTTTGTGATTCTAAATTCCTGTCTCGACATTCACGCTGAAAAAATTATCTGTAAGTCAAGTGTGCTATTTTGGGCTAAATTCCCTCATACATAGCATATGACAGGCATTGCGCATGTCCAAACCAGTGTCTTTATTTGTTTATATATGCTTTTTCTTTCTAATTTTCAGACTATCAAAGCCTGTGAACCTACCGAGGCTAATAATACACCAATAGGCTGCTTTCATATCTGGCAATGATGCGCAGTAGAATTGCTCTTACCGAAAGAAATGGTGGTGTGTTTCGATTCTCGGCCTTTAAAAGTGCGCAGTACACACGCTCAGCTACCACACACGTGCTGTTAAAACTGCTTTGATCGCGAGTGTTAGCTGCGATACTGATGAATGCGATGTGTTATGTCTAGCACAGTGATTTGCTAGTATTAGAAGAAAGCACACTGGTGTTTTCTTGTGACATAGTCGGGCGAGTACTGCGGGGAAGCCACTGCTGTGGGTAGCTACTGCTCTTCATCGCGTGCGCTTCCAGACTTCTCGGCTGTGCGTGGACTCTAGTGGCCAGAAAACGCATCAACCTATCTTAGTTTGACAATAAAACAAATGTTGGTGCCAAATAATCGTATTTTCAGGAAACATGTTAAGTGGGAAAAAAACTTAACTCTATCGGAAAATTTCGCCTTTTTGCGATCACGAACATTGGAACCGGGAAACTGTATCAACCAGGAACACATCAACGAGGTTCTACTGTAAATAAATAAAATATACTTGCCAGTTGCTTGTACTACATAGCAAATATGGTTTTAGGTGTCACCTAACTGATCTCATTTTCGGTGCCTCCTAATGGCTATCAAGCGGCACACCTTTGGAAAGAGCTGAAATAGTTTCTGTCATCCCTAGTAGTATAGTGCGGAATATAGGTCGAGATTTTTTCCAAAAAATGTCACTAAAAAGTCGCCCCTCGACCTATATACCGGCCCTTGGCACAAACCGAGTGATCGTCTGGCAACAGGGAGCATTGCATGCTTCTTGGGCATCAGCATCAACATCGCCTCCATGGGCTGACGCCCGACGCCATTTTTCTTTTCTTGTTCAGCTAGTCTTCCTAGCGAGTGGCGACCTTGCTCTGCGCCCAGCTATGAATACCGGGACACGGCGCCAGTTCACCGCCGCGTTTAAAAGAAAAGTTATTGAATTCGTGGAAGCGAATGGCAACATCTTGGCGCAGCGGCAGTTTGGAGTGTCTCAGAAAAGCGTCAGGTACTGGCGCAACCAGAAATCCGAACTGTCGGTGTGTAACGTGCGAAAGACGTCGTTTCGCGGTCGCCGAGCTGTGCACCTGGAACTCGAGGACAAAGTTGCGGATTTCGTCCACGAGTACCGTGCCAGCTCCCTGCCAGTGAGTGCTGAGCTCATTTGCACAAGAGCCGTCGAGCTCGCCCGTGAGGCCGGTCTGTCGAGGGAAGAATTCAAGGGGTCCATTTCTTCGGTCCGCCGCTTCATGCGACGCAAAGGGTTTGCCCATCGACGGCGCACGTCAATCTGCCAGAAGCTGCCGGAGGAGTACGAGGACAAGTTGATAGAGTTTCAACTTGTCCTCCGGCGGCAAATAGCCTCCGGCGGCAGCATGGCTACGTGTTAGGCCAGATCGGCAACGCCGACGAAACGCCGCTGTGGGTCGACATGCCGTCGTCCACAACAGTCTGTGAACGCGGGGCAAAGGAGGTGGAGCTGCTGTCGACCGGAAGCGAGCATTCGCGCTTCACCGTGATGCTTTTCTGCACGGCCGACGGCAGAAAGTTGCCCCCGTTCATCATCTTTAAGCGGAAGACGCTGCCGAAGGAGGCCTTCCCGGGGGATGTCGTCCGCGTGAACGAGAAAGGGGGTGCATCAGTGAACAGTTCCGTGTTTTCTTTGTTTTTTTTTTTGCTGGTCAAGGTAGGGGGGTCGACCTATATTTCGCCTCGACCTATATTACGCATTATACGGTAGTTGCTTCAAATCAAGAACTTTTCGTTGACAAACCTTACGCTTTAGAGGAACACTTTGCACTTTAGGAGAATGTAGTCTCATTTGTATTCACTGCATGACACATTCACCACTAAAAGAGGGTGAGGACGATGAAATATGTTCACGCAGCAAGACGCAGCATTATTCTACATCACGCAATGCACAAGACAGCTCCACTAACATGAAACCTGGGAAAGTGCAAAGCATGCTGTGATGCTCTGGTGTTTCCCACAGGAAACGTCAGTTGCTGCTATTGGGCTTGATTTACAGTGGCCACGACGATGACATTAGATGACAACAGCCCGGGCACATTGGCAGAAACTCTTTAGAATCACTTCTGACACGACAACCCTACACATACACTGTCTGAGTGCACTGCCTCCAGGATGGGGCCACCGTGATAACAGCAGAAACACACCGCAGGCCAGCCCATAAGGTGCTTTGCACCTAAAAAATATCTATATGAGCACGGACATGGGTGATGACATTGTTCATGTTTTTCCATGACCTTTCCTATTTTAGTGGTAACATGTCATAGAGTAAGCATTTACACATATTGAAAGCAGGAAGGCAAGCTGCACTCTTTTAATGCAGAACAAAAAAAAAAAAATTACCACTTTGGCAGAGCTTTCCCGAAAGTCTCCACTGAACATGGCTGCCATCATTTCACACCGTGCCATCAGTAATGGCCGATGGGCTGAGCAGAAGCCATCATCCAGCCGAAAAAGTACATCTGCACAAGAAAATCAAAACAGAAAATTTAGGTTACAAATTTTAAACACCAAATACGTCATTATTTTCTTGCATAGTTAGTCATAAAGTTTACTCTAACATTCAAGAACATTTCTAACTCATTTGAAAACAATGCAAAGTAAACCACACATATCAACCAAACAATATGACCATGAATGACCACTAATGAATGACCATCACAACTCAAGCAGTGCAAGAGCATTGCTTGTGGTGAATGCCATTACATCACAAACAACACAAACCGTCATAAGAAACACGCTCTTTTATTTTCTTCTTCACCTCTCTTTCATCACACACATCCAATACAGGAGATCAGCCAAGGTGGATTATTTGAGTTTTTTTATCAGGGCAGAATTCTTGGGCTGTTATTCCTCGGTTGTGCCTAGGGCAAACTTTGTTGCTGCTCCCAGTGAGCTCCGCGAGCAGAAAGTGCTGCAGTGCAGGGTGCGTCTTAACCCCCCCACCCCCTTAATTCACTGATGCTACTGAGCTGATGTAGCGTTTTTGGGGCACACTCACCTTGCACACAGAAGACCTGGGTTTGATTCCAAACAGACATAAAAAAATTTCAGGCCAATTACATTACTTTGTTCATAGCAGCTGCCCTGAGAAGTTTGGTGCCAATCTAAAATTTTTTCAGCGTGTTTTCATTCTTTACATTGACTCTTGCCACCATTTTCCACTCACGGCTAACACTGCCAGTGCATTTTCTGCAATACGAGCTCCTTAATGCTATCGCATTAAAATGTTCTCTTGCATGTTTCAAAATTCTGCTCATGTACATTCAAGAACCCCTCACTTTCTTAATGCAAGTGGAAACGCTCAATAAACTTAGAACAGTCATGAAAATGTCGTAACTTGAAATGCTGATGTATGTGGCTAGAAGAAAAAGACGTTAGAAATAACTTGCTCGAGGCAACTGTTTTTAACCTGTTTATGAAAATGTAGTGTATTTAGTCTGGCAAAGCAATATGGGCACATTCTTACTTATTTCCATTGACAAAAGTAGAAAAAACAGGAAGTCTGAAAAAGTATTTCATGATAGCTAAATTTGTCCCTGACCACTGAGTTAAAAGTAGCCATCAATTATCACCCTAATTAGAACTTTTAATTGAGCTATGGACTAGACATGGGGCAGCATCGCAAATGACATGACGTGTACGCATGTTTGGCGGCACTGTCGCAAAGGGGTGGTAATAGCGGTGAAAGGAATATCGTAAAATTTTCTGTGCTAGGAAAAGAGCTGTGCAGGCTGTCAAAAGTATTCGAAAGGGACAAGGAGCTCTGACCAATTACTGGTCGATAATGAACATCTCACATAGAGGGTTGCACCATAAAACACTTCAGAAAAATGTGAAGGCTGAGTCCAGACCATCCAGTGAGACAGCTGCTGCCAATATTTGCGTACCCTAGCACCAATGCCTTTCTGGCATGCAGATACGTCCATAAGGCAGTACTTCAAGTACAGTTATGGAGCTCACCGTGCTTATGCTGAGTATTGTGCAACACTTTGACTGCAGCCTGGGCAACATGCTTTTCCCAGAGCAGCAGAGAAAGGTGTCTTTTGGGAAAAAAAAGAGGCCAGCAAGGCATACCAAACTAAAGACAGGACATTCAAGAAGCCATGCACTGAAAAGGACACAAAACACCGCATATTCAGTGCCTTTTTGTAATAAAAATCCAAGGTACAGCTTTCGAAGACGCTTTCTCAAAATGACTTTTCTTGCTCTTTGCCTTGCTTGTTCCATTGATTTCTTCATGACCACTAGGTCTATTTCAGTTCTGTTTTTCTTTTCCTATATTCCTAGAAGAATTGCCTCGGGCGTAACATTACTGCTTTTCCAGTTTTGCTTCCCTACATTTAACAATACGACTAATTGCTCGTAGCCTAAGCTCTTGTGGTGCGTAAAAAACGACAGCTAAAAAAAACTGTGTTGCAAATAAAAAAATCTGACTGTCACACCCTTAACCATTCATCATAGAGTGCACAGCACTTTGAAAAAGCTTTCTATCACCACATTTTTTAAGCAATTCAGGCTCGGAACAAGGCCAGAAGGAGAAAGCTATTGTACATCAAGAAGTTTTAAAGATAAGCTCATGAAACTTATACAGTAGTATCACAGAATCATTGCTAAGAAGTCTACCAAATTTCACTTAAATCCATAAAGAAATGTGAAAGTTGCCTTCCAAAGCCCCGTCCCCCTTTAAGAAACTAAATGTGCAAAATATCATGAGTGAGATGCATAAACACATAAGCACTCTTCAGTAAGCATAAGCAAGCATAAGCAGTAAGCTTCAGTAAGCATAAGCATTTCAGTAAACTGAACTAACTTGCCCAACACCTACATTAGGCATGGGAAAAGTATGATGAGTGCTAAATATATGTAGGAACTACGTACAAGAGACAATGAATAAAATAAACAGCAATATGAAGCCGCACTGTGGACCCTACCTTGCAAACTGAGAATAGCAGAGAAAACAATGCTTTTAATTATTACAACTCTCAGGTTGGAAGCACAACAAAAAATGCAAATCAAATTTTCAAAATTATACCTTATAATTTCTGAAGGATCTGCTAGCTATGACCAACTGTTCTTAAGGGCTTATCTTTTAAAAATTTAAACTTATACATGGTTTCATATAAAGCAGTGGTAGTCCCAGAAAAAGCAAAGGTCCCTTACCTGCATACAGACTTTTATCCAAGCAAACATCTTTTAACTGCAGTTTCAGCTTGTCCAAAAATTTCATGTCCACTGAAGGGTTTTTCAAAGGCTCTTGCTTCTGTATGCTGGTGAGGTATGCCTAGAAAATTATTGTTACCATTATGTAGCATGAGAGATATCAATTATTCCTTCTTTATGTTTGCCTCTCAGTTTCAATGACACTTGTAAAAAAATGAAGAAAAATTCAGAGAGGACCAAAGTAATATTTCCAGTACTAAATGGCACATATGCTATTTTTGCTGAAAATACACTCGGCTAAGCTACCGAGGTTGCTACATAGCGAGTTGGAACAGCAGAACCTTGTTAAGATGTTCCTTCTTGAGACCCTCTCATGGCTACATAATATCAGTGAATTCCAATCCCAGTAATGTAACAGTATGCATTTGCATATTACACTTCCTATTTGTTAACATTCTACTGATGTAGCTTTGTGAAAGATATATGAGAGGCATTTTAGCGTACTGAATTCTTTAGAAAACATAGCACAGATAGGCACAGACATAGCAGAAAGGGATATACTATGTGCAGACAGAATTTTATTTTTGCAATTCATGTGTGCTTGCTCACACAACTGTCCACACAAGGACAGTAAACATACATCGTACTCGCAAGAAGCCAAGCTGCTTTTCTAGTAGTGCAAGTGCAGCCTCTGACACCTAAAGGTCATCAAGGTTTACCTGTCTTTAAGCTTTCATTTTTAAACTAGCTGGTGCCTCTGATCACAGCAATGGGTTTCTCTGAGGAAAGGCTGTCACATTACAAACTGCAAAGACTACCATTCCACCCAATTTTACTACAATACTGAGGAGCAGTTTACACACCCTCTATGACCAGCACAGTACTAAACACATCCTAACAATATGCAACAAAAGCTGGGCACATACAATCATCAAACCAGTTCCTATAATCTCTATAACCTGAAATTACTCTTGGAGAGAGGTGACTTGAAAAATATGAGCAAGTTTTGCAATTTATACAGCATACAGCATATCACTTTCAAATTTCCATACACTGTACATATAGTCGTACATTTGCCATGTGTCTCATAAAGTGAAATAAGTAGTGATTCGTGTTCTCTTGTTTATCTATTTATACTGCATGGGATGAGAATAAATGTTAAATACAGTGTATGCAAGGTAGCAGCCCAGGCATCTGTTTTTTTTTTTCTTTTATTTCCTGGTTTCAACAAAATGATGCCATATGTTTGAGGAACATTTGTTCCAGGAGTGCTCTCAAAAAACTGAACAAACAGGCGAGGAATGTAGGCACAGGATCAATCTAACCACACCTAGCACAAAGATGCATGCATGTATGGTTGCATACAATCACATTTGAGCAATACACAACTGTAAATCACCTGCAAATCTGGTGCAGAAATTAAATCTGCAGCATCCTGAATTTCCGAAATTGGACAGCTGGAAGTGTCGATTTTGCCTGTATACAAATACCTGTTGAAGAAAAAAATGTTCAGTCCAATTATTTCAATAACTATGGCACAAAATTCTGATGCACTCATTCCACCATTTCATTTCACTGTATCCTGCAGGTCAAAATAACGATAATTTTTCAAAAAGCTACAGTGTACAGACAAACTGGGCCAAATGATGGACATCACTTACACTATGCGCAACATATTTGGTACTTTTTCTGTGATGTGATTATATATTACAAATTAACATTAAGTGTTGAGTTATGTGAACTGAAAAACTTACTACTCTAAATTCTGTGCCAGCTCCCAGTCTTGTTTTCACTCAATTCCAAGTTTTGCAGTAATATAAATTAAAAAAAAGTTAGCAATTGAGCCACTGTGTTGAACATACACACTGTAAGCACTTACAAAAGATCAATCTAGTCAGTCTCTTCATTTTTTTTTCCTCCACATAGAACAGTTAACATTAAGTAGACACAAGTATGGGTTACTCAAAAAAAAAGGTAAGTTGTGGAAGTCATTGAGTAGTAAGCAAACACAGGGCACTTGCAAAATTATGCAAAACTTTTTCTATAAAAAGTTAGTCCACATGTCACATCTTCTTCTTCAACTGCAGTTTTCACAGGAGAAGCAGAAGCATAAGGAGTTTCCAAAAAGTGGTCAGAAAAATTAACACAGCACAGCATACGTAGTCTTAAACAGTGGACATGTCCTCTGCTATAGAGGACTACCCGAAAAGAGAGAATATGGCGTTGGGTTCCTAATTCACAAAGATATAGCGGCCAACGTAGATGAATTCTATAGCACTAACGAAAGGGTAGCATGCGTCGTAGTAAAACTAAATAAGCGGTATAAACTTAAGATAATCCAGGGATATGCGCCAACAACGAGATACGATGACGAACAAGTGGAGCAGTTCTACGAGGATATCGAATTAGCAATAACGAAAGTACGCACACAATACACAGTAGTCATGGGGGATTTCAACGCCAAAGTAGGGACAAAACAAAGTGGAGAGCAGGCGATTGGCAACTACGGCGTCGGCTGTAGGAATGACCGTGGGGATATGCTCGTTGCCGAAAGAAACCGACTCCGAATAATGAACACGTTTTTCAAGAAACACAAGAATAGGAAGTGGACGTGGAAAAGCCCTAACGGGGAAACAAAGAATGAAATCGACTTTATAATGTGCGAACAACCACGTATAATTCAAGACACAGAAGTAGTGGGGAAGATAAAATGCAGCGATCACAGATTAGTAAGGGCAAAGATTGTACTTAACCTAAAGAAAACAAGAACTAAATTATTTACTAGAAAAAAATGCAATCTAGAGGTAATCAGAGCGAAGAACGAAGAATTTAAAGTCGCCCTAAGCAACAAGTTCGAGGCCCTAGGCGAAAACGGTGACGATGTAGAAGAAATAAACAAAACTTTAACGAAAACAATCCTTAAAACAGCGATAGAAGTTGGGGGTGAAACAGCAAAGCAAACAACAAGTAAGTTGTCCCAATCTACCAAGGACTTAATAAAAAAACGCCAACAAATGAAAGTAACTTCGCCAAAGGATAAGACTGAATTCGCAGAACTACCAAAGTTGATCAGTAAAGCCAGGCAAAGAGATATAAGAAACTTTAACACGAGAGAAATAGAGAAAGCAGTAGAAAAAGGCACCAGCATTAAATCGGTCAAAAAGAAACTGCACTTAGGACAAAACAAAATGCACGTGCTAAAAGATAAACAAGGTAACGTTATCAATAATTTCAACGAAATAGTAAAGGTAGCAGAAGATTTATACTCTGAACTGGTTCTCAGACAGACCATACAACCTTAAAAGAAATAGAATCAGAGGAAGACACTGAAATTCCATGTATAACCGCTGACGAAGTCAAAAAAGCTGCCAAAGGCATGTCCCGCGGTAAAGCAGCTGGTGAAGATGGTATAACAGCAGACTTAATCAAAGACGGAGGAGATATTTTACTTGAAAAACTTGCATCGCTCTTCACGAAATGTACGAAGACATGCAGTGTACCACGCAGTTGGAAAAATGCTAATATAATCCTTATCCACAAGAAAGGTGACATAAAGGAGTTAAAGAATTACAGACCAATTAGCCTACTCCCAGTAATATACAAGCTATTTACAAAAGTAATTTCTACGAGGATAAGAGAAACCCTCGACTTTAACCAACTGAGAGAACAAGCTGGTTTTAGGAAAGGTTACTCGACAATGGACCACAACCACGCTATCAACCTAGTAATTGAGAAGTACGCGGAATATAACAAACCTCTTTATATGGCGTTTATCCACTACGAGAAAGCATTTGACTCCATAGAAATACAAGCAGTTCTAGAAGCTCTACGACGACAAGGGGTACCTGGCGTATACGTGAAAACCATAAACAACATATACCAAGATTCCACAGCCACACTACTCCTACATGAGAAAAGCAGAGAAATCCCGATCGGGAGAGGTGTGAGACAGGGAGATACGATATCCCCGATGCTATTCACTGCATGTTTAGAGGAAATCTTTAAACGTCTAGACTGGGAAGACAAGGGAATTCGAATAGACGGAGAATATCTCAGCAATTTAAGATTTGCAGACGACATTGTACTCTTTAGCAATGACTGGGACGAGCTACAAAACATGATTGATGACCTAAACAGGGAAAGTATTAAAATTGGGTTAAAAATGAATAGGCAAAAGACCAAAGTTATGCTCAATAGCCTAGCTAAGGAACAGGAATTTAAAATCAACAATGAACCCTTACAATGTGTAAGCGAATACGTATACCTGGGACAGTTAATAACAGGAACTCCTAACCATGAAAAAGAAATTCTCCGTAGAATAAGGATGGGCTGGAGCGCATTCGGAAGGCATTACGAAATCATGACGGGAAACTTACCACTCTCACTAAAGCGAAAAGTATTCAATCACTGCATTCTCCCAGTACTAACGTATGGTGCAGAAACGTGGAGGATAACGAAAAACTAGAGATGAAGCTAAGGAGCGCACAACGTGCAATGGAAAGAAAAATGATAGGGGTAACGCTAAGAGATAAAAAACGAGCAGATTGGATCAGAGAACAGACAGGAGTAGCCGATATTATTATATCAATTAAAAGAAAGAAGTGGACCTGGGCAGGACATGTCATGAGGAGGAAAGATAACAGATGGACAGTAAGAGCGACGGAATGGATACCAAGAGAGGGAAAACGCAACAGAGGCAGGCAAAAGGTTAGATGGAGCGATGAAATTAAAAAGTTTGCGGGCATAAAGTGGAACCAACTCGCTCAGGATAGGGTGGATTGGAAATTGTTGGGAGAGGCCTTCGTCCTGCAGTGGACCCGAGCAGGCTGATGATGATGATGATGATGATGACAGCATAACACAACACAGCTCTAGGGAATATTGTGTAGGAACTTGACAAAAGGTTTTGGTGGCAGAGGGTTGTTCAAGGACTTGGCCGTGGTAAAGATAGTACTAATAACTGATGAGTTTTACATGACAAAACCATGGTATGGTTATGAGGCACACCTCATAATGGAGGGCTCTAAAGTAATTTTTGCCACCAGGGGTTTTTTTAACATGCACCTAAACCTAAGCACACAGGTTCTTTTTTCTTTTTTTTACATGGTGATAAAGATTTCTGTCCTTTTGATAAAGATGAGACTTTTGAATTGGAGCAATAGTACTTCTTTATAACATTTTGTGGGTGAAAGTGCTAGCTGAAAATCATTCTTTTGTCATGCATGTGGACATATTTTACAAATGGTCAGTTGGGCAGAGTGGTAATCAATCCATTTCAAGCTATAGAAAACTGGAGTACCAATCATGTAAAAAAGCAGCTTGTTACACGTCACCATTAGCTTCATTTCATGAAATATGTATTTCTCATAAGAAACACCAAGTTCAGCATTATGAGAAGGACTTAGAAGCCCCCAGAAAATGGTATCTTCCTAAAATCAAAATTTCAGACATTCCACCTTTTCAGTAAAAAGCTTTCACCAAGAATTATTGGTGGAAAGGTAGGATGCTGAGAAACAATATCAATAAAAATAAATAACACGCTACGCTGACTTCAAACAACTTTTAAAAAAATGGCTGAAGTAAAATATTGCTACACCTCAAAATTGCTTTACTGGGGTGTAACTATACTATTGTGGCACAGACTAAATGTTATGCATCTGTTAACAAATGAGGTAAAAGGTGCTAAATAGCAACATGTATCGCCACAATCTAACTATGCTAACCACATGTAAAACATAACAGGAATTATTTATTAGGCACTTATTCCTTTTTAGATGTTTGTGACTACCAATGCTGAAATATTGCCTAAACATGAATCAAATAAAACTAAAGGCATTTTATTCGAAACTAAGATAGGATATATCACTATAGCTCTGATATTATTTTAGGCAACAGGAAAACTGAGAGGGCAGAGCTGCACAAATTATTTACTGCTGTCTTTACTGAATTGCCCAGTTAGGACGCACATGTTGACAGTGTACGATTAAGGATGAACAGCATATATAGGGAATGGAGCACACAAAATAGTAAAAAAAACTGGCATTGATGTGTGCTTCTTTAAGAAGCAAGTTCTGACACTACTAGGGTGCTTTCTTACCAATAATAAAATTTTTTAAAATATCAGTGGCATGTGGCATAATTTTGCTCCTAGCCAGATTACTCTGAGAAGTGCACATTGTTTGCATGAGAAATCAAAATGAATGCTTGACTAATTAAGACATACTGTAGACAATTATTTCAAAAGGATTATCTACTTGTAATGACTTGTGATGGCAACACTAGTTTTAAGATGTGTGTTCCTGAAGGCTGCACTGAAATGCATTGATGTCTTAGGCTTCAGTGCTTCAGGAGCTGCAAAAGTAAATGAAACGAAAGTGCATTTTTAGGCCAAATGAGGCAACCATTGTGTCAAAACTGATGATAGTTTCAAAATTAGTTCCAAGTGGACCCATTCCACAAGGGCACCAGAAGCTACATTCAGCACTTAAAAGGGGCCCAGCGACACCAATTAAGCACGCCGTTTTTATAGCTGATTCTAGAACCATGGCATGCAGTGGGGTAGCAATGAGAGTCGAAGCACCAAAAATAAAGTGGTTATCATCTTATTTCAACGAAGAAACTGCCTTCTGCTTCAACCATGGTGACGTACAACGATTTTTGTTACTGGAAGTAATGTTTGATTACGATACAGCGATGACAGTGGCTGTAAATTCTGATTGGTATGACACACCAAGTCGCATGTTACGTTCATACGGCCCCTTGCTAGGTCATGATGTTGAGCAAAAGATGTAAAAAATACAGAGACTGTTCTGTTCAAGGGCGCAAACTTGTTGCTTCAATGAAGGTGGCAGCTGAACTGGCATGAGGAGATGATCGATGCTTTTTTGTGCACCCAGTGGGAAAGGGTGCCACCATCCTGAAGTGGTTCTGACAACTGGTCGAGAGCAGCAGAGGTGTACCAGTGTAGTTTAAATGGTTGGGGGTTCATTCGGGACACTACAGAAACATTCCTTACACTTCATAAGAAATTGTTTCAAGTATACCGTAATTACTCGGTAATGAATGCACTTTTTTCCCGAAAAGCAGAAGGAAAGTTGGGAGGTGCGTTTATTATGCGGGGTAAATTTTACAAAAACTATTTCAGGTTGAACAGAGCATTTTAACGCTCAAGAAAGATGGCGTTATGACCTGCGGTAATGCTTAAAGCAACACGTGCGATGAAATTTTATTTTAAAAACAGTAAAAAACCAGCCATATGGCATCAGTACCACGCGACTCAGTGCATGCACTGCGGCAGCTTTATGGTGGCTGCATTTTGTTCCATTGCAATGGCCTTTCGTTTCCATTTAACACGTGGTTTGCCAACAGTGCCGCGAAACCGGAAAAATGGCGACACTGTCAAATGGTCAGCAGCGAGAAAATGAATGAGTGGCACATGGCACTCTTCATCGCGCATAGAGTTTCTATAGTTTCTATGTCACCATCGATCCTGCCCATACGATGACACCACGACGTGTACGATGAAAATGCAAATGACGTTGCCGTGCTGGCTTGCAGCCAACCAATGTCGCTACATCACCGATGAAATCTTGCAGACGCCCAGCCACATCAGCATTCAGCAGCGTTCACAAGCGGCCTTAAACGGACTGTCTACCGCTCGGAAAATATTTTAAGATTGCGGCAAAAATGGGCAGATTGTACGTCACATTTACGGGAACGAGGGCACTTTCACCCCACGAAAAGAGGAATCATGTTTTTAATTTTGCTCTGAAAGTGGTGCAAAAAATACCGCTAGCGACACCCATCAGCGTGTTTTTGTCAATTTCCAAGTGTACGAGAACAAACCCAAGCAGGCATACATTTTCTGCTGAAAAACAGTTAAGTATGCCTTACAAGCGTACTTCACCCTATGAGTCACCTTTTTATAGCGTGCAAGAGCAACTCGTTCTTTTCGCTGCTTTCAGGGTGGCGCAGGTGGCGCTGCCTTCATACTTGTCTGCCTGTACAGGCGTGTAGTACTGTGCTTGTCATGGCTAGAGAGCTGCATGTTCGAGGCGCACCCCCGCGCGCTGGCTTTCCCTCACCTATTCTCCTCATAACCTCTGCAATGTCGTCCTTGGAACTGGCTCCTGCTGAGAAGCCTCCCCGCACCCGAAAGGGTTGGGGGACGACGACGATGCATAGCGCGAAGTACCATTATTGTCAGTGTCTGTACACGTAGGAAAGGAGCGACTTCGTAGATGAAAAAATCCGGTTTTAATAATTTCTACTCAGTTCCTCAAGAAACCACTGCACGCTGGGACACTTAGAAAGGCACACTTTCTATTGAGCCAAAAAAATGGAGAATGATGAAGGGCGGTAGACAGCCCCTTAAACGAAAGAATAGATACCGTAAAATGGGGTTACTTTGTGACTGCAGGGGTTACTTTGTGACACACGCTCGTTTTTCTGTATTTTAAATCTCGCGCCACGACCAAGCACCGCCGAAAAGCTATGAGTCACTCAAAAAGCTCGCCTGACGTGCCGGGCCACCTAGCGGCAGCCTGCCGACGTTTCCGCGCTCCAGAGCCACTCTAGACAACGACATCTTGAATCGTGTTTTGGCACGCATTGTTGAAGTGCCGTAAACGTTGTGTGCTCGACCCGTCCGCACGACAAACACAGCGAAATCAGGTATGACCTTCTGATCGTTAACATGTAGGCTAAAAGAAACTGTAATATAAATTTAATCAGGTCATGTTTGTTTAAGGTTATAGAAAAGAAACTGAAATGTTGATACTTCGCGGGGTAACTTTGTGGCACGCCAACTGTCACAAAGTTCCTCTAGTGTCAGAGCTAGACGACCTAGGAAGAGGTCTTCCCTTGAGGACGACAGCGCAGAAGATAGCAGTGACAGCGAATCGTCTTCAGATGGTCAGCGTGGCGACAAGAAAAGGTGGTCGGAAGGAGATACAAGCGAGTCCGAGGTACTCTCCGGAAGTCTTGACAACCATCGGAAACGGACACTCCTACCACCTCCACGATTCCAAATAGCAACGTCCCGAGGGTCCGCAGTACGGGTTCCGGGGAAAGCACCTTCAAGGTGGATGACTTTGTCGTAGTAGACTTCTAAGGACAACTTTTCCCGGGAAGATTGACGGAAGTTTAACCTGAGGGGCACATCGTCAGCACTATGGAGAGGTCCAAAAAGAATTGGAGATGACCCGACCGTGAAGACGCCATTTTGTACTCAAAAGAAGAAATTTTGTACACAATGAATCCCCTAGGCCGGTAGGCAAGCGAGGCATCTTTGAGGTAAAAGATCTTGATTGAGGAGGTACATGTACAAATAATTTGTAATACCATTGTAACATCGCCAGAGCAGAAACCAATTGTACATAACGCAAATAAACTTTTGATGGGGTAACTTCATGCAAGCCCTTTATTCCGCAATCATATTCAGCCAAAAACAACGTTGTCACAAAGTTGCCCCACACGACGGGGCAACATTGTGACAGCTTTTAACCTGAATATAGCCGTTTGTATTAAAGATGCGGATTTGTAGAGCACACCATTGTGTGAGGGAAGGCTTTAGCAACGTTATGCTACTATTCATTCGCCTTTATGTTGATAATTGTTCAGCGAGAGAAAGAAAACGTACGAAATCTGTCACAAAGTAAACCCATTTTACGGTATTTTCTGTAACGCACACACAAAATGGCTCATCATCGTATTTCTCCCTCATATCTATACAGAGCTTACCAGCTGAGCGCGTTAAGCACGATGTCCGCGATTGCCACGATGCTGCTCAGAGACCACACCCCAACCGCTTAGGCTTAGCTGCGCTAGCCTGTGCAGCATGTATGGCGGTACGCCGCAGCGAATGGGAGGCAACTACGATAGCACAGAGGAATGCATGCATTGCGAGTAAATGATGTTACTGCTGCTTGCATGTGCCTACGCCTGGCTATGCCCAGCAACGTGCAGCAGTCTTATCAGGACGCGAGAGTTATGAATGGTCACGCCGAACGACTTGCAAATACTGCAGATCGAGTGAAGTGGGAAAGCTACAGCGTGGCCATTTGCGGGACTGCAGGTGTCCCAAGTTAGGGGCGCATTTATTATGTGGGAGAAAAAAAAGAATCCGGAATTTGACTACTAAACTTTGGGGTGCGTTTATTATGCAAGTGCATTAATTATACAAATAAATACAGTATATTCAAAACAACTGTGCCTCCTGCCTGACCCATGTGATTTGTTGTAACCACAATGACAACTCCGTCAAGAAGAACAGTGGCAAGATGACTTGCACCGTGAGGCAAAACTTCCGGTATCTCTATACGAGAGGCACACGGGGACTGGAAGCAGCCAGCGTCATCAGTGGGAAGGCCAAATGTGAAAGGGAGCACTATTTCAGGCTGTCTGCGTGTGTTTTGAACGCTGAGGACTAATAATTTCAGTTTCCAGCAATAATTATTATCATTCCTTTTGTGCTCATATCAGTATTCAACACTACACACACCACAGTGCTCTAGAAGGCAGTCAAAAAAGTTTTACAGGGCCCCTTTAAGAACTTAAGTTCCCAAATGACATTAATGATGTTGATAGCAGTACCTTCTGAAGCAAGCAATCTTTAGGACATGCAATCATAAAATATACCATATTTTCCAGTGTATAAGACGCGTTTTTTTTCCAAAATTTTCGGAGGTGCGTCTTATACGTACTTTTTTTGTAGTTCTTTTGGGAGAAACTCGTGTTGATGCTGATGAGTCTTTTTTTTTTAACGACTAGAGCAGTTTGATGCAAATGATGCGTCTAAATTATAATAACAAAGACTCAACGTGCTGGTACTACAGTTCCACAACAAAACCAAAGTACATAAAACGGAAAAATAAAAGGAGAAGTATGTCGTCGTGCGAGTTCTTAGCTCACTGAAGCTGCGCGAGTTTCGGAGGCTGCACCATAGTGAGCTGTACTCAGTGAAATCGGCGTAAGATGGCGATAGGTGTGCGACGGGATCGGCTCGGCTTCGGCCGCCACGCCGGCCACGCTGTTACAGTGTACTTTCTTTCACTGTAACGCTGTCGTTCAGCGAGTTGGGCAGTTGCCATTTGCAACTTCATTTGTTCAGTTGGTCCGCGCTGAGCGTATTTCCCTAACATATCAGGAGAGCCTTGAAAGTGCGGTTCACTGAGATGTCCAACGGCTGAAGCATTTTCGTCATCCCGCCTGGGATAACCGCAGCGGTGCAGTTTTTTGCCTTCATGCACTTCAAAGTGAGCTCCGTTATATGCGCCTGCATGCTATCCAAGACCAGGAGGCCCTTCTTCGCATGAAAAAAACCGTCCGCTCGCTTAGAAAAGCATTTTTTTCAAGCCACTTGCCCATCATCTCTTCATCCATCCAGCCTTTCACGTTCGTTTCCATGACGACACCAGGCGGGAAGGGCTCTTTCAGCATAGTCTTCCGTTTGAATATTATCATTGGCGGAAGTTTTTGCCCATCGGCGCAACATGCGAGCACAACCAACGTTACTAAGCACAACCGTGAAGTGCGCTTTTTTGTGGCCGGGTAGTTTTGATGGTGACGGACTTGTCACCTTTAGGTGCCACACTCCTTTCCATCGGAATGTCAAACGTAAGTGGCACCTCGTCCATATTTATTATATGGCTGTTGCCGAGGCCATCGTCTTCAGTGGCTTTCTTAACGAAAGCCTGGAATCTCTCAAGCTTGTCCTTGAAGTCTGCTGGCAGATTCTGGCACATGCTTGTGCGAAAATACACGTCGTGGATGTCCGACGGCAAGCATAGCTATACCGCAACCGGACGCATGAGGCGTGCTTCGTTTTGCGAGGTCGCTAAGTGGGTGCGCGAAGCCTGGTGTGCGCTGTCACAGGCCACCGTAACTGCAGGGTTCCACAAGGCAGGCCTGCAAGCATCCTCAGCCCCTGACCTCGACGACAGCAGCAGCAGCGATTCCGAAGAGGAAGCAGAGGAAGTCCCAGCGTAGCTGAACTATTCCAAAGCGCGTCGGAGGACGAGGACTTTGAGGGCTCCGACGAATAAAATGTTTTTCCTGCAGTCATACGGAACATTTCAGTGGGTGTGCATTATTTTTTTCTCGCAAGTTTGGTGTAGTAGAAGTTTTCTTATGGACTAGTGCTCAGAAATGTAAGTACGGCATTTTACAATGCTCGCTCAACCCCACGTTATGAAGTTTCTTTGCGGGAAGTGAGTGAATATAGGTGCGTCTTATACAACGGTGCGTCTTATATATTAATTTTTGCATGCAAACTTGCGAAAACTGGGGGGGAGGGGGGTGCGTCTTATACACCGGAAAATACGGTGAGCATGTTATTTTTACAAGTCTAATCTCAAGGCTGGTGAAACAAAGAAACACAGTTAAAATGTGATAGAGTGAAGTTCGGTTGAATGAAGTCCTCTAATGAATTATTTCATTTCATTTTAGTTGTATTGAAAACCATGTATTTTTCTGGCTATTTAACAAAGTAATTTTATCGCACAGGCTTGAACGTAGTTTTTGGCAATTTCAAGCATCCACTTAGAACCTCTGTCAATTTTAAACTTTGTAAAAATGTGCATAAATACAACTGAGCCAGAAGTCGCGTCCGAATGTCCTTTTGCATGATACATTTGGGCAACAAAAATGCATTCAACGTGCTCGAATTACAGGTGAATCCATGCTAAGAATGCAGCAAATTACTGGAAAAATAAACTTCAAACCTTGATCATGACCGAAAAAGGCATAAGTACAACTTATCGCTGGCACCGTATTGTGCGATAAACATTTTCAACCACCTGCTTGGCTGTGCGTACAATGTAGTGCTGTTGTAATGCATGCTACACACTTTTCATTGGCAACAAACCAAACATGCTGCATCCCTGTGGGCAAATGATTTAAAAACATGTTGCCTGCAGAGACGAAAATAGCTTTGTCATCACCGTTTTTGCCCAATGAAATATGTTCTGCATTCGTGTGTGATCAAGATTGATGCGGGCATGAGTAAACCTCGATACACATCTACACTTACATGGAAAACGTGCACATACATACAGTACAGCAAGTGTCCCTGCACAGCGCGAGCATAGTAAGTGATGGTGGACAGCACACAACCAGCTACTTTTTGCTCTTCTTGGGCTTCTGCATTTCAGTATACTTTCTAATGATGTGTGCAGGACTATTCCAGGACACTCGAACCACTCTTGCTGTGTAAATATGAGAGCCTCGACTTAATGAAATTATGTTATAATGTTATACTGAGGTTTGACTGTAAGCATACTATGGTGCCATCAGCTGGAGTCTGTAGCTGTCTTTTGCAATGTTGCAACTGCCTATAGTGACATTGGCAACTGCATGTTGAATCTGAAGCCCAGAAGCAACATGGCACCTGTCATGCTGGAGCCATCGAAATGCTGAACTGAATCTCCCCATGTGCAAGCAGGAAATATCATAAAAGTTGCCAAATGTCACATATACAATATATTTTACATGATAGATGCTAATTCAAATGCTTCAAGTATACTGCACTATGCGAGTTATGGTATGAAAAGTATGCATTTATCAGTTGAATTATCTCTGGCAAAGGCATTAGGTGATGAGTGGCATTAAGGCAAATGCTATTTGATTTGTCTGTGTGGTGCTCTATGCAGATGGCATCGAATCTTAAGTCATCAAGAAATAATGCTTTTTTTTTGTGACCATGCAGCACACTAACAATTTGTGAAGTAGCTGATCTTATTTTACACATTTACATATGTGCACTAGAGACATAATAAGTTAAAAAGAACATTCATGAAATTTTGGTATTTGTCAACTGTGCATTTTGAATTTAGCATAAGTAGTATCTACCATTTCAATAAAAATATTTTTGCTGAACAAATTTCAAAGATAATATAATGATACACCAACTTTACTTATTTAAAAATGTTTATTGACCTACTAAACATTATTGTGTAATTCATTGTCATTTACCATCAACGTCCAATTTTTGCACTCCCTAAAGATCATCTGGAAAACCGGATGGCACACAAAAATGAAAGCATCAAACTGGTGTATCAAACCTTGTGAATACATTTGGCACGTACCAGGAATGTCAATTACACACACACACACACACACACACACACACACACACACACACACACACACACACACACACACACACACGCACGCACGCACGCACGCACGCACGCACGCACGCACGCACGCACTACATTTGGTGTGAAGTATCTACTACAGGGCCTTTCCTTTCTTTTTCCACAACTGTAAATGGACTGGTGCAGGAGAGTGCTTATCTGAGGCTCCAGATGATATCACAGTGGTGGTTGCTTCTACAAATGCCATTTTGAACTGCAATCAAAGTCGAAAGTTCAAAAGATGATATGCCGATGAGGCTCAGCATCTAAGGCTTTATGAAGGCCTATGACAGTACCACGAAGGCGACAAGTTATCAGGTATGTCTAAAAAACTGCCTGTTGAGTGTGTTCATAAATAATTAAATATACTTAATAATTCTTCTAATGAACATAGCACATCACTTTCAAAGGCCTTATGTGTCCTTATTTGTGACCTGTCATTTATCTCCTGTCATCTGTGTGCTTTCGCTTGCTCAATGTCTTTGTTATGCTGTAGTGAAATGAACCAGTACCAACTAGCCCAGTTCAAGTACGTACTGTGAACTAGGCTATTCAGCAAGCGAATGTTTACAGCAATTTATTATAGAGAATAAAACTGAGAACTTTGTGTAGTTGTCCAATACTTTGATATAGCTGCCACTACTTCATCTTCTGGCTAAAACACACTTTCATGTTTGCGTGTGTCACATTGGTATCTGGAATACGGCACATGGAATGCACTGATGTTTAATGATGAAGTGATAGCGACATCACGATCTTATCGCACATGTGCCAGTGTGTCTTGGTGTATATATACTCTGGCTCATGGCCTTTACAATGGTCTTTACTTTTATGCTGCCAGCATGCAGCCCTGTTAGTAAAGCTGTTTCTTGATGCCTTTACCCCCTTCTGTGGATGCAACAGTATGCTTCTTGAATTTAACCTCATTCATAGAATCTTAATCATTGTCTTCAAAGAAACATTGGCTTTACGATTGTGATTGACTGTACAATATGGTTATATGATTTGCATGTGACCCACAGATGTGGAACAGAATCATTTTCAAGCTTTGGAAGCATTTTTCTGCTCAGAACCCACTTTTTGTGATACTGCAAGAAAATTATCTACAAGAGAAATGAGTCAGTAGCCATATGACACAACAGTTGTTTTACCATAATTATAATTGAACTTATTGTCACTAAAACTTGTGGACCCTGTCTGTGAAGATGAAAACTGGACTGTTAAATCTAGAGAGTTATCTACACAATGATAAACTTACAATTTATCACATCTGAATGTTGCTGCAACTAATTACAATGCGCAGAGTTAAAAAGTTCAAGGACAGCAGTGCTCAATGACTAAAAAGACTGCAGATGACGTGGGTCAAAAACAGGCAACCAGCACAACGGAAAGCAATTTGCCAAGCTGTCTCATCCAAGCCTATGGTATCACCTGATGCATTGAAGCATGGCAGCTGGAGTGATAGCCTTGGATACGTCCACTACGGCTTGTGCAGATGGTGACAGTCGCCCTCGATGGTCAAGCACTTCATCTTGCTCCACACCAACAGCTGAGAAAGCTGGGAAGTGCACACTGGGCCGCGAGCCAAGCCATGTGTCTACACCGCTTGTGCTAGCCTCTGAATTGATTTCGCAGGTGGTGTGGTGGTGAAGAATTCCAGAGCCCTCTGTTGTCCCACTGCTTTGAGATGTTGTCTGGAGTGAGGCGCTAAGCGATGTGTGACTGCCAGCCACCTCTGTGTCTGCACTTGGAACCTGCTCTGCATCTATGTTGCCACTTCCTTGGGAAACCTCCACAGCACTCACCTAAAGGACAAGCAATAGTGACTGTGATCACTCAATAACAACAAAAGCAATCAAAGAAAGAGCATGTTGACTGCGAAATATTTAAGTGCTAAAATTTGTACACAGGCACAGGTAACTGATGAGGAAAGAGTGTTCATCCTCACCTGTTCCCTGTGTCTGCTTTCCAAATTTTTTTAGTCAACATGACAGCTCAACTTGCCAAACAGTAGTACCTTCTAAAAATCAATAATACACAAATCATACTGACACATATCACAAACATTTACATTCTGCTCAAGAGAGACAGAAGTCCTGTCAGATGAAATTTAATAAATGTGCCCATGCACAATTGTAGTAAAAATTACATGTGGCCTGCATATTGAAATCAAGAGGATGAATCTAAAAGAAGTGATGGCAAAAAGGTTATCAGACAAAATCTTGTCAGAACAAGGTTTTTACACTTTATAAAGAAAAAAAAAACCACAAGCCCCACGGCATCTCTCGTAATGAAAAACTTGTCCTTTCACATTAACAGTTAGAATCTATCATTTAGACACTGAGAAAGATTTGTGCCATTTTTATTGACACATGTAAAATTGCACCCTCACAGTGTTTTGTTTGTACTAATGCGACACAAGGCATTCTCACCATATGTACACACTGCCACATTCAATAAGGCTCAAGAGGAGCTCTGCCAGTGTGCTGCACAAGCTTTCCTGACATAGTACTACTAATATTCCTGTTATAAACATTATTGCATCTGTTCTTGAAAGGCATATACAAAAAGGAACTTTGACATCTACAAAAAATTTTTTCATCACCTTTTTTTATAAGGCTGAGCTGGAAGCCCCATCATTATGCTTAAGGTGGCAGTTCCACTGCTGCCATACTGAAACTTAAAATTTTGCCACCAGGCGATGTCACTCAGCCAGGGCAGCGGAGAAAAATTAATTTGGAAGGAGGCAGGCATCAGCGCGACACGCAGTGAGGAGGATACGCGTACCTGCATATGTTCAAGCTGGCTCAGGACAGTGCGATGAACAGGACAAGAAAACGGGAGGGGGGACTACAATGCGTGGACCTTCCGCTCATTTCTTGTCTTCTTTGTGCCCCCCAGTGTGCAAAAAATTACTGTTGTTAGCCCTGTGCTTGGAGCGGCGTGTGTGGCGGCGGTTGCTTCTTTACGCTTGCGGCTCATTAATGCATGTGCACGCTTCTCTAGCCCAGCAATGCAAATGCATGTACTCCTTATTCTTTGAGGTGACTGTCCCCATCTTTGCTTACTCTTTTTTCATGGTAAAATACCTTAGGTCTCAGGCTGTCAGCATCTCTTGTTGTGTCCTGTTATCATGCTAAATCAAGTTGACAAACGATGGTCAGAAAACAAGTGTATAATGGTCAAAACCGATTTAAAATAAACTAACATGATGTAAACTAAATTAAAATAAAGGAATAGTCAGGATTTAATTGAATTAATAACAGAAATTTGTTAAATTCGGTTGCAAAAGTTGTGTGGGCCCATCATGGAGGCAGTGCAGTCACACAGTGTATGTGCATGCGTGGGATGATCCTTGAGGCAGTGCACTGGACAGTGTATGCGTAGGGTTTTCATGCCAGGAGCGATCCTAACAAGTTTGTGCTAATGCGCCTTAGCTGTCAGCATATAACATTGTCATTGTGGCCACGGTAAAGCAAGCCCATTAGCAGCAACTGACATTTCCTGTGGGAAACACCGGTGCATGACGGCATGCTTCGCACCTTTCCAGGTTTCACATTAGTGGAGATGTCAGACTTCTTTTTCTCTTTGTTTTGCCTCTCTTTGGTTCTTGAAGTGTGCGATTTTTCATTCAGTACTGAGGGTAGCCGCCACGATGGCTCTAGAGCAAATAAACAACCCCTTACTACTAACTACTACTACAGGTCTACTCTCTTTGTTCCATATCCGTTCCCTGCACCTGGGCATGGGTGCCGAGCTAAAGGTCCCCTCCAGGCCTGCGTAGCCGGTGTGCCCCCTTCTTTTTTTTTTGTTATATCACCCACGACCACTTCTCTATCAGTAGCATCAGAATGACTCTGATAGTACCTTGAGGAAGCATATCGAAAATGACACTTGACCACATGAACAAGAATGATTGTTTTTCGAAAAGGGTACAGTAAGTATGTGAATTATAAAATGCCCAGGCACGTGCAATGCATGTGACCACGTACAATATAACACTCTCTCTCTCTCTCTCTCTCTCTCTATATATATATATATATATATATATATATATATATATATATATATATATATATATATATATAGTCGAACACGGATATATCGAACTCGAAGAGGATCACGAATTAGTTTGCTATATGAAAAATTCGATATAAAAATATACAGGCCCTGAGACCTTACCAGTGGCGGACGATCACCTACAATCAGCGCACTCAAGAATGACAACTAATTCCACACATACGATACAACAGAATGTTTTATTTGCATGAAAAAAAATCGCTTATCTTGGCCTGCTTCTTCATCTTCGAAATGAAGTTGAAGACACTGGCCTCGATCTTATCAAGGCTGTCCAGGTGCGACAGCCCTGTTCCCTCCATGTCACCGCAACAACGGAAAATCAAGCTGAACGCTGCCACCACTTCAGCAGCGGAGTATGCGCGTGTAGCCACAACCTCAACCGGACGATCTTCGTTGCCACTTGAGCTGTTGGCCTGAGCATCCTGGGTCCCTGCGACCGCAGCTACAATGTCCTCGTCAGCGAGGCTCGCAACAGCCTGAACATTTCAGTCTGCTTGCACGAAATCGTCCGCAGACACTTCAGGTGGAACGGCAGCCGGGAAGAAGGACGACAACTCACGAAATGCGTCGTCTATGCGTTCTTCGTCTCCATCTTCACCGGTTTCCGCAAGTTCTGCCGTGACGAAGCCTGCCTTCTGGAAGCAGTTGGCCACTGTGTCCGTCTTCACGTCCCACCAGGCGCCCATCATCATTTGAATGGCACCAAGCAGGTCAATCTTCAGCTCAGTGCCCATGCAGAGGTTGACCAGCAGCCTATCGAGGAGTCGCCTCCTGTAGCCCACCTTGAAGGACTTGATGACGCCCTGGTCGAGCGGTTTCAGCTTCGCTGTTGTGTTGGCCGGCAGAAACTTCAGCTCGATGTTTTTGAGCTCGCAGGTGGTGTGGTGGGCCGAGAAGTTGTCCACAAGAAAGCAAGCACGACGCCCCAACCTCGACTTGCTCAGCTCGACGTCCCACACTTGCAGCCATTCTATGAACAGCTGACGCGTCATCCATGCCTTCTTGTTCGAGGCATAGTGAACGGGGAGCTGCTTAGAGTTATTGAAACAGCGTGGTGCCCTGGCTTTCCTGATCACAAAAGCCTGGAGCTTCCAAGACCCATCCATGCTGGCTGCCAGCAGAACGCTCACGCGGACTTTACTCATTTTGCCGCCGTGACACGTGCTACCCCGACCGTCGAGAGTCTTTCTCGGCAGCATTTGCCAAAATAGACCGGTCTCGTTGGCGTTGAAGATTTCCGCAGGTGAAAACTTCACTGAGATTTCTAGCCACTCCTTCGTCATCCACTGCTGGATGATGTCCCGGCTTTGCTTTCACCAGAAATGGTTTTGCCGACGAAATGGTTCGTGCCTTATCAACGCCCTCAGGAGGTCATGCCCGCACTCGGTAGAAAAGAGTTTCCAAGCGCAGGTCGAGCGCCTGTTAAGCGGCGGTTATTCTAAGGCCCTGTGAGCTGCTGTAGCTGAAAAGCTTCCAAAGCAGTTCAGGCAGGGTGCGCAAGACCAACCTCAGGATGCGGCGGTCCCTCAGAACCATGTTGCAGTGCTTGCTCCCTTATTTGCACAACGTGTCTCACAGGCTAAAGAAAATCAGGCTGACGTCAAGGTGGTCTTTTCCGCTCCAGAGAAGCTTTCCAAGCTTTGTAAGCTTGTGAATGGTCCTCCTTCAAGTCGACCTGAATGCCCCGTTCGGCACAGAGACCCCTTTGTGCCCTGCACCACCAAAGTGGTGTATATGATTCCCCTATCTTGCGGGAAAAAATACGTAGGGCAAACTGGACGGTGCTTGAACGAAAGGTTAATGGAGCACGATAATAATGTGCATGGCACGGTTCAGGGCCACCTTGGGATCCATTGCCATGACTGGGGATATGTGCCTCTCTTTAGGCATTGCATGGTGCTGAGTAAGCACCGATCGCAGCTGACACGCAAAATTATCAAAGCGTACTACATAACAAAATTAGGCAGCTCGTGCGTGAGTTCCCCTTCAGTAGCCCTATCACAGAAAGAAATTTCATGTTTGAACGGTTATCATTAAATACGTTGTCTTTGCTTGCACCGTACCAGCATCTAAAAAATGAACTGCCATCCCTTTGTTACCAACACGTGTTTACTATCACCCCTTGCACTCATGTCGCCTCACTACATATACATGGGCCACGTTTCTGCAAATAAAGATTGTTGAAAGTCAGCACTGTGTGCGTCCTCTTCTCTTGTCCTTGTGTCTTGCGCGCTGTAGTTACTTCAGTTATGTTTCACCAACAAGCCCAAATCTACACACTTCATGGTCTTCAACAAGGTGGTCAGAGTGCTCCATGGTATGCCAATGTAGTCCGTCACTGATGAACTTTTTTCGCCCGCCTCAACACGCTGTATGGCTTTCAACTTCGTCGCAAAGTCAAGGATCTTGCACTTATTGACGCTGGCCATTGCTACACGAGAAGTAAAAAATTCAAGCAGTCCGCAGCGCGTCTGCACAGCATGCACAGCACGCACGTAAAAGAGGAATACGGTGGTATGCGACAACTCACGGTAGTGAACTCCGCTAACAAAGTGCTCGCGATCAGTCATGATGGCGGCGATGGCTACAGGGCTACCTGCAAGGGCAGCAGTGATGTACAAAAGGCGCGAGCTGTGGTTGGCTGAACAAATACGAAAGGCGTGGGCTGTGGCTAGCTGATCAAAACTCACAAAACAGCAGCAACAAAAAAAAGAAAAGGCGAAGAAAGGAGGCCGCTGGCTCCTCCGTTCCTGCTCTCTGAGCCGACAGTAACGCAGAGAAAGCATGAGAAAGAGAGAGAGAGAGAAAAAAAAAGCAAAAAAAAAAGCCATTTCGCAAGTTGGAGAACGCGCCCAACAGAAGTACAGTCCGAGCCCTCTCGCCCTCACGTTTTTTGAGCGTTTCGGGTGTCGGCGGAGGGACGGTGCCGCGAAGGTCGCGGGGTGCAGTGAGTGCCGAAGCGCACCTTCCAGCTTGCGCGGTGTTCGATACATCCGATGGTGGGTAAAAATACCATTCGATATAAACATGTGAATTTCTATACTTCTACAAAGGATTTTCAAGGGGATAATTTACAAGTTCGATATAGCCGAAAATTCAATATATGTGGGTTTGATATATCCGTGTTAGACTGTATATAGATATATATCAGCAGGCAGGCCTTGTCATTGTCCGGCATTCATGTCACCTGTGGACACAGGCTTGCATGTGCAATCTTGCCTGCTGTCTAAAAGCTCTTGATATTCCAGCACATGAAGAAAATAGTAAGGTATCATACTTGCAAAACCTCATTCTGGAAGGTATGCCCATTTTCCACTTTCTATTTTATTTGCTGGCTTCACTAAAGCATGTTTTTTAATATTTCTTTTTCTTCTTATGACCTGTGATGCTTCTTACGCTCACAAATAATTTCATTCCAGGTAACGTAGATTATATAAAAATGACTAAGCTAAGGTGCAGCACGTAAATATAAGAAAATGCTCTGTCGCATTCTCTCCAACATGCACATTCTCAGAAAAAAAAAATTGGCCTGGTTACATTCAACCATGTGAAAGTGGGTGTGCAACAAAGCTGGGCATGCAATTCAGGATTATGATGAACCATTTGGAGCACTTGAATGCATCATGTGCGAGGTTTTGTGAAAACTGTCGCCAGTGTTCAAGCCAGAAGAATATTCAAACACAGTTGAGATGAGAGCGACGTATTCAGCACTAACATAAAGCACCACCCCATTTCCTGCTTTCCTGTGTGTCACATAGTATGACAGAACGACATCACACCTCCTCTGTAACTTTCTACCAAAATTGGAGACAGCAAAGTAGTCACATGTTGGAGGAAGCGAAGTTTTTTTTCACATGTAATTTCTTGTCACACATGTAATTTTTTTTTCACATATAATTTCTTGTCAACAAACGCGACCGCATTTGTTGACAAGAGTCTTCGTAGTGATGACTATATGATGCATTTGCTTGCATTAAATTTAGCAGAAGCATGCGTTCTGCATATAAAATGAAAAGTAAGGTGAAGGGCAGGGTGTCTCATGAAAGTAGAGGCTTCTGCCTTTGTCCTTTGCGTTGCTAAAGAGAACGCCATGCCACCCTGCACTTCCATTGGAAGTCTGCTGCCCTTGAATGAACCGCCACCTCTACAATCAAAGCGGTGTACAAGAAAGGGATAGCACACAAACGCACGTGCATAACGTATGTGCGTATCAATTTGCATGAACAAGAATGAATTCTCAATGTTCTCTGGGAATCTTGGTGTCAAAGGAACCATAAGACTTACACACAGTCAAAGCAAATTGATAATTAACTTTCTGCTCACAGTGCACAAGGGACCCAGGCAGCACAGAACATTAGAAAAACGTTACATTTTTGTTGTGAATGTTGCAGTAACGTATGTTTTTCAACAACGTTGTTTTAACATTTCACGTTAAACATATAACGTTTCTTGTTGTACTTCAAACGTTACATTAATGTTCAAAGTGCAATGTAATATTAACGCTTGATATGGAATATTGATGTAATGTTCAATCTAAACATATAATGTTGAAGGTTATGCATTAAACGTTTAGAAAACATTGAGATCACACAAAAAGTTAATGTAGGTGGTTAACATAACTTCTATGTAATAGTGATTAACGAAGTTGTCATTTCTAGTTGAACAGAAAAAACTTCGTAAGCGTCAATTTGTTGTGCATTTGTATTTATTTTGTAGTACGTATAATGTATTTCAAATGAAAAACACGCATTTTTCATTGGGCTTGAGAAACAATTGTTCACGAAAACGCTCTGGCAAGTGTACGTCTGGTATTTAAATATTCTTAATTACTGAATATTTGGAATATTCAACAAAAATTTTAAAGGTTTCATGTACGTTACTTTGCGCTTATGGCATATGCAACCCGATTCAAAGCGAAACTCTATGCCAAAGAAGATGGCCAAATCGCCATCGTTGCCATCGCCATGATAATCTTGTGTCCGTGGGAGCTCGGTCATTGTGCCTCGGCTTGGTGAAAAAGTTGCCTTTCTTCTATTGTTTGAGTGGTTGTTTATTCTTTGTGCTCATCTATTATGCTTTGTCCGTGCTACATATTACGAAGATGTGCTATATGTCGTGGAGCGTCCATCAAATGGTAACTGGTAAGTACTGCCGTCGGCATTTTCAGCTTTTTTACAACGGGCGATCAGGAGCAGCAATGTAAAACGTGCGATTGTGATTACACAATAAGTAAACTCCTCTTAGTGTAACGAGCCTGTTTGTGTCCATTTTTCATGCATACTGGATGCGACCTTCTGAGTGGTGCGGCTTTCTTTCAATGCTTTTGAGCTGAAACCCTATTAATCATGTGCCGGCCTGATTCGGCCGATGGTTTGAACCGAGTTGCGGCTGCCTCGGGGGCAGCGGGTCGCCTCCGCGATAAATGAACCACTGTTTTCCTTTAATTAGTGTTTATTTCCAGCTATTTTCTCAGCGGAACTGCCTTGGCGGCTTTCATTCATTGCCTCTTCTCTTATCGGAAGTTATGAAGTTCTGTTTCACGTGGTTGCTGTTTAAGCATGCAGATAATCTGTACAACGTTCATGCTTTTCAGCGTCGTCAGTATTATGTTTTCCTTCCTCAGAGTGAGCTACTCTCTGCACGTTTTAGCATATCATTGTCCCAACATGCGTGGCCGAATTTTCCTTTGCGTTGTTGCATTTCCCTGGCCACTTCGTTCAAGTACGGGAATGTATCATTTAGGGTTATCTTTTAATTTTTTTTTACTTCAATAAGGTTCATGGAACTTAAGCCAGGACAGTAACTCGTGAACTACTTAAGTGCTTCTATGGCCTCCCATTATAACGTCTAGAACTTGCATTTAGGGATGAAGCTAATTTATCAGCACTAGCACTTATCTCCATGGTCTAACATGAAGCAGACCACCTCATTGTTTAGAAGTAGCTTTTCCCAGTTATTGACTTCAAAAAGACCCATGCACATTCTTGGGCATGAGAGGAAGTGGGAATTTAATATGAGTGGAGCTGTCTAGTAATATCAAACAATAGCTTTTTGTACTTTAAAAGCATTTTAAAGAACTTGCATTTTAATGTTTTTGTTCCCTACAGTAGCAGATCTGTAGAGATTTGAGATCTCAATATTAACGTGAATGTTAATGGCCCTGTCAAACTATGATTCTTAAGGACCCTTCTGCACTGGACCTGATAGCTGTGTGACATAGACCTCTCAGCCCATTACAAGCTCAAGCATTCCATCTGTCAAGTTGCAAGTTGCAGGTTTTTTTTGTGTGTGTGTGTGTGTGTGTGTGTGTGTGTGTGTGTGTGTGTGTGTGTGTGTGTGTGTGTGTGTGTGTGTGTGTGTGTGTGTGTGTGTGTGACTTGCTTGAATATCATCGGTTATTGCACGTCATGCTGTACAAAAAGTAAAGTGCATATGACGTGAACTTTGAAGGACTGATTTGCAATATGAATGTACAGATATACATACCCTCCACTGTGCGTTTAACAGGATATGCATTTAGACAGTGCCACATTTCATTATGCAGGTCATCTATATAGTGTCAAGTATTCATTCCATACATATATTTAAAATGATGAACTCTATGTAGTGCTGATGCAAGTGTCACCGTTAATAGCTTTGTTCCATATTTTAATAATTAGCCAGCTTTATGCATTCACTCTATGACCGGCAATCACTATATCATTAAAAAAATGGGAGCTGTCTTTCTTGCCGCAATGTGCAAGAAACCATTGAGCTGCTTTTGGATTGCTTTTCTGCTCCCCACTGACAAATGTCAAAAGAGACAAATGAACATGTTTTTATACAGGGAAGGAACTGAGAGAGCTTGATTATTCGTGTGATGCATTTGAATGATTCCATGAGAGACCGAACATGCACATCAACTTGGTATTCATGCTTTCTCAATAAGACTGCATGGAACCAAATATTGAATTCCATAAAAGCATTGCCATGCAGCATGCCATAAAGTATCGAAAGCTTGAAGCACGTGTGTCCTGCTATTGCGTACCATAATATTTTCAGATTTTTGTGGCCGTATTCCTGGTCATTGTAAGGAGCGTGTCCATGAGTTCCATTGGTTGTTCTGTACTGTTTACAAAAGAAAAAAAGTGTTGAAAGTTCCACACATTATCCAAATCATATATGTTTTTTAACTTTGATGCACTTTGGCACGTTGAAAAACAAAACGAAATGTGTCAATAATAAAATGATGTCCAAGCAACATTTGTGCTCAAGGTTGTCTTCCCAAAAGAAATGTGAGAGAAGAAGGAAGTAAAACAAGATTTTCTAAAACAGCTCATTCTAAAAAAGGCGTCTCCAGTCCCAATCTTAGGATATAAGCCCATCTTTATCAGATCAAAACATGGAAGTGATATAAAGTGTCCTTGTTTGCTCTTTGCTCACAAAACCTATGCAAAAGTGCACTATGCTGAGGATGCTGGCTTCAATGCCTTTGCACTTTGTCTTGCTAACCTGTGTGCGTCTAAATTCAACAAAAAGCCAGCAAAGCAGGACACGGACATAGAAAGGTACACACGCAGACACACCTTCGATGGACTTCAATGTCCGTGTCCTGCTTTGCCGGCTTTTTGTTGAATTTAATCATGCACCAACCAGTCCAGCTTGAGTTTGATGGTAGCGCACACAGAACACGGACAAAAGGAAGGCACACCTGACACACCACAGCGCTAACTTTCAACAACTGATTTATTTTTCTGCAGATCCCGCTCGTACATATACCTTCAAAATGTTAGACGCCACGTGTGCACTGCTTAGAACTGTGAACGATAACAAATGGAAATCACCTAAAGCAAGAGGAGTACGTATTTCGTGGGCATGACAAAGCACCTACAATGAGTCTCATTTTTTTGTTTTCTCATGTTGATACCTGGAACATCGAAAACCACAACCAAAAGCACCTTACCGAGAGCACGTGTATTCAAGTTCTTTTTCAGACAGTATAATTGATGCCCTACTTACGCATGCGCCCCCAGATTTCGAGATGTTATTGGCTTCTACTATCAGACGTGTTGTCTCGCACTGGTTTCTACTCATGATAGCCGTTTCCTTAAACCTGGGTTTACACGTACACCTTCGACAATGAGCGGAGAGAAAACCATCTGGAGCCACGTTGCATACCTTGTTTTTATGTTCCCTTAGTCTGTCATTCATACACCTACTGGTCTGCCCAATGCAAGACCTTCCGCACGTTAATGGGATCCGATAAACAACGCCCGTGCTACACTTAACAAATTCATTCTCTTCTTTGTGCTCTGTTTTGCATGCGCTGTGTGTGGTCTTATCTGGCCTTGTCTTCCTACACAGGCTCACCAATTTATTAGGTGCTGAAAAAACTATGCGGACGTTACTCCTTTCAGCTATCTTCTTTAGTCTATGAGACAGCCGAAACAGACAGCTTTAGTCCGTAATATCAGCTGAAAACGCTTTTAACGCTTGATATTTACTTCCAGTTGATACTTCCAGTTGATACTTCCAGTTGTACTTCCAGCTGATAAGGAAGGAGGATTCGCGGTTTTTTCACATGAAAAATTCAACGAGAAAGCTATAAATGCTATTGCTAAAGTGTTTGTTCAGAAGAACGACATTTCAGCTACTAAGGTCAGAACAAAAACGAAAAATATGTGTAAGAAAATGAACTTGGAAGATGTGTTGAGTAGCATAAAGAAAAGTAAGAATAACTGCCTGGAGGTTTTCTTCAGCGCAAAAACGCACAAAGAAGATGTTCCTTTCAGGGTAATTGTATCCGAGAAATACACATGGCAAAAATCTCTTGCCATGTACCTGCAAGAAAAATTGAACTTGCTGGACATAGATGACCCTTTCCTGACAAAGAATTCAGAGCTTGTTTTAAATTTTGTGAGAGAACGTAAATATCAAGGGTTAAAAGCGTTTTCGGCTGATATTACGGATCTTTATTATTCTCTGCCACAATCAGACTTACTATCGTGTATTGACAAGTCTATCGATGAGTATGGTGCTGTTACGTTCACTACGGAAGCGGGTACGTCCGTAGAGAATTTTTTAGAACTGCTTAGATTTTACTTGTCGTCAACATTCATAAAACACAACGATGCTTTGTATTTGCAGAAAGAAAGAGTATGCATTGGCTCCTGCCTAGCACCAGTGCTAAGTAATCTGTTCCTAGCCAAACTAGACAGAGACTTGTCAGAGCGCCTGCAGGGATTTAATGTTGTGAAAGTCTTTAGGTATGTCGACGACTTTTTAGTTTTTATGGATCGTTCTTCACAATGTTTTTGTACTCAGAGCACTGCAGTTTTTAACGTCTTTCGTGGGTGTTTAAGACCACTTCAAGTGACATTTGAGATGCCATGTGACGGGAGGATCCGATTCCTCGACATCAAGTTCACACTTGCTGATGACAAAACATGCTGGTGTTACGAGCCTAGGGCAAACAAGCCACTGTTGCAGTTTCACTCCGCGCATACAAAATTAGTGAAGAGGGGAATCGCGAAGATGTGCCTCAATGAAGCACTAAAAAAATCGTGCCAGTGCCTCATAAGCGATAGTTTTGAAAATCAAGTGTCACGTCTAAGTGATGCTGGTTATCCGAACCACGTACTCATATCAGTTGCAGAAGGCCTGCTAAAAAAGGCACAACGGACAGGTTCCATGAAAGTGGATGATGCTAACACAACCATAAATAAAAGAAAGCTTGCCGTCATACCATATATTCATAAATTGTCTCATAGACTAAAGAAGATAGCTGAAAGGAGTAACGTCCACATAGTTTTTTCAGCACCTAATAAATTGGTGAGCCTGTGTAGGAAGACAAGGCCAGAAGAGACCACACACAGCGCATGCGAAACAGAGCATAAAGAAGAGAATGAATTTGTTAAGTGTAGCACGGGCGTTGTTTATCGGATCCCGTTAACGTGCGGAAGGTCTTACATTGGGCAGACCAGTAGGTGTATGAATGACAGACTAAGGGAACATAAAAACAAGGTATGCAACGTGGCTCCAGATGGTTTTCTCTCCGCTCATTGTCGAAGGTGTACGTGTAAACCCAGGTTTAAGGAAACGGCTATCATGAGTAGAAACCAGTGCGAGACAACACGTCTGATAGTAGAAGCCAATAACACCTCGAAATCTGGGGGCGCATGCGTAAGTAGGGCATCAATTATACTGTCTGAAAAAGAACTTGAATACACGTGCTCTCGGTAAGGTGCTTTTGGTTGTGGTTTTCGATGTTCCAGGTATCAACATGAGAAAACAAAAAAATGAGACTCATTGTAGGTGCTTTGTCATGCCCACGAAATACGTACTCCTCTTGCTTTAGGTGATTTCCATTTGTTATCGTTCACAGTTCTAAGCAGTGCACACGTGGCGTCTAACATTTTGAAGGTATATGTACGAGCGGGATCTGCAGAAAAATAAATCAGTTGTTGAAAGTTAGCGCTGTGGTGTGTCAGGTGTGCCTTCCTTTTGTCCGTGTTCTGTGTGCGCTACCATCAAACTCACGATGCTCTACCAACAAGCCCACATTGCCACCCTCATCAGTCCAGCTTTTCACCCTTCTTAAGTGTTCGTCTTAGTGTCTTCCTCAGGTTTTTGAATCAATGCTTATTAGAAGATTTTATTTTTTTGAATGGGCTTTACTTTATGAGCTTTCATTTATTTACCTATCTTTTCTTTTGTGCTTCTTATAGAAAGACAATCATTACAAAAATGTTGCTAGGACAGCACTCTATATTTGACATGTTTTCCTTGTTTTTGTGTGAAATAGATGTGTCACAATTCAATAAAGTTTAAAAGCATTTCTGATGTAGGCTATCTTCAGAATTTGTTACTTTTTTTGTGGGCAGTAAGAAAATGCATGTAACTTGCATGTAGGCATATTAAAATAAGCAGATGTTTCCGACGCAGTGTTGTTTTTTTTTTTCATGTGAACACAGCCATGAAATGGGAAAGTACTACAGGAAGCCATGCTATCCATAGCTATATCTATGTACTGAAACCACACATCCGTTATCAAGAAAACTGTCTGGATTGCTTTGCATGGTAGAAATGTTTGCTACAAGCGTAAGGTGGCATTTATTGATGCATATCTAGATGTCACTATGTTGTGGGCAGTTGTTATTGTGTACCTAGTTAAACGTGCATGTATGCTTCAATTTCTGAAGTATTCATGTTGAAATTTACCATCACAGCACCTGTGCTAGTCTATTGTTCTGTGTCAAGTGACTATGCCTAAGGCCTTCACTATCCTGTATACTATGTGCTTTGCCCTGTTTTCAGTGTAGCAAGTACTCTACTGCTTCACAAATGTACCAAGTACTCAACTATGTCACCTATTTTAGCCAAATGTTCAGCCACATCCACAGTGGTCCAAGTGTTTCACCGTATCTCCTGTGCGCCAAGTGCCCCTCGCACCTCCCTTGTACATATGCTAATTGCTGCATCAACTTTGTATAAATTGCTCTTACAACCGTGCTGCTAAATGCTCTAATATGTCAAGTACTGCATGATGGTGCCTGAACTTTTGTGTATTTCTAACCACATTAAGAACATTTCACATACACCATCATTTTCGACACATTTCACTACTTTTAGTTCTTGATATTTGTTTTCACATTCTACAGCTTTTACTTAGACCATTATGTTGAGTAAATCTTGTGGCAAAAGTCACGCATACAGAGTTTGTGTCAAAAAAGTGGCATCTGACTTTCAACATGTGTGTTTTTTGTGTATTTTATTCATTTTTGCTGTTGGGTATCTTTCCATTTATGTTTAAGATTACCTCAAAAGACAGATGTGCTGCTTTAGACCACATGCATGAAAAATTATATGTTCGCATTGTTTATTTTTAATTCAGTACAACATCATTTCATTATTGTGCATTATGCAAGCTCACTAATAAATTATTGCTGTGAAGCCAAGTTTGGAGGATTATGTCACTTTTACATCAGGTGAAATGTACACTCGACTACTGCTGTGCCTAGAAGCCACTGCAATAGTTGAGTGTACATTTCATTTAATCTTTAATACCACACGTGAACATTCTGTGAATGTTTCAAGAGTGCTAATTGTAATGTTATCTTAACGTTTAGCCCAATGTTATGCATACATTGTAAGAATATTTTATGAATGTTTAATTGTAGCGTTATTCTAACGTGTAGCTTAATGTTATGCATACATTGTAAAAACGTTTCATGAATGCATAATTTATGTAGTACAGAACGTTATAAAAACGTTTCTATGCAACGTTGGAGATACGTTTAAAAAAATGACTAACAATATTTTCTTAACGTTCAAGCTGAACATAACAATAATGTTATTATAATATATTGGTGCTACTAGGGGAGGTGTTTCACCCAAACGTTTTGGCACAACTCCGCATTTGCTAAGTGAAGCGTCACTGCAATATTTTTTCTGTTCGGAGACTTCGCGAAATAAAATGGCAGGAAACTCTGCTTGATCGATTTTCGAAGGTACGATGGTTGCACGAAAAAGAAAATGGGGAATGTGGAGGTGAGACCATCATGAGAGCACGATACTAACTAAGGTATACCATATTTACTAGAACCTAACGTGCACCTTTTTTTTGATAAAATGGGTCCAAAAGTCTTATTAGAATCGAGTGCAAATGAACGACGCCGTTGGCATATCACCGTCGGCATCAAAATGGCCACCTCCTACGCGCTTCGGGCACTGTTGAATGGTCACTGCCAAAAAAACGAACTAGTGGCACAACGGTCTTTGGCGCGCATTGTTTCTGTAGTTTCTATGTCGCTGCTGGCCCCCGCATAACGATGCTACGACGCACATGATCCGTAGGCTGATGATACTCGCCGTGCCAGCTAGGCCGTCTTGCAGCCAACCGAAGTCGCTACGTTGCTGATGCAATCTCAGAGATGCCCAGCCACACGAGCTTTTGATAGCATTTGCGGGTGGTCGTAACACGAGGACAGATTTTTTCTTATCACCACACGCAAAATGGCTCATCATCACATTTCTCCCTCATATCTGGGCTCAGCACAGATATGAGGGACATTATTAGTTCTCTCTCTCAGTCGCGCACGCTGCTTGACATCCAAGATTGCATCGTGGCAATCTCAAAGACCACGCCCCGACCATGCTTAGGCTTAGTTGTGCCAGCCTGCGCAGCACGCATGGCAGCACCCAGCAGTGGTTATGAGGGAACTGTGATAACACGGAGGGATGCAGAACTGCAAGTAAATGATGCTATTGCCGCTTTCACATGGCTATGCGCGGCAATGTGCGGTAGTTTAATGGGGACACAGGAGTTAAGAATTGGCACGCCGAGTGTCTTCAAGACGTCGCAGATCAAATGAAGCGGGAAAGCCACAGGGCGGCCATTCGCAGGACTGCAGGGCTTCAATGTTAGTGGTGCTTTTATTATGTGAGTGCATTCATTATGCAAGTATGTCATTTGGTTTTATGAATGTGAGAAGGTTGATTACTAAGGACTGTTCTTTTGTGCATGTGCCATGGATAGGTGCGCATCACAATCGATGTCTGACTTTTTTTTTCGGTTGTGGGTAACGAGTGCGCGTTACGATCGAGGGCACAGTAGAATTGAGGAAATGTGGCAAATACCATACATCTTTCAATGAAAAGGCTACCTGACCACATATCTCCAAGTTTCACTGGATCTCAGAACATGTGACATTTGGTTTTTTGAGCAATGCTTGGAATGCTACAAGTCAGGCAGCAATCCGCACTTTCCACTGCATTCTAGGAAATGGGGCTTGGTCATTGTTCATTGCTAATGGTATCATAGAACTGGAGTTGCGTAGAATAAGAGACACAGTACTTTCCCGAGCTCATCATGCTCACACCGCATATGGGGAAAGTATATAGCTTTCCAGATATTGTCATATGTGTTTGGAATACAGAAGGTGAATGCAAGTTTTGTGTGCGTTTTAAGAACACTTTGAGAATCATTTGTCAACAAAGCAAAAACACAGGGTATTATCGGAATCTTACTTTATCTGCAAATTTCTTTGACATGACAACCTAACCAGCTGCTGTATTGCACACCATGTGCTTTCTTTCTTGCTTTTTCTTCCAGCAGTCACAGTTGAGTGCTCTCCCATAGGACTATGCTGAAAGCGCAGTTGCAGAAAATAGGAAGTTTCGTATGTATAGGTCTCTGGTAGTTCTGGAAGCCACATGTGGTTCAAAGAACATGGCTGTTATATATGTTCAGTGGTGTTGTTGGCCCGCAGACATTGCCTAGGTAGCAGAAGTAATTGGCAGTCGCCAACATGTGATAGTCGTTTATTGCTGAGAAGTAGTACAATAAGCATATTTTCAATTGTGGATTATATATAAAAATGGTGGGACAGTTTCCAGATATCTTTGTACGAGAAGGTAAAGGCAAGTCTTGTGTGCTCTTCAAAGTCGCTTCCACAGTTGCTGAAGGCGTTGAGCGGTGGTGGAGGGAAAAAGTTAAGGACAGGGAGGTGTGGCCATGATGTAGGTGCACAATTATCTTATGTACACTTAAGGGCATAAAATTTTACAGTTCGTTTTTGAAGCGCCCTCGACGGAGTTTGTCGCCCATCACTGCACACATGCACTGTTATGCCAAGCAGAGAGAGACCTTTGTTGAGGTCACTCAATAAATATAAAGTGGGGTAATCAGTTTATGTGGCCCCAAAAGCTGCTGCCACTGCTATGCCAGACGGACCAGGCTCCGCTGGCCATCTAGGCTTCACATCACACAGCATAGCCTCCCAGTCTTGCAGGATTTGGATAGAAAAAATGGAAGAGTAACCAGAAGCTGAAGTTCGAGCGTTATGTGAAATAACATCAGGATCACTCTATATCCAAGGCAACTGCAGGTAGACAGCCAGGTTTAATGGAGTACACGAAGGGCATGTGCCCACCTGAGGTTGACGGAGTTGTGTGTGTGCACCTGTGTCCACATGCACCCAAAGCTCAAGCACAGCAGTCTTTGCCCGTTGCTGGTGCAAAATGTTCTGCGCTGTGACAGCAGGTGGGTTCTTCCTGCATGCAATGCGTGTGTCGGGGTGCTGCTGTTGTGGGTGGCGTGAATGGTGAGGCAAACCTCTTCGCTGCTCAAGGGGACATCAATGGGCAATGGTAGGTGTGCACACTTGCTGCGAGATCATCCACTATTCCGTTTCCAGGCACACCGCACTAGGGGGAAGCCAGGGCCCTTCCCCTGAATGCAACTGAGGGTGGCACATGAGTCAGACGGCTGCGCAGCCTGCGGAGGCGTTTGAGACGTGTCCTATTGTGCACATACGTAAATAGCTCCCCTCTGTACCTCCCTCTCCCTCCACCCTCTTTCATATTAGCTGTTTGAGCTAGACAGTTACTGCAGCCTCCAGTAATAACTTCCCTTTCCTTCCCCCCTTATGGGCATATATTTCACGAATAAATAATTGAAAAAACAAACAATTACATGCACCCCGCATGATGCTTTGGTCGGGGTGCTGCGGCATTGTCTAGATGTCAAGAAAGGGGAACACTCGGTGTCTTATCATGCCCAGCAGGAAGCAGAGGAGGGTAGCTGGAAGTAGTTCCCCGAACACCCGAATGTTGTGATGTGCAGTGTCCTCAGAAACCAGTCGATAATGGGGTAAAGTAGTCTGAGGCTCACTGGAGGGAAAGCGTACCCGCTTTGTAATGTTTAGTGTCACCACATTTGACCAACATTAGAACTGACGTGCAAAAAGATATTTGTTTCACAAAGGCACCACTGCTAAAAAACAATTTTAAAATCTATTTTTTTGTAGGAAATCTTTAGTTTGAAGCACTGCTTCATAAAACTAGTGAGTACTAGTCATCCCAAAACGCCATATGTTCTACTAATGCGCAGTATTTGTTGCAAATTAGCATGTGCATGATGAGCAATGTCAATTTGCGCCGACCTGACCAGCAGTAAAATGACTTAAATTCACTATGCCCATTTGGATTCCCCCAGGCTGCGTGCAGGCTGCTGCTTATAAAGTCATCTGGTGGTCCACGTGCATGACATTCGCGTATCAATGGCACTATCTTCAGATAAGGGGCATGCATGTGGATCCCACAGAGCGTACAGCAGTAGAAGTACGAAAGTTTGTAGCAAAGCTGTTAGGTTCTTGTTCAAAATTTCAGTAATAAAAAAAAATTAATAGGCATGGCCTATTTTCCTGACTGGTTACAGTGCTTGGGCGCTAACCCAAAAGATGCAGGCTTGATACAACTTGCCTCACAATGTGGTTTTGGCACGTAAAACCCTAGCAACTATTATTTGAAAAAGTCCTGCACTCAAAAGTTGAATAGTTTTAGATAACAAATCTCAAAGATGAGACACTGTGGAATTCATTGAAATGATCTATCAGTGCACCCTTTTTTCTTAGAAAATGAAGTCAATATTGCAGTTTATCTTAAAATCTGCAATATCAATAATTTTTTTTCTGCCATTTTTAAAATTTGGATTAGGCATGCTTTTTTGTTATCATGAAACAGACCAGACTGCACTCGCAAAACTTACTTTACATAAGCACTGCCTAGAATTGCTTAGCACTACAGTGTTCATCTTAAAATCTAATGATGTTATGCAAAATCAGTATAACTTCAAACTGTGCTCATGCACATCTGGCCTTGTACACTTCGTGTTCAATCTAAGCAAGCACTTAATGAAAACTAAAGTGCCCGATAGCACTGTACTTTGAAAAATACAGAATCAAAGAATGAAACTCACCATGCTAGTATCACTGGAGCTACGGCCAGCCAGTGGGCTACACTCGCTGTTTGGGTCAATCGCAGAGAAGAGCTCACGGAAGGCTTGGCACGCTGCTGCCAAGAACCACCGGTGGCCAGGCAGACTTTCCTTGCCCACAAAGAAGAGCACATCGGTAAATATTTGACCCTGAAAGAGTGCTTGCATATGCTCCAGAAACTGGCTGGCTGGTACTGACACTACAGGCGCCACAGGCTTGGGTGGGCAGAAGGGCACCTATACAAGAGGAAACATACATGGCTCAGCAACAGTGAAATACAGTGAATGAAGTCAAGAGTATGACGGAAGCTCGCCTGGTCAGGATGAAACATTTTCGAAAAGAAAGATCCGGACATCAACCAAAATGACTGAAAAAAATGTATTAAAGTTGTAAAAATGTATGTATTATCATTAAAATGTATGAACACCAAATCTTGCAGGTGAGGATCATGGATTGCAAAGACCAAGTAAGAAGACTTAAGAACAATGCATTCTTTTCTTGACACCATCTTGAGGCTAGCTGCCCAGGTGAGCTAGCACGTATACAATTGCATGCCAATTTTCAAGCCAATTTGTGCGCTAAGAAAGATAAGCAATACCACAACAACAAACTCGAAAGGCTGATGCAGCACCAGGCACCATGTTCAGCAGGCACCTCCAAGGGCGTTGTCTACAACTTGTCTTCATACAAGCCTGACAGCACTGAGATAACGGTTCTTAACCTTGGTCTTAACTTTAATGCGTGACCTGCAACAGACATGAAGAAAATCACGTGTGCCGCTGAATGCGCTGTGAATTTGATCGACCAGTCACACCGTGATGAGGCCCACACACGTGTGGTAAACATCTTGTCAAAATTGCCCTCCCAACCTGCAATGGACACCTGGTTTAAGCAGGAATGCCACGCCATCAGGAGGCTTCGAGAGAACCAGAATATTGCTATACTTCTCGCCGACAAGAGTAATGCCACTGCCCTTCTGGAGAGGGCCAAGTATATTGAAAAAATGAACTTGCTGTTGAGTGATGCCTACACATACACCAATGTTGCATAAGACCCAACATCTAAGCTTCAAAAGGGCCTGCCAAAATTGCTAGCTGACATATTCTGCGTGATGCCACCTCAGCACTAGCAGCCTTATTACAGACTACTTTGCCACAATGGGTCTGCTCCAGCTATATGTGGATTACCTAAGGTGCACAAGCCCGATGTTTCCTTACACCCCGTAGTGGACTTCACGTGTTCCCCCCTGCACAAGTGATCAAATTTTCTTCGTACAGTCATATATATCGCCACTCGTTGGCAAGAGTACTATCCATGTGTGTAACATGTACGATTTCACTGCAAATGTTAAAGGTACAGTGGTCAACTTCGATGAAGTCTTGGTTCCCTTTGATGTGGTATCACTATTTACAGGTTTACCGATAGACATGGCCGTAGATGTCTGTGGCGCCGCCCTCGACAAGGACCCAATGTTGCCCAACAGATCCCCCAATGACGTATGATCTTGGCAGGCTACTGATGTTTTGCTTCACAAACATGCATTTCATGTTCCAGAAGAAATTTTATGAGCAAGTCCATGGAGTGGCAATGGGGGCCTCAATTTCAGTGACTGTGGCTAACTTAACAATGGAGGCCACGGAAACTCGGGCATTGTTTTCATTTATACCAACACCGAAGGTCTTCCTCCGGCACATTGATGACTGTTTTAGTGTTTGGAATGACAAAGCCTTGACCTTCTCACGGTTCACCTAAACAATATGCAGGCTTCAATTAAGCTCACCATAGAATAGGAATCTGAAGGCCAATTGCTGTTCTTGGACACCCTTATGAAACGCCAAGGACCAGGGCTGGTGTTTACGAAGCAAACCCACACAGGTTGCTACCTCAACTAGAGACTGATGCATCCGGCTTCGCAAAAACGCTCCGTTCTCTGCTCTCTTCTTCGTTGGGCAAAAAATGTGCACACAATAGCACAAGAGCTCAAGGCAGACAATGCGTTTGTGTGATAGGAACTATCTGCTTGTGGATACCCTGGGTACTTCATAGACTCTAAGGTGCCAGCTGGATTGCACAGTACCAACCTGCCCGGGACTTGTCAAAAAAAGTGCTCCGATACCATACGTCCCAGGCGTAAGCGAGACCTTTGCACGTTGCGCGCGTTCTGCAGTTGTATGACGTGCAGGCTGCACACGTTCCTTCCCAAAAGCTCAGACATGAGCTTGTACATGTGAAAGACCCTCTTGAAAAGGACAGATTCCCAGGTGTGGTGTGTGTGGTTCCGTGTGCGGGCTGTTGCTACATCTACATTGGAAAGACCAGCAGTTATAAGATGAAACTTCAACAGCACAAGAATGACATCCAGAAAAAACATGTTGTGTTGAATGCCCTGGTAGAACACTGTGCAACCACATCACACACAATCAACTGAAAAAGAGCTCATGTGATTGCTAAGGAACATAGTCATTCTGCATGTCTGTATCTTGAATGCCGAATCATCCAGACACCACACACACACTAAAAACTGTAATGCTGGCAGTCTGCCCTCGATGTATGAGAAATGCCTTAATCACGTCATAAAGCACACATAAATAGGGCACTAGCCCTGTCACTTGTTATTGTGAACAAGGCTCCCATGGGGGAGCTGAAATATTAATACATTTTTTCAATCATTTTGGTTGGTGTCCAGATCTTTCTTTTCGAATACAGTGAATGCTTCAACATCAAAGGAAATGTGTCACTGAGCAGTGCATGCAACTCAGAAGCTGCCATTAACACTCAGTTATGCTTAAGTAAGGTTACCAGGTGTACACGATTTCTCCATCTTAACAAACTAATCGTTTACTGGTGCTACACTTTTTCATAAAGATACAACTGCACAAGTATGCAACTTTATAAAACTTCCTCTTGGGCTAGTTGGTTCATTATAGCGCATATGCTTACAGGGCGCTAAATCAACATACAGAAGAGAGGGACACACAGACACACAAAGCGTCACTATCAACTGATTTATTCAGGACAGAAGAAGGGTGACTATTTATACTAAAGCACATGTGCAACATGGAGCAATCATGCAACAAAGCAAGTTTGTTTATCTTATTTCAAGTGCATGCGAAACAGTTGCGTCTCGGCATCAAAGAGCGATATAGAGGTATCACTCACACACCTATCTCCTTTCATTTTTATGAAGTGGGCTTCCAAAAGTTCCCTAGCTATTTTATTAGCACTCCTACCAAGTATGGCAACGCGCCTAAAATGCGGTTTGCACGCGCAGGCTCTACAATGCACGCTAAGGTGCACACCGTCAGATTTTCTTAAACTGTTAGAGTGCTCCCTCAGTCGAACAGTATGTGGGTCAAACAGTATGTGGCTCAGTACGTGGGCCAAACAGGCAGGTGCCTGAACGTTCGACTGAGGGAGCACTCCAACAGTTTAAGAAAATCGGACGGTGCGCACCTTAGCGTGCACTGTAGAGCCTGCGCTTGTGAACCGCATTTTAGGCTCGTTAGGAGTGCTAATAAAATAGCTAGGGAACCGACCGAATAAAAGCTTAAAAGAAAGCTTAAAAGAAAACATTGTTTCTGCTTCCATACGGAAGCCTTGTTCACAATGAGGCCAAACAACTAGCAATGTCTCTTTTTATGAGGCAGCATGTGTGTCAGCACACGATGCAAGCACCGCGCGTAGGACGAGGGAAGGTTTCCATCATTATCATTCAGTGTTTGCCTCGTAGATTGTATGTCGAGCGATTCGAGATACAGGTATTTTGATGGAGTCAAATACAGTATTTGACTCCATCGATCACAAAATTCACATTGGTCTCAGGAGAATGGGATTTTGAATAGCAAATGGGATTTTGAAAAGCTGCCTAGTAAATTGCAAGCAGTTTGTACAAGTTATTCAGTTTTAAATCAGATTTCATAATAATAAGAACAAATATCCAACAGGGTTTCGTATCTGTACTGTTAATTTTTTCAGTATTCATTGATGATTTGCTATTTTCCCTCGCCTGTGTGAAAGCTGCTCTGTATGCAGACAGCACTCTGCTGATGGCCCATCAAACCTTGGAAGAACTAGGGGTGTTTGCAAATAGGGAACTTAAAGAGCATCAGCATGGTACAATAAAAACACTTCTGGCTTAAACACACACACAAAAAAAGGTTAATTTTACCATGTTTACTTCTAAGAGAAAACAAGGACGTAAAGAATGTGAGCTAGTTAATCATGGCACATCTATCAAATAGGTAAAAACATATGAATATCTGGCATTATATTGGAAACAACTTCTAACTGAAGTCTCCACATATATGATTTAGGTGGAGGCCTGCGAATATTTTATAGAAAGTGCCTTATGAACCACATACTTCAAGATATTCCATTATCACTTGACACATTGCACCACGACATGGGATTTCACTTATGCATTACGTTACAAGCTGATAAAGATTTTTAAGAAATGCAACAAAGATTTCAGCCAAGAGGGAAGCAACTGGAATGGTGTATTTCAGCAGTCGTACTACGATGCTGCTGAGCTCCAGGATGGACACAAATGGTGCCAACCATCCTTGTTTGGCTAGCCGAAATAGTGGAACAAGAGTGTGCTGTTGAACAATGTCTATGGCAGTGGGCTGCTTGGTGCCTCAGTGGAAGGCATGATTACTGGTCACCATTATACGGTGATGTGATGGCGGATGACAAGGCTTTCTGCGTCATTGCCCCTACATTTATATGGAAAGGTGAAGAATAAAGCAATGGTATCTAGCCTGTGACCAGGGAATAAAAGTGCATTCTTTTCTTTTGCCCACTTGTGACTCGAGTTAAGTGAGATGCATGGTACTGATGATGCACAATGATGACGATGCTACAATGCATATCGTTTATCTTTTGCCTGATGTCACTGCAGATAATCTGTACATTTGTTTATATAGGATGAAATAGGAAAATAACAGGTGTAAATATGCTTTTCAACTGCACACATTGCTAGATTTCACATCTGTAAAAAAGCTTTCATGTGAATGGCCAGTGATTTCTTTATCTGGAGATGTCATGTGGTGATGCTACTTAGGCAACATGCAATGTAAGGCATGTTGCACACACACACAATTTATAATGCTGGCATCATAACACTACAAATTCGAACCAAACTGACATTACTAAAATGGATGATCCAGGTACTAAACAGCATAATAAATATGACAACCTCAAAATTTATATCTTACCCACACTAAAAATCAACACATTTTAAGCCCTCTCATCCACTAACCAAATACTATTTCAGCACCAATCACTTCAAATACTGTGCCCTATGGCAGATGAACAACAGAACTCACAGAAACATACTACAATAAACAAATCATCATTAAGAGTGTTTGCTGCTATAATTGAGAATAAATCGCTTGCTTCACAATGTAGCCTCAATGCCATTGCCCGGCAATCCTTTTATTTTTCTTGCACAGTTTCTTGCACAATACAAATGCATCATGCTCTTCTTTCCTTTCTTTTGTTTTTATTTTTGTGTTCAGTGGCATTCTCATCAACGTAGTTGTTGTAACTAAAGTTACCATTGCCCTGATGTATACTGTTCTAACAGGAATGTATAATGTTATGTATGCAGTATTTGTGCATGCCTCACGACAAAGTAAAAGAAAATTTTGAAGCATGCTTTGGTAATTGCTCGTGCTACTGTTGTGGTTACCAATTAAATGAACATTAAATCATAATGTGAAATGTGTGGACATAAGCAATGCAATATTTTTATCATTGCACCTTCTCTGCTGTACACACATGCTTGTTAAGTTACCATCATAGTGGACTGCACAATGGTGTCCTGTTTATGAAGTTCAGCATTTCATGGTCTCTGCTGCTGCATGATCAACACAAATGAAGTATGAATTATTAGCTCAAGTGTTATGCATTTTACAGACTAAGTTTGGTGAGAAAAGACAAAGACAATGACCTGAATTGCCGGGTGCTGCACGTGCTTAAGATTGGTCATCCAAAAGCGTTGCTGCTTCCTGGCAAGAAGAGCTGCCCTGATGACATTACTAAAAACTTCAGCTACGCCAAAGTTGGTAAGAACACTTGTTTCATAGTATGCAGCACCAATCTCTTTGGCTAGGAGACGACCCTGCTCTGGTCGTAACAGGTCGCTCTCCCTGAGAGGCCTGTGAAAAGAAAATACAAAGCCTTCAGCAGACATCACAAATCAGGCCTCTGCAAGTTATTTCTTTAAAGCAATGACCTCATAAAAGCACTGACTTACAAAAGATACCTTCACGAGATGAATTCACAGCACATGTACAAGTATGCTTTCTTCTCAGTTAGAAATTAACTACTATACAACAAAATTATGCATTGAAAAGGAGCTCATCCAAAATATGGTAAGCATGAGGTTTCACAAAAGTTCTCTCTTTCATTGCCTCATCCCACATTCCAAAAATTATTAAAGCAACTTAGGACTGCAATTGCAAATTATTTTGTATTAGAGCCACAAACAAGGCTGGTCTTAATAATAGGTACAGAAAGGTGTCATTCACACAATGCCACTGAATGTTTGTGCTACTGTAGAAATTGTTACTTCAGCTAAAATGGTAAAAGAATCTAGCATGCAGATTATGTATGGCGCTAGGTTCAGAATTAAGGGGCTAGCATTGTGAAACAAGGGTGTTGACTTAAAACAAATAAACTCAATGTGAACCACAGTGCAAGACTACATCTAAACAACACATGCACACATTTTGCTGTAATCAAGGAAAACAAGGAAATGCACCATCAAGAATACAACCTGCACCTCCGAAATGCTGCTGAATGACAAATAAAAATAGATCTGAATGCAGAAAGTGAAGCAAAGTAGCAGGCACCCAAATAACTTATAGTTGTGAGACACTGAGCTTGCCTAGGCGCAATAGAAGGTTCAAGGTTAATTACTTGATAAATCAACTACTTGTTGAAAAATTTCATGCACATATAATATGAACACGCAATAATGCAAAAAGAAGTGAGTGTGTTTGTGCGTGTGTGTACAGTATATATTCCACACATGTTGAAGACTACGTAAACAAATAGAAAATAAACAGATAACAGATACGTGGGTAAGTGATGGCCTAATATTTAGATTGTTCAGCATATGTGCACTGGATGACATTACTGGAAAGTTTTAAGGCAGGCAAGAAAAAAAAAAAAGCGTCCTTCTTATTGCCCTGCAGCCACACCTACAATTTTGACAATGTGCAGCGCCGCTTGAAAAGACGACAACAGAGGAGAACATGACACATGCTGTGCACATTGTCACTACGTCATATCAAGAACTCTGAACTTCAGCACCAGTCAACTACAATTTGAAATATATCAATTCTGCTTTAAACAGTTCCCAACAAGATTTAAGCCAGTATATCACACATAATTGCAAGTGTTTGCAAGCCACAAGAGAAACACAAAGCATCAATGTTGAGCCTGCAGTTTCACTGAGGTTTCCAATCCACAACACAGTTGCAGGAGTACTGTTGTATGTATATCCTTGAAGTTGTCCAACAAAAATAGGAATGCTCTGTTTGAACCACTTTTATCATCAGCATCACAGAGGGTGACCGAACAATACATAACACTGAAACAATATCAACAATGTCATGCTAAATTCAGTGTAGCTTTTGGCACAAAGGATGCAACAGGTGTGGTTGATCAATACCTTGTAATACAAGCTATTCATATTTAACTTTCCAAAGAGAGAAGCCATAACAAAGTTATCTACATAAAACTAGGTAACAACAGTACAACGAAATTGATGATTTCACTCGTAGGTCATGACTTACGCTGCGAGCCATAGAACAAAGCACGTAGCTTCTTCAACAACTGCTGAAACTAATGAACTTTTCTGGATAAAGCCCAATAAGTAGAGGCACTTGTACCATTGTCAACATAACTTCTCTGAACTCAGAAGCCATGAAAGGTACTGTGGCCTAGGTATGCAGTCTGGAACATCAGGTTCAATTTTAATCTCTTACTATGGCAGCTTCAGCCTCAATCAAGTTCCAGGCTGCTATCCCAAGTGATGCGCAAGTTTCTTGGCTTCTATGTTCACATTACATTTTAGGTTAGCTGCACACATACAGGTTAGTCAGGAAGATAGCATGTGCATTCAGGATTGGTTAACATGGTGTATGAATTATGTTAAGGAAGCAGTTACAAGAACAATTGCTGTTATACTGGTGCAGAAGAGAATGAGAACAAGAAAAGAAAATTAACATGCGACCATCCTCAAGCATCCAGGAACATGCATTTTGCAATGACATGTACTAACAGGCTCTTAGCGCATGCACAAAGGACAAGACGGAACAGTTTCTGGACAATGCCCCCAAGCAGAAAACATGCTCAAGAGAGCTCAAGAGAGCTTGTTTTTTTTTGTTTTTTTTAAAGTGAGTGTGGTGACTGAGATGTAGGGACTAGCTCATGTACCTTCCAAATTCTGGAAACCTGCAAGACACGCAGGGATGGTGCCCCCTGCAAAAACACGAGCACAGACAACCACAGTTATGCCAGCTTGGTACACCACGGGCAAAGCGTACATACAAGACCTGAGACGTGGTGAATGACATACAGGTCAGTGGCAGGCAGTTCCAAACTTGCAGCCATCCGGAAATCAGTATCTTCTGTTCATACCAACCATGTTACAGCTGCCTATATCCTGTTCAGGCACTGCCTAATGAATATCTAGTTTTAAGACAGCTTTTACATGTTTGTCAGCATTAAAACATACCAAGTGTTTCACAATATGCTTTTGGAATTAAAAAAAAAGGAATATAATTAAATTACTTGCTCCGCAATTTGCTGATTACACAAGCACATGAAGTGCATATCTTAGTAGTAATTAAACAATGAATTATGCTAATCAGACTAATTACCTTCTTAGCCACATGACCAACCCAAATGGAAAATCTGAAGCACATCATACAGGATGCTCATAAGCGTTTATAGATAAAATCAAGGGCGCTCAGTTTTACAGCATAGTGGATCCAGAGAAATTTCACACAGAAAACTGAAACTGAACTTCCAAAGAGTGCAACTGCTACACCCTTAGCAGATGCCCATGACTTATGCAATTGTTCATGCATCACTGTTGAGTAAGCTTGATCAAGCGAGGTGGTCACTTCATAAAGGTGCACACATTATGCTAATCTGATGGTGGCGTGCAACCAGTCAGATCCCTCATGAACATCTGCTAAAAGTAATGCACTTGCACCCTCCGGCAGTTCAATTTTACTTTTGTGTGCGATTACCCAAACTTTCCTACACTGTAAAAATTAGCTGCCCCAGCTTTTGCATTTCTCTGATTCTCCTCAAATGATACACGCCTCTGTTTTCCATTTTCATCAATTGAAAGGCTCTTTTGTAAGCTTTAGTTTGCCTAATTACTGCAAGTCTAATTACTATCTCAGGTTATTTTCAAATGTGAGCATCTGTTGTAAAATTAGTCCAGAAGAATGTATTTATCTCACCTTCCCTATTTTTACGAAATTTCCATTACGTTCTGTAAAGCACCCAGCATACAAAGGCAGAAAAAGTTAAGCATCTGAATTCTTTGATGACTTGTTTCACTAAGAAACATGCTTTCCTTAAATTTTTACAAGATACTTCAGGTATCAAAATGCTACATACTATTTAATATGCAGTGTATTTATTGATGCCTAGATACCTGACAGATTTAATGGATGTAAAACCAATGGCGGATCCAAAGGGGGGTCTGGATGACCTGAGCTCCTCCTAATTTTTGAATGTGTACCCCCCCAAAAAAGGGCCCATTTCAGAAACATAAGGATAAGTGACTTTTCAGTAGTGTCAAATGCAGCATCTCCCATCTAAACGCACATGTACAGGTTTCTTTGGGTGCTGGGTGCTAATGCCTCATATTGAACTTTAAGCTGACCCCACCTCTCGGAAAAATCCTGTATCTGCCCCTGTGTAAAACATTGCCGTGAAAAAAAGGAGATCAAGGAAATAAGTGGAGAAAGGCTAGCTACACCTTTTTTTTATTTATGAACCAACTAACTTTTGCACATTAATATGATGTCAATGATGTTGTGCTGCTGATGCACACCCACTATTTTGTCTTCTGAGCAGTCTTACCTCATGAACTACTAATTTCAAGGTCACCACTATCGCTTTAACTTCCAAATACAAAGTAAACTTCAGTGTCCGAATTATTGTCCTCCAAAAACCTGAAGGAGAGCAAGAGGCTTCTTTTCCATGATGACTGTCAGCAACCTGTGCGCCAACTCCACCAGATGCCATTTTCTGACACAAAGTTTGCCCTCTCAAAAATGTGAGACAGTTTAGCTGGAAAAGATTACCCGCTGAGTGTTTCTATTAGCAAAGTGACATACCGAATAGCGCACAAATGAACATGTCTCGCTCAAAGCGCTCAAAAGGAGATGTTATATCAAGCAGATAAGCTGCACTTGCCAAAACGATTTGGGGGGCAGCTTGGCAAAGATGATCTGTGCTTGTCCAAAATTATTAAGGTGTCAAATAAAAATACTAAGGCTAACCTTTTATCTTTTATTTTAATGTCCAAACAACTGTAGTACCCACTGCATCAGTCTCACATCACAGACTTCTCAAAATTTCTGACTACCTTGGTCTTTCATGTGCAGCAGAGGTTCATGAAGCCTTTCACATTTTTTTTTCAACCTTCAGCTTAGCTTCTAGAGTAATGTAATGCTTTTCTCTTACTTGTAAATTAATCACAATTGAACAGATGTTTTCAATATTTTGATAACATTACAGGCAGCTGGTGTGGGTACTTCCAAGTTGCAGTGTGCCTTATCTATTTTCTCATATTTTTTCTGACTTGTAAACCCTCTTCTCACTAAAAGACTACGTTTCCAATAGCAGAAGTGTATTGTCTGCCTTTTAAAATTGACATGGCATTCAGTGCAGCGTTTCTTTGACAGAGGTAGTTTTATTACTGCAATCACAAGGCTTCAATGTCATTTTTTTGTCCAAATGCAACATGTGCATGTAAAAGCATTAGCACATAGCCAAGGGTGTGCAAAGCAATCTATGGTGGGTGCCACGTAAGAACAATCAAACAAAAATATGAAGCTGAAAATGACAGCCTCAAATGCTGTTAACTGCAAGTGCAAACAACAGTGGCATAAGCATACCCATATAAAAGCATTTGTGCCTTTGGCAGATCAATTCTATGGAAGTCTACAAGGTCAAGGGAAGGCCATGGAAGGGGTAGATTGTCATCCACCCTTATGTAGTAGGAAACGACAAAGGAAAACCATGCGGATTTCCTCTGGCTATTCTACGAAAGAAAACCAAATGGGTTCCCCTACTAGAGAAAATATGTGAGACCGACTCACACGACGCGATGAAACATGATCTGATTGAATGATTAGGCAAGTAATGGTTTCCAAAAAAAATGCACACTTGCATGCAAACCTATAGCCATGGGCAAGTGTATGTGTTTTGACAGTCCAGTCATGAAATGGATAAGGTGCACACAAATGAATGCTAAATCAGGGCTCCATATTGGTTTTACAAAAGCCAAAAGAAAGTAGCAAGACAGTATAAAAGTTTCATGTTTGGCTTTTAGTGCAGTATACACAAAACTAAATTTTAAACACGATGATACCAAAAAGACAGGACGATAAACAGCACACAAATTATTCATCTGTACTCTATGCAGTGAGGAAGAACAAAAGAAAAAAGGCATTGTGTTAGGTCAGCATCTAAAGTATCATGAAATTTCGTATTTTCTCCCTCAACTATTGCATGATGCACAAAGATGGAGAGAGACAAAAAAGAAAACACAAACATCCTGAACTCCCAGAAGGCTACTTATGCATTTTAACTGCAACAAAAACTATATCTTCATTTCAATAAGTTGACACAGTCATGCACTTTTACACAGAATAGCTGTGTAAATGTTACAACAATCTGACACACCTGAAGAAGGGGCTGCGGTCACGGCAAAGGGAAAGATATGCCTCGTCACGGTACATGTAGCGAAGGTCATTCTTGCAGCCAACCAGAATGATGGGCGTGTTAGGGCAGTACTGACGAATCTCTGGGTACCAGACCACCTTGCAGTTGCGCAGAGACACTGGATTCGCAATTGAGAAGCACAGAAGCACCACATCTGACCTGAAAACATACACTCTGCTTAGTTCTCATCCACAAAGCATGAATGGCCTACAGATCCTATGAGGCAGCAAAGTATACAAAAGAATGAGGAAACAAAAAAGCTCAGTTGATCACCACCAAATTTTAAATATAAATTTTCAAGTTCATTCTTATGCTTGCATCGGTTGTTTGTACACAATCATACAGTGCATCAGAGCGTCAGTTATCCATTCATAACTCATATTATATATTACAATCTAATGTATATACGGGAATGTACACCACTATTCATGTAATGCAGCCAAGCTGGCTTGGCAAGATACTTTCAATCTAGAATTGACAACAATACCTTGGCCAGTTCGCATGTATGTAGAGCACATTTAATAGCCTAACGTTGAATTTCTAAGAAAAATATAAAAGTGAGTGCCTCTTAGGCTTGTGTTGTGTTTCTTTTACATTATCTTGTTCTTTTTCTTGGTGTAATTTTTTAAGATGCATTCATTACCAACTAGCTCAACATTCAGTCTTAGTTCACCCAACACATATGTAGCAGGGCACCTTAATACTTTTAGTCAAAAAGGCAAGCTGTCTTCACTGTCTACTGCACATGACCTACCCAGATTCATGCAAAATTTTTGTTGTTTTGATCACCGACAGAACACAAGAAACAGAGGATCAGTAGCATTTGTTGCATATGAAATCCTTTTTTAAATGTGTTTTGTTATTCTGTTTTGAAACCAAAGCGTTCCTCCCAAAAATGACATGGAATGAATGAGAATGCACTGTTTGCTGCTCCACTAAATATACCTCCTGCATTCAGAAGAGGAGTGACTTTCTCACACACCTTGGGTGCTTTGGCACACAAGGAGAGTGATCTATGTGTAACTCTGCTATTCAAGGGGAGCATACAATTATCAAGTGCGGCACAAGTTGTGTGAAGAGAGATGCCTGAGTTAGGTATGCTTGGTCAAGTGCTAGAGCTATATCAGGGGTGCCGTGAAAGATGTTAAAAACAGAAGGCTACAGACAGAGTGAATATTTACAACCACAAGCATAGTAGGAGTAGTAGAATGAATGTTAGTATTAATAATGCTGTGACTACCAATAATAATAACACTATGGTGCTTACATTCAAGCACATCTTTGTTATTCACATGTAAAACCCCAGAAATTATTTGTTATTCACATGTGCCATTTCTCTTCATTGACAATTTATATACAGGCAGCACAGTGTGTTGTCCTTTTGTTTTTCTTCATCACTGGTCACCTAAGAGCATGGGTGAAACCCACCCGTGCAAATGTTCCTTCTCATACCGATGCCGAGGAAGGATCCAATATGTAGAATGCACCAAACTCCACTAAAGGTAGCATGGATTGTCATGGAGTGTTAGTGCCACCATTCAATTACCCGTAACCTTATAGTTTTAACCAGCTTTTCTAGCTCACTATTAAAAAACAATGTGGCAGTTGTCATGGGACCGCTCTACACATAAGTCTATGCTTTCGTGCTTGTACTGTGTAAGCAGTATGGAAGCACTAGACATGTCCATAACTTGTCCATAAACTGATCGGAAGAAGAAAAGGAAGACAGTGCTACTAGAGGTACACAATTCATTCTGCAGGTGAGCGTTATGGGTGCTTGAGAGAAGGCTGTGCGGGAAGGAGAACAAGGTGGGCAGCTAGCAACACCCGAGTGGAGGCCAGCAGTGCACAATGGGGGCAAAACTTGGAGTTTCCGTGATACTGAGTATTCGTAGCTGAGGGCACCGACAAAAGGTGGCCGTGCTTTGTTGGGGGTCGTTCCTGTGGTGACTCCTCTGAGCCATAAGGAGATTTTTTTAAAGACGGTAGTCTTTCTTGGAATACTTCAATGCAGAAATTTTGGCGTGTCTTTCCTGCTTTTCTGGCGAAATGGCGAAAGTTTAACCCCTTCCTCAATGACCACCCATCTTGATCTGGTTTCTGCATTCATACTTGCGAACACAGTCGACCAAAAAGCAAATACTATTACGCATATCTGAGGCGCAACATCAATACGTAAGTATTAGATGGTGTGTTCCTTTAGTAGAAAATACATAGATGCGTAATTCTAAAGACCCTAGTGCTTGTTAGGATGCACTAAAAATGCGACGCTATGAACGAAAAAGCGGACATTTCCTACGCTTCGGTAAAACGACATGGTGCTGCCACCTACCAGTAGCTCTACGTACTACGCAAGCTTCTTGCGTTTCCCGATATCATGGCCAGATGGCGTCCATATCTCAGAGCAGTGCTGCCTCCATTTCATCAATGCCAGCCACAAGCGGCCGATTCAACATAGACGGGGCGCTGTCCGAGGCAAGGCAAAACATAAATGGCCGTTTGATGATATAGAACACACTCTACAAGACATGCCCAGACAACGCAGGGAAAAGATCGACGAGCAGGTTGCAGCGGAGAAGCGCCGGCGTGCCAATGCCCGTCGTCTCAAGCGTGCCCAGGGAACGTCAGAGCAACAAGCCCAGCGGCTAGCGAAAGATCGTGAATTGAGGCGCGCCCGGAGGCAACAGGAAACAGACGAGGTGCGCGATGCGCGAATTGTCACTGACCGAGAGGCTAAGCGAGCGTACCCGGCGGCTAAACAGACGCCCGAAGCACGTGCCGAACCGCAGATGAACCAGGACTCATGTAGTATGGCCGGTAGAAGACTATCGTCTTTCGACGACATTTGCAGCGAAGCACGTAGATGTGCGGCCAATTTTTTTTTTCCTTCTTTCTTTAGTTACGTCTGGGAATAGTCGAAATTCCTTGTTCCCACGATACGTATGCGACGGAGATGGCCTACACGTGCACTGCAAACATGGCTGTCGTATACTCCGAGAAATAATATAGCCGAAAAAATAAAAGAGTAAAGAAAGAAAAAGGAAAGAAAAATATATTCCTTCCTTTCGCAAAAAATGGAAGGGGTTCCAGGTTCAATAGGGCCGTTAGGCGGAGAAGAGTGTTGCATATATAAATGCGCACACATGCACAAACACACATACAAGCACACACAACCACGCACACATTATATATATGGCGAGCCGTCAGCGTCTCGACGAAGACGACGATGTTGCGCCTCAGCTGCTCTGCACGTTCGAGCTGAGCGCGAGAGTAGAACGGGCAAGACGGCAACACGGCGGCAAGAGCGACAGTGTCTGTGCTAGTGCATAAATAAATGTGGGCAACCAAACGCCTCACGTCTTCCCACAAGTGGTGACCCCGGACTTCCAACAGCAACGCGCCACCTGCTCGTCACTTCGCCAACGCACCGAGTGTCTTCGGTGACCACGGTAAACGCCTTCAAGCCTCGTTCATTCTGGCTGACGATGGACACCACATCCAACAATGACGCTGTACCGAATACAACGGTACCTGGCCCTGTCGTTGCTACTCTCAAGCTACCGGAGTTTTGGCAGTCGGACTCAGAACTCTGGTTTCTGAGCGTCGAGCCTCTCTTCCGACGACATCGAGTGACATCACAAACAGAAAGGTACGACTATGTTATCGGTGCTTTGCCACCTGCTGTCATCGCCATCATAAGGGACATTCTGCGCTCTCCGCCTCCTGAAACACCCTACGACACTCTTAAGGCAGAGCTCATACGCCGGACAACAGAGTCGGAACAGCATAGTCTGCAGCAGCTACTCACTGCGGAGGAGCTCGGTGACCAAAAGCCTAAGGAGCTTCTGCGTCGCATGCGGCATCTAACTGGGGACCACTCTGCTGCGTTGGACACATCCATTCTACGAGAGCTCTTCCTCCAGTGACTGCCACAGCAGGTGTGGATAATTTTGAGCGTGTCCTCCACAGAAACCCTCGACTCACTGGCACAGATGGCCGACAAAATTATGCATGTCGGCACCCTGGCCATATCTGGAATCGAGAGACGAGACTCTTCCCTCTTTGCGCCGGTTCCCGATGGCTGGTTGGACCGTCTCCTTCAAGCTAATGAGGAGTTGAGCCGCAAAGTGAACCAGCTGGCCGCTGAACTGAGCTCGCTTAAAGTGGACCACCGACGCAATGCATCATGACAACGACACCAAAGCCATGACAGATCACCAAGTCTGCCTTGCAACGTCTGCTGGTACCACCGCCGATATGGAGCACGTGCTTGTCAGTGCAATCAGCCATGCCAGTTTGCGGGAAACGCACGGGCCACGCACTGAGGGCGGCCAGTGTTTCACGCCCGACATACAGCCACCTATTCCACGTCACGAACTGCGTCACGAAAGTCTGGTACCTCATCGACAAAGGTGCCGAAGTGTGTGTTGTTCCTCCTACGCTGGAGGGCCGACGACGACGTCAGACCACGCCGCCTGTCACTGCTGTCAATGGTTCAACCATATGGACCCTACGGACATAAGTCTGTTATGTTTGACATCGACTTGAGATGCACGTTTCGATGGATTTCCTTAGTCGCTGACGTGCGTGTACCAATCACTGGTGCAGATTTTTTCTGGCATTTTAATCTTGTGGTAGATCTACGACATAGCCGTCTCGCGTATTCTGAGACCCACCTAACAGTTCAAGGCGTGACAAGTTTACCACCTATGCGTCTCGTGCAAGCTCATGCCAAAGTCTCTCCACCATGGTCTATGCTACTGGAAAAATTTTCCAATCTCTTCCGCGCTCCATTTTTTGAAGACCCGGTACGTCACAATGTCACTCACCACATTGTGACAGTAGGAGCGCCGGTGTTTGCACATGCTTGTCGTCTTGATCCTGACCGTTACAAGATCGCAAGGCAAGAACTCGAGCACATGCTTGAGCTCAGATACATTCACCCCTCTTCTGGTGCCTGGTCATCACCACTACATATGGTCCCCAAGCCATCAGGAGACTGGAGACTGTGCGGTGACTACCGCGCCCTCAACAAAGTGACGGTACCGGACCGCTATCCGATACCACACATCCAGGACTTCACGGCATTGCTGCACGGTTGCACCGTATTCAGTAAAATCGACTTAGTAAAGGCATATCACCAAATACCTGTCGAGCCTTCCAGCGTACCGAAGACTACCATAATAACATCTTTTGGCATGTTTGAATACATACGTATGCCACTCAGTCTACGAAATGTTGCACAAATCTTTCAACGGTTCGTGGACCAGGTTCTTCGTTGTTCGACGTGCTGCTTCCCGTACGTCGACAACATCGTCTTCAGCACCTCAGAAGCGGATCACGAACTTCACCTGCATCAGGTTTTTCGCAGCTCCGCAAGTATGGACTAGTCGTCAACGGATCGAAGAGAGAGTTCGGAGTTCCTTCACTGAACTTCCTTGCCCATCGCGTGGATTCCCGTAGGATCTCTCCACCAGCTGTGTGTGTGGAAGCTATATTACAGTTTCCACGACCAACAACTACGAAGGAACTACGTGACCCTCGGGCTTGCCAACTATTACCGGCTGTTTATTCCCCACTGCGCTGCCATCTTGCAACCGCTCCATGCACTTCTGTCCGGTCAAACAAAGCCGAACACTTCCATCTCCTGGACAGGCGACGCCGAGACTGCTTTCAGTTCCATAAAGGAAGCTCTCACCAACGCAACACTCCTTGCGCACCCAAAGTGCGATGCCATCACGTCACTCACCGTGGATGCCTCAGACGTCACCATTGGAGCAGTCCTGCAGCAGTTGGTCAATGGAATTTGGCAGCCGATTGCTTTCATCTCCAAGCTCTCACAGACCAAGTGCCGTTACAGCACATTCGGCCGCAAACTGCTGGTGGCTTATTTGGCTGTCAAGCATTTTCGCCACTTCCTCGAAGGTCGGCAATTCCATATCCTCACCAACCACAAGCCGCTCACGTGTCTTTCGACTGCTAGCAACTCTTCCCACACTCCACGTGAGTGAGATACGCCAACTTGCCTATATATCGGAGTTTACCAGCAATATCCGGCACATCAGTGGCAAAGACAATCCCATTGCTGACGCACTATCCCGCATAGAAATCAATGCAATGGTGGATGAGCGCCCGCCAGTCGATTTTTCAGCCATGGCTACTGCACAACGCGAGGACAACGAACTTCTACGACTCCAAGAGACCTCAAGTTCGAAGATGTCCAACTTCCAGGCTGTGCAAATTTACTCATTTGAGACACCTCTACCGGATGTCCTCGCCCGTATGTTCCAGCGCCATTTCGCCGCAGCATTTTCGACACCTTGCACTCCTTGTTGCAACCCGGCATACGTGTGACTCAACGCCTCGTCACAGAGCGATATCTATGGCCACGAATGAACATCGATGTCCGCCGCTGAACACGTGCTTGCCTCAAGTGCCAGCATACTAAAGTGCAGCGCAACACAGTGAGTACACTGGGTACCTTTCCACCTCCGGACTCACGGTTCAGTCACGTGAACCTGAACCTTGTAGGCCCTTTGCCCCCATCGAAAAACAGCCGGTATATGTTAACGTGCGTTGACCGGTTCACGCGGTGGCCTGAGGCATTACCGCTCACCGACATCACGGCAGAGTCAGTCACCTGCGGACTCGTCACCGTGTACATAAGCTGCTACAAAGTCTCGAAGACGATCACAACGGATAGAGGTCATCAGTTTAACTCTGCGCTCTTCCGCACTTTGTCCCGAATGCTTGGTATCAACCACATCAAGACGACGGCCTACCTCCCGAGGTCAAACAGCACGCTTGAGCGATTTCACCACCAACTCAAAGCGTCGCTCATGGCCTCACGCTCACTAATACCCTGGACGAAGCGATTACCACTCGTCCTCCTCACTCTTCACAGCACGGTACATACGGATGCGTCCTGCTCCTTAGCCGAGTCGTTTTTGGCACGACCTTAAGGCTTCTTGGGCAGTTTTTTAACGCGTCACTGGTACCACCATTGGACATTGCTGATTATGCCAGCCGCCTCAGGAATGCCATGAGAGACGTGTCTCCTATTCTGCCACATCTGCACGCACGCTCATCTTTCACCAGTTGTGCTCTCTGCGACTGCACACACGTCTTCGTACGGCATGATGCAGTCAAACCACCACTGCACCTGCCTTACAATGGGCCCTTTAAAGTCGTCAAGCGTTGCCCGAAGCATTTCGTCCTACTTCTTAATGGACGCGAGGACAGTGTCTCCGTTGACCGCATAAAGCTGGCCTTCCTCGACACCGACACCGTTCTTGAAGACGACAGGCCATCCACAAGCACCAGACAAACGCGCTTTGCAAAAGCAGAACCTACCAGCTGCTCATAGGGATCTCTCCTTCGCACACTGGCTACCTCGCTAGAGGGGGGGGGGGGCCCTATGGCGAGCTGTCAGTGTCTCGATGAAGACGACGATGTTGCGCCTCAGCTGCTCTGCACATTCAAGCTGAGCGCGAGTAGAACGGGTAAGACGGCAACACGGCGGCAAGAGCGACAGCGTCTGTGCTAGTGCATAAATAAATGTGGGCAACCAAACGCCTCACGTCTTCCCACACACACACACACACACACACACACACACACACACACACACACACACACACACACACACACACACACACACACACACACACATATATATACATGTATATGTACAGAGATCAGTATTGACCGCTTCCCCAAAAATACCTAAGTTGTGGTGCCAATTTTATCATGTTTCGTGATGCCTCATTTCTTTATTCTTACTTGGTGATTTTTATTTATATTTCTTATCTGCCCCTACGCTCATAGAAATGAGAGGGGCCCGATGTTTTCATTAATGCCATGTGTTACGGTTTCAAATTTGTGAATAAAATACGACTCCCGCTGTGGAAGCCAGATTGAAGCACTGTGGAAGCCAGATTGAAGAAGGGTGACACGGATTTTGCCAAATGAATGCTCCGGCAGCATGAGGTGTTTAGAAAATGGGAGACTGGGCAGGGTGCGGGCTTGTGCTCGGTGGTTATTTAAAAGCAGTCTGAAAACATTCCCAGTCTGGCCAATATACTGTTGGTTGCAAACCTCGCAGTGGAGCAAACTGATCAGAAGAACCACATTCTGACACCACATTCTGACTGCCGCAGTTTAGAGGTTCATTAATTCTAAACGTGAAGTCCGAGTGGGTGGCTTTAGCTGCGCAAGCCGTAGTCATGTGTTTAGAGACCTGGCAGCGTTGTTTTCCGCATGGTCTGCAGCCCGCTTCCTTCTTTTCAGACCCGCTCGTCTCAGCCCTAGCTAACATATCTTTTAGGTTCCTTTCCCGGTGGTAAACCACTTTGGGTGGCTCTGTGAAAATTGAAGACAGGCATGTACTCTGCTGAATAATGTTGAAATGCCTGGCTAGGATGTTGTTGACGTGCAGCATGTGGATGATTAAGTAAGGACAAGGTTGGTATTGTTTTTTGAATGGCGTGGTTTTGAGCCCGTCAGGTCATCGTCCCAATCTAATGCTTGTGCTCGATTTATGGCATCATCGATGACACTCTCTGGATAGTCTTTCGCCACGAGGGCCGTTTTAACATCCTTAGCGTGACCTTCGAAATCTACAGTGTTCGTGCGAGTGCTGCAGTAGCGGTGGGCCTGTGAGTTAAGGGATGGCTGTCTTGCAGTGACGCGGATGTCTACTTTTAAAATGCAGGTATTGATGGCGATCTATAGGCTTTTTGTATAGGTTTGTGTGGATGCGATTCCCCCTAATTTCAACAGTGACATCGAGAAAGTTTATGGTTGACTTAAAGTAACAGTGTGTGAATGAGACTGATGGGTGTGCTGAATTAAAATCATCCATGAACGAGAGGAGACTTTCCTCTCCTCATGTTCAGCAGATACGCGCGCATGCGCTGTGCTTCACTGTGGCGTGTGGCTCGCTGGTCAGACGCGGCCACTGCCTTTCCTTAGCGCAGCAGCATCATTGTTTGGCGAGAGATTGCAAGTGAAAAGGTAGCAGGCGGCGTGTAATCTCTCTGCAGTGCACATTTTAACTGCGCTTCAATCGTAGGCATGAAACAACATTTAGCATAAAGCAACACATGGACGAATAGGGAGGACACAACATGCGCGCTCGTGTTGTGTCCTCCCTATTCGTACTTGTGTTTACATTTCTAGTACAGAGGCAACAAGGTGTCATGAGCTAACACGATGCGGATCGGAATCCATGCGGCGAAACTGTGCCAATAATGCAAAAATGTAGGGCGTGCAAGCACGGACGCAAGAGAAAATGACAACACGAACGCCGCCTACTTCTCTTGTGCCAGTGTCTACACGCCTTATATTTTTTTAATTATGAACCTTTACCAACTAGCTGAGCTAATGTCACTCTACTACATCAAATACATGGCCGAAGGAGAAAGCTCAGACTGCCTCGCGGAGGTGCCAAGCCTCCACCGCACGCAGTAAGTGTCGGTGCTTGCGTCATGACGTAGTTCTTCGCTTTACCCATGTTACATGGCAGCGCCATCTCTATTAAAAGCAACAGAAAGAACAGTCAGAGCAGGTGCTGATTGGTTGATTTCTGGGGTTTTAAGTCCCAAAACCACGATAGGATTATGAGAGATGCCGTAGTGGAGGGCTCCGGAAATTTCAACCACCTGGTGTTCTTTATTTAACGTTCAGTGACATCGCACAGTACATGGACCTCAATATTTCGCTTTCATCGAAACTCAGCCGCTGCAACTGGAATTCGATCCGGCAACCTTACGATTAGCAACCGAGTGCCATAGCGACTTGACCACCGTGGTGGCAAGGAGGAATTGAGAAGAGGGAGGAGGAGGAAGGAAACAGAAAGGCAGGGAGGTTAACCAGAGAGCGTCCGGTTGGCTACCCTGCACAGGAGAAAGGATACAACATGCATTTGTACTTGGCGTAAGGCCAGAGCACTCGGCTTCTGCTTACGCGGACCTATGATCCGGAGGTTCGATTCCCTGGTCAGGAGTTCAACGGCAAAATTATTCTTTGTCAGGCATTCATGCATCCTTTTATTGACATCACTTCCGTGATGGAAACAAAATGTGTCAATTCATCATGAACTGCGACCCCTTTTGCTAGTTGTCCATATTACAATTTTAGTATGTCTGTCGTTATTTTTAATTTAATTGTTATTTAAACATACCTTGATTTTGGTACAGCTTCTCAATTGTGCAATACTCTTCTATTGGCACTTCTAAGTTAATAACTAAATACAACAGCCAGAATATTGACCAATGCTTCACTGCAGGTACGTGTTGTACCTGCTGTGAGCAGGCACACAATCATTATTAATGAGTGTGCCTGCTTTTTTTCTTTTTGCGTCGTCATAGTGTACTGAGATAAAAAAAGAATGTCATCCTGAAGCAACCGTTCTTTTCTCAGCACACTTGCCTTCCGTAGGCGAACCGGCGGTCCTTGTCGTGGTCGCCAAAAGTGTCCCACAGCCTCAGAGAGACATTCACGCTGTCAACCACCTCCAGGGAACGCTCCAGCACCTGCAGCACGTGGGCACACGAATGACAAATCGAACCGGACCAAACGGCCTGACTCGCAGCGACTGCAGTGAAATACACCAGGACGTATTTGCCATCGCTTGCCGTACAATACAGATTCTTTTTTATAAATATGCTGCAAGTCAAGACATGCTGTCTGTCTTCGCAGACAAACTCTACGTCGAGACGGAAATACTTTACCGCTTCTACAGTTTGAAGTTTGAAGTTTATTATTAGCAAAGTAGCGATACATAAAATGAAGGAGACGTTTTACAGAGTGGCGTCCCATAGTCCGAAGACTGTAGGGGGACACACGATTAAGGAAGCATAAAAAAAAATGCAAAGGCAAATGGCAAGACAATACAGATACATTCCTTTCTCTCTCCAAGACAATAGAGATACATTTCCTCTCTACACTGAAATGAATAATTAACAAAAGCTGGCTAGTTAATTTTCAACCTATCTTAACAACAGCACAACTATTCAGCCCTATTTTAACACGCACTGATGCTTTTAGTTACTACCTTTTTTCCTGATACAATAGAAATATAGAAGAGATCGCCTAACGCAGTTGCAAAACGTCAGCTGATTTTGAAGACGCGTTGGACAGTTTTCTTGGCAATGATGTACGCTAAAGTTTGGTATAAGCATTTATTTGCATAATCACTGTTTTTTCTTTCTTATTTTTATGTATCATTTACATTTGACACGACACCTTCCCTGTAATGACCTCCAGAATAAGGTTGACAGCATCAAATAAATAAATAAATAAATAAATAAATAAATAAATAAGCTTGGGAGCAGCTGTGTATAACGTATCTGTTGTTCAAAAATTAAAAAGAAATAGGACGTGTAATTTGTGATAGTGACACGAGCGGTTAATTGTTTTGGTTTGTTTAAAATGAACGCCGTTATCGCTTTCCTGTGACAGGCACGCTTGCTTTGATTGCTTGCCGGGAGTGCCGTTATCACTTTCTGTTATGTGCAGCGCAGGCCGCGTTTATCTTACATGTCGCTTTGGGAACAGTGTCGACCGTTCTTGAAACTTTGCGTGCCTGACACGCACATTTGCGTGGTCAACACAGTTCCTGAAGCAACATGCAAGATAAATGTGGCCTGCGCTGCGCGTAATGGAAGCCAACACATTTCGCCGCTTGTCAGTTTTTCCGTCGACAGACGACTGTTCACGCCGCTATTGCTTTGCAGTGTGATTGGCTTTGTTTTGCTGGGCACAGGTTCGCCCAGTCAACAGTTCGCCTGACATTGTCTTAAGTTCTGCTGCCTCCAAATCGTCACAACCATGTGACATACCCGAATATCATAACCGATTTCTAGGCCCTGATCCAAATGCTATCGATACGCGCTGAAAAGGTAGCCACTCTATTACAGCAGAGACCATTTATAAAGTAACTGCGTATAGTGCAGGACCGGCTATAACGCAGTTCTTTCTGACCCCTGTTTACCCTCCCACAGAACTTAATGTATAGGCATACTGCTTATGGTGCAGCTCTGTGAGATGAAAGACCGGTTATAGTGCGGCTTCCCGGGAATCAGCGGACAATTGAGGTAGGGAGCAGGCTTCACAGTGGAAGTGCCCTGCCCGAGAAAAGCGCAACGAATCGCCATGGAGAAGGAAAAAGCGCAGACCAAATGAACGAGGAGCGAAGGGAAGAAAAAAAAGGCCGCGGCAGCAGCGCGTCGTGGTCTCACCCTGTGAGGACAGAATTGACAGGATTGCCAAGGCGATAGAGAATGCCACTATGGCCGTTCACCAGCTCCTAAGCGGTATTCACACAGGGAATTTCTCGATGGGTGATAAAGGCGGAGCCAAGTGATGTCAGCCGGCGTGGAGAAGTCCCCGAACAAGTCTCTCGCTCACACGGGCAAAGCAACCGGAGGGGGAGGCCAGTGTTAGCAGACTGCTCCTGCGCCTTGTGCTTATGACACCACGAAAGCAACAGCACGCTTCGAGCGCGCGGAAATCAGTGTGTATTGCGCGGTTAAACTAAATGTAACTCGTTTTTTTTTCTACTGTGCCTGAGTGGAATGGCCAATCGTGTAAATATGCTTTTAACATGTGCACTGCTGCCTTTTGCAGAATGGCTCGTTCAAAACCTTTGCGCAACAAATGCAGACGGCGGCATCAGAAGTTCCCGTGTTTTTCTAGCTTGACAGACGTGGTCGGGCAAAGAAACATTTTTGGCGAAGTTGTTGTCACCTGCTCTTTCCTTTGTTCTCTCTGATGATGAAATCGTACACAACGTTTCAAAAATTTAAGTATTTTTTTTTATGTTGGTGGGCTTTCGGTCAACTGCCAGTACAGTGTTTTTTTTTTTTTTATTTCACGAGCCTCGACCGAGGAAGGAAGAAACCTGGCCGCTTGATATCAATCAGACAGTGAAGTGTACGAGCCTTTCATTAAAATTTTGGAGCGCGAAGAATTTACGGCAGACCGCTGCTGTCTTCACCAGGCAGGATCAATCACCAGTTTAGCAATCCCCTGCCTCCCCAACCCCATTGAAAAAAAAAAAGAAGAAAAAGAAATACTCGGTTCTCCCAACCGCACAGAAAACCGAAGCATCAAAAAATAATAATAAAAAAGGTTCCGTCAGTCCGTGTAAAGACCTTTTAAAAATATAAAATATACACATAACGTCGGCGAGTCTGCACCAGTGCATACATAATAAGTTTATGTTCACAATGCCGATAATTTTTCTCGCCTGTAGCAGCAAAATTTTTATTCATCACAACGCTGAAATTACATTTCATGAGGGGATCTTTCTAAATGAGAGTCGTGCAGTCTGCGAGAGAAAACGGCGCTCTACCAGGCATCTCTCCAATTCGTTCGGAGACTTGCTTATTGTTTTTCACCATAAATATGGTATAAAAAGCATGCGATGCTTCCTTTAAATCTTAAATGTTCTTTCAGATAAAACGGGCGAAGTCCAGATGCTTATCAAATTCATCATTTCGAAATAAATAAATAAATAATAAATAAATAAAAGGGAGCAGTTAAACATCCCTAGTCGTGGTATGGCTCCGTATCTGCTTGGAAATTATCTTCGGACGTGGTGTATTCTTCCACGAGTAAAAAAAAAACTATCATTGGTCAGCTTTGTCAACGTGGTGCCCACAAGCAGACGCATTTTTGGAAAGGTCGCCGTGAACGTGTGCACACTGCAGTTACGGCCAACGCACGCACGAGGAGCTCAAAATTCTACCGTCTCCCCCTCCAAGCGGGGAGTGTTTGTTTTCGGTCAAAAGGTCCCCTTCTCCCCGGGGATGAGCGGGGAGGCGGCGGTACCTCGCAAAACCGTTAAGTTGTTGTCACGTGATACGCAATCCCCCCTTCCACGGCGGGGAGAAATCCCCCGTGTGAACACGCCCGCTCCGCACGGAAAGCGCGCCTGCGATCGCATGATGCATGATGTCCGCGTTACCGGTGTTTGCAGTGGCGCACCGACGGGGGGAGGGGGGGGGGTTGTAACCCCCCCCCTGAAGCCGACCTAATCCCCTCGCACACCGTAATTGCTCCTATGTCCTAGAAGAATATGGAGCTAATGTCTGCAAAACGCCAAAAAAAATTATAAAAATAATCATCATCACTGATGTCACCATTATTTGGCATTTTTACTTTTTTTACACACGCAACAGCTGTAATCGCTTGACCGGCCCTTCGTGAAAAATTGAACCCCCCTCCCCCTTCCCCCCTCCCCCCCCCCCCCCCCCCCCGGCAGAAATCCTGAGTGCGCTACTGGGTGTTCGTCTCCAGTTTTAAGTGCGAATGCACTTCTTAAGCGACCCCGAAAACTCCGCCGGCATCCGCGCTCCTCCTCCTCTCCCCTAGCAACGGCGCGAGGAGCGGAGAGGAGCGTCTGCAACGGCGCAGCGACGTCACGCCCCACGTGACTGCGCGCGCTCCGCCCTCCGCTCCGTGGCTGCGCGCGCCCCGCGCCGGCTCCGCACCGCTCTCCGCGCCGTGACGTCACGGCGCGTTGTGCAGCTGGCGCCTACGCGCCGTGGCTGCGCGCGCCGCGCCGGCTCCTCGCACCCTCTCCGCGCAGCTGGTGTGCCTCTCCCCCCGTTAGGTTTGCACTCACCCTCGGCCGCCGAATAGGTGCTGATCTGTAGTGACGTGTGTAGTGTGTGTATGTGTGTGTGTGTGTGACGCACTCGCGAGGTGCATTAATGCATCATACGAAAAGCGTGAAGTGTAAAATAAAAAAATAATACTTCATATATAAATGCGTGTGTGTGTGTGTGTGTACAAATGCATCATGACAACAACACTTTAAATCATTAATTACACTTAATCATCATCATCAGTAAAAGTGCTTTGCACTTAAAAACGGCCAGACCTCCGTGGGTCGGCTGGCGCGTGCTCTCTCGCTGCCGTCTCCTTCGCTCGGCTCTGCAGTTTAGTCGCGCGCGCCCCCTCATAGCATCACCCCGTGCTTCGCACTTCCTCATACTCCCCTTCGGGGAAATGCGGGTATTTTTTTTTTAATCATTTCACGCGCACTGCCACTGACTCACCCCGCGAGTGCGATTTCTCGTGCACCCGATCCCTGTGTTGTCCAGGGCAAGCTTCCCGTGCGGCGCGCCGCCCGCGACCCTAGGCCTAACGAGCGCTACCCTTTCGGTGCTGGCTGCAGATAGGGTGCCGCGGGCGACTGTGGTTCATGGCGGCCGCGTGTAAAACGCGGACGAATCACTTCGACAACGGAAGCAAAGGCATGGATAGCAGGTGTACCACTCGAATTGCGGTTTGCGGTCGCTACGTTTTTGCCATCGTGCACGCGTCAGAGAAAACGAAGGATGATATAGCGTGTGCAGTAATCGGTTTCCGTTTCTGCGCAGTCCAGTTCCGCGGGAAGCCCGCATAAACGGCGACGTCGCTATAGGCCTAGTGCGCTCGTTTGGCGGCGCCACCGCTCTCTCACCGCGCAGCGCCACAGCGGCCAGGATGGGCATTATCTGCGAGTTCCTGGCGCGCGCAAATCTTGGAGGCCATGCATTCGCTTTCCGGAGCATAGCTCGAAGTTGCACCGAAAGGCGAGTCCCGTTTACTGTTTTGCTGCTACAGGCAGGTCGCCAGCGTTGACGATAGTTAAGAAGGAGCAGTTTGGCTCGCGAGGGCGACTTATACGCCGTTTAATCACATATACTGCGAGAACTGCTCAATGCCATCGATGCGTTAGAAATCGGTCAGCGGATTGCGCAGACGAACGTGGATTGCGGCCTGCGTTTAGAAACTCACATTAAACTTTCCTTGATGTAATTCATATATGCGTGTTTTGTTAAGCTTGAATTCAGAAAATTAATCTAACAGCAACCTAGCGAGCTCGCTAGTTTCGTGGTCGGTGTGCACTAGCAGAAAGCTTGGCTGCATGCTTGCTTTGCCTTATCAGCCGCCTTAAATAAAAAAAAATAAATAAAACGTGAAGACCTCACGTGGCAATGGCCTTTTCGCTTTATACAACTGTTAACGCGTCAAATCAGCACGCTATAGCAGTCATGCGGTGGCTGATTATTGCTTGGAATGATTTCTTATGCGCCGTCCTAGTCCTACGCAGACGAACAGACTGGTTTTGTTCTATGAATTTTATGTAAACAGGCACTTCTGTGAACGCATAGACACCCTCTTCGCCGACTCGTTGTCATCTGCACAAAATAAGGGAAAATTGTGCAAACTTATCGCACCTCCGTGGCGCTGACTTTGTACGCCTATATGACGGTATATCGTACCTTAATTCTGTGCACTTGGAACAAGTAATCGACATATGCTACATACGCACACATGATCACACAGCCAAATATCCCCGATTGACCGTGTTTTTAGACTGCGCGAAATCGTTGCTTTGTATATGTTAAAATGTGTTTTTTTGTTTTTTGTTTTTTTGCCGGTAGGTCGTCTCATGACCAGTCGCGATCATGAGAGTCAGAACGATCTACGCGATTCGCGGATGTCGCACATTAAAGGGGCACTGACACCAAAATTTTCGTCTGCTGTTTTTTTGCTGCAATACGTAGCTGGGGGCCTGTTAGCCATAACACGGCACATCATTTGCTCCAGCGCGCGTCAGATAATTATTTACGGCATGTTTATTACCCACTAGTTTCAGTTTTGGTTTGGGAGAGCTCAAAAAACGACGAGGCGCCCGGTGAAACTGGCGCCATCTAGCGCTCGCGATGGAGTAGAGGAGGTTCGGACACGTGAGCACGCATAACTGTGACGCACTTCCGCACGACAACCGCCGCGTGCTCGTTTTCTTTCGCCTGTCGCGCGTCCTGCGCGTTGTTGTCGCTGTTGCTGTCATCGTTGTTGGGTGGCAACTACTTTCTTGAGGTCTGGCGTCGCCGGCAGTCTACTAACGCAGCCGCAGCGAATAAGCAATGGCGGCTATGACGTCACCATTGCTAGCTGCACTGTCGGAGCTCGGCTGCCGTGGTGACGTCGCGGAAGTTGGGGGTCCCCTTCAGGTCACCTTTGCTGCTGTCGATGTCGCGATGTACGGCGTCTAGCGCTCGATTGCGCATGCGAACTTCAATATTAAATTATCTTCAGAGCTGTGTTCGCCATTGAGATTTGGTAGATGACATCTGTATGTCCACGAAAATCGATCTCGCAGGCTATCTTAGCAGCGAAATTTCGGCGTCAGTTCCCCTTTAAATTTGCAGAGAGCTGCGCCACTAAAGCACCTGATCCTGTCACCGCCGTGCTGCCGTTCGAGTGATGAATAGAACTCTGAGCTTGTAAAAAGACATTTACCAACGAGCGGCAGCTTCACTGCGCGCCCAACAGTTGCAAACCAACGTTGCCCCAATCACCATCGTTACATTTACAGGGAAACGGATAAAATTCCATCGTTGGTACCTTCCTGATAGTGTTCTTAAAGCTACTACATAGAATCCATACACGCGACAGCGCGTAGATGTAAAATATCCCCGCCGCGTACGCACGCTCGCGTTGCTCTGGCAAGGCCGGCCGTGAGAAGGGAACTCGCAGTTTTTTCCGGCGGCCGCCGCCAGTGGCCACAGCGGCGCTGCACGCACGATTCGAAACAGGAGCGCACGAGGCCTATAGCGCCTTTTCTTTTCGTCTTTTTTTTTTTTGCACAGCGTGGCCCCGCACTTAAATCTTTGAAATATACATTTTTTCTTTTCTTTTTTTTTAAGTGCGTGAAAGCAGCCCGGTCGCGCGCTTCGAATGTCTAACACGCGCCGCTATCTGTTCGACAGTTTTTACACACGTGTAGACTTTGAAAAATGTTTTGGTTATAGTGCGGTACCACTTACAGTGCGGGTATTCGCAATTCCGGCGACTTACGTTTAAGCGGTCTATGTTGTACGTCACACAGGAACTTCGCGTGACGAAGGAGAAACAAAATTTGAATGAAGCGTCGCGACAGTACGTTCTCGTATAGAAAGCGGCAAGTAACTCACGTGCACCAGCGGATGGCCTCATCGTTGCGTATGATGTTTGGAGCTTATCGCTGTGCGCCAGAAAACACGACACTTCCACAACTTCTCTCGCGGTATGGCGTAAAACTCAGGGGCAGCCACTTCGGCGCTCCTTCCCGCATATTGTGCGGCAGGCGAAAGAGTGCTTTAGGCCTCTTTCAGGCAGTTTAAAAAGAAATAGATAACTACACCAGACGCCAGAAATATCACCTTTACTGCGCGCCCGTAGAGAGAGAGAGAGAGAGAGAGAGGAATGAAGAGGAAAGGCTGGGAGATTAACCAAGCACGCCCGGCGGTCTCAGTTACGCTATGGGTCTGGATCTCAATTTAAATGCTATTTTCTTATTTCTAAAGGAACAAAAAGCAGAATCGGTATGACTTATGACGAATTAGAACTTTCCCATACAAACAAAGGCGTTCAAGTGGAAAAAAAAAAGAAGTTTAAAAACTTTTGTTGCTTATAGCCTCTCCAAGGTAACTTTAGCAATGGCAAAGCATGTCGTCGTCGACGTATACATGTGTAAAGACGACTCGGTACCTTAATTACTGTCACAGCATTTCAGAAAGAACCTGTATTGTACAACAGAAAAAAAAAAAAGAACACCCTGCTTATTCATTCGCGCATCACTGCGCTGCATTCATCAGATGCATAGCGCTTGGTGGGTTATATTTGGCGAGTTGAGTGTCCTGTTTCATCGCGTATCTCGCCATGGATATTACACATTTCTCTTTCTACATTACGTGCGATTTAAGTGACACGTTCAATCTCAATGGCCGTGAACCGTACAAGCGTGTGGCCGCGAGATCATCCTACAGGTGGCAGCACCGTAACCGCGTTAGTGTGGATGGGTGGTTGGCTGCACACATTGAAATGCACACAGCAGCGCGGCGGCGCTTTTGTTGTTCGTGGTTTGAGGTAAATGTCATCTGAACAAAAGTGTTGATACAGTCATATGCTATCAGAAACGTTCTCCAATGTCACCTTAGTGCACGAGGCACGCACAACGCTCGCATTTCATGCGAAAGCAGCATAATCTAGCTGCCATTCAGCGGGGTGCCATGGCGTCACCTATCCGGTCTGACTTCATCGGATTTTCTCTTTCCTTAAGTGGTGTTCTGTTTACAATATTTGCATTGCTGTTACGTGTCCGAAATAGTTGAGCATTGACTCTTCGCTAATCTTTCCTTATTGGCTACAGAAAAAAAAAGACTTGGTACGCACTGATTTGAAGTAATAGCTTATGTACACCTCTCCGCTAGACCACTCACATACACGCATATATACGTGTACTCATTTTTGTTTCAACTTCCATAAATGCACGACACTTAACCAGCTCAGTCAGTCAAACTGTCACTTGAGCAACATATCAGAATGTCTAGCGCTCGCCTATATTAACTAACTTTTTGATATTTAAAGGCACGGCTTTCTTCGGTGACACGAAGAAGTTATGCATTTTATGGTCCCAAAACATGCGTTCTTCATGCGAGAAATGTCTGCTATTTTCCGTCACGTTAAGAACATGTCATATTAAGTTATATTAACCGCCGGCGACTCAGTTTTAGAGCCGACCACCACGTCATGCACGATCATAATGTAAAACACTGCTTAATCTTTTTCTGGCGTACAGTTCAAGTGCTTAACTGTCAGAATTCACTTGTAAGGCTGAAACTTTCTCCGTAGCGGTACGAAAACTGTACGGTAAAAGGACGTCTTAAGCACAACTAAGGCTCGCCGCGGAACCGCAAAGTGACAGTCACGCAGTTATGGGCCTGTGAACAGCACGTCGTGACATAAGTGCATGTTGTTATTTTTGCCTACCACTGATATATATTGCGTCAGCTCATATGTGTTGGTTGTCATTTGCGTGAAACAAATACGTATGGGGAGATGATATGACAGCACTACATTTACACGTAAATGTGCCTGCTTAATTTGTTCAGATAAACACCAAGTGTACTTTGTCCTGAAAGCCACAGCTGCAGCTAAACTAAAATAAATTTGACGAACCAGGGGTGCGACAATGACATGACACGCTCTCGACACACGCACTCAGTGGTCTTAACAAAGAGCAGACTGCAGCGTAACGCCGAATACTTTTGCATACTTGGATATGAAAACATGCATGCATTTAACAAGCATCACCAAGCATTTATATGTAGGCACCTGAACAAGGAACGAACATTCTGGAGGATATGAATGACATTCGCACGCATGTAAACACGCAGTGGCCAGAAGACGATGCAAAGACCAATCCACACTTAGGAGCTTCGTCCGCTGACCACTACGTGCCGACTCTGTTCGATCTCGTGGCCAATACAGAGTGAGCAATGGCCAGCTCTGTGACATATGCAGCTCTAGGTCTCGTACAGTATAGTTACCTCCTTGTAGATGCGGTACTGGTCGATGGCCCAGACAGTCGGTATGTGGGTAGTGAGCAGCTGGGACAGCGTGACGCGCGTGTCGCAGGCACGGGCGCAGATGAGACGCGTCTTGCCCACTGCCGTGTCACCAACGACGACGCACTTGACGAGCTCTTGGTTTGGCTGCTCATTGTTCATCGTGGACGGCCATGAATCCTCCCGCCTGCAGGCAGCATACATCTATGGGTCTTGGCGATGGTGCGCTATAGCTTTTATGCAAACCAAATGCGCATTATACGGGACAGAGAGAAATTTACCCCCAAATTTCTCATCTGCATGCACAGAAAGATTTAAATGACCATCGTTATGAGCGGACAAAACAGCTCAGCCGTGGGACATGGGTATCTATGCCAATTACGCGTGCACTTATGTTTGGTATACATGCGTTACCTGCAGACCAGAGGTAAGTGCTGAGGCTTATTTTAGGCCGGATTTATTTTGCACTTCTACATCCAAAAGGAGGTTCAGCTGAGGAAGTTGGTGCGAAAACACGATTATAATAAAAATCGTATATGACGGAGACAGAAATGAGAGGGCAACAGGAAGGTTCCTTCATCCACATAAGTCACAGTGAACACGGTCTGCCTGTTTGCCAGTAGATGAATGTGGGAAAACGTGATGTTTCGCATACTAGAAAAATCAGTCCGAGCATGCTTGCTTGACGGGGCGTAAATCGGTCGTCAGAGCCGTATCGGGCAGACGCATCGCCAGCGCTGGCTGAACCGAAAAAAACCACTAAGGACGTACTATACTGTAATTAGGAACTTGAATAACTTCCCCTATGCTTTCCAACGTGTGAATGTTTGTTCATAAGTTTATATATATATATATATATATATATATATATATATATATATATATATATATATATATATATATATATGCCGGAGGCGTGAAGGCAGAGATGAGTAGTAGACCCTCGGCTCGGAATTGGCAACAAAAATGCGGAAAGCGTTTGTTCAACGTTTCAGCCGGAGACCGGCCTTCATCAGGAATCATCATGCAGGAATTCCTAATGAAGGCCGGTCCCCGGCTGAAACGTTGAATAAACGCTTTCCGCATTTTTGTTGCCAATTCCGAGGGTCTACTACTCATCTCTCTCTCTCTCTCTCTCTCTCTCTCTCTCTCTCTATATATATATATATATATATATATATATATATATATATATATATATATATTATATATATATTTAAAAAAAGAGATTCACACGATTAGCAAAAACAATATAAGTTTACTGACGTTGCGGCCGGTGGACCGGCCTTCTTCAAGGCCCGTCAGTAAACTTATATTGTTTTTGTTAATCGTGTGAATCTCTTTTTTTGAAAATATTTATTCGGGCTCAGGGAAATCTTTCCGAACTATATATATATATATATATATATATATATATATATATATATATACCATCAGAAAGACACAGTGACAAACATAAGATTTATTCTGACGTTTCGGCTGGAGGCCAGCCTTTCTCCAGCCGAAACGTCAGAATAAATCTTATGTTTGTCACTGTGTCTTTCTGATAGTATATTTATCCCGATAGCCAGGAAGAACTTTTTTTGAATATATATATATATATATATATATATAGCTTGGGTTGCCGCTAGTTTATAACAGAATTGACGATGCGCCTCTTAGAGAACGACGGTTTATTAAGCCAACGTTTCGGTCGGAGCCCGACCTTTTAAAGGTCGGGCTCCGACCGAAACGTTGACTTAATAAACCGTCGTTCTCTAAGAGGCAGGCAGGCACAGAACTTTATTTTTGTCCTGAGAAACTGCAGTTGGACGTCCCCTTTTAGGGGGATCCTGTAGGCGCATCGTCAATTCTGTTATATATATATATATATATATATACAGAGCATAATAATTCGCGCACTTATGTAGGGGCCCCCAAACACGTGTTTTAGTATAACGAACAAGGCAATTCTATATCAGTAAAAATAAGTTTTTCAATGATCAAAAAGACAGCACTGTGCGATATCACCATGTGTCAGTCATTGGCAAGTGAACTGGCTGAACGGGATACACGTGGATATAGTGGCAACAATACAAGAGCATAAGCGTTTTCTTACAGAGACAGTAATGATAGTCGGTTCTTGAGAAATACGCGTTGAAGATGACGAAGGTAATACATATAATAATAGTATTAGCAGTGAAATCGCTGAAACAGTGAAAGTAAGATAGCGGAAGCACCGCGGAGACATTGAGCAGAATTACAGAACTTGTTGCTTTTCACGTTTTACCTTCTCACGGGGCGCGCACTCAGAAGAAAAATGCTACTGTCATACTGGGTTATGATAAAGAAGCATGCTACCGTACACGTGTGGTTATTGTTGATATTATATATATATATATATATATATATATAGAGAGAGAGAGAGAGAGAGAGAGAGAGAGAGAGAGAAGAGTAGTAGACCCTCGGAATTGGCAACAAAAATGGGGAAAGCCTTCATTCAACGTTTCAGCCGGAGACCGGCCTTCATCAGGAATCATTCCTGATGAAAGCCGGTCTCCGGCTGAAACACAGTTAAAAAAACAGAAAGAAAGAAAAATATAAAAGTCGGAAGTGAACACTAGCTGAGTGACGACTAGGCCGCCAATCAGGACCGTTACACATAAAGCTTTCTGGATTTCTGAGCTGTATCAGTAGGCAATAAGGTCATGTCTACGTTGGAACTTATATCGGAAATGGAAATGCCAGTTAGTCAGGATGGCGCTCTATATGCCAATTCACTGGATGAACAATGCCTATGAAACAACGAAATAGTAAGTATTAATAGGCTAATAGACTTATAGCAGTTCAAGCCAGCAAATAACGGGTATTTTGGTAGGATAGGTGAAGCGCAACATTTTGTAGTTAAAAATCTACTGTAAAAGAATAAGCAGGTAATGTGGTGGCAGCAGACACACTTACAGCGCCCCACGCAGCACATTTTCATAGGTGGTCAAGAGTTTTCAAATTTACAAAGCCCCTTCCGTACTGCTGGCCGCGTTTAGATGTGAATCACGACAGTTGCAGTGCCGCGAGCAGCAGCAATTTTCTTCAATACTTCCCATTCGTTACCTGTATGGTTTAACAAACAAGCACTTAATTATTATTACGTATACTACGACAGCCGAACCTCGATATAACGAATCCGGATAAAGCGAATTATTACCCATATTGAACGTGCGACGCTTAATGACCGAAACTCATGTGCAATAACTAACCCGTAACAAAGTGGACATCAACTGTATCATACTCGGGTCGGGCGCTGACACCATGACGCCGCCTCTGCACGACGGGGGAATTCGGGGAATTTTATCCGGTTTTCTTACATAATTTCCACAACGCTTTTTACGATGTGCCGAGCCCGTACTGCGCCCGCAGTGAGGAATGTAGACTGTCGCGATTACACGCAATCCATCTGCACGGGCCTCTAATTTTCGCCTCCATCCCATTTTCCATGGAAGCGAAAATGCCAGAGGTCCGCGTATACTGTGAGTTGTCAGTGTACTTAAAGGGGCACTAACACGAAAATTTTCGTCTGCTGTTTTTTCGCTGCAATACGTAGCTGGGGGCCTGTTAGCCATAACACGGCACATCATTTGCTCCAGCGCGCGTCAGATAATTATTTACGGCCTGTTTATTACCCACTAGTTTCAGTTTTGGTTTGGGAGAGCTCAAAAAACGACAAGGCGCCCGGTACAACTGGCGCCATCCAGCGCTCGCAATGGAGTAAACGAGTCGACCACGTGAGCACACATAACTATGACGCACTTCTGCACGACAACTGCCGCGTGCTCGTTTTCTTTCGCCTGTCGCACGTCCTGCGCGTTGTTGTCGCTGTTGCTGTCATCGTTGTTGGGTGGCAACTACTTTCTTGAGGTCTGGCGTCGCCGGCAGTCTACTAACGCAGCCGCAGCGAATAAGCAATGGCGGCTATGACGTCATCATTGCTAGCTGCACTGTTGGAGCTCGGCTGCCGTGGTGACGTCGCGGAAGTTGGGGGTCCCCTTCAGGTCACCTTTGCTGTTGTCGATTTCGCGATGTACGGCGTCTAGCGTTCGATTGCGCATGCGAACTTCAATATTCATTTAAGTTACCTTCGGAGCTGTGTTCGCCATTGAGATTTGGTAGATGACATCTGTATGTTCACGAAAATCGACCCCGCAGGCTATGTTAGCAGCGAAATTTTGGTGTCAGTGCCCCTAACCCCAGGTGGTCAAAATTTCCGGAGCTCTCCACTGCGGCTCTCCTCTCCTTTCTAGCTCCCTCAGTCCCTTTCTCCTAACCCATTGACGCTTAGCCGTGCTCCCGTCATGGGCTGCAGAAATTAGCGTCCTTTCCTCAACCGTACGGCAATCATCAATCATCGCCGAGAAGGCCCCTTTAGTGATGCTGTATGAGCACTTCAGAATGAGGCAAGTTTACTGCCTCTTTTTATTTAACTGATTCTCTCGTTGGCTCTTTTCTCAACTGCAGCAAGTAAACGCGTACATAACGAAGGCGTAATGTGGAACCATCTCTCAGGTATACAGCACGCCCCTTTGTCACACAGTGCCACCCGTTAGGCGCAGCGCTGTGCGCAGGAGTCCGTTTCTACAGCCACTGCAGCCGGAATCGCGGAAAATTGGCAACACGTCAGACGAGGCTTCATAAGCTTGTATACATTACACTAACGTAAACGCATAAAGAGCGAAAATTTGCTCCCGGATTAACGAAGCAAAACACTGACTGAGCGAACAACTGAGCCGGTGTGGAAACAAGGGCGCTACACGTATACAGGAGCCAGGACCGCGGCTGACGACGACGACCCACGCCAACCAAGGCAGCCCCCGCAGGCCCGAGTCTCGGCGCGCGCTTGTTTTCACCCGTTTCCGGTCATCGACCCTCCCTCCGCGCTGGCCTGTCGCGCCGCTGCTGCAAACACGCGGTAAACAAGAGCCGCGGTCTAACAAGAGTGCGGGGGAAAAGAAAGCCCCGTAGCGAAACGAAAGAATTCACATCGCGATCCTCTCGCACTCGTCCCTGTGGGCGCGAGAAATATGGATGTTGTGTTGCGCACATCCACCCCTTTCAATCAACCAAATCAGTCTGTTTCACTTCGTATACAGAAAGCTGCTGGAAAAGCCATCTGTACCCTTAGCAGCGCTGCTGGTTCCAGCGAATTAATACAAGGTGCCCATGCGAATTAATACAAAATTTAATTGCAACTCAGGATGACATGAATGGTTATTAGGGAGTTTTCGAATAGGGGCCCCCAAAGAAATAGCGTCGACACCACTGCGCATGCGCGAGACCCAAACTGCCTTTGGGTTTTGGGTTGGGCACGCTATTTCTGGAATTTAGCGTCAGCCCCAAAGAGCCCCAAAGCTTGCCCCAAACTTTTTCGCGTAAACAAACATGGCGGCGCCCATCGAAGCCGCGGCTCTCGCCTAGGACAAAACTGAGCTGATTTCTGGTTAAGTGACGACTTGATCAATGAATAAATGGTGGCGTAGGTCATCGCTTTCTTCTATCTCACGCATGCAACAAAAACTGGCCGTGAAATAACCCGCGTTTTTAAGATCGGTTGTCGAATTGAGAGCTCGTAGGCTTAACGCGACCGGTGGCTCGAAGCTGGATTACCTTGGCTCATGATACCAAATTCTTAAGACTCGCAGAACGATGGGGATCACAAGTAAGTTCATTGCCACTGCACGCATTAAATAGCAGTTTTAAAGGGTACGCTTATGAAAGGCAAATGCGTTTATTAATCTTCAATTTTTACTTGTCGTAGCCTGCCTTTTTGGCCACTTTGGCGCTGCAAGCGCAAGACGCAAGGAGCGAGCGCAAAACCCAATTCGAAAACTCCTACTTCTTACGTGGTCCCAAGTTAGCGCACGCTAAGCACTTTGGGGCCCCAAACTTTTGGGGCCCCTATTCGAAAACTCCCTATTATTAAGTTAACCGAGGTTCTAAAACTTCTTTATTGAAGAAAAAAACAAAAACAAAAAACGCTCTTATATGTTATTACTGAAAAGCAGAACAAACAAATAGCAAAAATCAAAGAATGCTACACTATGGAAACATCACGGCCGCGGCGGCTGCATTCCGACGGATGGTAATTGGTGATTTCTGGGGTTTTACGTCCCAAAACCACGCTATGATTATGAGAGACGCCGTAGCGGAGGGCTACGGAAATTTCGACCACCTGGGGTTCTTTTAACGTGCACTGTGCGATGCAGGCCGTGGCAGCTGCATTTCGACGGAGGCGAAATGCTTGAGGCCCGTGCACTGTGCGATATCAGTGCACGTTAAAAGAACCCCAGGTAGTCGAAATTTCTGGAGACCTCCCCTACGGCGTCTCTGATAATCATAGCGTGGTTTTGGGACGTAAAACCCCGGAAATTATTATTATATAGAAACATAATCATTGCGAATTATAGCTAGTTTTGAGAACATATAAAAATTTTGGGATTTCTTTCACTGAGTGGGTGGGGAGGGGTTCCTCCGGACTCAATAAAGTTATTTTCTCCTCTTTCACTGACTTCGGGGGACTGTTCCATAATTTTGTACCAATGTGAGGTAACTTGCGCCTGCGTTTCCGTTATTAACGGGTGGTACGTTAATTTTTCCTTTTTTCTCCTTTTTTTCCTTTTTTTCTGGGGGGGGGGGGGGGGTATGCGTTTTCGCGTGAGGCACAATGAGGAACCGCTTCATTCCAGACGATCTCGAGCTGTACGACGACGAAGATGCAAAAGCAGATGAGCCAGTCACAGCCATGTGTCCAGCACTCTATCGCTCTCTCCTCTCTCCATACATATATATGCTTCTCGTGGTGATATATGATTTCATTTGCGCCTACAGCTATTCAAAAAGCGGCGCACTTTCACCGAGCGAGGAAAACAATCGACGCGCGCAGTCCGCGCTGGCAGCCATCTGGATAATTCCTTTTCGCCTCGTCATCGCTAAACACAGGCACGCGAGGTCCCCCATGGCGGTGAAAGAAAAGAAAAACAATTACGAAAGCGGGCTTGCCCAAGCATCGTCGGCACGAGGAGCATCTGCGGTCGGGCGCCTTTTACGAGCGCGCTCGTGCCGCGGCACAGCTCGCGTCGTGATTGGTGATGATGATGACGACGCAGGGTTCAGCGGCGGAAGAAGGGGCTTCTGTAACGGCTGCCGGATGTACGAAAACGAGTTGGGGCGGCCGCCTTAATAATGTATCGGCAATTACAGTTCACGTGGCAACAGCCATTGACAACGTGGGCAGCTGAGACGGCCTACTAACGTTAGTAAGGCTGCAGTGGGGTATAGTGGGTACATAAGCAATGTGTTTTTTTTTTCTCATGTTTTTGTCTGTACACAAGGAAGTCGACGACACAAAAATAAATCAGTTGTTAGTACGCGCTTCACCCTGTGGTGTCGGTCTATTCGTATCCTGTCAATTCTTGGCTGCGCGTTAAGCCACGAAGCCACTAACGTTGATGAAATCCTGTAAGGACATTACGCTTGATGAGGGTGTAGAAGAAAAAGATTGAAACGACGGTTCGCAAAGGATTGCGTAATTCCAAAAAAGCGGGTAAACTCAAGCCAAACGAAGAAGGCAAAATGACTATATCAACTGAAGGTCGCACTACAGTGCAAGGACTAGTTGTATGTACATTTCGGCGATGCGCTCTAGACATCTACATAAGATATTTCCACCCGCCTCAAACACAGGACGCACTCCAACTTCTTACGCATCCGCAATATTGCAAGTAGAGGTTATTGTTGTTGTTGTTTTGTGGGGTTTAACGTCCCAAAACCAGCTCTGATTATGAGAGATGCCGTAGTGGAGGGCTCCGGAAATTTCGACCACACGGGGTTCTTCAACGTGCACTGACATCGCCCAGCACACGGGCCTCAACATTTCGCCTCCATCGAAATGCAGCCGCCGCAGCCGAGATTCGATCCCGCGGCCCTCGGATCAGCAGCCGAGTACCGTAGCCACTAGACCACCATGGCGGGGCGCAAGTAGAGGCTAAACGACATTTCGCCCAGTAAACGTCCCTTCGTGCTCGTACCTCATCTACAACAACAACAACAACAACAACAACAACAACAACAAGCCACAGCCGTAGCACAGCGGTTACGGTGTGACAGAGAGAGAGAGGCTCTTTACTAAAAAAGAAAAAAGATTTTTGCCGGTGTGCATATAACCGCTGGCATGCTACTCTGCTTAGGGACGGGGAAGGAATGAAAAGATTCCAGAGGAGAGTGGAAAGAAAAATATAAAAATGAAATAAAAATGAATAGGACAGATAAGCCCGATGCCAATACTTACAGGCGAGATTGGCGGTTGAGGATGGGCTTCTCTCTATGAAAGGGCCAGTACTTAAAGTTTTCCATACAGGCCAATTTCTCATAAGTATTTCAACAATAAATACAAAACCCTTCGCTGTTTTGAAGCTCCGCGCAAGGGACCTAATATATTGCGTAGCGTCAATTGACATTGGCATATCGCGTGCATCTGTCGCTCAAAACAATGTCTCTCATCGCGGTACGCGGGGCATTCCAGTAATACGTGCTCCACTGTGTCTATGCTGCCACAGTTATCACAATAGGGGCCGGTGGTGCACCCTATGCGGCATAAATAACTGTTCATGTATGCCACGTTCAGTCGAAGACGATGGTTACAAGGTCTTTGAGTGTTGAGGAAGTGTTCGTGGCGTCCAGCTACTGGCACCAAAGAAGCAGGTTCGATCACGGTCGCGGCAGTCAGACTTCGGTGCACGGAGGCGAAATGCTAGAGGCCCGCGTACTGTGCGATGCACGTTAAAGAAAAAGCCCCAACTGGTCAAAGCTACCGGAGCCCTCCACTACGGCGTGCCTCGTAGTCACATCGTGGGTTTGGCACGTAAAACCCAGCCTAAATTATTAGGCTTGTGGTCATGCATAGCGTTTGCGCCTAAAGATGAGTCTCGTATATGTGTTCGTCGTTCTGCCGGCTCTTTACCACGCGTCCTGCTTTCGCTGACTTCAGTAGACTTGCACACACTGAAAGCCGCGCTACGAAAGCGCAACGCTCTTTCGTAATTATCGCCATTCTTGGCCTGAATTGAAATTTGGGCGAGTTCGTAAGATCAGTGCTCGAACTAAGCGCAATACAGAACGACCGACACGAGATGGAACCAGCAAATACGAGCGCTAACTTCAAACTGAACTCTAGTATTCATTTTGCGAGCACGTTTGCCCACCCCTCCCCCTTCCCTCCCCCGTCAGAACCCCTAGAACTCGAGCAATTTTGTCCTTCCGTATGATAAGGTAACACGAACCACGAAATGCACGTCGTCGTGGAGATAGCCCTTGCGCAGATAATGACAGAATAATCCGTACGCAATCTTACATGGTGAGCGAAAGCACACACCAGACGAAGCGCGTAGCAGGTCGCCGAATTCCACACCTTCCGTCAGGCCGTTTATCGTCAGGGGGTGATTGCAATACCGCGGGCACAGAGCCAAAAGCTGTGTTCGCCGAGACGAGGCTGGCGATAGAGGGTTATTTATAGCTCCTGTGACACGCATAAGAAACGCGACATCACAGACGAACAGTCGTAGAAATGTTTCTATCAGCTATACAATCACAGAACCACGAATTCGTCCAACGACGGAAATAGCGCAGTAGTGACAGGTCTTGCGTGCTCGTAAAATGTAAACACAAAACACATGCACAAATACATACACAGAACAGGGACGATGTTGACAAGCAGAGCGCTGTGCCGAAAGGGGGGGAGGGGGATGGTGTGTAAATCCCGGCTCGGGGATACGCAGACCAGCGTCACTGTGAAAGGCTACAGGGAGTTTGCCTTAGCGAATCCTCTCACAACCGTATGACCCGACCCCTGGCATCACACCTTGTACGAGACTGATCACTTGATTAAGCGGCGCGGAGCGGCGTAGAGGGCGTGCGGATGGCTACAGCTAGAGGTCGTCAGCACGGCTTCCAGAAAGTGGTCGCGTGAACCCCCCGTATCGCGCGCCGACGCCGCCGGACGTCCGCGCAGACGCCATTCTGTCCTTGGTCCGGGACGTCCGGGCCGGAAGGGCTCGCCGTGGCATCTACCGGTGGCCTCTACTGCATAGGCCGCCTTGTTGACGCGCCTACTGCAGATGGAAGGGAACGGCCGCACTCTGGCTCTATACACAGCGCCGGTGCAAGCACAAGCAGCGGCCAGCACTCGAACATATATACACGTCACGGGGAGTGGTATGAGCAACATCCCTGACATTTAACTGTAGCGGGGAAAAAGAAAGAAGAGAAAAAAAGCAGGCACTACGTGTAAACAGCCTTGGAGGCAGTTCATCCTCCGAGGTTCAGCTGGAATGGATGAATACACGCAGGCACCGTTTCCCGACTGCATGTTATGAGCAGTGTCTCAAACAGCTCGCATGATACTGCAAAACATTGATTTGTGTTAATGCTTGATTGTAATCAAGCATCAGTATAAAACAAAGCCCTGTTGGCGCAGCTCAGCTTCCTTTTCTCCACCGCCCAATTTCATATTGCGCAATAGTAAAAATTGACAGAGACTAAAATAGAACACGCACGTGTGTCCTCTACAGTATATGCAGCGGCCGTGCCTATGCTGTTACGAGAAGGCAGCGCGAAGAAGTATGCGTTGGTGCTACATCTCGGCCGTTCTTTATTATTAATATTCAGTACAAATAGACCATAGCAGCGTAGGAGTGCGCGCAGGGTTCTCCATTAAAGGGATACGGACACAAAATGTGAAAATTTTACGAAAATGCTGAAAATGAATCCTCAGTGTGCGACTACACTGAAAAGAAGTAGTCACTTCGCTAATTTTTCAGCGGATGGCTTTATTTTTGGCGTTTTTGTGAGCGCGCGCCACGCCGCCCGACCCGCGCGGGTTGGAAGGCGTGACGTCACGGCACCCTCGTCGGATAGCTAAACGGATAGCCAGCCCGCCAGACGCGGTAATTCCAAGCGCGCCGACGCCGCCATTGCGAGCATGGAGTCGAGTTCTGGTGCCTCTACCAGCGATGAGTACACGTCTGAATACGAGGACCGCCCCAAAGTGGCAAGAAATATAATCGCTTATGGTTACGAGCCTTCCGCGTCAAGCAGGTGGCCGTGGACGTGCCGGTCAGGCACCCCGGGCCAGCAGCATGATAAGCTTTTTAAATTCGAAGCATTTCTTAGCGAACTTCGGCTTCTTTGAGGGTATCTATCTATCTATCTATCTATCTATCTATCTATCTATCTATCTATCTATCTATCTATCTATCTATCTATCTATCTATCTAGCCGCCTACGACTTTGGGCTCTCCTGGCCGTTGCGTTAATGGGATGTATACGAAAATTGGTATGCCACAACATGACTGCATGACGAACATAAATGACAAGTCATAACATGAAAATCATGACATGCATGCCACGATCTTGGTGGTCTCCTGGGCGTTTCGTTAATAGGATAAATACGAAAATTGGTATGCCACCAATGACTGCATGACGAACATAAATAACAGGTCATAACGTTACAATCATGACATGCATGTAATGAGCGACATGATTTACATGCCACGATCTTGCTGCTCTCCTGGCCGTTTCGTTAGTGGGATGCATACGAAAATTGGTATGCCACCATATGACTGCATGACGAACATAAATAACAGGTCATAACATTAGAATCATGACATGCGTGTCATGAACGGCACAGTTTACATGCCACAGTCTTGGTGCTCTTGTGGCCGTTTCTTTAACTTCATATGTACGAAAATGGGTATAGCTAGACAACAATGCAGGTCCATTTTATGTTCCTGATGCGTGCTTGGCATTTCCTTGAGTCCCACTGCACATGGGATCTGACATTTTTTTTTTATCTAATATACAGAACTAAAATTTCTATATATGGCTGTCGCCAACTTCGCCTCAACCGCAGAAAAAAAAAATCCATGCAGACTCTTTTGGAAGTTGTCTAAGTCACGCGCAAGCATTCGCTACCACCTACTCTCCTAATGTATCGTCGCCGGCTGCTGTGTTGGGCGGAGTGGTAGCTCTTTCTTCCCCACAACGTCAAGTATCACGCGGTTGTATTTCGTGCGCTTGCTCCGCACTGCGGCCTTCCCTGGAACACCGTGCCGGCAAGCATCGGCAAGGCGTCTTTCAACTTTCTTCCAGCGTTCTCCGGCGTCTGGATCGGCCCAAGCGCACCTAAACCTTTTCTTCATACATTCTTTCTTTGTAGCTATTCATCTTACATGACAGACGGGCACGCATATTTCTTGTTGAACACGCATTGAAAGAAATCTGGCCAATCAGCGGCAGCACAGCCACGAAAGGTCGCCACTCTGCGGCCACGAAATTCCGCACGGTATCCCATTGTTACCAACGTCGCAGCGGCGCCCCGTCAACGCTGGAATACATACGAGACACACGGAGCGCTGACTGATCGTGAAATGTGACGCATGCCTGTTTTCAGCCGGCACTAATGTTCTATCCGCGCACGTTTCTTGTACTTTTTTTTTTTTCCATTCCGGGTAACCATCTGGGTGGCATGAAGAAGACTGCTGGTCATCCAATAAATTTCAGTTGTCAGTCAGTGCTCCATGAGTCTCGAGTACCTTCTTTGTGTCGTCTTACGCGGTGTGATCAGGGAAATTCCACCGATAATCCACCAATAATCAGTTACATCCGAACTACATCCCACTGCGCAGGAATATTGTAAACCGCGTACCTTCGGCACTGCTGCAAGTTACCAGCGGGATGGAGTTTGATGACCTCGTTCGCGCATGGAGAGGACGCGTTCCCATCGTACTCGGAGAGAAGGCCACCGGCGCACAACAGCCCATATTTCACGGCTGCGGCACCGCATTAAGCCAGCGATATATATACACAGAGGGACGTGATGGCTCGCAACGGCGCGCCCTCGTTTTCTTATTTTGGAGTTGAGCCCCATAGACCAGGTTCTTCCTAATCGACGCGTCCATCGACGCGACGCAGGCCGGACAAGCCATTAGCAACGTAGATGGTCATGCGCAGCAAAAGAGTGCCGCCCAGCCAACGTGACCAGGTTCCGCCTCGGCCACTGCCATCCCTGCCCGTGCATGGAACGCTGTTGCTCCTGCTGCCTTGAGATGGGCAACAGTGCTTGCCGAAGGTGTTCGGATGCGGGTGACTGCGTCTCCTTTTATTCGAAGCATTTTCTTTGCCTCATTCCAGACACTTTGTGGGAGACAGGCATTTCCTGTGTTGCCAAGGTTCGGACTCCGCAGAATAAATGCATGGCGGACATCGCAACCTCTGCCTCCTAGCAGAACTAACCAGGCCACTATCACACCGGTGTATACCAATGCACGTATAGCCCTAGCACGTGTTTTGGCGCGAGCGCCACGCTTCTCGTATCCTGTCCGTGTGACAGTCAGCGCCTTTGCGGCTCATGCACCGTCCCGGATCGGTCCACGTTCCTCAGTATACTTTGCCCTTATAGCATCTAACGTCATGCAGAAGCCATGCGTAGCTGCCACAGCACGATCGACTCACGCTGGACGGATTTTAACATTTCATGGCCATACGCTTGTCGTTGTTTAACGTGAACTATGAAATTGTCATTGGTACGTGCGAGGAGTTAAAGAATTACAGACCAATTAGCCTACTCCCAGTAATATACAAGCTATTTACCAAAGTCATTCCTGCTAGGATAAGAGAAACACTCGACTTCAACCAAGAGAACAAGGTGGTTTTAGGAAAGGTTACTGAGCAATGGACCACAGCCATGCTATCGACCTAATAATTGAGAAGTTCGCTGAAGATAACAAGCGTCTTTATATGGCCTTTCTAGACTAGGAGAAAACATTTTACTCCATAGAAATAGAAGCAGTTCTAGAAGCTTTGCGTCGACAAGGTGTACCTGATGTATACGTGCAAATCATGTAAGTAACACCTACAAAGATTGCGCAGCCACACTACTGCTACATGAGAGAAGCAGAGAAATCCCAATCGGAAGGCGTGTCAGACAAGGAGATACTATCTCCCCTATGTTATTCACTGCATGTTTAGAGGAAGTGTTTAAACGTCTATAGACTGGGAAGAAAATGAGAATTAGAATAGACGGATAATATCTCAGCAATCTAAGGTTTGCAGACGACATTGTGCTCTTTAGCAATCACGGTGACGAACTGCAAAATATGATTGATGACCTAAACCGAGAAAGTGTTAACATTGGACTAAAAATGAATAGGCAAAAGACTAAAATTATGATCAATAGTCTAGCTAAGAAACACGCATTTAAAATTAACAATGAACCCTTAGAATGTGTGAAAGAACAAGCATATCTGGAGCAGTTATTAACAAGGACGCCTACCCATGAAAAGGAAATCGTCCGTAGAATAAGGATGGGCTGGAGTGGATTCGGGAGGCATTCACATGTCATGACTGGAAAGTTGCCACTGTCACTAAAGTGAGAAGTATTTAATCACTGCATTACCAGTACTAACGTGCAGAAACGTGGAGGACAACGAAAAAAACTAGAGATGAAACTAAGGAGCACGCAGCGTGCAGTGAAAGAAAAAATGATAGCTGTAACGCCAAGAGATAAAAAACGAGCGGAATGGATCAGGCAACAGGCAGGAGTAGCTGATATTAGTATATCAATTAAAAGAAAGAAGTGGACCTGGGCAGGACACGTCATGAGGAGGAAAGATAACAGATGGACTGTAAGAGAGACGGAATGGATACCAAGAGAGGGAAAACGCAACAAAGGTAGGCAAGAGGACAGATGGAGCGATGAAAATAAGAAGTTCGCGGGCATAAAGTGGAACCAACTCGCTCAGGATAGAGCAAATTGGAAATCGTTGGGAGAGGCCTTCGTCCCGCAGTGGACTTTTAATTAAAACATGATGATGACAACGGCGTGCGATTTTATAACACGTAGCCGATAATGAACCCATAATCGTACTTCTCTCAGTCATGTTCGCCCAGTAGCTGCAATGGAAACCCCAGCATTCCGCGTGCCATAAATCGTGATCGCGAACGGCAGGAGCAGACATATTCCTCAGCGCGACAGCTATAGGCTCATCGCCATACTTTGCGTAATGCCACACGATTCTGCGGCTACCAAGGAAACTCTTTGCATAAATTTGATCAGCAGAGTACACGAGATCTGCCGCATTTTTTTTTCTTGCAAAATCAATGAATCGGGGCAGTTCAGGCGAGTTTTCTTTGTCGCCGTATAACGTCCCCTATCAGCCCAGGAGCGGTAGAACGCGTCAGAGACACGACATATACGCTGTGTCAGGAAAAGCGTGCGATGCGGAGAACGCACGCATCTTTGCTCGACCACGTGGCAATGGCCAGCACCTCATCTCTCAGGCACCTGCGACGATTGAAAAGGGTTAAGAATGAGCTGAGATGGCTGATGCCTTATGCGCACCACACCGTGTTGTGTTTGCGCGGTCCCAGTGACGCGTTGGAGTGAGAACCAGTACAATGCATTTTCTCCCCAGGCGCTATTCGCGCTATTACTGTAACTGTGATCATCGCAGTTACAGTTAAGTGATGCAATCATGTGTTCGCGGTCATCGAGTGAGATCTGTTCCCTTTTATACCTACTTACGCGTACGCAACATGCAATTCAATTATTGATTGATTTGTGGGGTTTAACGTCCCAAAACCAGCTCTGATTGTGAGAGACGCCGTAGTGGAGGTCTCCGGAAATTTGGACCACCTAGGGTTCTTTAACGTGCACTGACATCGCACAGCACACGGGCCTCATCATTTCGCCTCCATCGAAATGCAGCCGGCGCGGCCGGGATTCGATGCAATTCAATTACAAGCGACTGCTGAACTGCAATATGTATGGCCGACGAAAACTACGAACTGACTTCGTGTTGCTGTCGTGATGCCGCTTTTATCCTCAATCTAGCAAGCGAAACTGCGACTCTTTTTTTTCCCATACCGATCAGCTTTTTGCATGTAGAAGAGCCTGCGATAAGTACAGGCATCCAGAGTGCGGACCTGCAGATGCACCACCCCGCTAAAGCTGTTCCCCTTTATCGTATCTTATGCGTGAGACCGTGTTGTGAAAAAAACAGCGGATAGTGAAATACACATAGCGGAACACTTTTTATGCGTCTAACGAAAGAAGGGATTGAGCGAAGGGCTCATTTATTTGTTAGAAACAAACTCATGGAGCCAACAGACGACGAAGATAAGGGAAATTATTGTAGTTTTTAACTGTAGTAGAGTAATTGTGGAATTGAATTGGACGAAAAAACGCACCTGCCTTCAGTAGCGACCGAACCTTTGGTATAACGTGTCCGATGCTCAACCAATTGAGCTCCCGGCCACTTTATTGAGCACTTATGTGCGTGCAATCTTGGCATTGTTAGACAGTGCCGCTCGCAGCCATTGCGGGGCGTGCGGAACACTCTTTTTCCATAGAAGGCGGCGTCACGTAGCACGTTATCTTATGACGAGATGGCTGCTGACCAACAAACCCTCGAATGCTACCTAAACGCACCGAGTCTCCACCGGTAAAGGCACCGAGTCCGCCAGAACGGGGCCCAAGCTATGAAATAAAAAGAAACAGCAGTTGCCGAACCAGTGACGCCCTTTGGAACTAACGTTTCGACATAAGTTATCAGCAGATCCAGCGTGAAAGTTAAATACACACAGCGCCGCCAAAGAACTCGTCATCGTCGTTCGTGTCCTCATCTGGTGTAAGTTCCACGCTAAAACGGCTAATATAGTTATATACGGACCAGCTGGCCCGAAAAGATCACCCTTCTGACATTTCGGCAAACGGCCGATATCCTCGTCGGAACATTTCTTGCGGCGACATTGCCTGTTCAACCACTCGTGATCACTTCATTGATTCGTTATTTTATTGCGTTCTTTAAGATATTTATTTATTTATTATTTTACATACTGCAGCCCAATTTGGGCTATCGCAGGAGTGGGTTTTTTATACATCAGCACACACAAGAATACAACTCTGAACAAAAAACAAGAATAGAACTCTTAATAAACAAATTCCAAATCAATACATTAATGCAAAAAATTACAACTCAAACAAATCGCGAATCAATACATTCATGCAAGAAATCTTCTAAAGGCAATGATCTAGTTGACCCAGGTAATACATTCCATATTTCTATAGTGTGCGGGAAAAAGCTGAATTTAAATAGGTTAGTACGTGGATGGAATGGTGTCAGGTTGAGCTTGTGGCTATTCCTTGTGGGTTTCAGTTTATCAGGAGACAGATATTCGTTAGTTAATGCGTAGCGTGGAGTATTAACAAGAATATGCAGCAACTTTAGGCATTCGAGATCGCGTCGCTCAGACAAGGTTTGCAGACCTAGCGTAGCAAGTTGAGAGGAGGGTGAGAAATTCCAGTCGTACCGGCGGAAAATGAAACGGATGGCTTTCTTCTGAACGGATTCTAGTGTGCTGATGTCCGATTTTTTATGAGGGTTCCATACGGGGCAGGCATATTCAAGGATGGGACGGATGAGCGATTTATACGTTAGCAACTTTGTTTCGCGTGGAGCATCTTTTAATGTACGATTTAGGTGGCCCAGTTTCTTTAAAGCTTTATTGCAAGTGTATTCGATGTGTTTAGACCAAGACATATTAGGTGTGAAGATGAGGCCTAGGTATTTATATTCGGACACACGTGAAAGAGAGTAGCCATTGAAAGAGTAATCAAACAATGAAACGGAGCTGCGTTTACAGAAGGAAAGAGCAACTGTTTTAGTAAAGTTTATGTTCATTTGCCATGTGTCACACCATCTGCAAAATTGTGCAAAACAATCATTAAGTAAATTGTGGTCAACATTGGTATTAATTACATTATATAAGACACAATCATCTGCGTAAAGGCGGATTTTCGCAGGCACATAATTGGGTAAGTCATTTATGTACAATAAGAACAAAAGTGGTCCCAGGACTGAACCCTGGGGGACTCCGGATGATACGTTCACAACAGACGAGTTTGAAGAATTAAAAGAAACGAACTGAGAACGGTTGTTTAAAAAGCTAGCAATCCAGTCAACTAAGGAATAATTGTTAAGAACAGCATGAAGTTTGTGCAGAAGTTTAGAATGTGTAACAGTGTCGAATGCTTTTGAAAAGTCAATGAAAATTGCATCGATTTGGTAACCAGAGTCTAGAGCATGCGAAATGTCGTGAGAAAATTCTACAAGCTGGGTTGTTGTACTAAAACCTTGGCGAAAACCATGCTGGGCATTACTTAGGATGTTATTATTTTCAAGAAACCCCATGATATGCTTAAAGATTATGTGTTCTAAAAGTTTACATGATTGAGACGTTAATGAAATCGGGCGATAGTTTAATGGTGACTGCTTGCTGCCAGATTTATGCATAGGAAGAATTTTCGCTAACTTCCAAGCTGAAGGAACAGTTGAGGTGCATAAGGACTTTTTAAAAATTACGGTCAAGTAGCGGCTGGTCCACTCACAATATCTAACAAGAAAAATATTAGGAATGCCATCAGGACCAAGAGATTTCTTATTTCCCAAGTGCAAAATTAGGTTCATAACACCGTCGAGAGATACGGAAATATCACTGACTGACTTATTTGAACCATGGTGAAAGCTAGGGATATCTAAGTTGTCAGTTGTGAATACAGATTGGAAGTATTCATTGAACGCGTTGGAAATGGTTGGGGGGTCACTACAGGGAACGTTATTTATAACAACTGTATTTGTGGCAGTTGAGGTGGGTAAAATAGAAGCCCAAAATTTTTTAGGGTTGCTTTTCATTAAATCTTGCAATGTAACTTTGAAATAGAAGTCTTTCGAGGAATTAATTTTGATCCGAAGTTCTTCTTGGGCGAGGTTAAATTCCTGTATTTTAAGAGGGTCACCATTTCTTTTTAAACGCCTCAGTCTAGCAACACGACGCGATAGGTGAAGTATATCACGCGATATCCAGGGAAGGTGGGGGTTTTTCTTTTTCGTTTTTAATGGGACAAAGCGCTCAATACAAGTTGCCACAGTCTTTTCGAAAGAAGCCACCAAGGAATTCACATCATTACATTCGCTTAGGCATTCGAAATCATCAAAAGAGTCTGACAAAAAGTCAAAAACAGACGCGTCGTCGGCTCGTGAAAATCGGGAAATGTAGAATAGACAAAGTGGTTGGTACGAACAGGAACAGAAATTGATACCAGAACGGCCTTGTGGTCTGAAATACCTTCAACAACTTCGCATTCATAACCATTGTCTAAGAGGAAAGGACGAACAAAAACTAAATCTAAAACTGCATCACCTCGTGTGTTAGTTTCAACAATCTGTTTTAAACAAAAATAGAGTGAGAAGTCTAACAGAACTTTGCTGATTTCTACATCATAGCCTGTGAGCGATAGAGATGGCCACAAAATACCTGGAGTGTTGAAATCACCCAGGCATATCAAGCTGGACGTAGATAAGAAGCGCTCGTGCATGAAAGTTGTTAAAGCGAGCAGCTGATCTATGTTAGATGATGGCGAGCGGTAGATTACACCAAAAACTATGGAATTGCTTCCAAAAAATACCTTGCACCAAACAGATTCGGTATCAGGTGGACTGGGTGTAACTGAAAATTTAAGATCAGACCGTAAAAATAGTGCAACACCCCCTCCCCTGCCATGACGTCTGTCAGTTCTGACGACTGTAAAACCTGGGGGTGTTACTTCGCTATCGTATATTTGATCATTTAACCAAGTTTCTGTTACGCCAGCTATGTGCGGTGAATGTGCCGTGATAAGTGAAAGAAAATTTGGAAACTTGTTGACTAAGCTTCTGGCATTAACATTTAAGATGCGCAAGGGCTCGCCAGGATCATTCCCGAGGCGTCAAGGAACATTAGTGGGGACATTAGAAGAAGCTTTGTTTTTTTTTTTTTGAATATTGTTTTTTTTTAGTACTCTAATAAAACAACCCGGGATAGAGTTCAGAACCAGGCTCTCCCATCATTACAAAGGACAAAATATCTTATACATAAGGAAACCAGCAAAGTATACAGTACGACTGTGTGCTCCTCCATCGGTGGGGAGTCACTGAATCTAGACTGAACACGCACTGCGTAAACACAGAGGTACCAAACAGGCACTATACGGGTTTAAACAAGGCGCACAAACGCATCATAGACGTGCTATATGCGTTTCTGATGCAGAAAAAAGAAAGTACATATTAGAAATTCCAGGGAGAGGTAGCTGCCCCCGCTTGACCTCCCTTCCGGAAGCCTAAGTCTGCGTATGCCCGAAACTCGGCTTTTAACGCGGACAAACATTCCGCCAGCCTTCGAGGCAAGGCTGGCGTATCATACATTTCAGAAAGGGTCAAATAAACACAAATACACCACGAACTTTGGAGGGCACCGAATGAGCAGAAATAAAATTCGCGTGGTGCCACATCACCCAAATTCCTTTGGCAGTTAATATGGCTATAGCTGGCGGCAAGTTTCCAACTAAAAGAAAATTGCAAACTTTATGAGCTTTACCTGTAATAGCCGCTACACGTCGACGCAAGCAACAAGCACACCGTCATCACGGCAAGGAAATCAGCGTGGTGGAATCGAACGAAAGAAGCTTGTAGCAAGAGAGGTCACTGCTGATCGCAGCGCCAGAGCATGGCACGTGCGGGACGACGGCCTCAAGAAGACGACGATGGAATAAACAGTCAAGTTTTTTCTTCATGAAGTGGTATACGCAAATTGCGATATGAAACTGATATGATCAGGTCTTGGCCAATCCCCCGATGTGGGTTTGCTGCCATTTATGTAGGATCATCATCATCAGCAGTGGGGTGCTGTTCAATGCGACGTCACTCGCAGATCTTCCTGAATAATACAACATACTTTGGCGACAATGATTTACGAGCCCACGTACTACCGGCTTGTCATTCATCCCTGCCTTTTGTTGCTGCATATCGCCTGCTATACGATGAGTATTTAGGGTCTACAATCGCCACCGCCGTTCCTGTCGGCGCCTGGACACCCGGAAATTCCGTGGGAGCTATGTATCCAAGCGTTCAAGAATTACATCGTGGCTTCGGGTGCCTTCGGCCTGCCTGCGATGCGTCGGAAGGCGATTCTACTGAACTGCTTGGGCTTGGAAGGACAGCGTATCTTCTACAGACTCTGACCTCAGATGACCACCCGTTCCCGGAAGTCGCCACCGCTGGTGAGCCGTTGATGTCTCCTAGCACAGATGAGTTTGACCGCGCCATTACGACTCTAGAAGGTCACTACAAGAGTACTGTCAACGTCACTGCGGGGCTTCACCGTTTTCGGCGACGTAGGAGCGTGCAGTTTTGTTGCTTTGGCGAACGACATGATACGCGACCTACACACAGAGACGTCTACTAGGCAGCACTTTCATGAACGCCTTTTACTGGAAGAGTCTCTTAAGCTTTCTCGTGCCATTACAATTGCGAGACAGCACGACCAAGCGACTAGAGAAGCACTGGAACTTGCACATGAGTCGCCAGTGCCTTACACTCTAAACCAGAATTGGGGAAAATTGGACTAACTGCATACATTTAGACCACCGGTTGAACGGTTCATCCCAAAGGACCAAATTGTGCGCCAGTGCGTGTCGTGTGCAAAAGCCCGCCACGAAAAATACCAACGGGGGGACTAAAAAGCGCCCGTTGGTTCGCGTTGGATCGTCTGCTCCGCGCTGCCTGGCCGCGCCATGTTGTTCGAGTGGTTCAGGAAATGCGGAGCGTCTGCTGTTCTTGAGTACCTTGTCAGGTATAAGCCATCAAGTGCTCGAGAAGCATGGACAAAAATGCGTCAGGTCTGAGCGTGTCCATCCGCAAAAGGCCGCGGTACAGTTCATTTCGCTTGCGAGCCCACTTTACGCTTGAAACTTCTCTGAACTGTGCTGGAAAACTCGGGTGGCGACTCTTGTAGCGCGGCGGGTTTTTGCATGGCAGGTCCTTGATTTGAGCTCAGTAAGGAATTATCCTTTGCTTGTTACACTCTAATAAACGAACGAAAACGGGAACACTTATATACCTATCCATTATTGTTGCCACCCTCGCTCTATTTTGGTGATATAGAAAGTTCAATGGGGAAATATTTGAGGCTTTGAGGAGGTACCTTGTCTGGCGGTTATAAGGGCGTATGAGGGGCTTCACTGCAGACATGAGTTGTACCCGACTACAGTTCACTGCTTATTGTCAAAGAAAGAAAGAAAGAATCTGCGTCGTAACACTAAACGAAAACTGAATTTTCAGAACTTCGAACCGGCCCTCGAGACATCCGGGACGCCATCATTCCGAACTTTTCTGCTGAGGTTTTTCAAAAGGTTATCATATCCAATCATGGGAGCGTTTATATGCACTGCGACTTCGGCCATGGCCGAACTATATAGGAGTGAAAGGAGCGGCACGAGATTCAGTTGCATTTCAGCGACATTCAAAAGCAAGAATTTCCCCATATCAAAGCTTGGGTGCATGATAACGGATCGCGAATACATATATATCCAAACTCGCAGTAATCACAGCATAAGATTCGAATAAAACGAGAAAAGTCCACCGAACCGTCGGACAGGGACCAATAAAACGCATAGGTCGCTTTTACCCGCCATTGTCAAAGCAGTGCTTTGAGGAAAAGCGCCAATGGTCGGCTCTGGGTCATGGTTTTGGAAACAAAGTAGGAACTGAAACCCGCGGTAAATTATACAAAATATTTTTGAAAAAAAAAATCTTATTTATGGAAGCTCGTGTAAGAAACGAGCATTCGAGCTCATCGAATCGCACATGAACGAAGACAGTCACCAGGGGGTGTTTCGTAGAACCCCCAGGAAGATTATGATCGTGTCCCGAGCTCTCCGAACGCTGTCCTCCCTTTTCCCGGAGTTATAGCATACGCCGGCGATTCGAGGCAGCGTGACCGCACCTGATCTCACAGGCGTACCGCTCTCGGTTCCTGGCTGAGCACAGTATACAAATGTCGATTCGCACCCATCTTGCTACTCGCATGATTCACTTATACGTCCAAACAACTCAAGTGCTGCATTTAAATTCGCCAATTCGTTGAAACGAACATTCTGTAGCAACATGGCTACCTATTATACGGCACTTGTACGTAGAGGCGCGATGGTGTCCGATAACGTACGTGCCGTGACTGCGTGCATGCGAAGGAAATACGCAAAGCGCATATCACTCACAAGAAGGCAGCACCACACTACAGCGCCACCTAACTTTTTTTTTTTTTTAGATAATGAGGTATTCATGACACGTGCACTTCGCTACTATGTTTTAAACTTAGTATACTATGTTGTTACCTCGGTGTTGTCAGCCTAAATCCTTTTTTGTTGATTCTTGTTTCAGTGTTTTAGAAATGTTGCCGTTGATATTTGTTGTATCATTAAGCGTCGTTTTTTGTGTACTCTTTTTGCACTCCCTACTTTTGTGATGCTCGTACTCTCCAGTTTTACACGTATTAGTACATATCAAGCATGACCTGCTCCTTCATTGCTTACCAATGCTATTCTGTGCCGGTACATAGGTATAATGCCCCTTTCGTAATCTGCCTTATGTGACTCTAAATTTGAAAAATAAAAAAAAGAGAAAAGAATCTGTTGACAATCCTCGCATTTTCTATAGGACGTTCACCCCTCCTGCGGCCCGCGCTGTTTCCCCATGATGAACGTAAATCTACTAGCCCAGCTCAGAACCCTCGTCTGTCATTTCCTTTTTTTCTTTCTCGCGCTCCCTTTTTATTTTTCTAAAGAAAAAAAAAGGATAATAGAACGGTTCCCATAACTGACGAATACTGTTACTGTTGCTGCAAGTCAGACGGTCATGCGAGCCTTTCGCTCGTAAGGAGACACGCATTTTTTTCGGTCCTCCCCCGCGACACCTGGATCGCTGAGTCGAGGTACGTGTGCTATACATGCATACATTTGCACTGAACGTGAGGACGCTGATGACACAAGCAGTGAGAGCAGCGCTATAGACTGTAACTTCCAGAAGGGAGGTTCCCCGCACAGCCATATACACCTGAAAACTTCCTATTTCATTACAACAAGCAATTTCCTACCGCCCTCGACTGCACTTTCCTTCAGCTGGAACACGTTCTGTCAAATCTCCCCGTACGAGCCTTTCGCATGGCATGACCTGCACAGCTCCATTTTTTTTTTTATCGTACTAACAACCAGAATATTGATTGCAGCCGCTTGATCTTTAATCCACACCGCTGTTTTCCTGTCTGCTTCCGCTGTGCAGTCCTCAACCTCTCTAGTTTCTCTGTTTACCTTCAATTTTCAACTGTGTGCCAGCCGCGGTTTGGATATATCTTCCGCAGCTTATTATTAGGGAGTAATAGTTGAGCGGCTCAGCGGGCCAGCGGGCCCAGCGATGGAGCGGAGGGGACAGCGGACCGCATGATGAAGAGAAGAGTAATAGCTGAGCGACGCCCTGCGCTTGTTTCAGCGGAACGTACTGCTGCGCCACCTGTTGAACAATGTTGGAGTTACTGTCGATCGAGCAGAGGTTTTTATCTGTCGAATAAATTGAAGTTACTGCGAAAATTATATCGCAAAAGTAATTTTTCGTTAGATCACAGGTGTTGTGTGGAAACACATCTTCGTTTTTGCTGCATGACATGACGACATGCCGCCGCCGCTTGTGTTGGGGGCTGCCATCTTGCAAAACGCTCGCGCGCTGGCCCGCTGCATACGCTCCGCTGAAGAGACGAAATGAGCGGGCGAGCGGCTCGCTCCGTAAATGCGCTGGCTGTCCCAGCGGGCCGCGCATGCGCAGTTGGTGTCTCCGCTCGTTCGCTGGGCCCGCTGGCCCGCTGAGCCGCTTAGCTATTACTCTCTATTATTGCGACACAGGAATTATAGGGACCCTCGAGGCAAGTTCTTGCCATCGCTATGACGTAAGTGAATAAACAAGAATGAATATATTCCGACAGGGGGATCAGGGAGTACAGAAACTCGATGCTCTTTGCACACACGCGTTTCCGACAACGCTGATGGCGTCATGAGGAATTTCCGTCGTGCCAGCCAGCGCACTGAGACGATTGGGGCGTTTCTACGTTGCCGACCGTTTCCCGTCACTCTAATCTCGCGCACGCAACGCCACGGTGCGACGCCTGCACCACCGCTGGTGGCGCTAGTGATCACGCAAGCGTAGAGTTACAGTACAGAGCAACCACACGCCGGCGCTGTAAGACGTTTCGCAGCTGCCGGAGAGAGAGTGTCCGCGTGCGCTACGTCACGTGAACACGTCGCATCCGAGTTTACAGTTTTGAAAGAGCCCGAGGAGTCCAAGCGTAACGCCACACCATGTTGCTGTCGCTGCTTCGTGCTGAAGTGCCAGTAATTTTTCTTCTATAAGTTTTCTTCTCGTGAAGACTCTACTGTCAAATTTGGTCTAGACAAGCGTAGTGTAGACTGACAGCAACCCATGGACTCTCGTTGTTTTGCTAAGCTAGTCGACAGTGGCTTTTTTTTTTTTTTTTCATAACAGCTCTTCAAAGCTGCTCTTACATTTTGCCTGCCAAAATAATCGTTTGTTGCATGACGTCTCCACGCCCACATTGCAGGACAATGTCATTTCAGGAATCCTGTCTGTAAACGCTCTGCTTTTCACACACACGGCTAGTCCCCCCACTTAGTTTTGCTAGTTCTAAACTCACAGTCCATATCAATAAAGAAGACGGAAACCCCTTGTCTGGGTTCTCTCTGAATCTTTTTCGTGCTTTTTGCCATTATGTAAACTTAGTTATGCCCGGTTTCTTTTACTACACACAAGTCAGACACACGACCAGTATATGTTACGAAGACAGACAGACAGACAGCGCGTAAAGAGAAAAGACTGGTGGAACTGTGTACGCATTTGGCGAAAGTGAACACACGCGGGGGCAGCGTAACGTAACGAGCACTTAATGGCCATGCTTATCTATTTAACAACGTTACACTATAGTGATTGCGAGGTTATATTTGCACCAGCATGTAAAATTGTGTTGGTTGGTACATTTGAAGATTAAAAGAACACCGCGCAACAATTAGGTCGCAGACACGGACTGACAAATGCAGCAATGTTCTGTCAATTCTTGTCTTCGTTCTGCTCTTCGCTGTTGCCTGCATACATGACACTTTGGCGCCTGACGACGCCATCGTGAGATGCATACTTATGCACATGACGCATCTGCAAAAGTTACAATTGATGCACTGGACGCGTGCGCGCGCTTTAAGCAGTGCACAGCACAAAGAGCTATACAAATTAGCGCTGTGTGCTGTCTCGCGTGCCTGCCGCGGCAGTGAAGTTGACTTTTACAATAGCCGACCAGTCGGCGGCGCGGGGGTGTTCAAGCTTGCCTTCTCTCCCCCGAGTCGAAGTCGTTAGGCTGTGTATATAAACACGCACGCGAACGACTCGTCGCCGCCCTCTTTTTCTCCCACAGATAAAAAATCCTGGCTACACCCCTGGACCAGCGACATGAGCAATGACTACGCGTGACATTCGCCACGAAATTTCGCATGACAGTTACGGTCACCGGTGGAAATCGCTTTGCTTTTGTCACGTCGCTCTCTCTCTCTCTCTCTCGAGCCGCTGGCTTGAGAAGTGAATGTATACACAAGACGCGCAACTCTCAGGAGCGCTTCAACAGAGAACATAGCGAGAGTGAAGCGAAAAGGCAGCGAAACCTCACACCTTTTTTGCTCGTGAAACCCGCGCCGTCGTCGGAAGAGCAGCACGTGCGCGGAGCGGAGCCGGAGAGCAAGCGGTCTGGTCAGCGGCCTTGGTGGCAGTGATCTGCGCCACTCCGGCGGCCGAAGGGAGGGCGCTCAACTGACGGAGGAGCGCCTGGTTGCTACGTGAACGTTGCGCGTGGGGTGGGGGCGGTCCTCTGGCGGCGCCGAGCATCTCTCGGAAGCGCAAGAGGATGAAACACTCTCGCCGATGATCCCTTTCTCTCGCCGATGTCGTCGCTCTCTCAGATGCGCTTGCCGGGCCGCTTTGTGGAGACGATCGCCGGGCTCGCGCTGTTTTGGTCGTTCACTTGCTTCTTTTATGGTACCGCGCGCGCTGTTCTTTCAGGAAAAAAAAAAAAAAAGTGGTAACGTGCACGAATTCCAGCTCTGTTTAAGTAGCCATACATCTATTTCTAGTTAAAAAGAAAACTAATACACCATGTTTCTGAACCTAGAGGGAAGCGAGCATACTAGCTTAAGTATGGTACGACTCAAAGGCAGATAAAAAAAATAGTAAAGCCAGTTCCATGCCTGTGAAACCAGCTGAGCTGCTATCATGTAGCAGTGGGCGAGGATGTAACTATTCAGTGGGTTGATGGCAAAGCCAAATAATGAGGTTCGTTGTATTCCGCGGACTTGTGAACTATGTTGACAGCATGGTCCATTGTTGAGTAACCTATCCAGAAACCAGATTGATTTAACAAAAGGCGGGCAAAAGGTTAGATAGAGCGGAGAAATTATGAAATTCGCATGCAGGCATGCAGTGGAACCAACTCGTTCAGGATAGGACAAATCGGAAATCGTCACGAGGGGCCTTAGTCCCGCAGTGAAAATTAGAAGGGTGGATAACCGGGACAGTTGGTATAAATTCGTGCGCTTGTCTGCGTTTCCTGTTGCGCATTTTTCGCCATGAATTTATCGCCAGTGAAAATTAGGTGGCCGGCCCCGGTCGGAGTGCTTTTTTCCCTTTATTACTGACCGCCAAGACGTCAGACACGAAAGCCCGCGGCGCTGAGAGTACCCAACAATGCCGAAATAGCATTCCGCACCGCGCTCTAGTGGCCAGCGTCGCAGTGTGTACGCACGGAGCTGCCAGTGAGCGTTTTCGATTTATACCAAGTACCGGGCCAGTCACTGGCGCCCCAAGGACGCCTCGCTTACAGACACGGCGCCACTATCACGTGATTCAAAAGTCCTTTGGCCTGCCACTGGGCGCCGTGAAGAATGAATGCGCCGCAGGCGTCCGGGACTAAAACGCTCAGTGAGAACCGATGCGTCTCAAAGATCCCGCGCCTCACCGTCACCTGCATGCTTTTTGCATGCGACGACGGTTTCCTGGGCTACCTCGCTACGAGCGTTTTGCGACGCCGAGAAAATACATCGTTCCGTGACACTAGTGCAATGTGTCTATTTTATCGAACCCAAGTGCTACATCTTCTATTCCCTTGGAGATATCTTGCGAATCCCTTCCATAATTGCGTCAATAGTTATAAATACAACTTCTGAATCCCGTTCGTCACTACCTCCAATATAGTTGGGTATTTGCCTTGGCTGCTATACGCAGTTCGGTATAAAATTGTTCCGCTGCCTCCGTACACAATAATCAATATCACTGGCCACTGGGTACGGTGCTCCGCTTATCTATCATTACATATAGCTTGTTAATTTTAGCGCAAAGTTTGCTCCTACGGATGGTACCGCGGCGCCACCATTCTTGACTGCTTAATATCTCAAATGTCACCTATCCTCTAGCTTTGACAATGCAGTAAGTTCAGCCTCATTTTCTCTCTCTTTCTTTCTTTCTTAAAAAGCGGAGCTCTTCAAGCAGGCCGTTCTGCGTTGAGAGCAGAAAATTATCATCATGAAATAAGGGCGCGAGCACTTCTATAAAACGCACGGCATTTGCGCACACATTTCTCTTGAGGCCACTATACCGCATAAAAGCGGATGCGTTTCACAGCATAGCTATAGCATAGCATAGATTGGTACAGTATAGCAAAGGGGTAGGAAAGGAGGGTGAGGAGGAGGGAAAAGAGTGAAACATAGCGTAGCTTTGTATAGTATAACACGGGGGAGAGAAAAGGAAGTCAGGGAAAGGGCACGTACAAAAGAGTACAGCGAGGCGTGGGAAAGGAGGACGAGGACATCGCAACGGCACATTGCCCGCCAAGCCAATTTGAACCTAGATACGTGAGCCAAAATCACGTAACACGACATCACAGCTAGTCACGCGACACATATTCCCGCCAAAACCGTGTAAAAGCTAGTCAGGTGACAAATCACGTGGCTTAGCTGAGCTTGCAGAAGCCGGGAAGCTAGGGCGGTCACAAGCCGCACTCATAGTCAAGCCTTGCACCAATAGTGCAAGTTGCCCATTTTTTTTTTTCTTGTTAATAGGCGCTATCACGTTCCGACGTATCGTTAGCACGCAAGTTGGCCGTTTGAGGTTGGCCATTTAGGCGCCTTACCTCAAATTTCACTGAAAGCTTGTAAAATTATTTTGGTAAACTGATTCTTTTATACTTGTGCGCTCGAATTCAACGTATGCCGCGTTACAAGTGCCGTTAGAGTGCAAGATTTTCGCGCACGCTTCGTGTAGTGCACGAAACTTAGCCGTCTACGTCGGCTCAATAGAGCGTTTTGGTGCTGGGATACCCAAGCGGCTTCGCGTGCCCACGATCTTCGGTTCTTTTGAACTCCCCTTGGGGGCTGGGAAACAACATTAGACCCTAAGAACCGGGTCCCCAAGCACAAGGGGGCCCCGACACTAGAATCGTCCATTGTGCAGGCAACGATCCAAAATTAACGATGAAAATGGAGTGAGCGTGTCAGGTGTGTAACATAAGGTCCGAACGGATTTCGTCGGTACCATGAAGAGATAGCGAGACGCTGGAATGGCGTAGAGTTTCGGTGAGCGAACACCATGGCACGCGCTCGAAAGTCGACGCCGGAAAGGGAATCCTTGTGGATCCACGAGGGGCGGCCGCGCGATGACTATACCACGCAGTGAGACAAAGGAAGGCTAAAGTCCCTCAAAAGGTATAATTAAAGTAGCGCCATTCGTGCCAGTGTACAGAAACCTCCTTTTTCGTCTGCTTGGTGGACTGTAAATGCAGTTAGTTGAGATGGCTCTTGGCCGCCCTCTTGGGTTTGGCTGAAAGCAAGAGGGCGCTGCGGTTCTCAGCGATCCGGCGGGAGAGGTTTGAGAGCAAGAATTCAGCAAGTGCCGTTAGATATACGACAACAGAAGGTATTTAGAAGCAAGTGGCGTGTTTTAGGGGCGAAGCTCCTCTTGCTCGAGGCCTGTCCCTTGTCCGGCGTGTACGCCAGCACAGTTATGGTTCCGACAGGGGGCATAGCGTGGAAACCGCTTCAGAGCTGTATAGCCGCGGGAAGCGGCGAAAAGCGCTCACAGCAGCTGGTGTGGTGTCGGCTTGCGAGGAACGCGGCATAAAGCGCCGTAGTCGAAGGATCGGAGCTCTGAAACCTCGCGTCCGCACATCGCGATTGCCTGCGAGAAACTCTCCTTTGCTAGCGAGTTTCTTGATTTAAAAAACCGACTGCTCGCGCTGCACAACCGTTCACCGGTCACCCCGTATATATAGGCACTGGATCTTGACAGTGCCGGGGGACACTGAAGGTGGCCAGAAACTCTTCCAAGGATTCCAAGGGCCTGTCCCTTGTTGTCCGGCGTGTACTCTAGTTCTCGAGGCGGTCGATAGAGGCGCATCCGTGACAACACGGGCACAATCCTTGGAATCCTTGGAAGAGTTTCTGGCCACCTTCAATGTCCGCTCCGACAAGGAATACTTCGACGTTCTGAAGGCGTTAGTGGGCATTTACGGAGGACTCACGGTTTACCAAATTACCTCTGGAGCTTCGCCCACTCATCATCACTCACTTCGTGGATATGGCGGGATTTTTTGTTTTGTTTTTCTTGTCTGAAAGTGTAAATACATGCAGTGGCACACGCGTCATGTCAGCATGCATGTCAGCAACACGGCATGGAAAAGATTCACGGCTATTGCGCCGTTCCGAGTTTTTGTTCAAATATGTTAGGGATATACCGTGTCATAAAAGTGGTCTGTAGAACAGTGAAGTAGGCAGAGCGCTTGTACTGACAAAAAAAAAAAAAAATGAAACTCCACGCATCTCCACGAAGTGAACCATGACGAGTGGGCGAAGCACTGGGGATCGTTCTGTGTTACCGTAAATCGCCCGTGATATTGCCCACTCATGTATGTACATGAGTGAAAACGCGTGTGTATATTTACACACGCGTTCTCATTTGTGTTCCTGGTCTTTGTGAGATTCCTACGCTCCCACGTCGTAGATCGTGCCGAGTTCCGGATTAATTTAGTTAACGCGCAGGCTGCGAATCCTTATGGTTCAACTACCCACAAGAGAAATCTCCCATCGGCACTGCATTGCAGGTCAAGATCAGAACGGTTGTGCAGCGCGAGCAGTCGGTTTTTTTCAATCAAGAAACTCGCTAGCAGACGCTGCCTGCGTCAGCCTTGTCTCTCGCAGGCGAGGGCGCGTTCTCGTTCCTTGCGAGCTGGTAAAGCGTTCATCGAATAAAGAGCGTTTCCATAATCAACACGCGCCGTTCGCTCTCTGTCACGACAGCAGACGACACTGTCTTGGTGCACTGCTTCCGGGATTGGCCCACACATGCACACACACACACTGTCTGACTGCACTCATGACTGCCGCTGTCGAAGAAGAGAGAGATCGCACGCCGGGAGGAGAGCGAGCGCGAGCGTGGCTACGACACACAACGGCCTCTACCCTACAAGGAGCTTCGCCCCTAAAAGCATCCCCTCAAGTGAGTAGAACACGACGCGAGAGCCCAGCGTTCGCTTGCCGATGGGTTTGGGCAGTCATGGGCACGTTACCAGTAAAAAGTAACAGTGTTACAGTTACAGTTACCTAAGCCAGAAAAGTAACTATGTTACAGTTACAGTTACTCAGCTTGCAAAAGTAACTTGTTACAGTTACAGTTACTGCTAAAAAGTAACGTCGTTACTTTTCCGTTACTGTACAACATTCATACACCGCAAACGAAATTATGTAGTTCTTCCAGCGGAAACGTATCAATGCGTGCGGTTAGTTGAAGTTGCTCGTAGCAAAGCGCCAGATAAAAGGAATGGAATGGGGCTCACTCAAAAGCCCGACACCAGCAATCGTTGCGTACGCCTCATTTTCTGCAACAACTTTTTTCTTGATTGTCGGGAATTTATTTCCAAAAAAATGGCACATCCCACGTGCTGTGGGAATGGAGGAAATGCAAAGCATGCATCAGAAACGTAAGATGGAACTGCATTGTTGTCTCGCTATACCGATTTTGGTACGTATGAAGTTAACGAAACGGCCTCAAGAGCACCAAGACTGTGGCATGTAAACCATGCGACTCATGACACGCATGTCACGATTCTAATGTTATGACCTGTCATTTACGTTCGTCATGTAGTCGTGCACGTGCCATAACAATTTTGATGTACATCCCATCAACGAAACGCGTGGCATGTAAATCTTGCCGCTCATAACATGCATGTCATTATTTTCATGTTCTTAGAACGTGTCACGCACGGTCGTCATACATTGTTGTCTCGCCATACCAATTTTAGCATATATCAAGTTAATGAAACGGCCGCATGAGCACCAAGACCGTGTCATGTAAATCATGTCGTTCGTGACATGAATCATGAATTTCATGTTATGGCATGTCATTTATGTTCGTCACGCAGTCATATTGTGGGGTACCAATTTTTTTATACATCCCATATTAACGAAACGGCCAGGAGACACCAAGACCGTGGCATCAAATCGTGTCGCTCATGACATGAATGTCATGATTTTCATGTTATGACGTCATTTATGCTGGTCATGCAGTCATATTGTGGCATACCAATTTTTGTATACGTCCCGTTAACGAAACGGCCAGGAGAGCACGAAGACAGTGTCATGTAAATCATGCCGCTCATGACATGCATATCATGATTCATGTTATCACCTGTCATTTATGTTCGTAATGCCGTCATGTTGTGGCATACCAGTTTTCGTATACACCCCATTAACGAAACGCGAAACGGCCAGGAGAGCGCAAAGTCGTAGGCGGATAGATAGATAGATAGATAGATAGATAGATAGATAGATAGATAGATAGATAGATAGATAGATAGATAGATAGATAGATAGATAGATAGATAGATAGATAGATAGATAGATAGATAGATACGCTCAAAGTCGACGAAGTTCGCTAAGAAATGCCTCGCATTAAAAAAACGAAAAGAGAAAAGGAAAGAGAAAGAAAAAAATAAAGAAGCCCAGAGATGTCCGTGTCCTGCACAGCATCACGATACAAACGATATATCGTAAAAGCATTCCACTAGTAAGATACAAATACATTTTGCAAATTTATCTAGATACAGAGGTACGCATAGTCATAAACATTTAAGAGAAACATCGCGATAGTCTTGTATCGCAAAACTGCCGAGGCCTGCTTATAAGAAGTGTTGCTGCTGGATATTTGTTAAAAGGGAGTAACTGTAACGGTATTTACAGTTACAGTTACCGTGTAAAAAGTAACAGTGTTACAGTTACAAGTTCCTCTAAATTAAAAGTAACTAGTTACAGTTATAAGTTACTGAAAAAAGTAACTAGTTACCGGTAACGCGTTACTAGTAACTAGTTACTGCCCAAGACTGGGTTTGGGGTTCACGCTTTCGATGGCAGCGGCGTCGCGTGCCGTCCCAAATTCGGCCTAGGCTGCGCAAAACACGATGAACCACCAGCTTTTTGAAGGTCGTGCGAACGCCATCTTGTTTGACCACTCCGCTATGGTCCCTAGATAACATCGCGTGGTCGACCCCTAGAATCATCGCGTGGTCGCACTCACGCCGAGGCAACGGCGGGGGACCCGATGGCGGACGAAGACTGTTCCAGCGACCACGAGCGCGTGCTCTCCAGGCGAAGCTGGCCCTAGCGGCCGCCACACACGCGGATGCTGACGAAACCACGCACTTGACGCCGCGTGGTTTCGCAAGGGGCTTTAGTTTCGCGTACGAAGTTTCTCGGTGGACACACTAGAGGCGCTGCTGCGGTGGCTAGGAGTGCAGGCAGAGGCGAAGGGGAGCTGTCGGCGCTACTTTAGTTCTTTTTCTTTTCTTTCATTTCAGGGACTTTAGAGAAATACCATAGTCGGATACAACTCAAGTCTGCAGTTAAGCCCCTCCCACGCCCTTACAACCGCCAGCCACTGCACCTCCGCGAAGCCTCAAATAGTTCCTTCTTTGAACTTTCCATGTCATCAAAATAAAGTGAAGGTGGCAACAATAATGGATAGGTGCATAATTCTTTTTTTTACTTTTCGTTCGTTTATTAAAGTGGAACATACAAAGGATAATTCTTTATTGAGCTCAAATCAAGGGCCTGCAATGCGAAAACCCGCGCCACAAGAGTCGTCACCCGAGTTTTCCAGCACAGTTCAGTGAAATTTCAAGCGTAAAGTGGGCCCGCAAGCGAAATGAACTGTACCGCGGCCTTTTGCGGATGGAAACGCCCATACCTGACGCATTTTTGTCCATGCTTCTCGAGCACCTCATGGCTCGTACCTATGGAAGTACTCAAGAACAGCAGACGCTCCGCATTTACCGAAGGCATAAACACGGCACCATTTTGAAAAGGTCGCATGAGGACGATTTTGTTTGCTTCTGTGATTGGCTGGCGGAGTAACACCGACGCGCGCGGTCCGTCGGCCCATGTTGCCAACTGCTGTTAGTTTAAGTTGTATCCTACAATAAAGAGCAACACGATTTTTCTCGTATCAGTAAATCACTCTTTTACAATAACAAAAGCACCACCCGTGCCTCGAGGACATGCTAGATAAGCGAGAAAAACGCCAGGTGGCGACGCTGCCTTGAAATTCCCGCACCAAATCGCTGTGACGTCATAGATTTTGAAGGATCATGCTTGGGGCCCGCATCATTATTCACCAGTAACGAATAATTCCATTATGTTTTTGGGCGGCCAGGGACTTAACGTGGCGAATTTCATGAAATTCCATAGGGTCAATGCGGCTAAAATACGGAAATGTAGTTTGTAATCCGTGACGTCGTGCTTGCCTTGAGGTGCAGAGGTATCGGCGCGAAATTAAAAAAGAAATGAAACTTCTATCTTCATTTCCTCTACTAATATGAACACGTGATGGCGAAATAAATTCTTAGGGAACGATTTTTCAGTGTGAACTAATTTACTTCGCGGGGCGTTCCCCACAGACAGGAGAGGCGCGCTACACGGGAGGGGGCCACAGCACTTGACGCCGTGCTAAGGCTGAGCCGGCGGCAAGCAATCTGCAGTTGGTGGCCTGTAAACAAGCAACCGTTTCAACAAACACGTGCGCCCCAAGCATCTTTACGGAGGCCACTTGTCACCTAGTGGGTCGTCTGAGGAGGCGAACTATAAAATAATACGTGTGTACGCACAACAAGGTGGCTTCCAAATGGCAATTGTTCTCTCGGATAAACGATATTTAATCGTCTCGAAAAAGAACGAATTCTCACGTTAAAAAAACAAAAAGAAATAAGCGGTTTCTCAGGCAAAAAAAAAAAAAGAAAAAGAAAGATCTGGGGCATTATGCACCAAAACCACAGTGTGAATATAATGTACAACGTAGCGTAGGTGATTCCAGGTGCATTTCGACTTAAAGCGCTCTTAAATCTAAGTACACCAATGTTCTTGCATTTGGACCATCGTTATGCGGTGCGTTGGGTTACAGCAGCGCAGTGCGTCGAAAAGCGTGACAATCAGTATCTAATGCACTACCGTCGTATTCCTTAAAAAAAAAAAAAGAAACAAAACTGTGAGCCGTTTTGCTCTGTGGATGTTGGCGACCAGCGAAGCTGTAAGCACACGACACAGATGTGACATAGAGGCGGCCAGTTTGATATCAAAGGCCAGGTTGTGAACTTGCCGGCAATGTCCAAATTATACTGTGCTTAGTCTCCTGCGACACATCGATGACGATACCGCCATAGAGGCGCACATTGACGTATACGTTTGTTCGCTAAGCGCACCGACAAGAAGGCGTTAGCTGCTTCGCGACACGCGTAGACTACTTTTCTCTTTATGAGCACGCTTCACTGCAGTATGGAATGTGCCAAATCCAGAGCACAGCAATCTTCGTGAAGTTGGCTTCACTTCTAAACATGAATGCATTGCTGCAAAGACACTTTTCAAAGGCAATATAAGCCGTTTGTACAAAAATATGACGGCCCTGGAACCTTATTATTTTATCGTTTGTATGCCGTTTCCACGATTGGGAAAACCAGCTTACAAAGACTAAGCTAATACAGCGGGTCATGTGACGAGCAATGACGTCACAACGTAACGTTATACGATAGCGTCATCGGCTACGTCACTTATTATTATTATTATTATTATTATTATTATTATTATTATTATTATTATTATTATTAACAGCAACATTCCTGATAGAGTGTACTATGTAGACATAAATGGACAAACGTAGTTTGCGTACAAGGTAACCAAGGGTGTCCCTCAAGGGTCAGTACATTTCTTGGTGGTCAAGAATTTCCCGAGCCCTCCACTACGGCGTCTCTCATAATCACAGCGTGTTTTAGGACGTAAAACCCCACAAATCAATCAGTCAGACCGGTTAATGATCGTTCTTGCAACATACAACGTCGCTGTAAAAAAAAGCAACCCACAAGTTCGTGCCAAACAGCTTCGTCATCCACGCACGCACCTCGAAGAAATGACGGAGTAAGCGCGAATGTAGGAGAGCATGCAGCTGTTCCTCGTGTTGCCTGCACTGCCCATTTTTGCGCGTTTTCCAGGTTCACACTACATGCGAGTGGAGAGGATCGGATTGCCATATCAATGTGCTACTTGTCACGCTGAATTTTTTTATTGAAAAGTTCATAAGACATGCTTCCTTCAGTTCCGGCTGTTGTATGACAAAATGACTAATAGACCAATAGTGATTCGCAAGCACATGACACAGATTTCACAAACATTTCTTCAGACTCGCACGCGACTCCGACTGCTATACGACGGTGCGAGTGTTCACTTCAAACTGAACTGAGATAGTTCTTGTTCCTGTCATACGAATCACGAATTTGAAAGATGCGTTCGATACGAATGCACACAAACAGAATGCGGGGCGGTGTCTGTCCTCGCATTAAATTTTCGCACAGCATAGACGGAATTCAGGCGCCTCGCCGCTGCAAGCGTTACAATTTTTTTTTTTTTTTCAGAGGTGAAGGAGTATTTCGTGACATAGTCCAAACCTCCGGCTTCACTCATTCTTCCGGCTTCAGTTTTATGGTGTATATAAGCAGAGTCTTTTGCATACATCAAAGGTTTCACGGTATTATAACCTGCCCTGAACTGCTCCAGTGTACTGATTTTCGAATTCCTTTCGAGATAACTAGATAGCATAGACATTTTCATGTACCGGCCTGGATATGCCAACACTAAACAATCCACAAAATACAGAATCATTATAATGCTTATTTTATGGATCTATATTTATCACTGCCCATCTATATTTCTCACATTGTACTTTGCCCTGTCGTCCTGACCATTTTTTTTTATTTCTCCGTAGTTCTGCTGTCTATTGCCTTGATTTTGCTGTTTATTGTGCGTCTATATTTCTTATGTTATAGTTTGCACTGTCGTCCAGCTTTTCCTTTGCTTTTTACACATCTCTGCCTGTATTTTTCTTGTACATGGTCTTAATTTTATTGTTTATTATTAGAATACCTTTGTGCGCGCCAGTACCAAGGCCCTTCGGTTGTTCCTGGGCACGTTAACTAGACTTATTATTATTATTATTTCAGCGGGGCCGCTCGCGCTTTCTCTCTCTCTCTCTTTCTTTTCGAGCTTCATTACCAAGAGCAGCATCATCCACATATACACCTGTACTGTCGCCGCGCAGTGTGGAAGCGATGACTCAAGCCGCTTCAGCTGCGCAACCGCGATATGCATTCCAAATTAATTTACAGCAAAGTATTACCGTACTTACTCGTGCAAGGCCCAACCCCGTGTCCCGTAATCATGAGTGCAGTATGACATAATAGGCCTGCCTCGCCTAAGGCATCCACTAGGCAATAAAGAACACTTCGCGACGGCGACAGGCAAAAGCGACTGACCGAGGATGCTGAACCATGCAACCGCTAGATGCCAAAGAGATGTACGGTTATAAAAAATATGCCACGTAGCGCATTTCTCCGCGCAAAATGGCGCGTGGTTATATAACATATTAACATGCAAGGTCTCTCACTGAAGCTCTTAAATGCGAAACAGCTTCCACGGTTATCACTGCCCGTCTGGATGTGTTATGTTTCGGACACGTGACGAGACGCTCTTGAGGTATATACGCGCAGAACGCCGATATGTCGGTGACAGCTTGAATGGTGACGGCACGCCCAGTTCACGGGCAAGCTCATTTCCTGAAGAGAAGCAGCTGTGCATTAGCTGACATTTGGGGTAAGCTCTTTGTTTTAGTAAGTGGCATACGTTGCACTGAGCGTCTCTCGTTCTTCTGACGAGCATGGCAACCAGCAGTCTTTTCACAGACCTAAGATTCGTGTATGGTCGCACTGCATGCCAAGATCATTCCGCTCAATTGTAAAGTGAGAACAGGCCTGCATTTTTTGCTGTGCGTCTTTCCCTATATATCCCCGCACTGGATCACTCCCTGCAGAGCAGCCTCTGGTTTACCTCCCTGCCTTTATATTCCTTAGTACGAGAGTTCAACACTGACCAGGTCTAACCAGCCCCCCTCTTACCTGCCTGAAAGAATGATGGTGAGAACACTTGCACATATAGCCACGAGTTCCGCCACGTATATATACAAGATGTTTGTTTTGCTGAAGAATTGCGCAAGTGGAAACTGCATCTGTATAAAATATCGGAGCCCAACAATTGGTAGAATTTAAAGGTATGCACTTTCCGTGGAATAAGAAACCTGTTTTGATGAGTTTATGCGCAACACATAAATGAGGATACAGTAGGCGGAGCACAATTAGTGCAAAGAAATAACCTCATCAGACCGTCACGGGACAAAAGCGCTCTTTTCGATTACAAAATGGGACGTGGTATAGAAGATAATGCGGTAGGAAGGATTGATTGATTGATTTGTGGGGTTTAACGTCCCAAAACCAGTTGGCTTGTTAAAGTTACATCCTACTATTTTCGTTAAGCCGTAGATTCGCAATCCACTCTAAGGGTCATCGACTGTAGTCTCACGGTCGTTCAAGCTGACGTGACAAGAACTTGCGGCAACTGTGCTCTCAAACCACTTCCATTTAGCTCCTCGCGCATTGGGCTAAGAACGATTATTCTGTTTGAACCCTTCCGAGTTGACAGAGAAAAAGACAGGGCAGAAATGCGGTTACCGTGGCAGTGAAGAGAAAAGCAGAACAAACAAAAGCAGAGCACCTCTTCGCTTTGCAGAATTTTTTTTTTTTGTTGTTGTTGTTGATCTTTACCTCGCGGGACACGAAAGCGCACGCTCCTTAAAAGGTTACTAAATACCAAACGGCGACAGCAGTCAAAACGCAAGCGAACAGATGAAAGACGGAAGCAATAGCCAAGATAAAAGCCGCGGTCGATAAAGCGCACAGCACGGTCGCTGTTCAAGGCAACGCGCTCTTCTGAGAGCACAGGTAAGCGAATGAACATACTTCAGAGAGCGCGACTCGGAATAGAGTATGGGTTCATGCGCATTCCGTTGCCAACCGCGGCAGCACCGTGTCCCATCCGCTTCTGTAAGTACAGTACCGCCGCAGTGCCTTCGCCAGTGACTTAGCGCCGTAGTAACGGCGTTTTGTTTGTATCGCAGTATTAGCTGTAATCCGCAGCTTTGCAAATGCCTGTGACAATAAATGTTTCACCGAGTCTATGCATGTAAGCGTTCGACAATACTTGTACCTTGACAACTCAGAAACAGTGCTGTCGCTTTTCTATTCGCTTCCGATTACCGGCTCGTGGTTTAAAGAAAGAAAAAAAAAAGGAAGAAGAAGAGATAGAGACAAAGAAAGACTGTCTAAGGCCACTACTAACATAAGCAGAAGTGCATAAAATCTCCATTTAAAATCATCATTCAGTAAAACCTAGACTGCGTAGTTAATATTACGAATAAAGAACTTACCTGCTGACTGCATAGCCTGCACGTGTCAGCCAGTACTACGATAGATTACGATAAGCGGCAGGGGAATAATGACACGTTAGCGCGAGGGCGCCTGGAGGCTTTTAACATTCGGAAAATAGGCGCCACTTGCATTAGATAAAGTTCTGTTTATCGCATTTAAAACGAGATCCAGCTGTTCAATACGTTGCTGTGATATTTCTGACGATACTGCTGCACGCATGCGGCTGTGTTCTGCAGTTGGTTCTGCAGTTGAAAAGCAGTTGAAGTTTATAGAGAACAACCTTTCGGACCGTCTCTGTTTGCCGTACAAAGCGTCTTTCTCCTCGTGTCTCGATGGCTTTCTTTGTGCGCGAACGGCGTTCACGCTCGTCGGAGCACGCTGATGAACAAACCGTTAAGAGTTCTGCTGCAACAAGAATACTGTCGTGTTGCTGATGGCACACGATATACGTGCACCTATACGGTCAGAGAACAAACGGAGGTCGCCGACATAATGAACGATATTAGGAAGAAAAAATGGGCATGGGCAGGCCACGTGATGAGAAGGCTAGACAACCGATGGACAGTTAGAACGACGGAATGGATACCAAGAGAGGGTAAGCGTAGCCGAGGACGACACATAGTAAGATGGGGGGACGAAATCAAGAAATTCCCAGGCGTCAAATGGAATCAACTCGCGAAAGGATGGCAAAGGTCGGGAGAGGCCTTCGTCCTGCAGTGGACGTAAGATGGGATGATGATGATGATGATGATGATGATGATGATGATACACCTAGCGCCATATGCGCTTCCAACGGAAACACCGTTGGTTACGTTGCTTCGCACCGCATACGTGTTTTGTTCCCTTCGACGTTGTTTTGGCCTCAACATTTATTCAGACACGTGTCGCAGAAGCATCTCGTTGTAATCACGTCGCTATAAGTAAGCCGAGCCCATAATAGGCGCGTGTGGTGAGGTGGCGTACAATCTGCCAAGAAACGCGCAGAAAAAGCAACATCAGCTACGCTGAAGGCGCGGCCATTATTGGAATCATGAAGTACAGATATGAAGAAAATGTTAGAAAAAAAAAATCACTGCCGGTAATTCTCCAACTCTACGATAACCTAGTAAAATTCGGCCCCATCATCAATTACACGAATCAAAACAAGTGCCATGGTAAAGCAGCGGTATTTCAGAAAGCTATCGCTTACATCGGCAGCAATTTCCATAGAATATTTTCCACTTGAAGCAAGCTTAATGCATAACTAAGGGCAGCAGTTACGGCACTTCCTAGCAGGCCTTGAAGATTTGATGGTCAAAGTTTCCGGCCACAGCAGATGACGCAACTATGGTCGCCCGTCGGTCATTGACACACGCCACTCTCGTTTTCATCGACCACCTGAATTTAATCGCTCTTAATATCACACAGAAATCAAATATTTACTTTTTGAGACGCAATAGTTGAATCTAAAAGGCTAATACATAGCACCTTAACTATACAAAGGCGCCCGTTTTTGCACGAAAATTTCACTACTTTTATAAAGTTCTCTGCGATTCCAGCATTGTAGTGTAAATTTTCCGTACCTCGACTAATCGCCTATTCATAACGTTTATGCCTCGGCACAATCTGTGAACAGCTTCTTCGTCTCAACTCAACTTGTCTCTTTGAGACTTCCATCAATTCGGTACATCCCCACGATATCTGCCGGCTGCTCCTACCAGTACGCACAGGAGTACAATAATTTTTTTTCCTTTTGTGTTTGTAAAGTTGACACACACACACACACACACACACACACACACACACACACACACACACACACACACACACACACACACACACACACACACACACACACACACACACACACACACACACACGTATATGGTGGTCAAGAGGCCAAAGGCGTGAAGACAGACGAGCAGTAGACCCTCGGTAATGGCAACAAAATGTGGTGTGTGTGTGTGTGTGTGTGTGTGTGTGTGTGTGTGTGTGTGTGTGTGTGTGTGTGTGTGTGTGTGTGTGTGTGTGTGTGAATTGACGGACGAACGTGCGAAATGTTTGTTTATTGTTCCATTGTTCCAGGGTTTCGGCAGACGGCCTGCCTTAGTCAGGGAATAATAGTTCACACTCGTTCCTCGGGAACACTTCTCGATATCTATAGTGTGAACAAAATATTCACCATTCGTCATCTTCACCTGTATATAATCATCATCACTGCTAGCGCCATCTTCGTTCAGCGCGTGGCTCGGCCGCATAAAGGCTTCGTGACAACAGCTGTGTTCCTGCCTTACAGTAATATATATATATAATTCGGGGAAGAAGTTCTGTGGGTCCGGTTCAAAAGTAGTTTAAAAACAAATTGCGCACTTGCGAAAATCGCACGTTTATTATTCAACGTTTCGGCCGTGGCACGGCCTTCGTCAGATCTGACGTTTCTGACGAAGGCCGCCGAAACGTTGAATAATAAACGTGCGATTTTCGCAAGTGCGCAATTTGTTTCTAAACTATATATATATATATATATATATATATATATATATATATATATATATATATATATATATATATATATATGAGAGAGAGAGAGGGTACGCTTAGTGGCAATGTTGGTGGCAATGCATGGCCAGCAACAACACTCTTTTGCGACAAGTAAGCTCGCTACAATTTCGAAACTGTAACGCGAACCTATTTATGCTAACTTCTTCGACAACATGACTTCACGTTACTAGCTGGTTTTATTCCGAATGCTCCCGCCTTCTCCAACTTCTTCAAAGAAATAAACAATACAAGAATACACGACAAGCACAGAGCCAATACTGACGTGGCACTAAGTTAACAGGTCAAAATGAAAACTTACGACGCGTTTACCAGTTCTTCCTAAGGACTGCTTCTTTCCACCTGTAGCAGTGGATGCGCTTACGGTACTGCGTAGCTGAGTAAACGAGGCTGACTGCGAACACCTTTACATAAACCCTAGCAATTGTATTTGCGGAAAATATGCAAGTACGAATAAACAATACAAATTGTCTGCAAGCACAGTTTTATCTATTTTTTTTTCGCTACAATGTTATTTAAGCGTTTCTTTACTGGCGTACATCATTTGCCATTTCGTTTTGTTACTAAGAGCACGGCCAGTAGTCTACAACGTCACAGTTATTTCTTTTTTACAAGAATTACTGCAAGTTTGTTGAGAGTTAATTAGGCAAACTTCTCGTTGCAAAGTTATAGCGCTAACCGCGAGCTCTTGTCTCAATTTCGCGTTGATAAGATGGCTACACTGCGTACTGCCCAACACTGAAATTTGACGGGTGTAACTCTACAGGCAAGAAGTTTAGGCCGGCCCGCCACAGCGTTAGAAAACCCCACGCGGTCGAAATTTCCAGAGCTCTCTCTCCACTACGGCGTGTCTTCCATATTCATCTCATGGTTTTGGGACGTAAAACCCCAGAAACTACAAGGCATCCACCCCCCCCCCCCTTTTTTTTTTCCCCCTTTTTTTTCTTATCATCGCGAATGGTGTACCTGGCTAGTTCATTTTCTCTTTCATCTCTCTCGAGCAAGCTGCGCACATGCGCGGTATAAGAAGACAACTGCAGCTAGAAATGCCCCCGCTTCTATATAGGAGAAACGCGGCACCATGCTTCCAAAACGGGACGCGGTGGGATGGCGAGCAAAAAAAGCGGTGAAGGCAGCTCGACGGCGATAGTGATCGATTGGAGCCGTCAGACGGTCGATGCAGCTACGGATGGCGCACGACGACTCGGGAATGGTTCCGGTCAATCGCGACTCATCGGTGCCGGCACTCTTTTAGCCGCTAGTGACGCCGGAGTAGAGGTGTTTAGATTACGTCCCGAGTTGGAAATCTGGTTCAACGTTTCTTTATTAAAGCCCACGGAATAATAATAATAATAATTTCGGGTGTTTTACGTCCCAGAACGATGATATGATTATGAAAGATGTCCCTGAAATATTGACCACCCGGGGTTCTTTAACGTGCACCGACAATGCACAGTACACACGGGCCTCGAGCACTTCGCCTGCATCGAAATGCAGCCTGCATTCGATTCCGCGACCTTCACATCAGCAGTCGAGTGCCATGGCCACCAGGAATCACCGTGGCAGGGCGTCAACGAGCGTTGGTTTTGGCGATTAAATACGTTACACGCCACCGTCATGTCATTTATATCAGATATAATGATTTATACTCCAGTTAAAGAAGTGACGGTAATGACATCTTGTCGTTTGTCGGTCATGTCATGACAGTCATGTCACGTCATGAATTACCGCATTTCTTTCAAGTATGCCCAATGTAGTATCTACAATGTTAATCAAACGACCACGACGGCTTCACGGCGTACACGTAGTGCAAATTTTACCACTCATATCAAGGTATATATATGACATGTACCTCAAGAATATTCACGTCGCGATCTGTCATTCATGACTGTCCCAAGCGCACGTAGTATGATGCACATTCTGGCATGCAGCAAGGTAATGAAATGACCACCGTGGCGTCACGATGACACCCGTCCATGCTTTTCGTGGCCTACATGACACGAACATCATGACATGGCCTATCATTCATGTCATTAGCTTACGCCATATCATGCCAACTTTACAGACAGACACAGACAGACACGGTCAAGGTGTATGTGGTTCGCCGAGAAACGCTCGGCATTTAAAACTGGCGAAGGTAGTTATGCAAATGAGCTGAAAGCATGCCCTCGTTACAGCGGTCCAGTATACACCAACGGGGCTGCGCCAAATACTCTCGCAGCACTCCGCTCAACCGGCTACCTTGATGACACTGAAACATGGCTGCGTTAGCCACGGTCGTTCCTAGGCAACGGAAAGCCGCTTCGCGTAACCGTCCCACGAGGTGTTCAACGGACCGCCGCTCGGCCTCCCTTGTTGCCCCGAGTGTCGCAGAAGAGTGGCGGTGTAAACAGAGGCATCGCGCGCCGCTGGCAGGCTGCCACTCCGGAAAAGAACGCGCGGAAACGCGAAAGCCAGCGGAGCCTCGCCGCGGCAAATTGGCGTATAAATAACCGGCTCGTCGAGAGAAACGCCGCGGCAAATGTGCGGGGACTGCCGTTTTTGCCTGCGGTCGCCGCTCGATGCGGCGACGCGCCAAAGGAGCTCCCTCGGCCGACACCTCCGGCGATGAGCGGACGCAATTTCGAGGACCGGCAAGCGTGACACGACGAGAAGTCGAGCACCAAGAAGACTCCGCAGCGAGCGAAAGAATGCGTTCATCAACGGGAACTCTATGCCATCTCAATCCTCGTAAGCAGGCTGCCTCATTGTGCTGACATTCACCTTCGGGAAATCTGTCCACGAGCTCATTAGAAAAAAAAAAAGTTGCTTTTCGCATTTTTCTCATTTCTTATTTCCGGGAAATAATGGACCAAACAAACACATATTAAACCGATAAGTAACGTGCGGAAAACAATATCCAAGTTGAACTGAAATATATTAACTGGGATTCGGATTTGACAGCCGGCTCATGCAGCCTATACCTTCCCGATCGTGCCAAACAACAACAACAACAACAACAACAACAACAACAACAACAAAGTACTTCGGGTCTAATCCGCATGCATTCAACATCACGAGACGAACTCCTCCTAAGTTGGGATAACCTGGAACAGAAAGAGAAGTCGACCATGCCCAAACAAAATCATTCATGACGTTTCGGCTTCCAGCAAGGAATCCTTGTTCACAGTGAAAACATCCCCAGAAGTGGCTCGCTTAAATAGACATGAGTAATCGCTGCAAAGAGCGTGCGTACATCGGGTCTAGATATATGTCGTTACGAACAACTGTGTTCCAAATGTAGCAGACATTACTGCGACGATTTTTGCGTTGTCCCAGTCAGTATTTCGGTCATTCATGACGGCATGTTCAGCTGAAGTCGTTGTTGTGGATGCTCATTATATAACGCCACTGTAAAGAAGAGAAAACAGCGCCGAATTTTAGACGACACACACAGAAGAACGGATGACGGGGCGCTGTAGTTTCCCGATTCTTCGATGTCAAAAACCACTGCAGTCCGCGAAAACGTAGTATTCTGGCCAACGTAATCCTGCTTGGCAACATCCAAGTCCGGTGCCCGTGGACAGTGCCATCACAGTCATGTATACGATAACAACACAGGTATACAAAACGCGAACCTCCCAATTCAAAGCCTGCTCCGAAGGTGTTGATATTGCAACCTTATTAGCAACCTCGATAACGCTCGCTGTGTAAAGATTAAGGGCGATGCCATACCGACGTATGTCTATGTCGCCCACATCCTGCCCGGAGTTTACCTGTTGATTCCGAAACATTAACTTTAGTGCTGGAAGAGCCTGACGTTCGGACACGGCAAAGTAGGCTACTTTTATTATTACGGAGATGACGTATGGAAGCGTTGGCGCACAAATAAGGCACCGACTACTCCTTGACTATCTGCGATAAAATTTAAGAGTATCAGTAAGAGGTTTGATTGATTGACTGATTGATTGATTTGTGGGGTTTTACGTCCGTTTTACACGGGCCTCAACATTTCGCCTCCATCGAAATGCAGTCGCCTCGGCCGCGATTCGATCCCGTGACCTTCGGATCAGCAGCCGAGTGCCATAGCCACTAGACCACGTCGGCGGGGCCAGTGAGAAGCTAGCAAAAGTGGGCGATTTTCAGCAATTCACAGGCAGCCATAACATCCCCTCCAGCACAATAGCAAGAACAGTGACAGTGGAATATGCGAGTCATTTAAGGAGCCCGTAATACCAAACCGAGCCATATGTAATATTCCAGTGGATACGAGGACACTAACATTCCAGGCACATCACAAACATGGCATGGTTTCCCTCCAAATGTAAAAAAAAAAAAGGATGAAGTGCGCTGCATTAAAAAGAAATCTTCCAAGATGTGCAGTAGCGTGGTTACCGAAATTATAAGATGTGCGCAGTGTGTGCCAAGAATGACGCAGGACACACCTCTCGTGCCTGAATTGACAAAGTTCGCGCACCGCCCCTTGCAAAGACGGTCCTCAAAATTAAACTGAGTCCGCTGTATCCCAGCAAAGAATCAAAGAAAATTCGACCCGCACCGATGAAGTCGTCATAACCGACTAAGGGCTGATATGAAGGAGACGTTTACATTTCCAGTATTTTCGGCCGTCCCGGCGCCGCAGACATGGCAAGTTGACGAGAGAAAAGCAGGCAAGAACAGTTGTTCAGGATATCCTCTCGTATCGTTGTGAACGGCTGTCAACGAGTCGCAGCCCTTATACATGCAGAGCATCTGCTGGCAATTGGCACCGGTTGCTGACCGATAGTCGAATCCGCACTGTTGCCATTAATTGACATTCTTCGTGTAACAATGGGCGCCCCACGTCTGCACAGAGTAGGATGTGTTGTGCACTGGGAAAACTTACCACAGTGCATGGCGCCTCTACAGGGCAGGAATGATCCACTATGAATTATTTCGTGGCCACATGTCCTAAGGTACATGACTCCACTTCGACTGGCATTACATACAACTAATTGCGTTCGAACACATACTGTGCATGTGGTTCCTGCAAGTGCTTACTACTTCGATTGCATTATCTTTCATCTTTCACTTTCTCCACCCTCTCAAGAAAAGTAGCGAACCGGATATTGCCGCTTCGCCACTATGAGAGAGAAGAAAAAAAATGAATAAATATCGACTTCTTTATTACAAAGCAAAATAGCGTTTACAGGTTTATGTACCTCGCAGAATTTTTATATTCAGCAGCAGGACGTTTTTTTTATCAGAATTTTAACCTAGCCAACTGGCAGTTGCAAAAATGGTACGTTGGGCACTATACAAGGTTAAAATTATGTTTACTATACGCGTATGCGAACGGAGCTCCAGCGTACACGTATGCACTCGGAGATGCCATTTCAGATGTTGCGCAAAACACGTCGGTCAACTACTCCTCAGAGGACCACCGTCGCTGCTGGTCTATTCCACAGAAACGCCGGTATAGCAGAGGAAACTGCCGCGCATTCCGCCAACACAAACAAAACGGTGCGTGCGTTGACTCGGAAATACGGACCCAATTACTCGCCTCGACAGAGCGCCAAGGCCACGGCCAGCCACGAGCTCATCATCATCGCCGAGGTGAGCGCCCGCTGCAGGGCCGAGCGACTTCTCGAGAAAGGAGCATGACTCGCGGGCAGCTGCTGCTGCGGTGGAAACACCCGTGGCTCACGACGGGCAGATGCGTATAGTATATACGTGGCGGCGCACTCCCCTTCCCCCACGTCGCTGCCATTGATTGTCCGGGGATAGTAGTCGCTGTCTCCCTCTCTTCCGGCCACATGACGGCGATCCAAGGCCACGGGTTCGGTCACCGCTATAGGTAGGCGCGGCATCTGGCCGCCACCGCCGCACCGAAGAAAGGTCGATCGCACTGGTGCGCGGAGGGGAGCGTAATCGAGTTAAAATTGCTTCTACGGAACGAGCGTCAACGGCGACGTAAACGCGCCCCTCGTCGAACGGGGGCGCCCGCCGCTTTCCGCTGAGATCGCGACCGGACGCGGCCCCTTCGGATACTGAATCGACTATGTGGTCGATACCTTACCGTCCATTTCCAGCTTGTTGGGTAATATTTCTTCGCCGTTAGACTTGAAAATATCCGCGAGTATTTACTTCTAAGGATTATAAGTCGAGTCAGAAAAGAAGAAGAACGAAAAATGCCACTACCACTGTCACAACAAAAAATAATTTATGCCTATCTCATTTACTAGTAGGAGCCATACTAATGGCAATGCTCGCATAGCTTATTAAACGTGTTCGCGAAAGAACACTTCATTGATGCAAGAAGCCTCACGAGAGCAGCGCTTGGCAGTTGCCAGATATGATTCACGGCCGACTACGCTTGGCGGTGGTGGTGCCCAACTACATTTCGAGCGTCCTCGAACGTTTACATTACAATTCAAGAACAGACACGTTCCCAAGACAACCCGAATGCATTGCGAAAAGCAAATGCGCATTTTCCCTCAATATTGCGGCACGTCATTAAAAAAAGAAAAAGGAAGAACGCAACTACTGTCTTCTTGGTGTAACTTCGTTCTATATATATATATACAGTAAATACACACACACGAAAACCGCAATAGTCATGGTGTTCCGAGACTGTTCCACACAGTTTTCAGTAGACTGGAGCGCTTGCACGTAGCGGTCAACTTCCGTGGAAGCCCCAAAACATCCCCAAGTAGCGCTCAATCGACTATAATTTCTTTCGTATTCACGGTATACATCCGTAGCATTAAACAACGTGAATGGCACACAAATAGTATACGCCCAAGTGGGCACAAAAAAAAATGAATCGTCGAAAACAAACTGGCGCGGTGTTGCGTGCCACCCATGCGAACCGTGCGCCGGAATCCGGGTCTCCTGAAATAGAGAGCGGGGTCTTCGATCCGGCCGCCGCCGCATGAATGGGAGCTGCACGCGAGGCGAATTACGGCGGCCATCACCATCATCATCATCACTCGCCGCCAGGTACATACGCGTTTCTCCGCGCCGTTCGATTGTCCAGCCGCGAAAGTGACCTTCACTCGCCGAGTCTGTCACGCGACGGGAAGCCACGCGGTCGCCAAATTATTCCGTCCATATTATCGATGTCGAGGGACATAGAAACAAAGAAATGTGCACGGAAATGATCCGCTGCGGAACAGTGAAATTGCACCGCACTACATAATTACGCTTCGGCCGAGACTTCGGAAACTTTCAAGCGCCGCATAGGCCTATATCATTCTTCCTATATGATGAAACGTCGATGGAGGACGAGTTTCACTTATTGGACCTGCAGCAGCTGCTTCGGATCCACACCCTCGTGAATCCGCGCGGGCTTCTAAAATGCTGCACAGCTGCTCGTCTCGTGCTGCAAGATGTTCATGACAGAATGGAACTATGCACATTAAAAAAATAGTCACAGTTTCGCCGCAAGGGCGAAGCAGTGAATGCGATAGCAACAAAGGGGACCGCAACGCGAAGAGCGTGGAGGCAGCTTGAAATTTCCAGCGCGTCCCTCGAGCTCAAAGGAGGCCGCTCAATGAACAAACAGAAGATGAGCGCGAACTATCAAGTGAAGCACGCACGAAACGAACGCACAGATATACGCCGAACGAGCGCGAATAAGCTGTCACAATGGATACTATCAGTTTGAACAGCGCTCCTGTTGCAAAGGCGGCCGAATCAGCGAAGTAAACTACAGCGTGCTTCAAGTGTCGAGCTGTGACACTTGATAGTTCGCGCTCATCTTCTGTTTGTTCGTTTAGCGGCGTCCCTTGAGCTCGAGTGACTTTCGTACGCTCCCGTAACATCAGCACGGACATCATGGTGAATGCTCGAAACATCCCTCTTCCTCTCACCACGAGACAACCGCACGAGCAGACAGCGGAAGGGCAAGGTTCTCCCTGCGCAAATATTAGAAGAAGCGAGCGAGCTGGCCGACAACTTTTAAATGCGCCCGTTGCGCTCCTTGCGCCATCTCACTGGTAATGAAGAAACGCTTATAAGCACCTGCCGTCTCTGAGTCCTGCCAGAGGTAAAGGGTGTGTATATAAGGCTCGCCGTTAGCTCCCTGAAGGATCTGCTTTTTGTGGCGTAGTGGTTAGCGCCACGCGCTGCGGAAGAATTTATCTGAATTATTTTTCTTTGGGACATTATATATATTATATACATACTTATACATATACGGTTCATGACGGCGGCGACGGGGACGGCAAAAACCAGCCGAGACTGTCCATATAATTGCTATCGCAATAAAACGGCGCAACTGCACAGGACGAAGGAAGACACACGGGACTTAATTGCTCCTTCGTCCTGCGTTGTTGGGCTGTTATTGGAATGAATACTAACAAACTTAACTCTATGTTCTTCTGAATGTCAATATAGTACCACCGTTTTCAATGCCACCCACCTCAGGTCGCCCTTCTTCAGTTACTGTGTGGTAAAAGCAGTGTTTTGCTTTCATACCTGTCCTATTACGACAGTCATCAAAGAGCGTCGTAAGCAATACCAATGCAAAGCGAAAATGACCTCGTGAAAGCTGCTGTTACGTAAGCGATAAAGCAGAGCGGCCTCTCGTAGGCGGAGTCAAGTTGGCATGCGAAGACGTATAGCACAGAGCTTCGGCGCGAGGAGACCCTACATACAAAACATCTTATACGACAGTCCTCGCCATAATATGCAGAGACGATGACTCGCAATCGCTTTAGCTCGCCTTGAAGGGGAACTCCGGCGGTTTTTTTCAGCATATTCTCATATCGTTGTTTTCCAATGGCACTGATATTCCTGCATGCAGCAGGCAGGGAGGTTCAGTTTGCGCATAAACTCACCAACAACTTCAAATAATCGAATGAACGATGTGTTCAAACCGAAACGTAAACGGGTAGGCACTTTGTGCAGTATGTGCGATAACGTCACAACCTGCCCGCCATCAGAAATATGGAGTGCCTGAAAAAATTACAGCATATCCACGGAGTGAATGATGATGAGTCGGCGAAGCTCGGGAGCTTCGTCGTAGGTCGTGCCGAGTTCCGGATTAATTTAGTTAACGCGCACGCTACGAATCCTTATGGTTCAACTATGCACAAGTGAAATCTCCCACCGGCACTTCATTGCAAGTCAAGATCCAGTGCCTATATATATGTATGGGTGGCCGGTGAACGGTTCTCCAACACGAGCAGTCGGTATTTCTCAATCAAGAAACTCGCTAGGAGGCGCTGCCTGCGCCAACGATGTCTCTCGCGGGTGAGGGCGCGTTCTCCTTCTTTGCGAGCTGATAGAGCGTTCATCTAAGGAAGAGCGTTTCCATAGTCAACGCGCGCCTTTCGCTCCCTCTCTCTCTCTCTCTCTGTCTCTCTCTCTCTCACAAGACAGCAGATGGAAGAGTGAGAGAGAGAGAGGCACGCGCCGGGAGGCACGCGCCGAGGGCGAGCGCGTGCCTCCCGTCACGCCGGTTACGCCTGACGCAGGACAAGGTTAGACTATGAGGAGCTTCGCCCCTAAAATAAAAGTGGCGATGTCATCCGACGATGTATCGAGTTATGCCAGCGTTTCCGAACTTGAGAGCGAGGATTTTTGCGCTGAAGCATCATTGTTTTACTCTGGGCCGCCCGCCTGCTCGGGTAGGCAGCGCTGAAAGGTAATGACGTCAAAAACACAGGGTGGCCCGTGTGGGAATCCGCTAAGAATTTTCAAAATTCATTTTCAGGAAAACTAAATGACTGCAACTGCCTGGCTTGGCATATATTATTACAGTACCTATGAAAAAATATATATCAGAAATGTCATTAAGATCCGTGGACACTGAGAAATCGCCGAAGTTGCCCTTTAAGGGCCCCTCGCTGGGTCTGACCATCTTGAGCTGACAAGCGCAGAGCACACACTGCGCGCTCACAGTCATGTCTGCCAAGAACCGCATCGCTACGCGCCGCGAAAGGCGCTCAAACTGAACGTCATTTACCGAGTCCTCACAACCGCCAAGCTCGAAGACACGGAGGACGACGCTATATGCACCATGCGGTTCGTAGAGACGAGAGCGCGCGGCGACACTGCCCGAACCAGTCCGTTGTCTCCTACGAGGGGACGATGAGCCGCGAGCATAACAGCGCGCTTTTCGCTCCACAGCATCGGCAAATGGCGAGGTTGTCATACTGCAGCAGTGGCTCTCGCCTCCCGAGATCCTGGTTTTTGAGCCGCTTCAAACATTGTTAGCTCTGCTAACAGACCACCGTGTAAAATTCTTGCAGTAGAACGCTTCCTACTAGGAAATTAAGAAACTCCAGTGCATAACGGGAATTTTCGCTGTGGCCTTGTGAAGGGCCCTTTAACCATTCGGGACTGATGCCGTCCTCATGGCAGCTGAGGGCGACAAAGGCGTTGTTGAAATTTTTGAAGGTAACAAGACCTGCACAAGCAACTCTAGACTAACAGTGATGTCGTATACCGTACAAGAGTGAATGACTGCAACGTTACACGCGCAGTATGTCCCTGTCATTCTCTGTCTCTTTACTCCTTAATATTCGACCTCCCTCATCCCTCCCACCAGGGTAGGGTAGCATACCGGTTATCCAGAACTGGAAAACCTACCTGCCTTCCCTTCTTCTTGCTTCATTCTCTATAATAATAATAATAATAATAATAATAATAATAATAATAATAATAATAATAATAATAATAATAATGTAAAGAGGCTTATTGGACGAGTTGGACAAGCAGGCGGTAGCTCGAAAAGCACCCAGGGAGATCAAGATGGTCAGCTCGAAGTCTCGTGCTTTCTACTCGTGATGATGATAGCGGTACTCGGAATGTCGGTGTTCTCTTTCCTTCATTACAACAACAACAACAACAACAACAACAATAATAATAATAAAGAAACCGAAGGTAAGCTGCATGCACATCTTCGCGCACGCAGTGCGACATGTGCGCCACTGAGGCCAAAATCTGATCCTAGAAGACTTGCAGTTATTATAATTAACGAATGATATGGAATGTAAGCTCTGCCAACTCCCCCCCCTCACTGCCGTCTTTGTGTTTGTTTAACGTGCATTCGAACAAAACGCACTACATGCAGCGTAAGTTTACATTTAAGTGGTAAAAAAAAAAAGTAAGAACTTTTCGTGAAAGGCGAATCACTAGCGCAATAAAAGTATTCGATAAGTACATGAAAATTCGCAGCCTTTTCGGCCGTATGCGTGCAGTGTATAATATTCGCTTACTAATTAAATTAGCAGCAACACCTCACTGCTTTGACGCGCCGCAGTTGTTATATTGCTGCAATCTGGTGGCAAAGCGCTCTGCGTTGAGTGCATATATATATATATATATATATATATATATATATATATATATATATATATAGAGAGAGAGAGAGAGAGAGAGTTTGGGGACCAGATAGGGCCCCAAGTATAGTACACCTTTCATGTGTAGATAAAAGCAATTAAAAGGAAGATACCGGTTGGCCTTAAGAGTTCGTCCACCATTCACAACTGTCCCACATGGTTGTACACGGCGGATCCACCAGTCCAGTGATTTATCGCTTTATGGCGGATCTTCAACGGTGTGATGCGATTGAACATGGAATACGGGGGCTCGATTCCCTGTTGCGACAACAGCTTCCGACGGGTGTGGAATGCAAAAAAAAAATTTAAACGAAAATAAGAAATAAACGTCCTAGCACTCAGCGATTTATACACCACCTCCCCCAAGAGTTTTCCAGCTAGACGATAACTCCGCATACCACAACCACCCGCGTTCTCGCAACACCATGGGTAACACCCCCTAAGATCGAAATTCTCGATAAACCCCTGCTATATATAGCACCCTATATACGCTGGGGTATATAGTAACGAACGAAAATGAATGCGGAGCTCACCTATTGGGCGTCCCTAGCGTAGACGCTCCCGCATTGCTTCGAGACGTCAAACCCCATCATTCAGTCAGTGTGCAGGGTCGCACTTAACGATTCCTCGCATCCGCCGCGAGCCAAACGACCCGCTACAAGTAATGAATACGCCGCGGAACGGGCGCGATCGACGAAAGCGACAGCCGAGAATAGACGGGGCGGTTACGCAAACGCCCTTTCCGCGTTCGACAAGCTAATCTCGCGAGGGAAACAAACAGCGGCATCGGGTTATCAGAAATGAAATCGAGTGGCAAGTGAGATACGCATGCTGATTCCATCGGGCACGAATAAAATACCGCAGCTCCCCTGTTATCGCTAACTTTGCGGTCGAAGCCGCAACGAAGGCACCGCCGTAGAAGCTTCGAATACGAAACGCGAACGCCTGCTGCAGCTAATCGTGAACGTGTAAGGCCGCACACATATTTCGGCGACTCTCTGACCTGCACAACCGGCTTCAATTAGCAATGGCAGCTGTAATCCTGTGCCGTGGAATATTGCGATCATGTGCCCTAAATTCCCATCTTCCAACCCCGGAGTATAGGGCAGCAAATCGAATATGTTTTGTTCTGGTTAACCTCATCGCGTTTTACCCTCGTTCCTCTATAAGACTACATTCATAAGAAGCGACGTTACGCTCAATTCACTCGCATAACTAGAACTGGCGAACACATGCACGCACGCACAAGACAATATGAAGTAGCGGACACACGTGTTCGCTATGCCATCCTCCGCGCGTTTGTGCTCCCGATCCTTTGTTCTCGCCTGCTTTCTGTGAAATTCACAATAGCGCATCGAAGCGAACTCATTTCTGTAATTATAAAGGTGTCGTTCCCGTTAAAGGCTCAGCAGAAAAAGAATCATAAAATAAGTTTAGGGCGATAACGCGTCATCTCCAAACTCTAATCTCGTTAACTGTGCGATAATAGCTAGGCTATATTAGAGTTAAGAACTGCTAAAATCTGTTTTCCCGTTAGTTTCACACCGCAATCACAACGCCAATAGGTGGCACTGTGGCATCACGGGAGTACAGTGTAAGAGGCTGTCTTAGCAGTATATCATCATCATCATCATCATCATCATCATCATCATCATCATCATCATCATCATCATCCTGTTTAGGTCCACTGCAGGACGAAGGCCTCTCCCAACGATTTCCAATCCACCCTATCCTGAGCGAGTTGGTTCCACTTTATGCCCGCAAACTTTTTAATTTCATCGCTCCATCTAACCTTTTGCCTGCCTCTGTTGCGTTTTCCTTCTCTTGGTATCCATTCCGTCGCTCTTATAGTCCATCGGTTATCTTTCCTCCTCATGACATGTCCTGCCCAGGTCCACTTCTTTCTCTTAATTGATGTAATAATATCGGCTACTCCTGTCTGTTCTCTGATCCATCCTGCTCGTTTTTTATCTCTTAGCGTTACCCCTATCATTTTTCTTTCCATTGCACGTTGTGCGCTCCTTAGCTTCATCTCTAGTTTTTCGTTATCCTCCACGTTTCTGCACCATACGTTAGTACTGGGAGAATGCAGTGATTGAATACTTTTCGCTTTAGTGAGAGCGGTAAGTTTCCAGTCATGATTTCGTAATGCCTTCCGAATGCGCTCCAGCCCATCCTTATTCTACGGAGAATTTCTTTTTCCTGGTTAGGAGTTCCTGTTATTAACTGTCCCAGGTATACGTATTCGCTTACACATTGTAAGGGTTCATTGTTGATTTTAAATTCCTGTTCCTTAGCTAGGCTATTGAGCATAACTTTGGTCTTTTGCCTATTCATTTTTAACCCAATTTTAATACTTTCCCTGTTTAGGTCATCAATCATGTTTTGTAATTCGTCCCCATCATTGCTAAAGAAGCACAATGTCGTCTGCAAATCTTAAATTGTTTAGATATTCTCCGTCTATTCGAATGCCCTTTTCTTCCCAGTCTAGACGTTTAAAGACTTCCTCTAAACATGCAGTGAATAGCATCGGAGATATTGTATCCCCCTGTCTCACACCTCTCCTGATCGGGATTTCTCTGCTTCTCTCATGTAGGAGTAGTGTGGCTGTGCAATCTTTGTATATATAGCGGTCCTCAAGGAGCGTCACTTTAATTAACAAAGCGCGTGAATATACGGCATTAACCAAATTTTGGAAGTGAGCTTCACTATGCGGAAACCCCGCATATCAGGTCACAGCCGCATCGCGCCTCAAACAAAGCAGCTTGCGACAAAGACCGCGTTATTGGACCCTGCATGCGCTGAAAATTGAGAGTGCTGAAGTTGAGAGGTCTCTGCGCCAATTGGCGGTATTTATTTATTTATTTATTTATTTATTTATTTATTTATTTATTTATTTCCATTGCAAGCATACAATGACAAAAACGTTGCCCATCTTTCCGTGCGCAGTGCACTTTTCATTCCTTGATTGCCCTTTCTAGTTGCGAAAGGTAATCAACCGGACATGCGTCAATCTGTTTAATCTCCCTGCTTTTGCGTTCTTCTTTTGTCGATCTGTCTAAAACTGGACTCAGATCCTCCACTACAGCACACTTGATGTCTCAAAATGTGAATGTGATGAATGAATAAGTTTATCGATTAACAGAACACACGTCTTTGGACGAGTTGGTTAATGACTCAAAAGAAAAAAAAAAAAAGCGAAGGGCTAAAGAAACGACAAGCAAAGAAGCAGCAACGCCTGTCCTGTGTCCCTCCTGGTTCTTTGTCTGTCGTTTTTTATAGCGTTTCGTTTCTTCTTTTTTCATTTGAACTATCAGTTAAACTAGTACAATGCGCAATAAAGTGATTTGTATTCACATTTTATTACTGGGAACGTGTCAAAGCTGTTCAATCAGCGGCATCCATTGCCTATATAGTAATGTATACAGTGCGCGACAGTGCAGTACGTCCCTGGGACGCAAGTTACCTGTCCCGCTATACATCTGCAAACACTATGAAGATCAGGGGTCACAATTCCCTCCGATGCAGAGACTCAAAGGAAGCAGACGCGACAGTTGAAAAGCAACTGCGCAAGTTTAAACGGAGCGACATTTCCCATTGGATGTGCGCTCGATTCACCTTTCCGCAATACAGCTCGGACCGAGAAAATACGACGTCCGAGCGTGGGCGAAGCGTCCTCGCACACACGTGACGCACAAAAAAGCGCGCGCGGTCACCTTCATCATCCAGCCCACACGTGACATTTTGACTCGCACGAACGGCATTCGGCAAGCGTGCACTCAGCACGGCGCATTCCAACATGGTCGACAGACGCGGTTAAATTATGCTTACGACATTTAGTTTTCCTTCCTTTTTTTTTTCTTTTTTGCGAGAGAGAACTTTCTGGCTGATCCTCGGGGAAAAAAAAAAGAAAAAGAAACACGAGCGGACATTTCCCCCGCACTTCGTCAACATAACACCACAGTGAACATCACCCATCCTACGCGCGGGACAAGCGATGTTTTTTCTTCTTCCAGAGGAGTGCGTAAAAGTGCTTTGAGGCGCCTATATTTACACAAGACTGCGTCGAGGGGGCGCCGCCTGATGGACCCTGGCATTACGGGGCCCGCCCTGCTCACTTTAGGTTATCGTTCACTCATCCACGTAACTTGCCTAGCATCAGTGAAATACCATCTACAACCGCCTTTCAGTAAACATTCGTAGCATTGGTAATTGAACCCACCACTTCGTGGCGGGTTAGGGTCGGGTGCACCGAGGCTTGTACGGGCCCGATGTAGTACACATCCACACATATACGTACGAAAGCCCGTTTTCAGTGTGTGTTCCACATCGTTGTCCATGCTGCATATAAATATGTTATTCCCGCGAGAAGGAAAAAAAAATATTAAAGTGAGAGGAAGACTTGTCGCGGAGCTAATTAACACGCTTACTATACGCCGTGTACCTTTTTTCTCACATTTCAACTAATTTAAATGACCTAAACACATATAGAGTGCCGTTCCATTCAGCCTCACCAAGCCACAAAGAGGCAGTGAGAGCCTTAGTGGAGAGCGCGATGTTAAGTAAGACCGTCCACTTGGCATTATTTACACATCGTTGAGATGACAAGTCTTTACAAAGATGCCTGATCAGAATGCGGTCTTGCTGCTGACAACCGTACCGGTGGCTTCGAGCTCGGCAACGTAGCGTGCACGCCCCACATCTACTGAGGAATTATTCTGGATTGTCATTTTCAATTACCCAATCTGTTTCTACAAGCAGAAACTATGTCATTAAAGGCATCACGCTGTCAAGTTTGCAAACTCCACTTGGAAAAGTTCACTGCTGAATTCTGCGTCTCTGCGGTAGCGGAATACTTTTCTATAGCCAGTGACAGGACCATAAGGCGATATGCGCCCCTTCCTCAGAGTGTCTCCCAGCTGAAGCAAACTACGGCCGCAACTCCGGCTGTGCCCTTCGCAGTCCTAGTTCTTTCTTTGTATTTTTTTTTCGCTATGAGATTTAGCTTACACTAAGGTCAAAAGCTAAAGGGGTGTAGAGTGATAAATTATCTGCATTGTCGGCACATGCCACCATTTATTGTTCAATATTTTAAGGGAAAATGAAGGCCAGAGTGTAATTTTTGAATTTTACGACGAAATTTGGAGAACATGACGTCACAAACTCCAGTCTCCTTCCTTAGTCCTTATTCTGACCACACTGACTGAATAAAATGCCCCGAAAAACGCCGCTGAATCTCTATTCCTTCCTCGCAACGCAACTTATATCGTGTTTAACGCCACATATGTCTGCAGCTGAAGCAATCAAAATCTATGCCGTCACGCGTATTTAGTGCGGAAACATCACAGTGGCGTCTCCACCTATATTTTCTTTCTTGCGCATTTTACAGTTCACCAAGCATTTCCTTGTGACAAGAGCGGTGCATCTGACATTGCGAAAAAATATTTCACGAACACCAGAAGAGCCATTTTTCACTTTAGTGTAATTTTAGTATCACATCTTTCATTCAGACCGCAAGTTAGACTTTCTGCAATAATGGGACTGGCTTCGTTCAAAAGCAAGAAGAGACATGTGCATTTCCAAATTCAGAAGTATTCCCCCAAGTACGAGCAAAGTACATCGCTGTGCGTCGTCTATCGCAGGAGCCAGTTTAACTGCGACCGGCGTATTTGTTTAGCGCTTTATATACACGCATACATAACACCCATCAGCACACAAACACCTGCTAGGGACAACAATCGAACAGGAACTCGGCCCGTATACATTGCAGCCTTCGGAGTTTTATCGAAAATCAGCAGCCTCGTTGCGTTTGCACGTTTGTAGCATTACACACAGCAATTTAACTATCACGGCTTTCCGTTAGGTATACGAGGGCTTAATTTCCGCAAGCGACGGTCTCATTCACTTGGGGACCGGGCTCTCCGTGCACGAATCTCGACATCGACCAATGCTTCGCGTGGTCCCTTATTTGCTTTTGGAGCGAATAAATTAGTCAAATAAATAACAAAAGGCCGAAAGTGGTTCAGCGTAGGCATCGCTATAGGACAGCTCATACCTCGAAGAACAGGTAGCCTCGGAAGACGTGAAATCGTGTCTGTGACACAGCCAAAGTATAGCCAAAGTGCACGAAAGAATGCGCGTCGCAAAAGGGCCGAGGTACAGTGAGAGAGAAGAAAAACGAAACACAGTATAAGTGTTCAAAACATATGTTTTTCAATGAAGCCCCCATCGATAGAGATCCCGATAGAGTTCTCTCTGTCTCTCTCTCTGCCGGTGTTACACGCGTTCGGGACATTGACCAGTCTTGCCGCTTCGCCCGCATGGTTTAGGTAAAAAATGACGACCTCAATACGAGGACTGGGCCCAATGCCCACTCCCGCTACGGGCACAAGTGATATTGCTCTTGCACTACGGCTTTGCCGTGGTGCCGCATGCCTGGTTCAAGTGCATCAGACGTTATATAATCGCGCATGCTGTGGACAGTGCATGCATTCCCAAGACCGAACGAAGCAGCCATACGCAGTCTCCAGACAAGGTTGCATTCGATGGCGTCCAGCTCTGCCTTTAACGATGGCGGTTGCACAAGGGTCTTCGATCGCGAGCGTAGCGCACCAAATCGTTGGGGCGCCTTCGGAAGGCTGTAGCGATCGTAGACGTGTTTTCTATAACTGAAGCCTCGGTGTTGTACACATCCAGCTCTATACTGTGAGCGAGCCACAAAATCGGAAGCAGTGGCACTTAAAGCGCTATCAAAGCACCGTTGGCTTCCGCCGGCTCCTTCTCCATGACAGAGAAATAAGGCTGCGGTTCAACGACATAAAAAATACCATAACGAAATTCGCGAACGATGGGGGCATCAAACCTGTTTTCCTGCATAGCAGCACCAACATCTGACTAAAATAAAACAAAATCCGCCAATTCCATAACTGCCTACATCCACTGAAAGTGTGGTGAGGCAGACCGAGCCTCACAAATCAACAGCAGTGATTCAGGATGTACTATAATGCGTGGTCTATAGTGGGTGAAATGGAGCGAAATGATGCCCGTACGTACCACTACCTATGCGCTGTGCCCCTGGTCGATATAAGAGCAAAATACGTTGACGCAATGGTGAGGGAGGAGCATCAGAACCCCTCATTAGCTCGCACTTTCGTTTTACTATATAGTGTGCCCGTAGCGATGCTCACTCGCGCATGGGGCGCCGTCGAGAACATTCCCACCGAATGATATACGGATTCCAAAGAACGGTCTCGGGTGTCTGCTGATCAGCAGGCACACGAGAGCCTGCCGCCACACTGGTCTGGCGTTACAGGCGGCTGGATCTCGATGAGCGACAGCGCCATGCATACACACTATATAGGTCTACGTCGACGCGAGGCTATATCAGCAATTTTGGACCTTTCAGCAGATATATACAACAGAACCTACACACAATGCTTACAACCCCTTCATCCGCAGGATCCATGGAATCACACGAGTGAAAAACAAACATTTTGAGTTTACATTTTCATCCCTCCATATCCAGCATCGGCGAGGTATTGTCGATATTGCAGGCCTTTCTTCTTTTTTCTCTCTTTCTCTCCTCTCTCTTGTTTTGAGACGTGTATTCCCACCGAAAATGTCAGTGCATCAGGTACCAGCACTGTCTGACCATTACTTGTCAATGAAATCTTTCTTACTGTGGTCCAGATATGCGGGCTGCCGGGCTGCCGGGTAACACAGCGCGAATCAGTGGCACCCAAAGATTGAAGTAAAAGAAAACAAAGGCATCCGCGCACGAGATGCTATCGTTGAGGCAAACGAAAAGCGTCTTGTTGAAATGAAATATATTCGTGATGTCACAGCTATTCGATGGTGTTCAGAGTCAATCAAAACAATATTGTTATGACCGTACAAGCTGCAGCAAAGTTAGTACAGGAACTGCGCTAGGCAATCACTCGACGATAGAACTATGTGTATATGCACTCATTTAACATTTGTTTAGACTTTCCTTCCAGATTTATCAAGTGAACATAAATTGTATTATGTTCGTAGTATTTTAGCATTGTTACGTACTTGCTCCACTATCGTTCTTTAAACCATGAAAGCTTTTTACGCGTTTACACGTAAATATTTTCATTACAGATTTCCAGGGCGGAAACATCGACACTTTGTCGTATTCAGGCGGCTAAATCTGGCAAGCGACGCTTGCCACGCGAAATTATCAGAGAGTTTCAAAATAATTACTATTTCTGGGGTTTTACGTGCCAAAACAGCGATATAGTTATATGAGGCACGCCTCAGTGGTAGTCTCCGGAAATTGTGACCATCTGGAGATCTTTAACGTGCACTGATAGCGCACAGCACACGGGGATCTAGCACTTTCGGTTCCATCGAAGACGCAACTGCGGGGACCGGGATCAATCCCGAGTCCTTCGGTTTAGCAGCCGAGCACCACAAACAATGCACTAACCTGGCGGACACTGAGGTGAAACCTAATTAACATAAGAATCGACAAGGCTGTTCGAAATCAGAAGAACGAAGTTTAGGGAAATCGATGCACTGTCACCATTCACGTCCTGGAGTCGTACTGATGGCATCACCTGGACACTATGGCGGCAGATTTCCTTCTATAGAATGGAACTTTGGGTTCACGACACCGTTTGTGACCACTGACCAGCTAATCAAGATCGCAGAGACACAAATATGTGTCTCCTGTTTATGCCTGCAACCACTCCCAACACTCAATACTGTATACAACTTGAAAATAATAAAAACAAAGCAAAAGCTTGAGCATGCTGGCTGTCCATTTCTTCAGCGCAAAGGACACACAAGGACGGTGTGACAGGCCTGTCTTCGCGTTTTAACTTAGTGCTTATGTGTCTTGTGCGTTAGATGAAAAAAAAAAAAAAAGGAACTGTACGCAAGCCGGCATAGTATGCAGTGTCCAGTTCAACTTGACCGCTCCTGTCATCAACACCGCTGCCGCCCTGTGAATACTGCGTTCGTCCAGCACGTCGCGAAGGGCGGGACAAGCGGCCTTCAGTGTAACCACTGCTCGGCCAATAACCTCGCGCCTAAATCTGCCAACACATTCCTTTAAGCACAGAAGCCAGCTGGCTCATGCGCAGACCGAGAAGCGAACGCCTGGAAGCAATATAAAGAAAAAAATAGGGGTAGGGCCAGGAGATAGTTTCGAACAAGAACTTTTTCCTCCCGTCTCTTTTTTTAGACACGTTTTTACTTTCTCCATACACATGACATACTACCAGATCAGTCAACGCCAGCCGCACACACTGCCAGTTAAAACAGCTGCCACGTGCCAAAACATGGAAGCCGGCGAGAACGCATCTCGCAGAAATTGCACCCAAGAGAGCAAAGTTTGTTTAAAGCATCCCCTTCGGAGTGAGGCTCCGGTCAATCACGAAACAAGGCTCGGCTATGCGTCGGCAACATTCTAGGCGCCCCGACTCGACTAAAGTTGAGATGTGCGAGGTCGTCGCTCGCTACAAGCCTACTGCAAACGAAGCTGCACAATTCCGTCGGTTTCGTCGGCCAAGGTCGTACAAAGGCGCGTTGCGAGATTGCGAGATCGCTGCACGAATGACCGCTCGCGCCCATCATTTTCGTAGGACCTCCACAGGCACGAGCATGCAGTAACCGCAGCGCCTAGCAAAGTGGTCCGCCTAGGCTGCGGGTCTGGAAGGCTGCCGGCTACCTAGAAGTTTTTCTAGTGGGCACAGAGGTACACCAACCTGGCTATCAATGGTGTGGGTAACAATTTTCCAAGAGGTGGCCTTTCGTCCCCGTTCACTTCTGTATGTCATTCCCCTTAATTCTATCGCCACCCCACGAAGATGCGCCAGGTGCAGCAGAAACATACGCGTCTTTCCTAACCTCAAGCCACACCGTTGCGAAGAGTATCCCGGGATTCCGTCCAAACTGACGGGTCAAACTTTGCGATAGAGCCGCTATGACCAGGCCCAGGCGTTTTTTCCAGGATTATATTTCGCGACGTTGTTGCCAAACTGATACCGAAAAAAAAAAAAAAGGGGGGGGGGGGGGCTGTTTGAACACTACATTTTCAAAGAGATCGAAGCTTATCGAACCCTCCCGGATTTTGCTGATAGTGGCTACCACTGCTGCATTGCCTATCCTACGACAGTACTTGCATTACGCATCGTCGAATACGCATACCTTTATGTGTACTATCTGCTCATACAGAAGTGCAGATGGCGTCCTTTCTCCCTATATAGGATTGCACCGGGAAACGTGGGAAGCTATCCTGAATATTCCCTCTGCAACAAATATACGCCCTCAGGAGTATATTTCCACTGTTAAAAAAGAGATATGTGCGCCTTAATTGCACATTTTGACGAATCTGCTCTGTCGGCTCCTTGCGGAATAAGGTGAGGAGGCCTAACCAACAACGAAACAATAAGATATACCGACGCCAGAGATGAAAAACGGCCCTATCCAGGAGACACTGAACTCCGAAGATGCGCGAGTCGCGCGGTGCTGCGTCTTTCCGATTTGCCAGAATGCGCAGAAAAATGCAGTGCATGAAATGAAGAGGTTCATGAGATAATTAATTACCCGCTTCCCGAAAGCTTCGATCGACAGGTTCCAAATGTACGTTTGACATCAGCGTAACTTCTTGTTCTACAGTTACACACAGGCGATTATAGCTTTAGCATTTCAAGCACGAAATGGGCCCCGCCTACCCGTTTTCAGTCGCCATTTTGGGTAGGACCCTTGTTAACTTTTCTCTGCAAACGATATCATCGCGACGTGCGGCTACTGTAGCTGCGCTGAACTGCGCCGAACGAGTGAAGCCGCTGCGCAACATATTCTCATCATCGAAGACGAGGGAAGCGTGTGTAGAGCTTTCATCGCTTACAGGCTATAGCACACGCGGGGTCGTCAGCAGCTCCACTTTTTCCGCGCCGCTGCGCAGCCACCCGAGCGCTGAATGTGTGATGACCGCGGCGGCACGCACTTGTGGTTGCCGCATTGATTGGACGCCCGCTGTGCAACAGCGCTCGTGTACGTGCGCGCCAGAGGGGGGCAGAATTCGAAATGGGGGCTCGAGCTTGGCTTTGGGTAGAAATGCACGCGGGCGCCGCTATCGTCGCCACAGTGAGTGCGCGCACGGTGTAGTACGGAGTTTGCCTCGTTTCACAGCTGGAATGATGGTGGCTGCAGCGAGCGCGTGCAAGGTAGAAAGTGATCGATCGCGTAGACGCGCTGAAACCACGACTCAGTCGCGGTGATGGTGCAATGCATGGTACTTCAATATAGTATCTTTGTAGTCATGCCTCAGCAATACGCGCCCCAAAATTCGCACTGGATACAGACTCGCGTTTTATATACGGGCCCCTAAATCCACTAGCAGATTAAATTGCCCCCGCGAGTTACTGATGCAGTTGACTTGCTAGCTTATTTATTTATTTACTTGTTTATTTACACATACCTTACAGGCGTCAACATAGGCATTGTGTAAGGGGGGCGAAATCCAAAAGTGAAAGAAACAAAAAGCAAATTATACAATAGGCAAACGAATTAGCTTCTCAATACAGATACACACTGTATAAGCGAGGGAGAAATACAAATGCAATACGGGCAATGAACAAAGTGTTACATGGGAGGAAATACATGACTGTCGGCTATACTTTAAATGACATATTAATTACTTCTTTGCGTATCGTCATATACACAAGCAATGCAGGCCATATACGAGAAATCACGTAAAGCAATACGAACTAGTCAGTCAGACTATTCTTTTGAGCGTTAAAGTATTCCACTCCGAAACATGGCCGGATTACGATCACGCTCAGAGCGAAATTAGGTGCAGTGTGTAGCTGAAAAAGCTGATAACTCCATCATGGGTCACGTCAATCAAGCAAGATCACACTGCGCGACTTTGTGGGTGCACTTTCGGTTGCACGATTCCTGTTAGAATCCGTTGGTACTTAAGCGGAAAAAACATTTTTTTATTGACGCCTAAAGGCTGATAAGTAATGATTGGACTAAGTCGGTCACACGTGGGAGCTGCTGTCATCGCCGTGTCGTTGTGACGTCACTGACATGAACCCATGAATTCTGTCAACTATATTCCACTACATCAGCAAGATTGTCGATCTATGGCAGCAGAATTTACAAAGCAAAACTTTCACAACACGAAATAAGACTTCCAATTTTCGAAAACTCGCGTCTCGTTCCGCACAGAGGAGGGTATGTGTTTGTCCGCGAATGTGTTCGCAAGCATAGCACCGTCATAAATCACACTGGAAGAGCATTCAGATGATACATCTTCGTGTGACTTAGGCCTACAGGTGCGCTCGCATCAAGCGAAGCTTTATGATAATCGCAGCTACCATGCCTGAAGAAAAGCTGCATTAGACATTATATATATATTCCTTATGAAGGCCGGTTCAAAATTCATGTTTTATTAACGTTTCGGCCAGCCCACCGGCCGAAACGTTAATAAAACAAGAATTAAGAATTTTGAACGTGTGTCCCTCTTTTCAACCCTACATTGGGCCGGACCCATCGAACTTCAAACTGAAAATACTATATATATATATATATATATATATATATATATATATATATATATATATATATATATATATATATAGTGCCTACTTTGATGTACCTATAATAAAGCTATGATGCATAATAATCATTGTTTATCACTTAGGACTCCGAGAAGTGTTGCTATACCGATTAAAAGGAAGGAATATCGGAATAAAAGGAACGACAAGGAATGAATAGTGAATTATTGAACATACAAGTTCAATGGCCAGCACTTTGGCATGCATATCATGTCCACAGACTAACCGCCAGCTAGCTTAATTGCGTGTCAATCCTCACTTTTAAACACTGCAACACATATCACGCTTACTTTTTGGGCATGAGATAGTGTCTCAGAGGGTGTAAATGTATAAGATTACTTTCTGCCTGACCGGAAGCCCCCTGTGTATCAATGCTGTTTAATAATAATAATAATAATAATAATAATATACAGAGGTTGCTAGGTCCTGCACGGCAAAAGATATACTTGAAATGACAATGCAACTGCAAAGAAGCCGCTGCCCGAGGCATTTGGATGCATAGTGCCGAACAAGTACAGCGGAAACAATCCTTCAAAGCGCATGTTTTACATACCAAAACAGCTCACCGGAAGTGACGCCAAACACTGCGTGATCCCCTAACTATAGGATGGCTCTTCTCGCTGCTTCACACGGATGCGCTTGCGTGCAGCTGCACTTGCACAATGTTTTCGTCTCCACAATAAAGGCAAAAAGTACCATCTGGACAGCTGCGCGGCCTGGAATTACCGGCATATACGCCCCTTATCGCCGCAGCTGCGCACAGCATGTACCGATAGGGGTGCCTGTCGCCCGGCAAGGGGCAGTTTGAACGCGGTTAATTGAATATCTGCGGGTCATACGACGTTGCGGAAATTTTGTTGGCATCTGCCACTCACTTTTTCCCCACCTGGAAATTTCGCAAACTATATACAGTTTGCCTCCCAGCGTCAGCCCAAACAGATTGACGACGGACGTCGCCAGAGGCACCGCACAACGGATGCGATGACTCTCACGGGACACGTACAATACTGGGAACGCGCTCGCCCTCCCAGCACTGTATATACTGCTTCGCGTATAAAAAGAACAGTCCCCCTGCAAACCAACGCATCCGTTCCCTCGCAAACCGCTCACCTCCCGTTCCCAAGCGAACGGCGGCGTCTGCCGATGATGCGGTCGTCGTTGCCGCGATGGTGGTAGTACATCCTCGCAAACTCCACCCGAGCACATGCCCGCAAAAGGCCTCGTCCTGCGGCAGACTGGCCGCCTATCGCGTGCGGCTGTTCCGTCGTGCCGTTTATGGCGCCACTATTTGCGCGCACCGGGCCCTCAAGCAACGGCCTTATCTCGATGATGACGAGGCGCAAACACCCAACAAGTGAGGTCGGCAGCAGCCTTTGCAGCCAGGTGCCTCTCCGCAACAGGTCTGTGCGTGAGGGTCAGCACGTTTTACGACGAAAAAAACGAGAGAAAAAGAATAATAAACATTGAGGAAATGTTGCACGAGTGCCAATATTCAAAAATAGACACACCGTAGAAATCGAAGAACTAAGAGACGCACACTAGCTGTGGCGGATACGTTGAGACCGCTTCGATTTGCTGACCAGGTAAATGCTCCCGACAAAACGATGAGGAGCCCCGGCTGCACCAGCGAGTCTCACGCGAAATATTTTCCGTTATTTTCCCAATGCAGGCTATGAATTGGAGAACGCTTTAAACTATACTTCGCGTACCAAGGGGAAACAAATGTAAGCATCTTCGACAGACATCTGTTTGGCTGGGCAGAACAGCCGATGTCAAAACTGTATTACAGCAAACGTTCAAGTCCCTACGTCTCAAAGCCGACCTGGCCCCTGTTCCGGGGAACTACTGTTCGAAGGCGCCACGAACAGCGCTTTTTTAAGCTTTCGTGGTCTTGCTTCGTCCTTTCACACGCTCACGCCATGCACGTACACGCACTCGATAGCGTGCCCGCTGACCTCTCGAGGTTTCTGGGAGTCATTTAAACATGACAAGATTCCAGGTGCAGTCTTTTTTGCAAGATTGGTCTCGGTGTCAGTGACACGGACGTCGTTCAAGTTTACGCGCTGGTCCACATTTTCACGATCCTAAACTATCTTTGTTTTTCGTTTTTAAGATGTTGCGACCGCACTGCAAACATGCACAGCACCCCGCGCTTTCCTTGAAATCATTCCGCGACAGCAACGACACCCTGTGCAGGCGTCATCGAATATGCGAAGGTGCTGCAGAGCACGACCTCAAGGCCGGGCCCAAACCACTAAGCGTCTTCCACGAAGACACCCGGGCAAGGCTGCCGGAATCCCCTTCCGCTGCCTAAATTCTCGGGCGTACGTGCGAGCCGCCTCTACGGCGCACATAAGCCGGCAATTCGGGCACCATATACAGACACGCCCTGAACCGCGCACGCCACCTGATCGAAGGTATATACTTTTTAAGGATCGGCACGTGTAAGCCATCACACGAATGGGCGCGCCGCGCTCTTTCCTTCCCCTGCTTCGAGAAGTGCGTTAATTCCGCCAATGCGGGCATTAATGTTAATCACGCTCAAGTGCAAATATAAATGAAACATAAAATGGCGTGTAGGAAAATGCGTGAGTCGTTGGACGCACACAAAGCATATTATGATTATGACTGTATAGCAGATCGCCCTGTATGCGAATACCTCACGATTCAATGAAACAACAAACATTGAAGCCTAGGAAAGCATAGGGGAAAGTTATTCCAATTCGTTATTATGATTTTGTAATATTATAGTAAGTAGAAAGGAATTAAAGTGGACGAAAATACAAACCTGCCTTCGGTGGGAACCGAACCCACGACCTTAGATATCGCGTCCGGTGCTCTACCGCTGAGCTACGAAGGCGGTCGTCCCCCCGCCCACTTTATTGGGTATTTTTATGTATATGGAATCCTGGGAGTGTTATAAAGCGCCATTCGTAGCCATGGCCGCGAGTGTAGCGTCATGTAGAACGTGTTCTTGTGTCGAGGTGGCTGCTGCCCAATAAACCCTCATATGCTACCTAAGGCACCAAGTATGCCGCAACGAGACCCAAGCTATGAAATAACGAAAGGGAAGGGGGTCAAGGGCTCGTCTTTATTTGTTAGAAACAAGTCAATGAAACAACTGACGCTGGCGATCGAGATCTAGGAGGCCTGGTGCGGGTTCAAGAAAAGCCTCACAATCATCCGCCAGGACGGATCACGGGGGACATTGAGCACTAATGAACGTAGCCACCAAGGCGCACTCCGAGCCGCTTACATTTGCAACCTTGAATGTACGTCGTCACAGGTCTTTACAGAAGCAAGCTCCGCTTATTAGGCTTTTTGCAAGGAAGCGCCTATACTTTGTCGCCATTCAGGAAACAAAATATGATAGTGATGAGGAGACCGAAAGTGCCCCTACGGCCCTTTCTGTCTGTCTACAATGTTTTCATTTCTCATGCAAACGGTTGATCTGCGGGTTGTCATGGTTATTTCTGAGAGAGATCCTGCCCTGGTTCAGCATTTAGTTATCGTGTTGACAATGAGGGCAAATATATATCTGCTGCAATTTTGCGCTGCGTGGGGTGTCATGGAGAATTTTAAACCTATATGTGTTTAACCAAGTTTCAAAACGAATACAATTTTTCGAAGCATTCGAAAATTTGTACTCATTTTGCACCGTCGATCACAGTCGATCAGGTTGGATAATTATCCGACCGGATCGACTGTGACCGGTGCACTGTGATAATGGGTGTCTTTAACTGCGTATGTGATCCTAATGATCGCTGAAGGTTTAAACGTCAACGAGACAGGAGTGGCGAAGTTTTACCCAGTATCATAGATAATGCAGGCCTTGTTGACACTGGAGAATCGGGTGAGGCGACTTCGTAACACGACTCCAGGGGTGCCCATACACTAGACTTGATCGAATTTACGCGTATTCCTTACTTACCCTGTCGTAGACTTTCCTGAAGGACTGGGCCAGACTCGTTCTCAGATCACTGCATTGTTTTAAAAATTGGTACGAACCGTCAAACTCGCTTCCAACCTCTGCGGGCACCTTGGAAGCTGAATTCAGAGCTTATACGCGATCAGGAATTCAATAATCCGGTTAGAACGGCAGTGCCGAACTGTTTTTTTTTTTTTTACGGGTCTGCATATATTAGCTGCTTGGTAGATTTTTAAACAAGAGGTTCGCGCAATAGCCATAAAAATCGGATCTGTTATGTCACACTACCGAAAAAATGAGGAAAGAACACTCTTTAAGAGTCTCTGCAACCTTTATGAGGTCGAATGCAAAAAGCAAACACGTGCGTCAATGACAAAAATAAAACAACAAAAAACACACACACATTAAATGTCAACTACGACGCCTGTCCGCTACAGAGGTGCACGTGTTCCATCACGAAACAGGAGGACTCTGGATTCTGAGCAGTCTACGCGTCAAGCTCTATAGTTGATGAGCAAGACATGCAATATCTAAGTCTGAACTAGAAAGCTCAGGGGAAGATGGAGGCTTGTATCGATGAACAGATCGCTAAAAACGATGTAGAACAGGAACGATGTAGAAAGTCGGAGGAGCCAACGTTTCGACAAATGGACTTGTCTTCGTCAGGAAGTCGCCGTCCTGACGAAGACAAGTATTACCAAATAGATCCTACGTGAGAGGCCGCTCCATACAAAGCCATATACACATCGCTCGTACAATCCTCCAGTACTGCTACGGTTCTCAAGAGCATCTTGCGATGCTTCAGGTAGCTCTTCCTAAAGCCTTTGATCGTGTCAGTCATTCATACCTGTTTTATATTCCGGAGCACGCCAATATCGTCTTCGTATAGCTCAAAGGCGCTAGACTTTGCTTTTTATAATGAGAGCTCGACTCGCTTGATTATCAATGGTCATACCTCAAAACCTGTTTCTATTCGCTCGTCTGTAAAGCAAGACTGCCCAATGCCTACAATGCTGTCTGAACCTGAAACCATTGTGTTTGAGCACAATGCAATAAAATCGCATCCATGGTTTCAGCATATTATGTAATGAAGGTAAAGCGTTAGCTTTGCAGATGACTTCGCATTCTTTTGCACATATAAACGTAGTGTTGAAGGTGTGGTGTGTACACTTGAAAAGTTTTGGGTCGTATCAGGTGCTCATTCAAACATCTCTAAAAGCTTATGATCATGGTTTGGCGCATGGGAGTGCGCAACCAGTCAGTTCGCGGGCATTTATTGAGTTCGTATTCCACCAAAGTATTTTGGAGCGCCTCTCGATGCATATAGGTTCCGCACACATTACAGGAATGAGCGCTCCCCTAAGCTTGAACGTCAGGCCAGATACACTTTCCACATCGCCTGTCCATCTTTGGAAGAGCTGAAGCCTGCAACATGTTTTTAGCAACAAAGATTTATTGTGTTACAAATTATGCTCGGCGTTACATACAGCGCTTTCATCCGCTTTTTGCAACTTCTGTATGGTCTTCAAGTTTTGAACCCATGAGACGAGATGACCTATTCAGACCAGTCAAAGAGCGTACGTTGGGTCTAATGCAGCTCTATCTACAGCAAATTGCTTCGCGATTTCTCTCTTCTTTTTTTTTTTCGTGATAGTTCACATCCAATAATTTAATCATTCTTACAGATCGCATTTGTCAATGCTTTACTTGATATAGTTGTTTCTTCAAATTTTTCTGCGCGTCCCTGTTTGTGGGGATTCATGCAGGAAGTGTACGTTGCAGTCCTGTTTCTCAAAGCCCATTTTTCCATCGAGTACTTGTTAACAGTATAACGCGAAACACTGTATAAGGAATTAGTGGCCATGCTATTCCCGCTTCCATCTTCCCGAAACCTTTGTTGAGCCGGATGGTTTTCTAGCGATTCATCGTCGCGAGTGTGGATACGCCCCTTGTGTTAAAAATGATGTGATTATCAGGAGAAGGAAATCTGAATTAACACGACTTATCATTTAAAGTACGTACATAGAAGAGTTCGGTGACGCAAGTGTTAGTAGATAATCTCTCTTGATTTGATTGATTTCTGGAATTTAACGTCCCAAAACCCCGCTATGATTACGAGAGACGCCGTAGCGGAGGGTTCCGGAAATTTTGGACCACCTCGGAGGTTCTTTTACGTGCACTGACATCGCACAGCCCGCGGGCCTCAACACTTCGCCCCCATCGAAATGCAGCCGCTGCGTAAATCATTTTTCTTACTGTATACAGGGTGTTTTTTTTAGCTGCAACACATTTTGAAAATTAGAAAAACATAAATCGCGGGAATGTCTTGTGTACCATTCGAGTATACGGATTGGCGGCCTCTAGATACAGAACAATTTCCGCACTTGTATGCATAATTAGCGGAATTACGCTAATTAACTGTTTAATTATCAGTAATTGGTGGCTACAGCAAATGAGTACTTTGGAGCCCGTCCTCGACACTACCTATCCCAACGATCAAATTTTGAATAGCGGAGTGCATGTCAGAGCTACGCAAACAATTAGTTCCCCGTGGCAGGCTCCTTGAAACCGAAATCGGCCGGGAAAAGAGCGTCTGTGACGTCGATGTCGCCACCCCCACGGCTTTCGTCACTCGCCACTCGCCCGTGGTCACCGCCGCTCCGGCCGCGAAGGCAGCTTGCGTTATCTCCTTCTTATCTGCGGCGTTGGTCGCCGCGGGCGAGTGACGAAATCCGGGGAGGCGGCGACATCGACGTCACAGACGCTCTTTTTCCGGCAATTTCGGTTTCAAGGAGCCTGCCACGGGGAACTAATTGTTCGCGTAGCTCCGACATGCACTCCGCTATTCAAAATTTGATCATTGGGATAGGTAGTGTCGAGGACGGGCTCCAAAGTACTCATTTGCTGTAGCCACCAATTACTGATAATTAAAGTTAATTAGCGTAATTCCGCTAATTATGCATAGAAGTTCGGAAATTGTTCTGTATCTAGAGGCCGCCAATCCGTATACTCGAATGGTACACAAGAGATTCCAGCGATTTATGTTTTTCTAATTTTCAAAATGTGTTGCAACTAAAAAAAACACCCTGTAGTAGTGTAGTAAAGAATTGCAGTTTTTGAGCATGCGTAAAACACGAATCTTGCTGACTAGTTTCTATGGCTACGCTTTTCCAAGCATGTGAGCATGTGCCTCTTATTTATCCTGTCAGTAGACACGTGCTGTGCAGAAGAGCGGCTATAAAAGTGGCGCAGTTTCCGAGAATAAAAATTGTTGTTGGAAGCTAGCGCTGTGTATGTGTGGTCCTCCTAAGTCTGTGTAGCAAATCTGCGCTACAACGAATGTTTCAATATGATGTACTAATAATTCCAAATCTCCACTCTGGTTGACTCCATTTTACCGTTCCTTATACTTTAAGCCATGATGTCCTACGGCGCGTTCGCAAAATGTATGTTTCTGCTAATTCAAAAACCTTCTTTTATAAGCTACATACTGAAACATTATCCTTGAAAGTATGGTTACAAAGAAAAAGTACATTTTTTCTTCAGTTGACTGCCGTCTGTGTGATTTACCAGAGAAAATAGAACACAGTTGAAATGCAAAGACGCCATTCTGTTCTGGAACATCCTTCAGCGAACCCTGAAGAAAGATTTTGTCACTAATTCTCATAGCATACGTTACCCTCTGGTGACCTCCCCCAATGAAGTGCCCTTTGATATGTTCTTTCTTATGGGAATGCACAGCTTGTGGGAGACGCGCATGCAGGACCGTAACGCAGAACCGCGCACTACGCCGTAGTGCACAAGACCAGCTATGCGCTAAAGATCAGACAAATCCATCACCAATTAATTGAAAGATGGCGCGCTATAATATTTCAGTGGCTTCCAGTTTACTGCAACATCATCGGCAATGAAGATGAAGATGCTCCTGCTAAGCACGCTCATGAAAATTACGGGAAAGAATCCATTCCATTGTCAAGAACTGACGCAACGGCAGCGATTCGCTCGTTCGCACATGCAATGTGAAATACATTGACTGATTTCAGGGGTTTAACGTCCCAAAATAACGCTATGATTATGAGAGACGCCGTAGTGGAGGTCTCCGGAAATTTCGACCACCTGGGGTTCTTTAACGTGCACTGGCATCGCACAGCACACGGGCCTCAACGTTTCGCCTCCATCGAAATGCAGCCGCCTCGGCCGGGATTCGGTCCCGCGACCCTCGGATCAGCAGCTCAGTACCATAGACAATATATACCACCGTGGCGGGGTACACTGTAACCCAACGCAACCTCAACGTAATAACATAGAGTCTTACATTAGCGTGAAGCTGCCCTGTACATAGCTGCCGTGCCTATACAGTTGACGAGCGGGTTCGACGACCCATGTTTTTCTCTCTAGCGGTCCCCGTCAGCAGGCGCCGTGTGCCCTGCGGAACTTGGGCGCATCGAAGCCGTGAATCAGAAAAGGAAAAGACCCGTGCTTATGCGAAGCCCCGGTATCAGCCACACTTGTGTTCGCGTGTTGTCGAGTTATCTGGGGAAAATTCTTATCGGCGTGGCGTCACTGTTTACAGGCGAAGGTCCCTGCCAAATGCGCTCGCGTGCACACGAGCCCGGAAACATCACGTGCGGCCACTCACAAAAGACCATTGGGAAAGCTGACCTTCAGTCTTGTTTGGCCTGTCTTGTTCCGCGGCCGCGAAAGACGCACGAGAGGCGCAGAGCACATGAGTATCATGGCATCAGCCGAAGACTCAGCTGAGTAGGAGGACACGCTCAATATGTACAAACAAAAGTCAGCAATGACGTTTACACGACTTAACTGAGTGAAAAGCAATTAAGGCTTCCATACCCTTTCCAGCAGCTGCTGGTAATGGGAACGTCACGATGAAATTAATTGAATTCTGGAACTTTACACGCCTAAACCATGATAGCATCACAAGGTGATAACTCCTGATTAACCTCGACCACCTGAAGTTTGAAGTTTATGCAATGCTGATGAGTGCATACACAGAATATAGACAATTTGGATATCGAAAAAGGTCCCATGGTGTAAACACTGTAGGGGGACCTTATTGTAATATGGCAAAAAACGAAAAATAAGGCATTACTTAAGAGCAAACAGCAAACATTCAGAGTACAAAGTAAGAAATGAAACAAGAAGGAAAAAAACAGCGAATCAATTATACTTAGGCAAACAGTAATACAATAAAAAGCATAAAACGATAAGGATAAGGAAATGTAGAAGAATACAAGGCAAACACTAATCAAAACGACAGAATTAAAGTTGTGTTCGAAGAACATTCAATAAATGGTGGTATTGATTAAATATGAATTTGCGAAGCTGATTTTTGAATGACGATACAGAAAAAGCACACCTAATGCTGTACGGCAAAGAATTCCAAAGTTCGATTAAAACAACAGCTAGTACTTGAGAACCATAGTTACGTAGTTCGGATCTCGGGAGCTAAAAAGATGTTATTTAAGGAAAAGCGGGTAATGTTCGAATTAGTAAGGTTCCGGATGAGAACAAATTTCAAAAGGCTTTAACTACTCAATAGGCAAATGTGTACACATTAAATCTGTTCAGGTTTTCAATATTTAGTACATTTAGTTCGCGGTACAGATCAGGAACGTGAGAACGTCGGCTGCTCCAGGTAAGAATGCGGATGGCTTGATTTTGTCCATGTTTGTTTGCCCTTAATGTGCAACTAAATCTAAATTGATGTAGCAGGAACTTAGTAATTAACGTTGACGCTTCTATCATAGTTCATACGCATTATATAAACATAACTACGGTAAGTTACCGAGACCGAACAAGTAGAGAAGCTAAGGGGAAGATGGAGGCTTGAATCGATGATGTAGAACATCGTAGAACAGGGAATATCGCTGTAGCCAACGGTGTCGAACAGGGAGTGGTGCTGGAGCCAACGTTTCGACAAGTGGACTTGACTTCGCCAGGACAGCGACTGTTCTACATCGTTTATGGCGATCTGTTCCTCGATTCGTGACCGAACAAAACACTTCTGAAGAATTACGCAAGCAGAGTGCACCACAAATGCTTTCCGAAGGAAAAAAAAAAAAAAATCGCACAGAATCAAACAACTGCGTTGAACAAGACAGACACACATACGTTGTGGGTATGTTATCTAATATGTGCACGGGAGTTTATTTTGCAGGTACTTGGCTACGCTACTTCTTTCGGGCATCTGCAAAACGTCAGCTACAGTCTGAACCAGCGCGTTCCGTGAAGCGAGCAGCTGGGCGCGTACGTTGCTTACGGTGCTTCGTTACGGTGCTTCGTCGAAAAAGAAGAAAAAAAAAAGAGAGAAATTAAGTGCATCGTTACGGCCCCCGCAGATTCCGAAGGCGGTAAAACATGAGAAAAAGTGGCGCGCTGTCACTTCAATAATTTTCCGAAGCAGAGCTTGAAACGAGACTGGAGATCCTAGAGGAGATGACAAGACGACACTGTGACGAAAATAAGCAGCTCCGTGCTACGCGATGTAAAGAATGCGAAGTTAAGAATTCGAAGGACAGTAGCAATCCTTCTACGTGCAGCACCTGCATGCTTTTGTAAGACAAGAGGGAGTGGTTTGTATGCGTGCACGTATTAATGCTCACGAAGCAAAGAGTGGGGAGCTTACATTTATACGTACGGAACCTTGCCCACTCTCGGAACCTTGATCACTCTCGTTCCCGTACACACGAACACACTTTGTAGGACTAAAGAAAAGTGGACGCGCTGAAGAATGCCAACGGTGCGAATAGCTTGCGCTGAATTTTTACCTGGAACTACATATGGCCACGTGACCGCTGCGATCGCTATTGGCGATGCGTTTAAGACAACCCCCCCCCCCCCCTTTTTTTTTTTTTTCGTTTAGAGATCCGGAAGCACCCGTATGCTAGTCGATCGGTTCTGAGACGAACAGTCGTAGAAGATGGCGCCACAGATGGCACGGACTGCCAGACTGAATCCGCTCTGAATCAGATAGCGCTTTTATAAGAGGGAGCGGAGATAGCATAAGAGCATAGCAGAATAAAACTACACATTGTATAATGTAGGTAAAAATGTAATGATGTGCCCGCATCCAAAGCGCGTGCAGCCAGCGCTGTCGCTCAAGCAGTTTTGAATTTGGTAGCAATGGCGACGTTACGCGCAAGGAATTCGCTTTCCGTACTTATTAGTTATTTCTTTTAAGAAATCCACAACGCGATGACTATCGATGCTAATGCGTCGATACTCAAAGCAGCGACACACCGCATTGCCCCAACTGGCACGTGTCGTATGTAGCCGGACCCTTTTCCCGCTTTTCTCTGTACAAGCTGCGACTTCCAGTTGCGCTTGGCCCTCAAGACGAAAGAGCAATCGCAATACTCACTCGGTCGAGTTTCAGTCATAATTGAGTAGTGCTCGCACAGCTTGAAGGAGAAGCGCCTCTGGGCACAGCAATCTGAATCAACCAGATGAACTTGCGTTTTAAACACACACACAAATCTACAGAACACGCAGTCCTGCGTACTCGCGGTCCGGGTCCTTACCGAGCTTTTGTTTTATACGTACTACAGTTATGAACCAACTCGCCAAAAAATTAGTTTTGCTATGCTACATGTGTCTCGAATAGCTGATTCGACAAATCGAGAGCTAACCGCACGATATGAGCACTACAGAGCTCCTAAAAATGACCAGTCGATATGAATAAGTGCATGAGCAGCTCAGCTGTTACGTCTGACCATGCCGAGTATATGATACTACATACGCTGGTCAGACACGTAAAACGTGCAGCGTTTGTGTTGGTTCGCGCTTAACGCTTAACCACGCGCGCATCATTCACGGTGTCACTTGATCTGTGCCACGGCATGGCAAGGAAGGCATTCAGGCCGTAGGTCACGCATACGCTGCAACTCGTGGTGTTGTTTGTCCCGATGCTTTGTGTGCATGCAGGGATGTGAGACATATACCGACAGCAACCACCGGAAAAAAAAAATGTTTCCATCGGAATGTGGCTCTATACCACCTGACCTCAACATTTACATTTTATTCCAGCTCATTTGATGGGAAAGGAGCGAAACGAAGCAGCGAAACGTGCAACTTCTTGGTCCCCTAACGCCGGCAGTGACACGAGCTGCCTTAATTAGTCACTTCTACAGACATCACTAACGTGCGCAAGACAGTGGCTGGTGTCAAGGAACTACAGTTTGTGCTTCTGCGTGTGCCGAAACAAACCGCAAAAGTGACACACGCACGCAAGCAGAAACGATCGACTTACTCTCCGTGTTCGCTACAGCAGCAACACGCGACCAGTTTTTGCAAGGCGTCCATCAGCTTGCGCCCGAGGTCTAGAACGCAAGCCAATAAACGAGAAGAATATCCAACCTGGATCGACTCGACCGCCGCGCTGTGTGGGCTTCGGCGAAGGAACAACACAGCAGCACCGGTGCACGCCTCTCCGGGGGGCGCTGGAGAAACGCGCGCAGCTTATTCCCATCATATTCAAGCCGTTCATAAATATGCGCGTGCTTGTTTTTCTCCGCGACTGACGTCATAAAACGAGCATGGTGGTACGCGAGCGAAGGCATCACGCACGGAGGGTTACAAGGGCGTCGTTCCCTGGGCACGCTATCCAACACGCCGATTCAGTGAAAGAACGCCCGTATCAGATTCAAAAGAGCGCCTACCCATCCTCTTCGGAAAGGATGCAAAAGACAAATAATGAGCAGAGAGAAGTCGGCCTGGGTACACCACGAAGAGAGGGGGAGGGGAGGGCATAGAAACAGTGGGCAAGGACGAACAGGACATGAATATATGCAAACGCGTGTCCGGACGACCCCGTTGAAGGTCGCGAATCTACACAGGCTAGAGAGGTCCGAAAATTCAAGGTGCGCTAGAGGATGGCTTAGCAGTGCACGGCTGAGACCAAGAGCAGTCCGATTAGGGCAAGTTCAGCCAACAGTCTGTCATCGATTACGCAAACTAAAAGCTATTTCTAGGAAAGTTGACACAAGCCATTGCTACGCAGACGTGTGTCACGGGGTGTGACATCTTGACACGCTTCCTATACTCTCCTTCTCGTACTCCTTCATCATTTATCAAGTGTATTTTACACGTTCGTGTCTTTCCTTTTCAATCGTTCGCCCTCTTCGAGAAAACCAGTTGCCCGATTTGTCATTACCGTGTGAAACAGTCTTGCAAGTACATAAGCTGACGGCACACAGATTCCAAAATATGCGGCACGAAAGATCATACACCAACTTTTCGGATGGGTACAATTCCGCGCGGCTAGAAAATAACAACGCCTGAAAGAAGGAACACATACGACAACTTGTATCTCCTTTCTCCTCATAACCGCTTGTTTTGCGCGCTATTATATGTTGGTTGTTAATAACAAACTACGACCTGAATTTGCCCTCAGCAAAGTTACGTGTGCCTCTCGAAGTTCCGAGAGGCTACTGGTCCCGAGAGGCGGATGGCAAACAGTTGTTAGAGGCCGTGGTAACATATTCTGCAAGCTGGCATCCACGTAATCCCCAACCGTGAAGCGATCAGAAGATATCGAGCCGACTCGGACCGTATTCATGTACAAAAAAATGGCCGCGTATCTGCGGGCTTCGCTGCAAATGTCGTCGAAAGACGATATTCTTCTGCCGGCCGTACTACGCTGCGTGAGATATGGACGCCATCTGGCAGCGCCGTCGGGAAACATGAGCTTGTGCAGAATCCTTGGGCAACTGCCAGGTGGTAGCACCAAATCGTCGGCAGAGGCCGTTTTCGTGCATAGCGTCGCATTTTTTGCGCATCCTAAGAAACACTGGGGTCTTTAAACACTAGGGTCTTTAGAATTACGTATCTGTGCATTTCCTAGCAAAGGAACACACCACCTAATACTTACGTATTGATGTTGCGCCTCAGATATGCGTAATGTTTGCTCTTTGATCGACAATGTTCACAAGTATGAAGGCACCAGTTCAAGATGGTTGGGCGTTAGGCGAGTGCTTAAACTTTGGCCGGGTGGCTGAATCGTGTGACAGACAGAAATAAACCAAAATTTCTGCGTTCAAGTATGTCAAGAAAGACTATCGTCTTGAAAAATTCAGCGCGAGAATTAGACGGGAATGGAAGGAGACGGTATCGACAGGAGCATGCACCGCATCCACTGGGTCTTGCCCAGTTTCAGCAGGGTATGAGCTATCCCGCCAACAGTAAGCCATACACAATGCATTATGTGTAATTCATAGCAAAAAAAAAATTACACCATCTCCCCGAAGGGGACCATGGGGTGATGCAGAGCATCGTTGGGAGTTTCAACAGTGCATTTAACGGCGGTGTTTACAGGTTTGCAGTGTTGTTGCTTCCATCACACAACACCACCAACTTCTTTCATCGGAGAAGGAGGAGATACTACTGAAGCGAAGCGCGCGCGCGCTCTCTACCCGCTTTATTTATTGCAGCAGCTGTTGGAGAGAGGGAAGGGAGAGTAGAGTCGCGCATGCGTAGTGTGAGTGCGGACGGACACCGCGCGCGCACTCTCTCTACCCGCTTTATTTATTGCAGCAGCTGCTGGAGAGAGGGAAGGGAGAGGACAGTCACGCATGCGCAGTGTGAGTTCGGACGCCGGTTGACGCGTGACATTCCCGCAAGCAAGAGATGCTCCGCATCTAAAAACTCAAGATGTGTCGTTCATGCGAGCTCGCAGCAACGTTCAGTCGGCGGCGCTACTGCACGTTAGTGTGTACATAGACGTATTGATTGTATTCCGCCTAAAGTTTGGAGACTCACTTACGCTTCGCTGCACTTCTTCGGCACTGCAGCTACAGATGAACTTATTCGTTATGAGTATACACATAACATTTTTTTTCCTCAACCAAACATTCTTTCCGAGGGCGCTTATCTACGAGTGCTACATTATGACGTTTTCATTAATACGTATATTAACTACTATATCATCTGAAAACGTACACAGCGCGCTTAGTCACACTGACACATACCCCAAATCAGGCAATTCGCATTATTACAGGCGTCAGGATCGTCTCCATTACTCAGCTCTTACGGTATTTGATCCGTATAGAAACAAAAGAAATGAAATATCCATTTCCTGCCGCTACTAACAGCCAGTTTCCTCACTCCACGTTCATCCAATTAACTTCTACCAACAAGAATTTCTAACACAGCTTAGAACTATGGCAAATTTACTGCCAATTTCTTGAAGCCGCGCTCTACTTACGAACTAATTACCATATCATCTTAAGGCGTATCTCTCTTTTGTTCTTTCTTTTTCTTCTTTCTTTACATTGATGTCTACACTGTAAATGTTCGCCCGCGATATAATCATTTCACGGTTACAGTTTTAATACCTTTGTGGTATCAAAATATTTGTTCTTGTTAGTCACTCACGTTAACGGTCCGCTTACTCCGCACCCTAGTGTTTGTATAATCCCTATTTTAAAACTTATGAACATAATCGTGTTAGCCATGAGATGCGAACCCAAAGGAACTTTAACATTGTAAATGTTTGCATTTGCAATGAATGGCCCCTATTACGTGATTTTTTTTCTTAGACAGCCGACTTACATCGTCACTTGTGCTATTAGAGTACGATTTCGAATCGGGCAACATGGCAGACAGTGCGATTTATTTCAAAACTGGACCACGGACTCACCGCTGCCATTGTATATTGAAACCACGCAGTATAGATTCATGCTCAAGCCAGATGTATTCCTCGATCGTCCACGAGTTTGTGTACGATGTGGTGATCGACGCCGTTATTCTTTGAATGTGTCCGCTAACCAAATTTGAAAATCATTACCAGGTACAAATGTCGAATTCAAAGAACCACTGGAACTATAGTACGATTTTCTTTTTCCTTTTCGGGGCGTAGACGCTCAATTATCGTCACAACTTTTCTGTTATTTCTTTGCATCAGCTTTAATTCTTCAAACGCAACAGAGAGTAGAATCGACACGAACCCTGGATTCGGCTGCGTTGTATTATTCCAGCCGAAATGACAAACATCGCATGCACGCATCCACACACTACCAGGCATGTGAGAAATTAAAACTCAGTTCGGCATTAGTAACACTCATTGAATAGGCAATAGTCTAGGAACATATAGTAAAAACAGAAAATAAAGGTGGGGCTACTCACAATTTAACGTGCTCCGTGAGAAGCGCGCACTGACCGCTTCGCAGCATGCATCATTTCTCCCGGGCGGGCGGCAAGAACGAACAAAAATTTTAGTGCCTATAGTTCTATATCATCGAGAGGGCAAAATAATATGCTTTTCCGATTAAAGGTGACCATTTTTCCGTACACACTAAAGCACACCAACAGATCTACCATTACTGCTCGGAGTGTACATCATATTGCCGCCGCTCCGAGGCGATTAACGCATGTAACAGAAACATGCCCAGCCATCCTGCAGAAAACGCTTTCCCATTCTTCAGGATCGCAAGGTAGTACATGTGAGAGGACAAAGTTGTTATCATCATCATCATCATCATCAGCAGCAGCAGCAGCAGCAGCAGCAGCAGCCTACTTTAGGTCCACTGCAGGACGAAGGCCTCTCCCAACAATTTCCACTCCACCCTATCCTGAGTGAGTTGGTTCCACTTTATGCCCGCAAACTTTTAATTTCATCGCTCCATGTAACCTTTTGCCTGCCTCTGCTGCGTTTTCCCTCTCTTGGTATCCATTCCGTCGCTCTTACTGTCCACCTGTTACCTTTCCTCCTCATGACATGTCCTGCCCAGGTCCGCTTCCTTCTTTTAATTGATATAATAATATCGGATACTCCTGTCTGTTCCCTGATCCATTCCACTCGCTTTCGTTTTATCTCTTAGCGTTACCCCTATCATTTTCCTTTCCATTGCACGTTGCGTGCTCCTTAGTTTAATCTCTAGTTTTTTCGTTATCCTCCACGTTTCTGCACCGTACGTTAGTATACTGGGAGAATGCAGTGATTGAATACTTTTCGCTTTAGTGAGAGCGGCAAGTTTCCAGTCATGATTTCGTAATGCCTTCCGAATGTGCTGTAGCCCATCCTTATTCTACGGAGAATTCCTTTTTCATGGTTAGGAGTTCCTGTTATTAACTGTCCCCGGTATACGTATTCGTTAACACATTCTAAGGGTTCACTGTTAATTTTAAATTCCTGTTCCTTAGCTAGGCTATTGAGCATAACTTTGGTCTTTTGCCTATTCATTTTTAGTCCAATTTTAATACTTTCCTCCCGGTTTAGGTCACAGAGGACAAAGTCTCACCGAATAATCAATCATAGGTGGAAAAAGAAAAGAGCTGAAGTTAAAGCGGCACTTAAGTCTCCTTGCGTGTCCTTGCGACGTCATCGCAAGACGTCGCATGATGGCGTCATTGCGGTCACATGACTTGGTGCCATTCGCCAATGACGACGCCGGTTCTGTCGCATAATGCGTAAACATGGAATTGCCACATCCGTCGCAGAGCTTTTTGAAGTCTCTCTCGTATGTAGACACGCGTTTAGCACGAGCCACACAATGGTCGCTTATATTACTCTTTATTTTGGTCATTAAATCGCCATGTACAGTTTAGCAGTTAAAGTGTAGCGCTAACACCTCGAGAACGTGGGTTCCGACTCCCTATTACAAAGGTGGCATCTCGATAGGAGTTATATGCAAAAGATAATAACGATAACAAATAAATAAAATAAAATTACACCTCACTTACTTAAACATAGGTTCACGTGATACGCATAGATAGACCTATACAGGCAGAGGTACTCACAGTCCTCTACCGCTGCCTGCCTAATAACCATTGAGTGGTTTTCGCAAATAAAACTCCAGGACTTAAAAAGAAAAAAAAAAGACATTTCTACCAATGCTTACGCGCGTCGTCTTGAGTGCGAAGTCTAAAGTATGAATGGCAGGCCATAGTCGGGGAGGGGGCAATTTTTTGAGCGACTGGGATTCTTACGCGTGACAGACAAACCGAAGCACCAGGGAGTTTGTTTTTACATTTCGATCCCATCGAAATTCCGAGATAGAAGCCACGAGCTCGAGTGCAGCGCAAAAACCACAGCACTATAAGCTGTACCGAGGTGCGTGCACCGACAGCACAGAATACGAACAAATCGCATTCGCGCTGTAGGATTGCGTTTTTAATGCTAAACTCCGCGGACCCCACCGCGACGACCGTAGATATACTGGCCGCGCATATAGCCTCGATAGTACGGTTGGAATGGATTGAGAGAGACAGTCTGTACACGTGGTCCTGTGTTTACACTTCGCCCAAAACCAATAGTAATACAGCACTTGCAAATCTTTCGTACTAAGTCATTTACAGAAGTGTGCAGAAAGGGCGCGTGCGCTGAGCTTAATTAGAGCGCCGACAGCCAATGCGTTCTGCCTCATATATATCACGTCAGCGGAGCGGGGCTCCCCTACAGTTGAGTCGCAAGCGCATTTTACAGCAAGTTTCGTGAAGCGAGCTATCAAGTTCATGCGACAAAGGTCTTGAGTAGGAGACAGCCAAAGTGCGGTTCAAAAACGGTCAGTTCTTTTCTTTTTATTTGCATAAACGGTGGGGTTTTGTCCGAATCTGTCAAAAAGATTAGTCAACTCCTGACCGGTTCGATTTATGCCCTGGATTCCAACGACGTGGCACGGCACTCGCACGTTCCAGTCACGGGGCATGTAGAACATATCTGAACGCGGTAGCGCAATGTATAGAAGCTTTCGTCAAGAGCGCACTCGCCAGAATGAACGCTTGCAACGAATGCTCTTATTTGAGTTGCGTGGTTGGCTTCCACGAGGGAAATAAAAGTGCGCGAACAAACTCATGGAGAGAAGAAGACACGGGACAACCGCTCTTATCCCGTGTCTTCTTCTCTCCATGAGCGCTGTTCGCACACTTTTATTTTTCCCTGGATAACAGTTACGCACCACCTCACTGAGCATCAAATTAAGGCTTTCACGACAACCACAGAGTTGCAAGGTTCTGCAGGATGACAACGAGCAATACGAGCGTCGCCATAATATAGTTCGGAATATAGCGGTAATCATAACTGTCCGAACGGGAAGCTATAGTATAGCAGCAGAGCCGGACGTTTGGTTTACACGAGATCGGTTCAGAGAGGGCGCCTATGTAGACAGGACGCTTATAGCTGCGTGCAAACATGCGCTTCCTGCTCCACAAACGTGAGTTGTTAGGAATGTCTGAAACGCTCCAGCAGTTTATCAACGACGCAACACAACTGAGGGCCACCCAGGTCAGCCGATGTTACTTCAAACAAATGCACACTATGGTGGCCTAATGCGTCAACAGATGCTCATCTTTACAAATAATGAAGAGAGCAACAGACAATGCTCGTTCTTTTTTTCCTTTTTATTTTGCGTCACAACTCGGGAGAAAAATTTAGGCTGCGTTCATAAAATGCACCTACTGCAAGGACGGTGCCTAAACTATCTTTTTTTTTTTTCTCGCTCCCCAATCCGGCGTTAGTTTTAGTGCAAAACAGTTTGAAACGATAGGGGAACGCAAGTAATTCCTGTGTTTACACTGAAAAGGAGGCCCTCAATCACGGTCCAGGTTAAAGAAAGTATCTTACCATTTCGATGCAGCTTCCTAATGCGTCCACTCGGGTACCACAGTGCCAAAGCACTCGAATGGCGCACAGCGCGACGTGACCAGCTGGCGGTCTCGTGACATTCGTGACGCGCGATCATGCAGAGAGTGCCCGTTGGGTTTGCTTATCTGCACAGACTGCGCCGGCGACTATCACGATGTTATCGACATGGATGTCGATACTGCACGCGCCTGGTGGCCGGTGAAAATGACTCACAGAGCTCACCGCTAAGCAAACCGAAAACGATACATGCTTTTCTATACTGGGTCCGTAATGACACCGAAACGAACATAATGAAGCGTTGACGACTGTCACATGCACTGCTGAGCGTGCCCACTCAAAGTTATCGTAGACTGCGCCTCCATGCTCAACGGTAAACAACGGTAAACAGAACTGCACCCATCGCATGATTTCAATTTGCACATCATGTTCCGTGCAATTGATGACGGCGTGTTTCACGCTATCACTTTATCGCGGATGAAAACAATGTATCGCACGTTTAACACGGACGGACCGCATTTCCTGAAAATTAGTATCAATACGACGCCGTTCATAATGGGCAAAAGCTTTGATTGATTTGATTTGTGGGGTTTAACGTCCCAAAACCAGCTCTGATTATGAGAGACGCCGTAGTGGAGGGCTCCGGAAATCTCGACCACCTGGGGTTCTTCAACGTGCACTGACATCGCACAGCACACGGGCCTCAGCATTTCGCCTCCATCGAAATGCAGCCACCGCGGCCGGGATTCGATCCCGCGACCTTCGGATCAGCAGCCGAGTGCCATAACCACTAGACCACCGTGGCGGGACAGTATTTAAACAATATATATAAAGTCAAATTCTGCACCTGTTTCAATCGAACGAAGCAAGTCAGATCCAGCTTTAAACCTTTAACCAAAGCACGTGCAGCGTGAACACACACTTCGTGACTCAAGCAACCAACATGGATGACTCCTGCCCGTTTCGCGTTTGGCCAGTTTATCTTGCGATCGCGTACTTTCTGTGGGCGATGGTGGAGATGAAGAGATGAGAGCAATCCCAAAAAGGAAAGAAAATGCTAATCCGGGACGCATAAACCTTGCAAAAGACGTCCAACTTCATAAGTGCGCGCCCGAGAAAAAGTAATCTAATGTCCTTTTGTGATTGAAAAATCAGCAAAGAGGAGAGGGTCACGAGAGGGAACACGTCTGAAAGCGCAGCGCGACATTTCTGTTTTGATATCTTGCGCGCCGGTGCATTGTCAAACGACGAGTGAGTGAAAACTTGATTAGATATGAATAAAAGAAGGCACGATGGTCGGATCCTCTATTCCAGAATCCTACCGAGCAGCTCGTCGGGCTTAGTCCAGGATAGCCACTTCGGTACTCGTCTGCAAGCTATGCCTCCCGCTGCCTATATTTCTCATTAGTGGATGTCCGTGTATTATGGGGCTGTCCGTATGCAATGAGGCCCCAGGGGACGCAATATGTTTTAGCGTAGGTGCGTCTGCGTACCATGGGCACTCGTAAGTGAACCTCGTTTGGGCGCACAGTGTGTACAGGTGGTGCAGGTTGGGTTATGTATATGGAGCTGAATGTTTCGAATAAATCCTTGCAACCGAATTTTACGAGCGCGAACGCCACAAAGCCAGGAATACACGCACCAATAGACACCACACACAGCTTCCAACTGTGTGTGGTGTCGTTATTATGTTCTACGTGCGTTGCTGCGTGTTTCTGGCAGGCCTTGAGACTCCTTGCACTCGTGAATTTCTAAAGCAACGTCTTACCAACTGGCTACAAATCGCAAATTAGAATTTCACGTACCGCGATTGGTTAGAAATGTGGATAGCAGAATGTCCTTAATCGGTCAATTCATTACGTAAGCAACGTCGGCCTCTATATGCACAAGCAAGCCAGTCCGAGAAACCGCGCTATCTGCCCACACGAAATAGAAAACAGAAGCTCCGGTATAATGCATACGCGTGGTCCACAGATGGAGACAAAAGGAGAGCGAGAGAGCCCCGAGCGAAGCCTTTCGAAAAGGCGACGACGCACACGATTCGCCAAGGTCCCACCCGTACCACGCACGCGGCTCGCTATCAACCTTCGGGCAAAGACGACAACGCGACGCGTGTATATACCTTGAGGAGGCGCTCAGCCCGACGGACCCTAAAAATATCAGGCGCACGAGCATCGGGGGCACTATCAACGCGAGTACCACTCGAGGATACAAGGAGCAGAGACCTCGCCACTGTTTACGAATCGGCAGCAAAACGGCGGGCCTGCCGCTTTGCATCACAAGGGCTGCCCAACGGCTATGCTCGCTGAAAAATGGCCTCTGCTTCGGTCAGCGGAGCCGCGGTCAGTGGCTTCGCCGCAGCGATTCACGTTGTCAGCGACCGTCGCGGCCACACTATCGAAACGCTCGTGTCTTTGGATCTGGGAGCCGCTGGTTATATATGGCCACTGGCTTACAGTATAGGAAAGGGGCATCATACTGTAGGCGGACGTGCGACCCTCCCTCTTGCGCTGAAAACAGAATTGTTCCGGCTGGGCCATTGACCCCGACGCGCTTAGAGTACACTAAATTGGCGGTAATAATAATAATAATAATAATAATAATAATAATAATAATAATAATAATAATAATAATAATAATACAGACACTTTCATATTTGTGAAAGTGCCGTCGTGCCCACCTCCGAAGCAACTGCATTTTGTCTACTGTATACCTATTCTGTTTCTCTATAGATCCTATTCTACCGCCGTGGCCTAAACGAATTCGCACTTTTTACGGCAACAGGATTAAAGAAAGAACGCCAAATAGCCATCCGCCAAGCAACCCCACTATCTTCCGATATTGCATCAGCTTAACGCCGCAACGCGATAACCACCCGCGCCCCGCCACGGTGGTCTAGTGGTTATGGCACTCGGCTGCTGAGCCGAAGGTCGCGGGATCGAATCCTGGCTGCGGCGGCTGCATTTCGATGGAGGCGAAATGTTGAGGCCCGTGTGCTGTACGATGTCAGTGCACGTTAAAGAACCACATATGGTTCTTGACCACCTATAGGTGGTCAAAATTTCCGGAGCCCTCCACTACGGCGTCTCTCATAATCAGAGCTGGTTTTGGGACGTTAAACCCCACATAACAACATAACCACCCGACGCAGACAATTTTTCCGAGAAGATACGCGACGCATCGACGCTTTCGTCACCAGTCCACTATTTTACTTACATGCAGCTAAGCCGATCACCTCGACCGGAATCTTGGGATCTGCAGATCTCACAAGAGCGCGCGAATTCGTAACAAGGTGAAAGACGTATCGACGAGGCACTAAGTTTCCTACTCTACTGCACGCAAACGAGAATATCTCCAAGCCTGCATTTTCACGTCCCTCAGAACCACGAAATTGGCAGCTACCGTCTGTCCCACAACATCATGTACATCGGCAGAATCTGGATTTCTTTCTCGATGCACCGCTGATAACGGAGCAAATAAACGAAGTAAATAGTGAGTGCTGTGTTCTTTTGTGCCTTTCCACTTATAGGCCCACTGAGAGCGCTCCTTCAGTCGCATCGTGAGATGATTAATGAACTCGCCCAAATTTTATCTTGACCGAAACAATACCGAGATATTCCGACTCACAATCAGCACTAAAGTCACTGGAACAACATTAGAACAATACGGCGATGCCTACTCCTGCTCGCTACCACGCGCAGCTAGTTACAAAGACTTCACGTTTAAGCCACACTTTCGGTCGCTCTTGCAGCGCATCATATCCGTATCAAGTTGAAACTACACAGCAGACCGACTGGCGGCCGATTACTACACCTCGAAAGCGGTGAATGACCTGAAGGCACGTGGTTCACCGATCTGATGTCATCACCTTAACATAGAAACGACGCAGGACGACAGAAGACGCCAGAAAACAGCGCTTCTGTATCACATGAGGACAGAACGTACACATTGTCTTTTCTCGTCATGCGTCATGCGCTGGCGCTAATAAAGCTCAAGATATGTAGTATACGAGCTGGCACACCAGTCTGTTTTCTTGAATGCAGTTACGAGAGACTCCACACTTAGGATTTCTGTGAACGCACAGAGTGACCGTACCGTTGGATACCATTCTGCACGCTTGCTGTTGTCCGGTGGCCTGTATACATTTCTCGCTTTCTTCAACGCGCTAAAAATACCGATGCACTCCATACGTCTTCATGTAGCTCATATACTACTCGCAACATAACAGTGAATCGATTTTCGAGATAGGTCACTCGACATATAACGCGCACTTTTTATTGCAAAACTAATTGGCTCCTTATCACGCACCGCTATATAGAAATGTGCTATGACTGTTTTATATGCGGGATTTTCTTTATCTCTGCGTCACTCCTCTAAGCGTCACGCGTACGTCACTTTCATACGACTGTACTAGAAAAGTGACAATCTCGTGTCACGAGCACGTGGTGTTTTCATTCAACAAAGTACCTTAATTTGAACGGTAGTGCATTACAGGTCAATTTTGTTGGTTTGTTTCCTATTGACTTTTCTTGTAAATACTCATTTTCCTTAGCATGAATGCGTGTATGCATTTATGGGAAGCTATCGGCTGAACTTACGTCAACTGTGCTTTCCATATGGTCAGCTCCAATACAGTTTACCTTCCCATATGTGTGCAATTATATAACATCACCAACAACAACAACAACAAACCATCGGAGCGGAAAAGCAGCGCCCTTCACGCGTGTTGACGGCGCCCAGTAGAGGAAGAGCCGCGTTTCCGGCTACACGCAGCCGCTCTCGGGAACAGACCACAGCGTTCTCATCGCTTCCTCGACGCAAGAGGAAAAAGCGCCTCGTAAGCCCTCGGCACCGAGAAATGGCGCTGAGCGATGACAATCTACGAACAGCGTAAGAAAAAAGTGTCGGAGGAACTAAACACGCAAATGATGTAGAAGACCGTGTGCTAACATGCTGCATTCTCGGGGACTGCCTGTTTGCCGTTTGAAAAAAAAAAAAATCGTTTAAAATTGGGTTATATACAAACAGTTTTCTTTCGACCTTTATGTTGTTGACCTTTACGTGCGCTGGGTCCCCTTTCTCAAAAAAAATGCCAGGTGCAGCAAGTAGAACGATATCGATAAAGGCGGCGGTTATGAGAAAGGTGTATGCACCGAAAACAACAAAAATCTAGCGAGAAGACACAGACGCCGATGGATAACGATAACGTAACAATCGAATCAACGCATGACGGAATGTATGAGAATGTCTTGTTTTCTTTTTTTTTTTGTGTGTGTGTGCTATGAATGCCCTTCCTGCACAGACCGAATTCTGGTCTGCAGTATATTATAAAATCAATAAATAAATAATCTCTTCGTGCTTTCGGTAAAGCGTTGAAAGCGCCAGTGACGGTGATGCACAGGCGCGTTTAGGCTGGCATAAATGGCGTGCATTTTTTTCCGCCCACAGCAGCTACGTCTGGAACAGTCACGCGCCCTGGAACTTGACTGCCACGATATTTCCCTTCAAAGAACCTTGCGCAATTGTTGAGTCACTATATCGCGGGAATGCTCGTATCCGCGGGGTCTCGCTCTGTAGCTGAAAAACGGTGAGATCAACAGTGCAGTGCTCTGCGCGCATCGCCCAATTACGAACACTCTGGAACAACTTGAAACAAGCTGGCTGTACGGCAAGCTTGTTCTGGAGCGTTAGCGTCTCCCGTCTGCTACGGTAGTCTGCATACTTGACAGCTTCAGTTTACCGTTTGATGAAACTGAGTCGGGGTATAACCGAAACGTTACAGCAGCCGCATTTTCTTTTACCTGACTAAAACTCAGAACTTACACAAAATTCAAAGAGAACTCACCAACAGATCTATCAGAAATTCATAATATGGAACAATGTCCCTGCCTGTCAAGTTCATGCTCCTCATGTTAAGTAATGAATAGACCCAAGACAATGTGGTTCGGTGCTTCGTATTCGGAACTGCAGAACCTGAAGAACCAAACACGGGAAGCTCCTCACGTACTTCCCAGTAAGGTCATAATCATCATCATATCTATGTCCACTGCAGGACGAAGGCCTCTCCCAATCCTCTATGTCCTTGTCTGTCCTGCGCGAGCTGATTCCATTTGATGCCTGCGGATTTCTTGATTCCGTCCCCCCATCTTACTCTCTGTCGTCCGCGGCTACGCTTGCCCTCTCTTGTTATCCATTCCGTCGTTCTAACTGTCCATCGGTTATCTAGCTTTCTCATCACGTGGCCTGCCCATGTCCATTTTTAGGAGCTTGCTCGGCAAGCTTCTTATGCTCGTGCCTTGTCCGGCGGCGGCGACGGCAGCGGCGGCGTGTACATGCCGCTCAAGGCGCCAGCTTCCCGGCGATTTCAAGAATGCTCACTAGATGGCGCGCCGCTCAAGGCGATATGGACAACACAAGCGGACCATTGGCGCGGTATCGATATACGACAACAGCCCTGGGAGCAGTCTACTCTTCGAGGCGCGCGCGAGCGGGTGCTCTGCGCACACTGGAACGCCAGAAGGCAATAAACAGTGAGCTCGGGGATGTGATGTGCCGTGCCTGTCACGGTGCTGTTGAAACTATGCAGCACATAGTGATGCAGTGCAGGGCAGTCGAACCCCACTGTAGAGGAGACACAGCCCTGCATGTCGCACTGGGATTCGAGGGAGATGGTGGGGAGATAAACAGGGGAGCGGTAGAGTGCACTAAGCGGCGCCTGGAAAGGTGGAGAGCTGTATCTCTGCAGAAGTGCGCGAGTTAGCAGACCGCCCCGTCCCTCCAAGGTGTGCTTGGTGCCTTTACTCTTGTTCCCCTTTTTCTCTAATTTTTATTTTCCCTCGTGACTCTCGTTCCTGTTTTTCTTTTTTTCCTTTTTCTCTCGACTTTCTTGTTATTTTTATTTTATTTTTTATATCGGGCAAGTCCAACGAGAACGTGGAAAAGTGGCTTGGCCTGTACGAACGAGTTGCAGCGCACAACCGATGGGACCCCACGGTGATGCTCGCAAACCTTCTATCTCCAGGGGCCAGCACGCATTTGGTTTGATACACATGAGGAAGAGCTGACCAGCTGGGACTTACGTAAGCAGAAATTGCGCGATCTCTTGGGCCCGCCTACAGGTAGCAAGTCCGCTGACATGAATGACCTGTCTTGTCGGGCCCAAACAGCCACAGAGTCGTACGTTGCTTACATCCTTGACGTTCTAGCTCTTTGCCGCCTCGTCGACTCCACCATGACCGAGGTTGACAAAGCAGGCCATATCCTTAATGGCATCGCCAATGACGCGTTCAACTTGCTCGTCTTTAGAGACTGCTCGACGGTGGACGAAATTATCAATGAGTGCCGCCGTTTCGAAGACGCCAAAAACAGTCGCATCACCCAACAGTTCGCGCGGCTTCCAAACACCGCTGCCACGTCTTCGTGCGAAGACGCCGATCAATCCCTTCAACCGCGCACCACGGATAGCGTTGTGCGAATAGTGCGGCGGGAAATCGAGGCTGCGGCACCATCTCTCGTACACCCATCAGAGGATGCAGAGGCAACGGTCTCACTCATCAGGCAGTTTCTCGCGAACTCATCAAGTCCGCGAGGAACTTGCGAACGCCGGCATTCAACCGGTGTGCTTCATTATCGGGCCTCCAGTCACACCTGCCGCTTAGCTTCGTCGGCCATCACCGACGTTTCAACGATACCGAGACCCAGCCCAGTGGCGAACACATGACGACAGGCCCATATGCTTCTATTGTAGCGGCGTGGGTCACATTTCTCGCTATTACCCCGCACTTCCATCAAAACGAAACGGGCACAGGGATACGCTTCTAATGGTAGTCTATTTTACAACGGGGAGATTAGCCGGTGGAGCCCCAATGGCGGACCGTCAGCCTGCGCCCCACTCCTGCGTCTTCTTTGTTCCTCTCGAGATCGTCGTCTTCGTCGCTGTTCTTGCACCATGACAACATTTATCTTTAAAATTTTGCCGAGCCGCTATACGCAGCGACCCGTTACAAAGGGAATGGCACCACATCATCATCATCAACAACAACGCACACAACTCTCAGCACGTGCGCTTCCTTTCTCTTCGCCGGGAGCTCACGCAGTGAACACTCTTCGTTACCGCTCGGCCGCATGAACACCGCACAAGCCAAGGCAGCAGCGCGGCGGGCTAGCAACGCAGCAGCAGCTCGGGCTCGCCGCCAAGACCCTGCGGTGACAGCCCGGGAGGCCGAAGCGAAGAGGGCTCGCCGTCAAGCAAACCCGGAGCCGCGGGCCAGCGAAGCAGAAGCGTACAGGGCTCGCCGTCAAGCAAACCCGGAGCTGCGGGCGAGCGAAGCACAAGCGAAGAGGGATCGCCGTCAAGCAAACTCGGAGCTGCGGGCCAGCGAAGCAGAAGCGAAGCGGGCACGCCGTCAAGCGGACCCTGCGGTCACACGTCGCGAAGCAGAAGCAAAACGGAAGCGGCGGCAAGAAAACCCCGAAGAAGTGCGGGCGCGGGATGCCGCGGACAAGCGCCAAAAGCGGTCGCTCCTGACGTAGGGGTCTTCGAAGGACGCAAACTTTCCCCTCTCCAAAGCGTCGTGTATTTATAACAACGTTGTCAGGTCTATATACGATGGTAGGAGATGTCTATTTGTATTTTTATATATCTGTGACTGCATCATGTATTGTTTCAGCTTAGCTGATTGTGTCAAAGTACAAAGTGTTCTTCGTTAATTGTATGTAAATATTGTGTGAAATGTATTTGTTGCCAAACTGTATTTCGGAGCAAAAGCCTCTGTCAGGCTCTGTAGCCTTTTGCTTTTGCTCAATTTCTGTAAATACAGAAAGAAATAAATCAAATCAAATCAAAAGAAGGTCCCGCGCCTGCTTGCGAATATCGCCAAAATTTTCACAAGCGCATGCAACTTCGCGCCGAGGCCCATGCACGTTGATGCAGATTAATTCCGATAAAACAACAGCCCTAGCACGGTTTCTTATATCAAAATGTACGACTAAATATGATCTCATCCCCACTACCAGGCACCCCCATTGAGCCCCGCCACGGTGGTCTAGTGGTTACGGCACTTGGCTGCTGATCCGAAGGTCGCGAGATCGAATCCCGGCCGCGGCGGCTGCATTTCGGTGGAGGCGAAATGTTGAGGCCCGTGTGCTGTACGATGTCAGTGCACGTTAAAGAACCCGAGGTGGTCGAAATTTCCGGAGCCCTCTACTACGGCGTCTCTCATATAATCACATCGTGGTTCTGGGACGTAAAAGCCTAGAAATCAAATCAGGCACGCCCACTGAAAAAGCTAGAAACAGCTGGCGCTGTAAAAACAAAAGAGGAACGTGATGTCGCCACTTGGCATCGGCAAAACCACTCCCCCCTCTTCGCTCAGCTTTTCTTATATGCTCAGTGACAATGGCAATGATAGTAGTTGCAGGTAGTCATTTAGCTACGCCGCGCGCACTGAGCATGACTTAGATAATGTGCAGTAACATACGAACGAAAAAAGCAAAAAAAAAAAAAAAAGACGTTTACGAGAGGCGGCGTTCTGGCGTGAAGGAACATGGAAAATGCGTAACATAAATTCGGCACGCAATATAATTATTATTGCGGTTTTTTTTTTCATACATCATAAACTCCGGCGGTAAAACGCTACCCCCTCCCTCCCCCCCTTTTTTTTTTCCGGTTAGAATTGTGGACCTGGAAAGGTAGCGAAATTTCAGAAACTGAGCTATAGAAACTGCGACATACCGCTTGAAAATGTTGAGTTTCGCAAAGAAATTATAAGGCTCCGACCTTCTAAAATACTCTAAATTGTACAGTAAGCCGTGAAGCACCAACAGTGCATGTACAACGCACAAATATTTCTACAGTTTTATCAAGCATTTGCTGAGACAGCACTCGTGCAGCTTCTTCTTACGTTTCTCGTTTCGAAAAGAATAAACAAACAACGACACAATTCAATGTGCGTGCCGCTCTATCAAGGTACTGGGCAAGTAATTATTTTTATAATAGCCACAGCAATTTTCCCGAAACGTGCTTAATACGATGTAATTATTAACGTATAGACAATAGTGAATGTTGTGGCATAACAAATTTGCGCGAAGAATTAGCTTTGAAAAGATCAACATTAAAATCCACAAAGTCGCTTCGACTTCGAAGCCAGATGAACAAAATTTAGGGTAGTTCATATATATTGCCCGTACTTCCCAGGCGGGCTGGACGACCGCACTGGCGCTGCCACGCCAGCCGCGAGATTTCGCTTTGATATTGTCAACCGAAGCTCTATACGTCAGACTAATCCACTGACGGGCCACTAAAGACCAGTACGTATTAATACCCTTGGCGACCCTCTTGAAAAAGGCGCACAGAACACACGGCGTTATCGGATACAACCTCCCGCAGAATGTGCTCGATGACTTTATTTTTTCTTTTTTCCGCTCTCACGATAAGAGTAACAGCGTCACTTTTGCGGATTTCCGGCTGCCGAGTACTAAATATAGACAGCGAAAGTGCAGGCGCTCAATGTAGAAAGCTACAGGAATGGAGGCGGTCGCGATCCCAACGGCGTTCCTTTGAATCCGCAATGACAACATATTTTAAAGGCACACACGGTTTCTTTTTAGTATATGTACTTGGGAAGTACTGCGTAAGGTTAAACGAAAGCAGCAACGGAACCGCCATTCAATAAGATGGTGTTCACAGATGAAAAGTAAGCAGCTCCTACGTAACTCACCTCGAAGTTGCGATTCCCGACGGACGCACTCTCATTGGCGGCGCGGTGCAAGCGTTCGTCCAACGAACTTCATCGGTGCACGTCACGGAGCGGAAGACGGTCTGTGATTATCCGCAGAGTCTTCCACTATACTTGTGACCCTGAGTAGGCTCACGTTAAAATTTTAATTGTGGCATTAATGCTCCGCGTATAGCGGGCTGCGGGAGATGCAGCATAGATCAAAGAGCTACACATAAATCTTTATCACCAGCAGTTCTTTTAATTGGCACCTAAACCTACATAAGACGAGCATTTTTCGAGCCCCATAGAGACGCGGCGGCTGCATGGAAAATGCAGCCGCCGCGGTTATCCGCGACCTTGGTCTCTAACGTCACATGCAGCGAACCAACGTGGCAGGTGTTCTACATGACGAAGCTAGAGTAGGCAGGCCGCAGACATCAAGAGCGTCACAATCAACAACCGCAACCCCCCCCCCCCCGCCCCCCTTTTTTTTTTCCATCTTTTTATGTCCACAGGAGGATAAATGCCTCTTACACTGTACAGTGCGCGAACCCGTTCCCTTTTATGCTTGCAAATTTCTTAATTTATTTGCCCCTCCTAACGCTTCTCCACCCTTGGCGACACTTCCGAGCAGGCAGTCGCTCTTCCGTGACTTGTCCCTGGTGATGAGCTTATACTGCGAATAATTCGTGGTCACATCACGACTTAAGCGTTAAGTTCAGGGCAACTGTCAGGCGAAGCGTACAGAGAAATTTTCGAACAGAGAAATCTTCGTGAGTGGTTAACAGGAAGCACAGCGAAGCAAAAAAGCAAAGGCCCGCCGCAAAGCCACTGAACGGCGTTGCGCGGCCAGTCGCGCGGACGGCTGCCAAGTTCGACGGCCGCGCCTGCAAACCAGCCCCGTCGCGGAGAGAAGCTTTTCACAGTGGTCTCCGTGTTTGCTTTGCTGCTGCCGCGAGTGCTTTTTTCCGTGTGTAAGGAAGAGGGAGACGAGCGAGGCCAGTGCACTCATTCTTTATCGCTGACCAGTTTGGACCTTTGTGAAGAAAGATATCGGGCACGCTGCGAAAGAGATGCACGGCAGGACACTTCACGTGCGTGCTGTCAAACACGGCAGAGAATCCGCTTAAGCACGCGCTCTTCCGTGACTGGCACTTGGCAGTGTCATTTCTGCAAAACGACGATGGATGGAGAGCGCGTGCTATGAGGACCGTCCGCGTGCGCTGTGTTCCAAGTTAGTTTACTCCCGCGCCCGCGTTTAGATCAAGCATACGTAGCCCGCAGCCCCCGTACTGGCCGCGTCGACATGTTACATCACCTGTCGAGTGACGGCAAGACAGGCCGAACGCATTCTCGGTACTTCGTTCCACCTGCCAAAAAAAAAAAAAAATATGTTGCCCGCTTCGAGCAATTAAAATTCCAGTATATGCGGAGTCTTAACACACCTCCGGCGCGAAGAAGGCACATAAGTGAACTTTCATAATTGAATGAGTTCCCTTGACGACGTGTCGAACAAGGTGTTACAAAGAATGAACTCAACTAGAGTCTGTGAAAGAGAAATAGATAATGAACAAGGGGACATTTAGGTATATCGACAAATGCATGAAAACATGGTAAGCAGTGAACGAGGAAGAAAATCACGTTAACAACAACAACAACAACAACAACAACAACAACAACAACAACAACAACAACAACAAGAAAGACCGCTCCCACGCATCCTATTTATAGAAATCATGTTCCGAATATACGAACCAGTTCGGCAGGCACGAAAATCTGGTGGTCGCGCCCTTGTGTACAAAGTGAAGGCTCGAAACAGAGACGCAACAACAGCAGAGGTATACACAGCGAACGAACGCATCTGAATGAGCCATGCACAGCAGCCGCTCTGCGGAGTCCACCATGCGTCGCAAAAGCAAACAAGGGTGACGCTGTGACTTATTTGCATATGATAAAAGTCTCCGACGATGCATGTCGCACACAGCTTGAAAATAGGCGCCCAAGTATTTGAAGCAGCCCACGACTAAACACAACGGACGCGCCAGCGTGCTGAACCAACACCTCTTTAATATTGCAGCAGATGCAGTGGGACCTGTTCGAGCGGTATGTGTAATATACACAGAACCTCTATGGAATCAACGGTGAGTCAATTATGCGAAAAGCTTTAATTAAGAGTCCAGCATCGTGTGACTTAATTGAGCCCTCACAGAGAGCAGTCGATCGACAGGTCGGTTTTTAGTAGCTTTCGAAAGCGTCGCATATCGAAGTAGGAAGCACCGAAAAGCGAATGCGATACCACAGGCGCGAACCACCACGACAATTTGCGACAGGTATGAACATGAATACGTACGAAGGAACATAGTTACAGGCTTTTCAGCATATTCTTTGTTTCTTTTTTTTTTTGCCGACTAAATACAGAATACGTTAAATGAATATAGAAAACGTTTAATGAGAAGACTGATTATAACTGTTAACCTTTTGCTGATGACCCGGATATGCTGAAACTCAGTATAATATGACGTCATGACTCCCAAGGCGGCTCGAAACAGGTATCAAAACGCGTAGAGTTGCGTGGAGCTGTGGGAGGCGATGTTTCGTGACAGCGGAAAGCAGTCATTGCCCTTCGCACATGATCTCTCGATCGCTCTCTCATTTTGATTGAACGAAAGAAGCGCAGTGCAGTACAAGGTTCGCACAAAATGCCCCCAACAAAGCTGCATGCAGAAGGAAACTCTTTTTCTACTCCCAAGATCGTTGCCACAGGAAGCAAAGGGAACAGCAACCAGGCATTCGCAATAGGCAAGTCTGTTGTCTTTACAGCGAACTCACGTATGGACAATTTTTCTATACGTTTGCTTTGTACCGTGAAAAGTCTGATCAGCCTCCTTGAAATAGTCGAACCTCTCTTTCCTTCCTTCTTTCTTTGTTTCTTTTTTTTTGAGGGGGAGAGGAGGGGGAGAACTTGTACAGACGTTTTTGTTATTGCACTGCGAAAAGCATACTGCACATGACGCCTTAACAACATTTTCCCATTTGATTCGGTCTCAGTCGATGTCGTTCCATGAGAGAAAAACGGGATTGCCCGGACTTATGCTCAATTTATTGCAGATTTATTTTGATATTTGCATTTTCTTCAACGCGACTAATCAGCAAATGCGGGTAACATAATATTTCCTATTTACGATTGCTCGTATATAGGTTTCCAGCAAAGATAAGCTCAGAAAAAAAAAGGAAGAAGAAGAAGAAGAGAGAGAGAGAGAGGTAACTAATTTCTTCCTGTTCTAAGCCTACACCACGTCATTCAAGAGGTCGGCGCGCTAGTCGCATGCGGCTTTACGCACTGCTTACTTTGGTTTGTGACTGCGCAGCCAAGGAACGAAGAATGGTACATTTCCTCAAGAACGATCACATTTAACGCACTTCCCTGACGTTTCCTCCATGGCCTCAATATAATTTTTTTTTCTTCCGTAAGGAGCCACATACTCGTAGAAAACAAAAAAGAAAAGAAAAAAAGACACATGCGCACTGCGCTGCTGAAGCAACGCAGTGAGCACGCGCAGCACCAGAGACTGCCGATCCTCCAGCCTCGTACAACAGAGGCCCAAAAAAGAGCTCACCGAGTTGCGAAGTTTGCGTCGGGTGGTGCCGCGGGGCGACGGCGCTGAATTCCCAGATCCGCGCAGTGGCTTTAAAACTCCTCCGCGGTGGAACCGAGTGACACAAGTCGTACAACAGCGAGCGCGGCCGGTTCTTCCGCCGGGCGCCAATGTCCCCGCGCGTTCCCTCTCTTCTTTTCGGGTGACGGCGAGGAGAAAGCGAGAGGACTCTGACGAGGCGCGCTACAAGAAAGTGCCGAGGCGCACCCAGTCGCTATCGGCCGCTCTCCCTGAGCCCCCCCATCACGGTGCGCGGGCCCCGCTATGAGTCCTCGCTGAGGGACGGCCGATACGCGTCCTACCAGGATGGCTGGCGCCACGAGCCTCCATATCGGGTCGCGAGGTGATGTTGGTCCACGCGACCGTCGCTGCGAGCGAGGGAGCCGACCGATGCAACGTAACCGAACCAGTCTCTCAACGCTGAATCGTGCCAGAGAGCTAGCTGGCCTTCCGAGCGGGACCTAGAGGTCACGAGAGTGTTGCAGTGTAGCAATGCCTGCGCAGCCTCGAAAATGCAAAAATAATTACACGTTGAATAATTAATTACGGGTTTTGCGTGCCAGCATGAGGCAAGACGTAGTGGAGGGCTGCGGATCAAGTGTACGCGCGGGTCCACTTCGCTTCTACCTCCCTCCGAGTGCGGCTGCCGCGACCCGGAATCGAACATTATGCGGCGTCGAGCTTAGCAGCACACATTTCACACATTTAGCCTTCTAAGCTATCCACAGTGGGTCAATGAAAGGGAAAGGGATAAAGGGCTCGTTTCCTTACCTTATGAATCTAACAGACAATGGAACCAAGGAAGGCGTAGGGGAAGTTATTCGTAGTCTTTAGCTATATAACGTATAGATTATTTATGACGCAAATATATGGGACGAAAAACACAGCAGCCGTCGGTGGGGACCGAAACCACAATCTTCGTATAACGCGCCCGATTCTCTACCAACTGAGCTACGGCAGCGGTCGTTCCATCGTCCACTTTATTGGGTATGTTAAAGAGAAGGCCAGAAATGATCCGGAGCCCCTCGATACTGCGTGCCACGTAAACATAATGCGGTTTCGGCAGTTCTCCAACTCCAGCGTTTATTTCTTTAAAAAAATTATATTACTGCTATCATTTGCGTAAAGATTGAAACTTAATACTAGATAGTTGAGACAATGGACTCTATTCGTCGTGCCGGTATGCCCAGAATCGTTTGAAATGCAATTCGTTAGCATTAAATGAAGTATAACAAACTTCTACATGTATAGAACGTATAGGCAACTATGGACCCCCACTTTATCGTCAAATACACTGATACGAGAACCCGACCCGAAAGGTAACGTGACAAACGTGCTGCTTTTGAGCTTGCCAGATAAAACGTTATCTACAGGCATGATGCCTGAACACCTTCTAGTGTCCCTGAATACGTTCTCCACATGTATACAGGGACGGCATACAGCTGCTTTTGACCGGTTCAAGAGTGCGCAAAACTGCGCAGTTGTGAGACGCGGGCGGAAGCGCGTGTTAACATTCCATGCTTGGCAGCGGATCGAAAGCAGCCTGCTAAGATGAAAAACAAATTCACCGCATACAGGTGCAAGCCGATTCGTTAAAGGGACACTGAACCACTTTTTAAAAAAAACGAGATTATGGTGTCATGATACGTAATTTCGTGCGGCGAACTCGAAAATCAAGTCGAAAATTTGCATAAACCAACGCAAATAGCTTTATTTTGCCGAAAACAAGCAACAGGCGCCGCGGCCCCCATCGCGAGTCTCGCCGCCGCTGTGATTGGTCGAAGCTCCATGACGTCATCGTCAGGAAGGTGACGACAGCTGACTGCGCTCGCCGGCAGGCAATGCCGTGTTCACCTGTTGAAATCGTGTAGTTGCTGTTAGTATGGCGAACTGTGAAAGTCGGAACGAGTTCTCTGTACATCCGTACATGTTCGAGCCGGTCGCTACTGTAAGGGCGTCGACTGAAGCGGCACAGGAAAGCGAATCCCAACCAGCCACCTCCACCCGCGCCGGAAACATAGACTGGTACATATAAGATGCATGTCAATTGCACTCTAGTAAACTGTTACAAATACGTTCATCCGTGGATATCAAATTCGATAAGAAACAGCAGCATCGGCACTCGCTTTTAGCCGCGTATTGGCACGGTCCGCGCTACGCGCGGGCATCGTGCAGAGACATCAGCTGTTCGTGCACGCAGTCAGTATCGTACTTCGCAGCGGGCAAGGCGCACGCGAAGAGTCAGTATGCTACCGCGAGGAACAACAACAACAACAAAAAAAAAAAGAAACAAAAGCCAGACGAGTGCCGCTCTTGCCGCAATGGTGACATGTGCTCTGAACTGCGCTGAAAAATTGCGCAAGGATAGTTTGGCTCATATATTGCAGTTGTGCTTTTTATAATGCCGTCGCTTTTCTAAATTCTTCCCAGTACTACAATGATATGCGACTGTCGTGTAGAGTAGCTGATTTCGATGCTGCGTACTGATATCTGTGTACACGTGTTTTCACCATGGGTGCTCATGCACGCACTGCGTGCAAATGGGGAAAGAGGAGGAGGACTGCTGCTGCTGCCTCGAAATTCGGCAGATTCGCGACCGCAAGAAACAACGGAGGTGCATCACAACAACAAAAAAAATTAAAAATGTGTGCCTCGACAAGGACGTGTTAGAAGTGGCCCTGCAGCAGAATGGCACGCCAGCGGAATCCCAGTGACTGCATGAGAGCCGGGCTTCGTACGTAGTCGCTGTCACGAAAGTGCTTGGAGCACAGCACGCTTGATCTCGTCGGTTTGAAGTCTTTTCTTTTAACTGCAGCGGCCCATTTTGCAGCCATCTTCTGATAACGAGGGAACTTGTGAAAAGCGACCTCATCGCGACCGTAAGTGCTGCGGCAGCCATATGCTGCGCAGTAACTCGGCATCGCGAGTCCACTTCAACCTTGCACAAACACAGCTAGTGAATGTCGGATGGCGAAAATCTCTAATCAGAAGAAGAGAACGGTGCAATGGCAAGAAACCCCTACGAACTGGCAGATCTGATGCTTCACTAGGCGGCAGATCGCAGCAGAAACAAGGCACAACCCCGAAGTAAACAAGCTGAGCTGACTGAGCGACGCAGGCGGCCCGGCGGCTCGACCCTGACGATGACGTCACCTCCCCACGTGTCTAGCTCTCCCATGCTCCGCCCCTGCGCGCGCGCGCGCGCGCCGGGGGGGCGTTCCCACGATCAAAGTTTGCTCGCTTATAGCGCCGTTGTTTAATCGAACATCGCGAAAAAATCCTCCGTAGGCATGTTGTAAGAGGTCGCGGATACCGAATTCGCAATAAATTCGCGAATTCAAAACCCGTTCAGTGTCCCTTTAACAAAAAAGTCAATATGAGACGGATGCGCTCGGTGAGTTTGTTGTATTTGTTTACATGCGCACCGATACAGTGAACAGAGTGCATGCTCGTGCAAGCGCCTCCTCGATTTATCTCCAAATGATCTCTCGCTTATAGAGCGGCTTGTTCAAGTGACGCGTTCTGCTGCCTTCCTGTTTCCAGAGGACCGTCCAAACTTAGCACATGGGGCGACAGCCCCGCCACGGTGGTCTAGTGGCTAAGGTACTCGGCTGCTGATCCGAGGGTCGCGGGATCGAATCCCGGCCGCGGCGGCTGTATTTCGATGGAGGCGAAATGTTGAGGCCCGTGTGCTGTGCGATGTCAGTGCACGTTAAAGAACCCCAGGTGGTCGAAATTTCCGGAGCCCTCCACTACGGCGTCTCTCATAATCAGAACTGGTTTTGGGACGTAAAACCCCATAAAACAACATGGGGCGACAAACTCACCCGAAACAAACCACTCGCAGGACAGCACGTCCTCGTCTTTCCCTCTTTCTTTACAGTCGTTTTTATTCCGTGCTGCGCAACACAGACGAGCTTAACGAATACTACGACAATATCACAAAATGAAGCGATACTTAAAATCTAGTTTTCTTTTTCTTTCTTATTTCTTCGACACGACTCCGAGCACGCGTTCCAAGAGTACCACAGAGCGGATGTTCAAGCCGACCAGCGCCCACGATTAACGGTCCGCTGTGACGTTAGGATGCCGCACGTCCTGCATAAGTAAACAGCTAGGTGTCGCCACCAGCGTCACCGAATCGGCACGGCGTTGTCGGCTTGAGGATTCTCCTTTTGTATGTCTTACAGTCAGTATATGGTACCGAGTTCAGTGCATCGCCTTAATTTTTCTTCCGCTTCATGTTTTGTCTTCACACAGATCATCTTTTGAACTTAAGATCTAGTCATTTTCGATTTACTGCAACCTCACAACGCAATGCCTGTATGGCTCTTTGGGGTATTCGAATGAAGAGAATGCGATTCCCTCAAACCAAACGAGAATCAGCGGAGTATTTGATAACATGGATATCTCTCGCATATGTAAAGCTGGCTATTCGGTTCGTTTTGAGTGTGCAAGATAGCCACATTCAGGTGCATTTCCTCGTGCAGGTCCTTGCACTGCGGTGTGGAGGCGCTTCAGCACGCGCAGCAGACGCATAAATTAAATCCCACCGAAAGAAAGTTCACCAAAGAGAAGACAGAGTGTGCCCCTTTACGTACGAAAGTCAGCAAGCGCACTGGAAGAATCCGGCTCTTGCGCCAGGCAATCTATATTGCCGACGGTGGCGGGAAATCTAATATAAGCGCTGGAGACAACATGGGTATAGAGTATTCACACGATGCACGGCATCCTTGTAATGGGCAGAAAAGAAACCAGAAAGTGGCGCGCGCCGTCGAGGATATTAAACGTGAGGCTACTCTTACTTCGTTCTACGTCGTTAAATTGAAGAACTCGAAGAAAACAGAGCAACCACAACACACACACACACACACACACACACACACACACACACACACACACACACACACACACACACACACACACACACACACACACACACATCACGGCCTCGAGTTCTATCCGATCGACATGTACCTCCCACGGTATTGCGTATGCTAATTAGCGTGTTTGCAAACGCAGAAGCGAACCCCCGAAAAAACGATCGTTATATCTCGTACGCGCTTTCAGTTCTTCCATATTCGAAGTACTTTCTTGACGTGCGTAAATCACCACACACACATATATTCTGTGATAAATAGCTTACTATGGTGAAATTAAAAGTAGCAAAAGCACGTAAATTACCCCGTTTCTGTTACAAAAATAAAGTATAAAAGTACTCGTGCATCCATAATTGAGGAGCCCATTGTTGTCAAGCGGCAGGCGGCTGCTCCAACTCCACGAATGTCGCTAGTACAGAGAAAGCATACGCAAATTGCGCTCTCAACAGCCTGCTGAACGAACACTTTTGCAGAAATTTGGACAATTAGCGCATTCCCAAAAACACTGCCAACATGACCATGCACTGAGAGCAGCAATCTTCCTACTAGGCACTAGACAAAGATACAAAATTTTACTTAAGAACAATAGTGTTTTGGTTCGCCTGTCTATATAGGGTAGTCTTCGCGCAGTCCAGGCAGGCCACTGCCACGGCACAGCAGGCGCAAGACAACGAGAGCACGAAAAATTTACCGCATATTTCTCGCCATTCCTGACCCATTGAGTTGCGAGCTCCGCAAATGGCTCCACGTGGATGGGACCTGTGCAACGCTTCCGATATTAAAGTCGTTCGTGGTTTTGCGGTCTGGCATCATCATAATACAGTGTCGCCGTTGATGTGTCACGCGCAGCCTAAGTGGGTCCCCGCCATCGTCCCCATGACGACATCTGCTGTTTGCTTTATGACGAGCAGTCGGAGGATATATCACGCGAGGTTGAAGGAGTTGGGCGAGGCTTCGCTGTCGTTTAATTGTACATCGTCATTATAGAGCAGTAATAATTTCTGGAGATTCACGTGCCGAAACCACCGTGTAACTACGAGGCACAGCGCCGGTTTAATTGTTGACACCTGGCGTTATTTATCGTGCATCTAAGTCTAATACACGGGTGCTTTATGCGTTTCGCCACCCACTGAAACGCCCCCCCCCCCTTTTTTTTTTTTCATCGTGTGCGAATGCATGTCGCGATGCCACAAATTCAAGATGGCGGCCAGAAACGCTCCCCACTGGTTCTTTTTTCACCGTGTACGAATGCGCGTCACGATGGCACAGCCTCGCTTGGCACAAATAAACGGCAATAGCAAAACAGCGAGCATCGCCAGGTATAGTATAAGTGGCCCGCTGTGGGATTAGATTTTGGATCAGTCGAGAGCATAGCAATAAGCGCTCCAGGCGCGGTTTTTTTTGTTTCGACACGATTCGCCAGGCAGTGCTAGAAAACTCGAAATCCTCAGATTGTGGGAGGGGCACGCTTGTACGAGTGTGGTCGTTTGAGCAGTATTCCACGGCAGTCACTATAAGCTACGACGGCTGGTTCATTACTGAGCAGTCGTAGTTGCTCATAGTTGGTGCATTAGCGAGCAAACACGTTTATTCGTTGTAAGCAGCTACATCATAAAGGAAGCACGTCGCTATACATCTAATTATCGCTTGACTAACTGATTATCGCAGCACGCAACGCAGCATGCAAGATAAAAACCCTCCGTTTTCCGTACACGTCACTCGACCGCCATTTTGCGTATACCGCTCCTTGGCAGAATGCTTTGCCACACAATTGGGCACACAAATTGCAATGATGTCACACCTAGAGAGATGATATAGCAGAAACTAGCAGAAACTTTGGCAAAGAAATGCCAAACTTGGCTCAGTGAATGCACGATGGCGCCGGAATCTGCGCTCTCCATGGCGCCAAAAGCGACAACGTATGCACGAGATTCGTCTCAAAAGTTCGTGCACTGAGACAGCAAGAGGATTGTACTCTCTCCACTATAAATGACGCGGCTGCCCACGTCCAATTCTTGACAAAGCAGAGTGACAAGACTACCTTCTTTCTTTCCTTGCAAACCATCACTTGTCGAAATCGAGATCGACGAACACAAGATTCAATAAGAAATTTATTATGAAAATAGGTAATATATGGTGCGGAACTTGATTACACGTTGAAAAAGGCCTATGAAAAAGGCGCCCTATATAGTAAACAGTGTGCCCAAGCGCATCCGGCGTTTTCGATAAGCTCGCCGTGGAGATCCCAAGGCCAATCAGGAGGCAAGGCCCCTTTACATCGGGCAAATATGAAAACGTCGATGGCACTCAGTGGCCGCTGAATGAATGTTAGAATGATAGCAGAACCACTCAGTTTAAGGTTCCTGTTTGATTAAGAAATGATTATAAAAAAAAAACACACGACCAACACGTTAGATATGTGGAATGGTGCGGTCCTATAATGCCTTCCACCTCACCGAGGGCTGGTTAAACTGGTCTCACATATACTAATAAATGGCGCTGCACACAGCGCGAGTCATATGTGAATGTCGAGCCCATTAAGAGCGCGACTGCCAATTCTTCTCAATGTCAAGTGGGATTCTCTCGAGAAAACGGTATCCGTTTCAAAGATAATTTAGGAGTCACTCAAAGCTCGGATTACGCAGTAACAGAACAGGTAGTTCACACACCATATTCTCGCAGGAAGTTTATTCTCGCGGGAATACGCACCACGATATTTGCGTTTCAAACTGTGGCCGACAACGCGCACTCGGATACCGAGCAGGGATTGCGTGCTTCCTGGCCGACGCCCTCCTATCCTGGCAAAACACTTTTTTCCCGCAAACACGCTCCGGCCGAAGCGCAGTCTGCATGTTTCGTCACGTGACAAGCTACGTCGGATCGACGCCTATGCAAGGTGTGGCAGTGACCCTCGTGAATATGTAAGTGCGTGAAACTCAACAAAGAGCCGTCCCTCATGACGTCAGCAAGTTCGGCCTGCAAACACCGCCTGCTGCACGTTCCCGCTTTTGTATAGAGCCGTATCGAAAAAGGCAAAGCAAAATGCAAAACAAGAAATTAAGGTTCGATAGCTTTCGAAAACCGGCTCGCGCACCGTTGTCGTTCGTAAGAATAGAGGCCGACCAATCGTGACAGCGGACATATTATTAGAAAAGGCGGGGCCAGTGACGAAAAAGCGAAAACTGACTTCGGCCTTGAGGAACGCGGCGCATGACAGTCAAGCCATCCGAGATGCCAGTTCACGTGGAGCGCGCATCACGCGACTCGACAGCAGGCGTACAAATATCAAGGCGATGCGTCATGAATTATGACAACGGAAGCAAGAGCTGAAATCCGTGACAGTCAAGTTTCCAGCGCGCGTGTTTCTTTTTAGGACGGCGGTTGCGACATAGATGAAACCGACGCTGACAGGAGACGAGGTGCAGCGACAGGCATGAACAGGCCAAAACGAAGGCCCGGACCTCATGTAGTACATGCGCAGTGCGCGCGTTCACTTTCGAGACGGCGATTCCGGCGTCATGACGCAAAAAGCAGTCCGCTCGCGCGTGTCGCGGCTGCATCAGTTTAGGATGCGCACATATTACCATACCGCAAATTTTTCTCGCGCGCAGACGAGCGTCAAAGAGCGCGTTGTTTCACGCTACCTTCGCAAGGTGGCGCCGACATGTAGACCGACTTGTTGGCCACACTTCACTGCATCGTGTGAACTCGTTGCGACAGCGTCGCCAAAGCGGAAAAAAAAAAAAAAAAAATAAAACGAAATCGTGTGGTCGACAACTAAGCTATACTTTGTTACGAATTGAATTGTGACCTCGTAACGTTGGCAAAACATTAGCGTTCGCATGCGTTTGTACAAAACATGGCACTGAGGGTCCGATACTGAGGGTGCGATTTCTGCATGCCCATATATTCACGTTTTATTTTTCTCAAGAATTCGCAGCGTGAGTCCAACCTTTCATCTTTCCAAATGAGACGTAAAGGTGAAGACGTTGTTTCAAAAAGCCTATATTCTCGCAACGAAACCATGTTAGAACAGACGAGAACGACACGCACACAAACGTTTATTGCTAAAAAGCATAACTTGAGAAGAAAGAATCTCTGCAGTAATGATAAAGAGCCGGGTGCGACAAAACATTTCGGGTCACGCTGAAGATGCGTGCTTCTAACGTTGTGACTTGCGAAATGCCAGGACTGATGTTCTCGTACGTACAATGCCACACCACGGCAGTCTAGTGGCTGTGGCACTCGGCTGCTGATCCGAAGGTCGCGGGATCGAATCCCTGCCTCGGCGGCTGCGTTTCGATGGAGGCGAAATGTTGAGCCCTGTGTACTGTGCGATGTCAGTGCACGTTAAAGAACCCGAGGTGGTCAAAGTTTCCGGAACCCTCCACTACGGCGTCTCTCATAATCAGAGCTGGTTTTGGGACGTGAAGCCCCAGAAATCAATAAATCAATCAATCGATCGATTAACCTCGTATATAGAGAAGTTACGTGGCTGTCCACGGGCGCGACGCGTGGATACCACTCGCTTCAGAGTGAATGCAGTGAAGCAGCCACAAGTTTGCGAAAGGACTTGACGGCCGGGAGAGAAGGCATTCGTCTGAAGCAATTCATTCCCCCTTGCCGATGACTGGTGCAGAACTCATGTGGAAACTGCCGCTCACCTATGCAGCTGTGTATGAAGCAAATGATGCTATACACATTTCAGGAGGGACATGCGTTTCTGTGATTAAGGAAAAGAAAACATTCGTAATGAAGTGCGAATGTTCCAACCATTTTCTTGTACGTTGAAATCAATCATTTCCTATACTGGTGTCACACGGGTGCTTCGAAGGCCTTCGAACTGATAGTCCATCGACTCAAAGGTCAAGTTTGAGCTGCTACACGGGCGGTTTCGATGGCCGTCGAGCCGATAGTCTATCGAGTCAACGGAGCACCCTACAACGCCCTTGAGCGGCGGAAGCGGAAGCGGCGCGAACTCCGAGACTTGGCGCACCGGCAGCTCCCGCGCGCGTTAGTTTCGGAGGCCATAGCCATAATTATGTCGTTGTATCAATAAGTAGAATCACACACCGGTGAAAAATGTTGGAAACGTGTCAAAAGGCCAACGTTCTCGCTTTATTGCATTAGTTCTAGAATGAATACGCCGTCACTGGTATAAGAAACTAATGCCATGCAGGTGGTGGAAGGGAAGGGGCCAAGGGCTTGTTTATTTGTCAGAAACAATTTAATGAACCAACATACGTTGAACCCTAGGAAAGCACAGGGGAAGTTATTCAAGTTCCTAATTATGGTGTTACAATTTTGGGGGTAAGTAGAAAAGAATTAAAGTGGACGAAAAGACAAACCTGCCTTATCATGATGATGATGATGATGATGATAAGGCAGGTTTGTCATTTCGTCCACTTTTCGTCCACGACGAAAAGACAAAACTGCCTTAGGTGGGACCGAAATGCGCGTCATCGGCGATGTATGTCACGTGACATTCGGAGGAGATATCTATATAAGACGGACTAAATAATTATACAGAGTCGTCGTCGTCGTCGTCATTATTATTATTATTATTATTATTATTATTATTATTATTATTATTATTATTATTATTATTTCTACACCCACTGCAGGACGAAGGCCTCTCCCGTAGATCTCCATTTATACCGGTCTGTTCTAACTTCGTCCACTTAATCCTCGCAAGCTTCTCGATCTCATCTGCCCGCCTAACTTCCTGCCGCCCCCTGCCACGTTTGCCTTCTCTAGGGATCCACTCTGTTACCCCGGTTGTCTTGCCTTCTCATCACACGCGCTGCCTGCGCCCATTTCTTCTTGATTTCCCCTAGGATGTCATTGAAACCCGTTCGCTGCCTGACCCACTCCGCTCTTTTCTTGTCCCTTAACGTTACACCTATCATTTTCCGTTCCATCGCTCACTGAGCAGTCCTTAATTTAAGTTCAACCCTTTTAGTAAGCCTCCAAGTTTCTGCCCCGTATAGGTAAGTACCGGTAGGATGCAGCTGTTATTTCCTCTGAAGGACAATTGTAAGCTGTCATTCATTATCTGAGAATGTCGGCCGAATGCATTCCCGCCCTACGCTTGTCTTTATAATTATCTCAGCCTCATGGTTCGGATCAGAGTCACTGCCTGGCCTAAGTAGATATAATCGCGTTCCACTTCCAGAGCCCCCCTACTTATCTCAAACCGCTGTGCTCTTCCGAAGCTTCTGAAGATTACCCTTCTGCATATAAATTTTTATACCCACCACTCTACTTTGCCCTTCTGTAGTTTTGTAACGATGCTTTGCAATTTGTCCTCCGAGTTTATGTAGTAAAGCAATGTTAAAAATTAAAATCTCAGTTTACTGAAGTGTTCTCCATCAACACTTACATTCACCTGTTCCCAAGCCAGCTTTTAAGTACTTCCTGTAAACATGCTGCGAATAACATCGGAGAAATTTTATCTCCATAACCCCCCCCCCCCCCCAAATTACACCCTTCCTCAGAGTAATTACTGCTACAGTAAAATTTACTCTCTCTCCCTCTACTGCCTGTTTCGGCACTCTCCAGCTTCCTCAGAACCGCAGGCTCACAGGTGAATGAACTCAACGAGAAAAATTCCGGAGACCGCGACTGCTGAGAAGAATAACGAGCTTCTGTGCACGTAAAATGACGCGACGCTACGCTCGAAGCATCGGTTTTTGTTTGGGCCTATGCCAAATACGTCACACGCGCCGTGAGAGAAGACGCTCATTCCTACAACCGATATGAGAGCTACTCTTTGGGAAGGCGAGGAAATGCAGAGTCAGCGGTAACTGTACCTCGAACGACGCACTCACAGGGAAAGGGGAGAGAGAGAGAATGGAAAGGGGAGGCAGCCTTTTCAACAGATTTGCCCTGCTTTGGCACCCGTATAAGAGGCACGGCTTCACAGGGGGGGGGGGGGGGGGTGTTGACATAGCCGAGAGACACAGGATAGAGAGGCGCGGTCTAATGGTAGCAGACGCGGTCTAATGACTCCGTTTCCAATGAAGAGGTGCTCGGCTCGATTCCAAGTGCGATCCCGCACCCACCGGTTTTATATCGGAGAGAGTGCATGGTACCCAGACTTGCCGCTCGGAAATGTGGGTACTCGCCTCAGGGAAAATAACGAAGCATATATTAATTTAATGTGAATGTATCTAAGCGGCCGTATGTATTAATTACACGAAGATTTAGCTGCGACAGACAGCATGAGAAATGGCAAACATGTCCGCGGTATTTATCAGTAAAGGCCAAATATCATATGCGCGAAAATTCAAGCGACGGCGATGGGCGACGCGATGAGCGACGACACGGGCCGTTCGTGCGACGTGGTCGCGTAGTCAAAATCGCGCGATCGCTCGGTTTTGGAAATCTAGAATCGGTCGCCCTTCGCCCGGAAGTGTCATGCCCTTGTAGCCAATGGCAGAGAGCCGGAAGAGGATTTACATGAATGACGCACTGCCGGTTGCCACCAAGTGCGTGATGTTCGTGCACGTACGCAGGAAAAAGAAAAATACAAGGCAATAAAAACACATTCTGCGTAGCTCTGTGTAACAAAACATATTACTTTACATTGCACGCCGCGGGCAACGCGCCCGTTTTGCTACAAATCGACGCCTTCATGCCAGCAGCACTGGAGATCGCTCGCCGAAGTATTCGCTTGAATGAGGTTACGCAAGCGACAGCTCGCGCGACGGTGGCCTGCTTCGCGCCGCCCATCGCTGTCGCGTGCACCTTCGCGCACATGGGTTCTGGCCTCAACACGCGGTTGAAGGATCGGTGGGGTATATGTAGGGAGAGAGGACAAAAACAAAATAGCCTGAAAACCGATGTTGCTACACCTTAAAACGTCGCAAGTTGAGCTATTAACTTGTAGTGCTCTCTCCTTTCTTTAGGGAAAATATTTAATTCAGGTAAGCAAGGCGTTGAGCTGAATTTGATGTTCAGCTCAACGTCTCAAAAAGTCACCGGCCTATTACGAAAGGGTCAGCTCACAGTATCCATCCGTCCAGAAGGTCGCCTCTCTTTTTCGCTCTTTTCCATCATCCGCCCCCAGAATGCTGCGCCATGCTCTCCTATTGGCTACAGACATATAAGCAGCCTCAAACCACCATCATGAGTGCGCACACACTACTGAACGCCAGGTCGCGGTACCTCTATCTCCACGAGAAAAACCGATGGGTGCCCAGCGGCACTGGGAATCGAACCACATTACCCTCACACACGTGCTCTGGGACTGTAGTAAAGATCCACTAGAGGCCAAAGCCCTCCCGCCGAAGATGGCCTCTGTCCTGCGCAGCCCCAGCTTCAGACGATCAACTGTGGGCTGTCCAGCAGGCCCTCGAGGCGGCGAAGAAACAAGAACTCGACGTCCGCACGTGGGGGAGCTATAAAGCCCGGTCTGCAAAGCACTGCACGACATTGGATAAATTTGCTTCCATCCACCATCGTACATCGCGGTCGCAGACGCTCAACGACGTCACCATCTCTGCGGACCGCCGAGAATCAGAACAGCTATTTTTGTGCCTGAACTTCCCTTTTAAGAAACGCCTGCGACAGCGCAGGAAGACGACTCAGAAACAGCCTATACACTTGTTTTATTTCTCTCTGAAAGCTTCAACACGACATCGCGACGGCGGCGGCGTCACGTCCTCGACATCGCGCTACACGAAACGCGTAATACGGAACAGCAACACCGGCTTCTATAGCGGCCCACACACGAACCGCGTAACGTGCGCCCTTGAGCTGAGATGATGACGTATCCTTCGACGTACGCCCACTCTGGTGGACTCACAAATCTCGCAATCACTTTTTCATATAGCCAGGTGGTAGAAACTACCCCGCAAAAATTATTTACCTTCGCGAGCTCGCCGGCATGGCCACAGCGATATTGGACGTGGCAGTACGGTCCTTTTGCGCTATAAATTTGTGTACAAAAACTTCTGGGTAACCGTTGCAATTAAAGTACATGTGGTCATATGCTGATTCCAGCCCTTGCAGTCTGACCGGCCGATAAATGCGAAGGCGGTAAAGACCATTTCTGCATGAAACACACGCACGAACGAACGAACGCATATACATCACGTCACATCGCAAACGCTCCCTTATGCCTATAGCAGCAGAGGACAGCTGCCACTTTTCTGACGACACATGCTAAGTTACTGTCCCGCACTAACGCAGCGAAACACACCATAATAGAATCACTTTTGCAAATCATTGGAAGCAATGGCAAACGACTTTTTCCGTGAGAATCTGACGCCGTAGTCCCATCACTCATCCGTAAAGCCATGGAACACGATGCTGCCGTCATCGTCTGACGGAGTGCAGTGGTGTTTCTTGTCGCAATTAAACTGGTTCATCTGCGTTCAGCGATTCAGCCAACCAGAATCTCTGATCGCAATGGTACAGTCCCTGTTACTATATAGCGAGAATAACTCTTCCAAGTATGCCTACGTTGTGTATTTAATTCTAAGCATCTACAGTGACGTGTGTGTCCGATGAGAATCTTTTTTAATTATTGTCTCATGTAGAACTTTAGACAGTTTGAGCAAAAGCGTCAGAATTCGACGATAAAAGTACACAAAAAAATTACAGGACAAAAGGTGCCCCACCTGCAGAAAAGAACCGTTTTTGCGGGAGACCTGGAGAGCGCAAGAATGGTTCAGATACTTCTGTAACAGTAACATTGAGAAGGCACAGATTCCACCACGCTGTAGGAATCTGTGTCATGCGAAGCAGACAGCGATGAAAGTGATGAATTGTTTGCATGAATGGTTGCATGAAAAATTGACCCAAATATGGTCAAGCCTCAAGCATACAAACGGGGCAGGCTCACAGAAAAGCCGCGTAGAACCCGAACTCGAAGCCTGGAGTAACCGTTGCTGGAAGGCCACGGCCTTCGAAACTTCGGACAACAGGAGTCGACGACCGACTCCGCGCTTTGCTGACTGTCGGACATCTCAGAAACCGGATGCAGATGCTTCAAGAACGCAGCCGGGTCCCCCGGAGAGAGAGAAGACTTTTCTTTAGGCAAAACGACATGCTCTATGGTCCCAGATCCCCACGCCGCCCAAGTATTCTTTGAACAAGCAAGGTCAAGCAAGCTTCGACACACGTTATACAGGCGCGTCATCAAAACAGCAACAAGTTGGTACTGTTAAGGTAATTTCAAAGTGTAAATAGCCTAATTACTCAAGGCCAGTCGTAATTCGTAACGTAACCTAATTCGAAAAGAGCATCAAGGAACAGTTTTACGTTGTGAAAAAAGATAAAGTGTCTTCCAATGATCTTTCCGAACACTTTGTATCAATATTGATTGGGCCAGTGCACGTGTGCTAACTACTGAAAAAAAAAAATCTCATCTCGCGCTTCATCTCGAGTCATTACTAATCCAAACTACTGATACCACGCTTAACCGCAATGAAGCATGTTTCCTTCCGTTTACGAACGCTGTTTGCGCCATCTATAGCACGTACTTAATACGTGGGAAGATATATACTTACAATGTACCCTCTCTTGTGATCTTGTCCAGGAACAAGATATACTCGTGAACCCTCGCTCCGACGTCTCGCCTCCGCAGTGACGTATACCATACACTGTTGACTTGACATGGCACTTACTGCATAACCTTACTGGTTCTTATTCGCGCATAAAATGAGTTAAAACAGCATACTTCGGAATATTATTACTAAAGAATATGTGGAGGCCGGCGCGTAACGCAACGACAAGCCTGATAAGGGGAGGTCAAAACCCTGATCAGTCCTGCCGCAAAGATATGCTTCTTTGGCACTGCAACGATATTACAGCAGCTTGAAAACAGAAAAAAACTATCCGTTTTTACAAAGCGTCCTTTTGCCGAGTGCAAAGTCATGCGTCCTGCACTTGGTGTTATTTTTAAATCCTCGAGCAAGATTATTGTCGACGGCGCGAATTGCCATATTCTACACTATCCTTCAGGTAGATTAAAGAAGCATAACGATTAAACCCAGATTAAGGAGCTCTTGATGTAACAAGAGCGTGCCAACTTTGATACACAAGGGCAAAGGAGGGTCGCCGCCCACGCTCGATGTCCGTGCAAACGACAGGCGCGCCAACAAAATACAAAAATAAAAGAAAGCGACACCTAAATTGGTATCGTTACAAAAATTCACATACCGCGTCTCCTACAACTACTACATACGGGTGATCGCAAGAAATTTACTAACCCTACAAGTAGAATATCCTGGATACAAAGAAAAAGTTTGCTCTAAGGATGATGCGGATAACACGTTTGTATTGCTTTTGGTTTTCAAGGGGAGGCACGATGAGGTTCGATCCAATCCAATGCGATTCATTTCTGTTTTCACCGGAACAGCAAATAATAATAATAATAATAATAATAATAATAATAATAATAATAATAATAATAAAAAGAACCATTCTGGATTGGTTTCTAACTAAAAGTTGCAAGAAAACAGCTTTACGGAGCTCACCTTGTTGGTGGGCTCCGTAAAGTAGTAAACATAGCTACCAAGCAACAATAAACACAATAGAAGCTAGCCAGACAAATAAACAAGCAGCCTGTCATTTTGTGTGTGCTGTTTTCAAGTGTGCATGTTGAGGAAATAGCCTGATTATTTACAAGCATATTGTTCTTGTTGTGAAGGACTACTGTCGTACATTATGTATTCTTTGCAGGAAATAATAACTCTGAATTTATTTCCAATGGTACAGTCACAACGTACTTCATCATTGGTGCTGTGCATTGCACACAGATAAGCATATATGGGTCACATTTCTTTACTACGACTTTATTTTGCCAGAAGTTGTCACGTACGCATCGTGTACATTAAACCATGCGACAAAGGGCTAACCAATATAAGAGCGATTAGCAACAGGTCTGGTTTAATCATTAGTTAGTCAAAATAACCACATCTGAGACTTATAACGCAAGTACGTGAGCTTCGCGTGAATGTTCAACTCCAGCGATTTTTCATTGTCCACTGATATCAATGAAATTTTCAGTTTATGTTCTCTTCGGTACTGTAATAATATATGCCAAGCCAGACGGTTGCAGGTCAGTTTTCCTGAAAATATTTTCTTTAATTTTTAGCGGATTCCCACGCGGGCCTCCCCGCATTTTTGACGTCATTACCTGCAACGCTGCTTGCTGTCAAAAGCAAAACGGTGATAGCTCAGCTCACAAATCGTCGCTGTCAAGTTCATAAAAGTTGGTATAACTCAATACATCGTCAGATGACCTCGCAACTTTCATTTTTCTGGCACCAGCCCCATATTTCTGATGGCGGGAAGGTTGTGACGTCATCGCGCATACGCTGCACAAAGCGTCTACTCGTTCGGGTTCCTGTTTGAACACATCATTCATTCGGTTATTTAAAATTATTGGTGAGTTTCTGGGAGAACTGAATCACCCTGGCTGCTATAGACGACTATCAGTACCATTGGAAAACATGATGGAAAAACCGCCGGCGTTACCCATAGAGTCAGCACATTAACCTTATTATGTTCAGAGAAGCTTATACAATACGTCAGAATTTACAAAGTCAAGATGCTGAGTAATGTAATAAGTGCTTTTCTTCAGCACTGACCGTTTTGTTGCGCTTTAAGGTGCGTTGGAAACATGCACATCTTATGAGCGCATTTGGCGCCTAAAGCAGTCTCCGCTTAGTACGGTACATTCTCACGTGTTACCGGTGATCCTTCCACGAACGTCGCCTGTGCTGGCTACGCCGTTAAATTAATGAATTAATTAAAAACCAACTGATCCCTAATTCCTACGCAATGGTCAGAGAAATATGGCCTTCAGCAGTCATGAACTGCTCCGCAACGATTCTTTTACGTAGCATAATTCGGCGATTTGGTCTGCAGAATCCGTCCGTTCATCCGTCCTACGCGAAAAAGAAAGAAAGAAAGAAATAAAGTGGGCCGATCAAGGTGATAGGCAAACACCGGATCGACTCCTGGTGGATATATCAGGCTTCCCGCAGAGAGTGCATGATCACGAGCCTATCCCGGAGATTGTGCAATAGTGGGCTGTCACGCGGCGGAAGTAAAACAAGGTTCCGACAATGTAATACTGGACTGGCTGGCGCCCAGGTGTCGACCTGCTTTTTTTTTTCTTTTTTTTAATACAGGGGTAGATATCGCAGTTTGAGCCCACTATGTGAGCGCTTGACAGCGGTAAGCAGGTGGGCCGCGATCACGACGTGTACTTTAGTACCCATGCACAGACCTGTACTCGGTATACACGGACCAAACAACGTTGCGATGAACAAGTGCAAAACAAACGCAAGAGGGAGTATCCATGGAACGTGGAATGTGAAATACATGTGATTACGTGAGAGTACACACTGCCTTTAATACTATGGCACACATAATGTGAAAATGTCGCTACTGCCACAACACGTCTACAAAACGGCAGAAAAAGCAAGCTGGACGATGGGAGAAATAAGCTATCCATATAATCTGTCGCATCGTCTGTTGCCTCGTTGAATGTAAAACGGGTATGAGATCATACGCCAGCCTTCCTCACTACAACAGTAGCTCGGCATTAGAACACTCCGTCTTCTTCACTACTTTGTGAAGCCTCTGAAGTACAGGGTGTTTTTTTTTTTAGCTGCAACACATTTTTTTAAATTAGAAAAACATAAATCGCGGGAATGTCTTGTGTACCATTCGAGTGTACGGGTTGGCGGCCTCTAGATACAGAACAATTACCGCACTTGTATGCATAATTAGCGGAATGACGCTAATTAACCTTTTAATTATCAGCAATTGGTGGCTATAGTAAATGAGTACTTTGGAGCCCGTCCTCGACACTACCTATCCCAACGATCAAATTTTGAATAGCGGAGTGCATGTTGGAGCTACGCGAACAATTAGTTCCCCGTGGCAGGCTCCTTGAAACCGAAATCGGCCGGGAAAAGAGCGTCTGTGACGTCGATGTCGCCGCCCCCACGGCTTTCGTCACTCGCCCGCGGCGACCAACGCCGCAGATAAAAGGAGATAACGCAAGCTGCTTGCGCGGCCGGAGCGGCGGTGACCACGGGCGAGTGGCGAGTGACGAAAGCCGTGGGGGCGGCGACATCGACGTCACAGACGCTCTTTTCCCGGCCGATTTCGGTTTCAAGGAGCCTGCCACGGGGAACTAATTGTTCGCGTAGCTCCGACATGCACTCCGCTATTCAAATTTGATCGTTGGGATAGGTAGTGTCGAGGACGGGCTCCAAAGTACTCATTTACTATAGCCACCAATTGCTGATAATTAAAAAGTTAATTAGCGTAATTCCGCTAATTATGCATACAAGTGCGGTAATTGTTCTGTATCTAGAGGCCGCCAACCCGTACACTCGAATGGTACACAAGACATTCCCGCGATTTATGTTTTTCTAATTTAAAAAATGTGTTGCAGCTAAAAAAAACACCCTGTATACCACCTGCGAACGCACTGAAGCGCATGAGCGGAAAGCATTTATTGCAAGGCAGCCAGCCCTTGCCGGCATACTATGCGCCCGTGTCATTTCACTTTCTGCTTACCGAGACACATTCAGGCAGCACTTTTTTTTTAATTATCACGCGCGGGCAAATAACACGCATCCGACTTAATTACTTGCTCACACTATATCAAGCTATTGGAATCTGAGAAGAGGGTGTATTTTGATTGGCTACATGAGCTCTTCACTCAGATTCAAGAAATTCAGCAATGGGAAGACAAAGGCGCCGAATAAGTATGCATCGTGTCTGGTAGTACACATGCACGGAAACCCAGTCGTGTCGGTGGTGCCGCTGTTTGACAGATTGATGTCACACGGCATAAGGGTGCGTTTCTTTACATACCCGGAACTATGTCCGCCCGAGAAATCGTTTCGCGTACTACAACGTCGTAAGAGGGTGCTTCCGAGCGTGCTCGGGGAAAGAACGACAGCGGGTCTGCGTGAGTACGGAGGAGGCGCACGCGCTAAGAGCTCGGCGTCACGTGAGCGCGGCTCATGTTTGTCAACAGAAGCGCAGCCCCCTCCTTCCCCGGTGCGTTGACTCACGTGAGCGGTGGGCGCCTGTTTACCGGCGTCGCTCACGGCCCTGGCCGCGAACGAAGGCAGCGACGCACGACTAGCAACGGCGCGTTACATCAGCCGCCGAGCGCGACGCCTCTCTCGCCAACCTGACAGTCCTGGCACGGTTTCAAGGCCCACGAGGCCGTCTAGCGCGGGTTCTGTCTTCGACAGCTGTATGCTGGGGGCGCCGACACGTTGAACTCGCCAAGAGGCGACGCCGCTTCCAGCAGGCGACACACATATCTAACCGGTGGTCCCCTGAAGGCTGCCGGTGCGGCAACTGCGACAGACGGAAGTAGGTTCCCTTCGAGGAAGCGTGTGGTCGGTTAATGGCTAACGCGACCTTAACTGTATCTTCACCATGACTCACTCAAAGTGACGACAAAAAGAAATAATTACCGTTGATAAATCACGGGCTACATCGGGACGGACTTTCCGCACACACTGTGCCCGTCACTTGGTACACGTATATCTGGGCTCTTCTTCATCGGCAAGGACGCGCATCAGTTGACGTTTCCCGTTCAGAGCAAATATACAGGCTTTTTTTTTAGTTGCAACACATTTTTAAAATTAGAAAAACATAAATGGCGGGAATGTCTTGTGTACCATTCGAGTATACGGAGTGGCGGCCTCTAGATGCAGAACAATTTTCGCACTTGTATGCATAATTAGAGAAATTACGCCAATTAACCTTTTAATTATCAGCAATTGGTGGCTACAGCAAATGAGTACTTTGGGGCCCGTCCTCGATACTACCTATCCCAACGATCAAATTTTGAATAGCGGAGTGCATGTCGGAGCTACGCGAACAATTAGTTCCCCGTGGCAGGCTCCTTGATGCCGAAACTGGGCTGAAAAAGAGCGTCTGTGACGTCGATGTCGCCGCCTCCACGGCTTTCGTCACTCGCCACTCGCCCTTGGTCACCGCCGCTCCGGCCGCTTCGGCCGCGCAAGCAGCTTGCGTTATCTCCTTGTTATCTGCGGCGTCGGGCGCCGCGGGCGAGTGACGAAATCCGGGGAGGCGGCGACATCGACGTCACAGACGCTCTTTTTCCGCCCAGTTTCGGCATCAAGGAGCCTGCCACGGGGAACTAATTGTTCGCGTAGCTCCGACATGCACTCCGCTATTCAAAATTTGATCGTTGGGATAGGTAGTGTCGAGGACGGGCTCCAAAGTACTCATTTGCTGTAGCCACCAATTACTGATAATTAAAAAGTTAATTAGCGTAATTTCTCTAATTATGCATACAAGTGCGGTAATTGTTCTGCATCTAGAGGCCGCCAATCCGTATACTCGAATGGTACACAAGACATTTCCGCGATTTATGTTTTTCTAATTTTCAAAATGTGTTGCAACTAAAAAAAAAACACCCTGTATGTTCATGCAAGGGAACAAACAAGCACATGCAGAACGCTATTCGTTACCCAGAAATAACTGTGCGTTTGAAGGCGCACATATCTGCAACTATCGTTGTTTCATTGCGCAATTTCGTGGGGAACAGAGCCGCTAACTTGGAGATCCGCAGCGGTGCCACAGCCTTTGCACATCTCCACCACAGCACGAGCTGCCGAGAGGCCCGCCGAAGGCATATATCTTCAACAGAGAGAACAGCTATCTTCTCACTGTTGCCCATCCTCTAAATCTCCATATACCTGAATGCGCATCGATATTGGCGAAATATTTATTTTACCGTTACAAATGCCTACACAGAAGTTATCACACTGTTAGAACTACGACCGCATCGAATGCTTATTACATCTTTTTTTTTTCTTATATGTTTGCTGTTAAAATGTGATTGTTGTAATAACAAGGCTAGGTTATCGATAATAGCAGCACTGCAAATGTGCAGAGAGAATTCGAACAATTAAATATCGTAAGTGGTATATTGGCGACCGAGCGCGCTCCGCAACTCAGTTGGGTGAGAACACGCGGTTTTTGTATTGACCTCTCGGCGACCTCCACTGAACCGGGGAAAGGAGTGGACTTGGCTTACACTATAGAGAGATGAGCCAGGACAACATCATAAATGTCGTCCCACCTGGTCGCCCTGTCTCCTGACGTGCGTGGCTGATAGGTCACCTATACCACAATGTAACGTCGGATGACAAGCGCAAGACTGGAGGATATCTGACGTCGTAATAACAAAAAATGATCTGCGCGCCTGTACGGGGACGCAGCGAATCGTTTTCAGCCATGGTTGCATTTAAGTATAGGGAAATCGAAACACAGCCACGAACAAGTTATGCAAAGTGATATTGAGCAACTTAACGATATACTTGTTGCCAAAAAATTCAAAGCACGCATTCAGGATGAGGAAGGAAGCAGAAAGGCAGGGAGGTTAACCAGAAGCGTCCGGTTGGCTACCCTGCACTGGGGGATTGGGAAAGGGGAATAGAAAGATGAAAGGGAGAAGAGCGAAAGATAAAGTGGCCGAAAGCACGCATTGCAACTGCATAGTTGTGCCCGCTTTATCATTGAGTACATACACTGTACCCTGGGCCTGATTTCACGATACCACAAATTGCCCAACAAGTTCGGCGACGAAACACAGAGTGGTGTTCACCTTCACCCCTTGGAAGACTTTTTGGGACGACCGAACAAGTGAACAAGTGAAAGTGACCGCAATTTCGACACGCGTTCTGAATTTGTGATACATGAAAAGCTAACGTTGCAAGTTATCTACGGAGCTAATTTAAGATAACTTGCACAATTACTGGCAGCCTGCGCTGACCTGCGTTTTGTTCCCTTTCGTTTACAAATGAATTATTCACCGTTGAGACGCTATTTCTATATACCATTGGTCTGACGCAATATTCCCGTTAAAATTGTTACTGGCCTCATTTTCGTTACAGCGCGAGGCTAAGACATCGTCAAGAATTCGACACGACCGACTACATATACTTGGCGTGCATAGGCTACAGTTCCGGAAATTCCAGCATGATCAAGAACCGTCGTTTTTCTCCGCCCAAGTTGTTTCGTGACAAGGTATGTCCACTCTTTTCAGTTAACGTCATTGCCAAACATACTCTTACGTACCGAAAGAGGTGGACAGTTGCAGCATTTTTCAGTTTATTGTAATTTTTTTTAGAAGACAATTTTCACGCTGTAAGCGAATACTGTCCCGTTCCTGCCTTGTTTTGCTTGGATGCGGAGCCTGTCAAGCTGCGTTTAAATTCCATGTTTTTTTTTTTTCCGCATTCCACACCACACCCTGTATCTTTGTTTCCTGTATGAGTGTAAAATGAAATGTAAATAATATAACCAACTGTGGTGAAATAAACTGAAACTCAAGTACTCGGACGTGTTCAGCGCAGCGCCAATGCGTTGATGTTCGAATACACGTTTCAGCAAAGTCATCGCACGACACACTCTTGGCACAACATGTCCCCTCTTACGAAACACGCGGAGTATGTCAACACCGCCAATCCATCACGCGCCGCGAAGTTTCGCCGGCTCGCAACGGCGGGACGTGTGTGGGCTCACGAAAGTGCCTCGCGAGCCGCGCACTTCCGCGAATGGCCGATTCAGAGGCGCAAGTATACACCACCTCCTGCAGGCGCTCGCTCTCTCGCAGTCACCTCACAAAATGTGCCCACCGTGTACGTGGCCGCCATCAAAGTGATAGCCTTACACGAGAAACAGCGCACTGAGCGGGACTCGAAATCAGACTCTGCCAAACTACCGGGAGCGGCGTTTTCATGTCATCTTTGCCTGCTTAATGAGCGACTAAATGTGTACTCACAGTTTCAAAGTTTCAATCTGCTTAGCGGTTACTGCGAGGTACACATGATCCATTTCATTGCGAGTACAATTTAACGACGCAGTCGCGATATCCATGTACAGCGTACAGCAACGTTAGCAACCTCAAAGTAACCCTTTTGCTATGCCCCCCCCCCCCCCCTCAGCAAAAAAATAAATAAATATTCACACAGCTCGAACTTGCGGCTGGCTTTTGCACCCGGGCATGCGGTCTTCCCGCTTCAAGAGCAAGCACGCGGACTGCTTGCATGCAGCTATTTCACTCGACGGTTTAAAAAGCGAGGAAAAATGGAGGCACAAAATTCGCCCGAGCATAAGTTTTACATTGTGCAATATATCTATTTTGCGGTCTTTATGATTTCATTCCATGAAGGTGTTTTCGTATCTCAACTCGAAGAGGCGAGCTGACTTGCAGGCAATGTCAGCATGGAGTGCGCGCACGGCCGACACGTGTGCGCGTTCAGGTATACGAAGAGGGATACGTTTTACCGATGCGCCGGATTACGTTTGCTGAGAAAAAAAAAAAAAAGATCAATGCGGTTTGTGTCTGCGTCTATGAAAAGCTATTACCGTACCAGTTTTTATTCTAAAACGTTGCTCGAAGTCTCCTATTTCTTTATGCAATTACAGACAGCCATCGCTAAGGCACTTGGTATTGGCACACATACACGCAAATCGCAAAGTGACAGGACAAGATGAACTTCATGTAAGCGTGCCTAGCCCTGTGCATCGCTCATCTTGTCTTTTCGCATAATGGGTCAATTCAAAAGGGACCACACACACAAAAAAAAAAATTGTGGCTGATCCATCTGTTATAGGAATCTGTATAACACGTACGAAAGTGAAATGCGTTTGCACAAGCAGCGCATTGTATATTGTACATGGAGATGAACTCCCACATTGGTGTCGGTGTATCGATAGTGTGGTACCGCGTCACGTAGATGCACATGGGCACCCATATGCGTGTCCGAACCAATGGTTCGAACAATGGTATTTCGCCTCGCTTCGTAAGAATTCTGCGTTCGACGGCCTCGTAGCCTTGACTCTGCTGCACGAAACTAGTGAAACAGAGGATTGTAGCGTCCACATTGAATACAGTCACCGCAAGCACCAAGCTCTGCCGACCGAACTGCACCGATCTGCGCTCTCGGGGTAGGGTAGCCTCAGCGAGAGCGCTGACGCTACCCTACCCAGGACGGAATTATTGGCCTCGAGGCCGACATGTAGATGGCAGCACCGTCACCGCGTGAGTGTGGATAGGCGATCGCAGGCGCGCATTGAAATGTACAGAGCGGCGCTATGTTGTGAGCAGTTTGAGGCAGTTGCATAGCTAAATAAAAGCACTAATTGCGGTAAAACAGTAATACGTACGTCCTTTAATCTCGCGCCATTGCAGGAAGCACGCAAAACGTTTTTACTGCACGTGAAGGAAGCGTGATATGCCAATCAACGGGGCATTATCATCACCCAGCGTAACAGTTTGACTTCCTCGGCGGTTCCATCCGTCTATTTTTCTTTCACCATACTTAAGTTCTCTTCTGTCTATAATGTTGGCATTGCTGCTACGACAGAAAGACTCCAGTATTGCGTTCTCGCTCATTTTTCTTTATTGGTTACAACAACAAAAAAGGACTGTTACTGCGCACTGAGTTGAAGTAGCAGCTTGTGTACTCCGCTACATCACTTACACGCGTACCTGCGTTTAAATGCCTTGCATGTCATGTTCCATGAAACGCAGGCAGTTAACTGGCTCAGTTTGTCAAGCTACGTGACTGTATACGCCGCTTGAGAAGTACCACGACATATGACACATGCCTATTTGAGCAAACGTTTTAATACTCAAACGCACCACTTTCTTCGCATGATTATACTTGCGTGACCGTGACAGGAAAAGGTTTATTTTTTTTATGCACATGAAAAGAAGATGTGTTCTTCAAGCGAAAAACGTCTGCTATATACCGTCATGCTCACAATCGCGTATCGCGAGATGATATCGCTGCAGCACTACATTTACACGCTGATGTTTCCCGCTTAACTTATTCAGAAGGATGCTACGTGCACTTTGCCGTATACTTGAAATGCACTTCAGCAGCCAAACTGAAATCACTGTGCCGAACCGGAGGTGCGACGATGACATAGCACCGTCACGGCAGAGGCGTTCGGGGATCTTAAGAAAGGGCAAAGACTGCAGTGCAACGCCAATTAATACTATAACTAATAGTTTTATGCTTGGATAAGAATGCATGGAAGCATTAAACACTGCACTGGCTCAAGGAACAAACATATTGGAGGATATGTGTGGCGCACGCGCGGAAGTAAAAGCGCAGTGGCTAGAAGACGACGCAAGAAACTATCCACACTTGGGAGCTTCGTCCACTCGCCGCTAGACGCCGAATGTGTTCGATCTCGAGGCCAATAGGTGTTCTTTGGTGCTATGTCGATATTTCGCTGTACCGCTTCTAGGTGGCGGCACGGCCCCAGCCAACGGAGAACACAAGGAGAGAGACAAAGTTTAAATGAAGGGTTATAAGGCGCGTTCGTATTCTTCCAGCATGACCAAGGATATGTACAGTCGGTAGCGCGGCGGGCACCTTCCGTCGTTGTTAGAGCGATCGTGGGTTCGATCCCGGCCGCGTTAGTGAAGCTTTTTCTTTGTAATTGTTTATGTAAATTTTACTGCATCATATCCGTTACGGAAGTGACGTAGTAAAGCCGTGGCGGACCTCGGCATAAAACACTTTTTTGCTAAAACGGAAACCGAGGGGCAAGTTGTCACAATCGAGTGAATCCAACGAACAATGAAACTATACGGGAAGTGTGCGGTATACATAACATCACCAGAAAAGATCAATGAGCATCGCCGCTGCGTGCAGAAAAGCACTGAACCGGGCCCTCCCAAGGTGGAGCTAGGCGATGCTGTGCAGCTGACGCAGGCGAATGAGCAGAAAGCACTTACCTGTCTTCGTGGCGGCCGTTTCGGTGCGTCCTCCGCTCCATGAGGGAAGGGGGAGCGCACTGAAAGAAAAACAAAACGCTGCCTCAGACAATCAGCGTTGGTACGTCGCTCATCACAAGCTGTGCTACGCACACAGAACAAATCAGATAACGGCCGCGGCGCCTTCCGGGCGGCAGGCAACTAACTCTTTGTTTGAACGGGTCCCGTATACATGCAGGTGCACCACGAGAATAGATAAGCTTCTTCGATTATCTACACCGCGTCGAATAATGAGCTCAATGGGAAAAGAACTTTTGAAAACGACCGGAGAACGTTTGATGCGACGCAACGGCGTTAACTGTGCGCGAAGATTCCATCTACGCCTGTCACGCACTGGGGGGATATTTATTTCGTCTGCCAGCATGCGCAGCCAATCGGCCGAGTGTCATTTTGTTAGTTACGCTGATCTGGGATTCTACCGTTAAACTACTTACTTGCTCATTCCTTAATGAGTAGTCCACGTATACATCTGCTACATTTTGGACGACAGCTACATGCAACCATGCGCTCAACGTGGGAAACAGTGGTTTCCTTTTGTCGTAAAATGTTATTGTAAACTTATGCGTAAGCGCGGGACATCTATACAGCCTAGACTGCAGGTGTCCCGCCACTCTTTAATGATATATTTCGAAAAAGAACAGCGCAAATGTCAGTTCCACCTCCCTGCAGTAACGATTTACGTAACTGTCTTATTACAATAATGCAGTGTTTTGTGCTTTTTGGTATGACATCGCGAGGCATACAGCGCATGAAGAGACGAAGAAGGACGTGACGCGCATAGGCGCTGTGTCTGTGTCGCGTCCTAACTGATAAGTGTCTGCTAAAAACATGCACGTATTTCCCTTTCGTCTCTGGCACGAGTTGTACCTGATTAACTGAAACAGTCGAGTCGCGTTACGGACGCGCGTACGTTTGAAATGACACACACTCACACACACACACACACACACACATAACTGAAGGGAAGGGGCAAGGGCTCGTTTATTTGTTAGAAACAACTTTAAAAACCAACAGACAATGACACCTAGGAAAGCATAGGGGAAGTTAGCGAGGTTCTTAATTGCGATATCGTAATTGCGGAGTAAGTAGAAAGGAATTAAAGTGGACGAAAAGACAAACCTTCGGGGGAACCGAACCCACGACCTTCGGATGACGCGTCCGATGCTCTACCGCTGAGCTACGAAGGCGGTCTTTCCACTTTATAGGGTATTTGTGTACATATATTCCTGGGAGTTTTAGGCAGCGCCACTCGGGCTTCCCCTATGCATTCCTAGGCTTCAGTGTTTGGCGGTTCATTATATATATATATATATATATATATATATATATATATATATATATATATATATATATATATATATATATATATATATATAGCCCCGCCGCGGTGGTCTAGTGGCTGGTACTCGGCTGCTGATCCGAGGGTCGCGGGATCGAATCCCGGCTGCGGCGGCTGCATTTCGATGGAGGCGAAATGTCGAGGCCCGTGTGCTGTGCGATGTCAGTGCACGTTAAAGAACCCCAGGTGGTCAAAATTTCCGGAGCCCTCCACTACGGCGTCTCTCATAATCAGAGCTGGTTTTGGGACGTTAAACCCCACAAAACAAAACAACAACAATATATATATATATATATATATATATGAGCAGTGAAAGAACGGACGAACGAGCAAAAACTTTTTACTTTCAACGTTTCGGCCGGTGGTCCGGCCTTCAGCCTTCATCAGGAAACGCCGAAACGTTGAAAGTAAAAAGCTCTTGCACGTTCGTCCGTTCCTTCACTGCTCATATTCGTCTGGATCCGCAGACACATTTACTGGATATATATATATATATATATATATATATATATATATATATATATATATATATATAATGAGTCATTCCATGCCAAGTGCAACAGCTTGTTTTTCGACCATGTCCAACCTCATTGAAAAGGATCGTGTTGTTACATCTGTATGCGTGTGGAAAGTCATCATTCGAGGACCGAGGATTTCGACGAAAAATTTTCTGGCGCCGTGAGGGCGCTTCGAACTTCGCGCTGAAAAGCTAAACTGTTTCGCGAAAATGAATTTATACAAAATTATTTTTTTGAGCCATTGCTAAGGCACAATTTTTTTTTCGTATTCTTAAAATAAGGCGTCGCTCTTTCATTACTACCAGTCTGGTCATCTTTTCTCATTTATATTATTTTTGGCAATGACGAAATGTCACAAAATGCAGCATATTTAGCAATTTTAGTAAAACAAGGGACTCCGTTATGGAAAATGTAATCACATTCCATACTTTATTGCTTACCATACAAAGCGATAAAAATGCTGCGGGTACTTGTGAAGCAGAAACCTTGTGGCTAGATAGCGACAAAGTTGGTAGAAATCGCATTTTGGGCCCATGTTAAGCCACCATTTTTGCAATGTGGCAGTCCAAGTAAAAATATGGGATGACTCATTAAGTGGTGCTCTTTGTTGGTATTTCAGACAAAAAGTTGTAATTCGTCTATTCACAGAAACGCCGTAAAGTACCGCTTCCTAGCATGTAGACTGTCTCTACAGTCTATTTCTTGAATAAAAAAAAAAAAACGAGAGAGAGAAAAACGTACAAACGAACACAGGTCAGGCAGCAAGCGGCGTTACATAAAATTAGGCTAAGTGTTTACGACTGACACAAGAACACGACTTCTTAAGCAGCATGTTTACGACTGACACACAAGAACACGACTTCTATGACGTCACGGAAAAGTCCTCGTCTCCCCCGGGAAACCACCAGACCACCCGGGCAGATTTACTAATTTTAACAGCCAAGCATTAATTGAACTGCCTGGCGGAGCATTATGAAAAAGCAATTGAAAGCAGTTTTAAACGATGAGAATGAAACAAAGGGGGCCCCTGTCGCGCGTTCTTTTTTCTCTTTTCTGGCGTATTCGAGTGTTTTCGCGAAATAACGAAAATAATATTTAGATAACATGGGCATATCGTTGCAGCTTCCGCCTCTGTTGAGGCACTTTGAGAGCGGTATAAAATCGCGTAAGGACGACACAACCAGGGGCGACAATAGTGTACGCGTGCTGTCTGTACACGGTCTATGCGGTCGCCGATTGCTATCCTCGTCACGGTGTTTCCGATAGGTCTGTTGGCCTTCCTCCGCCACACAAAAAATACCTATTCCTTTAGGAATTCGTTGTGCATTCGCCATCTAGGAGGGGAATCGATCGAATCCGAGCATTCATACCGGCACATATACCTGGCTCACACAGATGTCCCTTTTTGTCGCCTACAGAGTGGTTTCGCGAATAATAATAATAATAATAATAATAATAATAATAATAAACACCGCTTTACTTATATTTAGGTGCATGTTAAAGAACCCCAGCTGGTTAAAATTGCTCTAACGCTCTCCACTCGGGGCCCATAGTCACATATGGTTTTGGCACGTAAAACCCTATCTATTAAAAACGGTTGTGGCAAGTTCGCTGACAAACATGCTTCCGTGGTGCAATTTACGATACCCCCCACCCCCTCCCTCCTCCCACCGAAATATTTACTCACCCGTACAAACACACGCGCGAACAGATAGCGGCGTCGGGGCACCCGCCCCCTGAAATGAAATCCCATGGCTACACCACTGCCCTGTCAGCATTCCGGGATGAACTTGAAGGGACAATGTTGTTGTTTTGTGGGGTTTTACGTCCCAAAACCAGTTCTGATTATGAGAGACGCCGTAGTGGAGGGCTCCGGAAATTTCGACCACCTGGGGTTCTTTAACGTGCACTGACATCGCACAGCACACGGGCCTCAACATTTCGCCTCCATCGAAATGCAGCCGCCGCGGCCGGGATTCGATCCCGCGACCCTCGGATCAGCAGCCGAGTACCTTAGCCACTAGACCACCGTGGCGGGTTGAAGGGACAATAAATGGAAACATCGCTGTCTCTAAATTCGTCATCTTATGTTCAACATTAGAAGAGAAAATCAATATCAACGTATCATTTCTGAATTCCTTTTTTTTTTTTTACGTTCTCGCCACATTGGCTCACTTAAATTGTTTGAAGCACGTCATCTCTCTGGGTTCATTAGAACACAATTTATCTCTTTTATTCCCAAATTAATTTGCGGGCCTTATGAGTAGACGCCGTCTTTAGGACGCCACGCGTATCAGTGTGGGAACCTCCGAGCAGGCGTTGTCACATGTATTATCCCCCCCCCTCCTCCCCCTCCCCACTTTTGTTTTTGCACACTTTCCAGCTCATTAAGCGTCTTCTCCGCGCAAGAGTGGTGCATTTGGTAATGTTAAAGGTGGTTTACTAATACGAGAAAAATCGCTTTTTTTTTACTTTACTGTCCCTTTAACTTGAAAGTCTATACACGTTTGCCGCTTCCCTGTGTTCGCCTGTCTCCTCGGCTGGGTTACATTTTTTCGTCATTGCAATGCACCGTCTAGCCCAACAACGAGTTTTACTGGAATTTCTATTCAGCTTCTATAGTCGGGTACAGGTAAAAAAAAAAAAAAAAGCAGCGTCTGCTCGTAAAAGCACCCCCCCCCCCCCTTCAGCCAATGGTGCTGCTCTGTCAACGTGACGTCGCGGCAGACCGCTTCTGCGCCACGCTCAAGAGAGAAATCAGGGCACGGCGCGGAGGCGGTCTGTCGCGACGTCATGTTGACAGATAGGCATCATTGGCTGGAAGAGGGTACTCTGACGAGCAGACGCCGCTTTTTTCTTGACCTGTACCCGAGTATAGTAGATACTAAGTGCTACCTCGACAGTCACGCTTATAAGGATTCGTGCGTGATACGACTTTACTATAAGCCGGCTTTGTAATACGAACAAGGGCTATAAATAATCTGAGACCGAATTCCCATGAAGCATTTCCTTTCGTAAGTGCTCATTGCCGTTGTTCAGATGACCTCGCTAATGATATGTCGAGCACAGGATTGGCCGAAATATTCTCTTGCGAACATTTTTATCGTACGATGTATTTGTGAATACGGGACTTGTTAGCTACCAGGCGTTGCGACATGTCAGTGTAACACGTTCACTTCTTCAGGTAGTCGGGCTGTCGAGCAAGGAATCGTCGGGTTGGGTCGGCCTGCACGGTTAGGTCGACCCGATCCCGCCGATTTACGGGGCGACATGCAATGGAGATGCATCCAAATAAATCGGCAGAAGCAGGGAATATGACGCTATGTTGTTTCTTAAATGTTTGGAGCTTGCAGTCTCCCTGGCTTGATGCAATGCCGACACCTCGGCCAGCCTGGCGCTTGTGTAAACGCAAGTCGGTGACCGAAAAGTACCTCACCCTCTCCCTTCTGAGGAGGGAAGGTAATCGTGTCAGACAAATCGGTGAAAAGCTACGGAACTCGCCTGCAGGCCTCGTGCATTGGACCATAACCTGCAAGTACGCATCTCGACGGACCTCTCACGCCGCGACTCTAGCCTCCTTGTCCTGTCTATCTGTGGGTTGGAGCAGCATACTCAGATGCGTCTTCGTTTACCATTGGAATGGATGATTTCCCCTTACGTGAATTTTGCGGGTGCAGAGAACCAACCGCACACCATCTCTGCGAATGCACCCGTTTTGAACTCCGAAAAAGCAGCTCTAAGCCGCGCTTGGTCAGCTGGACAACCGCCAGTTCACCGAAGACAAGATCTTAGGGCACTAGCCCAAGTCTTACAATGCATGTTGCTGTCGGGGCATTGCTACTGTACAGGAGGTCCCGATGCAGTCTTTTGACTATGGGACCTCCTTCTGTATACTAAGTGCGTGTAACTTTACCCAACTTTTAATAGTAAAATCGATTCTGATCGCTCCGAGACGCCGAACTTTGTGACAGGTTGTGACTGTGCTCAGACATGTGACGTTGACATTGATTTGTCGCCAAAGTCTCCTCTTTCCCTCTTTCATTCCCCCTTCCTCACGGCAGAGCAGCCCATCGGAGACCTCCTCTGGTTAACCTCCCTGTCTTTCCTTTACCCTTCTCTCTAATCGGTGAACAGCATGCGGCGTCAACTCTGGACTTTCCCGGCGAGCTCCGTAGTGGCTTCACATCACGGTGAACGTAACAACCTCTGGAAAAGCCAGCGCCGCACACCCCACATAAATGGTGTGCGTGTACTTACCTCGCAACACCCCCGTGATACGGACAAATCGCTATTCACAAAGGCCGAATGAAAGGGAGGCGCCGGTTATTACCCTCTTTCGTCGATACGGGAACCGTTCATTGCGTTCTTCACTCCCTCACCTGCACGCGTTCTTTCCTCCCGCTGCATCGCATCCACGTAATCGCGTCCTCGGTGTTCGTGAAAACCACGAAGGCCACGAAATTGATTAATTTTGTGGCCGTCCCGGAACAAAGCTTGAGAATCTGTCGATCCTCCGGAGGGATACGAAAATTCATTGGTCCAAACTCGCCATGCCATTCGGTAGTGTGGCAACTGCGATACGAACCGCTGCAAACCACGACTCACTTGGACAATACTATTCATAAGGGCTGCCGGTTGGTTATCGGAGTTACGAGACCGTGAACGACAAACACAGAAAAAAAAAAGTGGGTTGGGGGGCTCCAACAGGAAGTTCCGGCACTGCCACTAATGTTAAGTCAGAAAACACGTGTGCGACAGCCAGCAACAAATGAGGCCCTTACGGCTACTGTTCCAACTGATATGCCTGACAATTAAGCCATCATGTCACAATGACCCGGTTCACACCGTCTGCACCGCTGTCGTGCTGTCCCGCTGACGGCGCGCGAAGGATGCTTCTACAGACGTGGAGTGCATTCGGCTGTAATGTCGAGGCATAGCATCGGCGGCGACGCAAAGGACAGCCTCCCACGGCTGGCATGATTTTAATGGCCTCAAAACCACTGCTGAGTTGATGTGGTCCGAGACGAAAGGGCAGTAAGCGTCGAGTTAACTTCATCTAATATTTAAACAGGCGTTCACTCTCTCCCGTCGGTCTCATCTCCTACACCAGTGACGGCGCCCATCACGGCTGGTCCTTGCGCCCAACCTTCGTCTCCGCTTACGGTAAAGGTGACCTTCATAGCATTCCCGATCAATTCAGCTTACATAAGCACTGGGACATGTATATCGAGACGTCTGTCCCAAAATGGTGCCCGCTTCGACGAAGAGCCCGGCATCGCGTTAGAGACGACGCGCCGAAAACAACGCAAAAAAAAAAAAAAAAAAACGATGCGTGCAACGAAAGCCTCCACGAGCCTCATCGCATGTAACGACTGGCCGAAGCGTACGCGGCGCGATTCTAGCGAATCGTGGAATTTAGTTACTAAAGGGCTGCAGTGAGTCATCCCATCCCACCTGGTGAGTGCGCGCGAAAGGTGGAGAGAAGAGGAAGCGGAGAGTACGCGCCGACGCTCGCCGCGACATGTGAGGGAGGAAGAGGTGCCACCGACGCGAGAAAGGTATACCGGTCTAACCGGGAACCTTCTCTCAGCTTTGCGCGTGCTGAGATCACGTGACGGGCGCCGTAACGTCCCGAATGCCGGCCGAAGTCAATACAAAGAGTCGAACACGGGCCGCCAGGAGCGATCCCTATGTCATCAGTGAGTGATGTGACACCGTGAAAGAAGTTGAACGACGCTGCTACGTGAACCAACCCTCAATATTTATGTTGAGAAGACTCTTCGAGTGGCCCTCGTGAATAGGTCTCTTTTTGTGTTTTATTCTCTATCGTAATCCATGAGCTTGTACGTTTGGTGTTGTTCCTGTGTTAAGTTGTAACCCATCTATGTTTGTGTTTTGAATAGCTGTGTTGGTGCATGTTTTTGTTCTGTTTTCATCACCCTTGGCTCTGACTCGGTCTTTGAACCACTGGTGGCGTTCTGCTAGTGCACCAAAGGGACCTAAAACTTAATTGTCCAAGCTTTCGTGGGGTCATTTTCGGGAAACTCGTGCGTCGGTCCTTGGAATATCTTTCCCACGATTGCCTCCCAGCTGTGTCTCATAGCTCGGAATCGGTTTCCGAAATGTAATGAATTATATTTGGGAACGCCATTGACGTCAATTTCATTTCCTATTCAGTATCACACGAATATTAAATTTTCATTTTTGACTTTCACGCCGAAACTTGGGGTTTGTTACGTCACAAACCCGATTCTTCTTTTTGTACTCTCACCAAATTTCCTCTACACAGTTGCCTGAAACACGCTGAGTATTTTACAAAATAATCTACATCTTTTTATTACCGACAAGTAACTACGTGGGGCTTAGCAGACGCCATCAGAGATTTATGACTCCATGAATATTTGTGCAGGAACCTCAGGGCGACGTCACTACCTGTGTGTCTTCTCATCACTTTTGGTATTGTGAAGATGTTAAAAAAAGTGTTTTACTTAAAGGGACACTAAAGAACAATACAATTCTCACAATGCCAACAGTACCACTCTTGCCGAAAGACAACGCTTAGTAGGCAAGAAAACGTACAAAAAGAAAATACAGGTGGCGACGCCGCCTTCACGTTTCCGCACCAAATCACCGTGACGCCATAGATTTTGACGGCGCCGTTTATGGAACACAAATTTATTTTCTACTAAAAATCAATCACCTTGTGTTCTAGGGTGCCCAGAGGACTTAATGCATCAACTTTCATGAAATTTCACTGAGTCAATGGGGCCGAAATACGAGGATACGTTGAAATCCGTGACGCCACGCTTACTTTTGGTGACTCGGTTTCGGCACGAAATTTGAAAATGAGACATCAACCGTCGTTTTCTCTTCTAATACTGAACCCACCTAATCAGCGACAATAGAGTTCTCGAATAATTTGTCGATCTCAAATGATCCAGTTTCTCTTCAGTGTCCCAACAAGTATCCTATTAAAGTGGCGCTAAAGTGGTTTAGACTGATAAATTCTTCGTTGGGAACTCTAATTTTGACACTTTATGTTCAATATTAGAAGAGAAAATCGGAGTCAATATTTCATATTTGAATTCTGCGCTGAAACATAGAGATGACTTCACGTACCCTATTCCTCAGTTTCGTATTCTCTCCGCTGGAACACGCCTGATTTCAGGTTTTTTTTTTTTTTAACACAATGTATATGATGTATGAAAGATGTATGACGTAACGCGTATTGTGAGGGAACGTCTCAGCAGTGTCGGCACTTGTATCTTCTTGTGCATTTGCGCAGCTTACTAAGCATTTCTCCTCGCGAGAGTGGTGCCTATGGTGTCACTAATACAAGAAAAAAATCTCTTTCCTACATTATACCACATTACGTGGGCATGTCACGCCATAACTGCCACAACGTCGATACAACACCTACAGCCGAGCAGCAGCAGGATCGAGCTGTTGGCGAGAGAGCCTGGATGATCATCCGAGACTGGTGCCCCAGAAGTGGCAGCCGCAAGCGGAGCTTTCGGCGCGTATAATTGATTTTCAGGAGAAATGACATCACTTAGTCTGTGCACAGGCTAAAAAAAAGTTAAATGTAGGAAGTTAACATTGTGATACTGTTAATTATATGGAACAACAATAAAAAAACGAAAGCCCCAAGTCCGTCCATATATATAGTAACACACGCTGTTGGGCTAGCCGGTTCATACTCTGCAAAAAAGGTAAAGACGCAACACAAGCGGAAGAAACAAGAACGCTCTGTCCCGTCCCTCTTGTCGCTTCTGCATGTGTTCTTTATCTTTTTGAAAGTCCGTCCATGCATGCTGCACCCAGGAGACGGTCTTAAAACACTGACCCTATATAAGAGGCTTGGGGGAAAAAAAATCACTTTTGGGAAAAGCGTCTGCAACGCTTTCACCAAGTACGTTTCGACAGATCCCACCGCCGAGGTCGAAGAATGTTCTCGAGCGGAGCGCCATAAAACAGCCCATAGTATACATCGGGGCCGCAGAGATAGCATCAAGCAATACGTCTCAGTGGCACGAGTCAGGTCAAGCCCACATTACCGGGCGCGAAAGTACTGAAGGCACGGCCACAGAAAGCCTCTACGGCGGCCTAAAACAGCGGGCGAGGAGCCGTTATCTATACGACAGGCCGCTGACCTCGAGGGGCTTCCAGCGCGGAAGATGGCTTCACGGCTCCGCTCAGGTGCTTTACAGAGCAAAACCATCCGCGGGAGACGCAACAGAAGTGCGACAACGCGCGTGAGTCACAATATGACGGAGGCAGTCGCACAACAGCTGTTAGGCCAGAAATAAACCGTGTTTTACAGTACACACCAAAGTGCGCCTCACCGCGGTGAAAACTTACATGAGCCGAAAAACAATCTATAATGGGCAAACAAACAAGCGAGCGACCACGAGTTCTCCAGAGTGTAAACCCTTTAGGTCTAGATAGAACACTAGCCAACCAGACATCGAGGCAGCGGAAGCAGAAACTGAATTAAATCCCACTGAGTTACCACACGGCACTCGAAGAATACTGCAGACAATTAAAGGGTCGCCCCGCACAGTTTTCTCGAAAGGATATCGCGAGAGTTCGCCCAAGTTGGTGATCCGCAAAACAGAAGTAACATTCGTTCACCGCCGTCGTCGTTAGCGTCGGCTGTTGCGCCACATTCAACGAACGTTGAGCATGGACGTTAACATGCGGAAACAACTAGCACGCTGCGAAGAGGCACGGCGCGTCGAACTTGCATATATGCGAGTCGCTACGCGTATTGGCACGCAGCCAATGAGTGCTGCGCGAGCAACACCTTTTATGACATGCGGGAACGCCTGCTATCCCTTCCTAAACCACTAACCGTCATGCGGAACTCACGCCCAGACGATGGGATTCGCAAATTTGACAAAGTAGACGCAGTTAGATTAGACCTCCCTGGCACGCTATGCTCTCTCCCTCTCCCCTCCCCCTTTTTTTCTTTTCCGTTTCAGCAGAAATGTTCAGCGTCGCTTCAATTGCGCGCACGCACGCTTCGCGGCAAAACACAGCGTCAGCTGTGACATCTGAGCATAACAAAAGCAAACGTGCGATTCACGCACTAGACCACTCCGCAGGCCGATCCACATACGAATTCAAATACGGGAGATAAGTGTGCGCCTGAGGTTTCTTGCCCTGAGTTACAGTAAAGCGCATTGTACTTACAACGCATAAAATAGACGCCACGTTGAGTGTCGCAAGGCGACGTGGCTGAACAACTTAACTGGCTCGGTAAGAACGTCATTTAAGCGGAATAACGCAACTATTAGAATGAAAGTAAATGCCTCCACACGAAACGCCACATGCAGATCTAAAAAGCTACCATGGTAATGTATCTATGTGTCAGTTTCTCATCTCTGTCTCCGCCACGGTCGAAACGTAACACTGCATATATGTTTCTAAAGGCGCGAAGGAATAAACTAAGAGCGGAACGCCAAGTGCGAGAGCGACCCTGCTGAATATCAGCGACTCTCTGACGCCTACTTATCATTGTTGTTGTCCCCACACGCTACAGAACAAATCAGAAAGCTGAGGTGGTGGGTGTCGCGCACTCCCGCACAGGCAATCTGCGTTGCACGCTTAAAACAGCTGATCGACGCGCATCCGCAGCGTGTCGTATACAGCAAGCGCGCGCGCGCTCTTTCTTCCTACCCGTGACGATAGGAAAGGAAAAATGCCATGGTGACTGTTCACTTATACCTTGCTTTAAGTGTCGGCTAAGGAAACTGTATTTTACTATGAGAAGAGCTCGACACGGAGGAGGGAGAGAGGAAGGAACGCGGAGAGGCAAGCAGCGCGACAAGTCCACCCGCGCTTACCATGCCATGAACAAACGCATGATCCATGTAGCGCATGAGCTGATATCACTATTTTTTTTTATATCCTCGTTATGTCAAACAGCACGAAGTAAATGTGTTTTGGAAATACAAGCGCGCGAATGCAACTAGGAAGCAATCCGCGCGGCTGGGTCGCTGTCAGCACTCTCTGCGTAGGCTCGTCAATTTCAAAGCGTGCCACACCCGCGTCACTAAACCACTCAACGAGAAAGTGAACCATTCACACATTCTCATAGCACTCCATATGGCCACTTCTAACACAACTACATTCCTCATCAGCTGAGAGGCAACAAAGGGATGAGCACACAACCTGCCATTCATTGCGCGAGCTGCTACTTCTCCAACCTCTTACTGATTACGTTGCACAATACTTTCCCGGACACAAAACATCCGTGCACACGACGCAGGGTGGTCAGTTTTTATAATCGAGAAACTGAGACCGCCACTCACCAACGAGCTATTCCTCCCTGTCTAGTTGATCTCGGTTGTCAAAACTAATGTTATGTAGGGAAGCACCATTGACGTCACGCCGTTAGCGCCATCTCCGATGCATTTCGTTACGCAAATGCGTTGCAGCATTTGTTTCATTTGGCGCCAACTTTCTGGCTACATTAGTAGGTGCATTTGGGTATAGGTTAAAGCTCTTAGGTGATGTAACGCAATTGAACTACTTCAAAGACAAAAAAAAAAAAAAGTATTGTTTATTCCACTTTGGCGGCGCCACTAGCGACGTCGCGTGGTCGCGGTGTTTCGGCGAACTGAAAATTCTTCGGTTCGCATTTGGGTGTTTCGGTTGTGTCGGCCTACGCAAGCCGAGGATAGCGCCGGCAAATTGTTTGCGAACATGGCTGTTAACTTAATGAAGCACAGGGATGAGCTCCTTAGCGCATGGAAAGAAGTAGTTGATGACAAAGACGCGACCAACTGGTAATTTTTCGGCTTAAGCTTGCTCTCGTTAAAAAAAGGAAGCTCGGAGCCCCGCCACTTATTGCTTTCTCCTGGAGTGGCTTGCTGTGGCAGGAAATGCCATCTGTCCCTTTCAAAGTTATTCATTGTAACCTGAAGGGTGCCACTTTTAATCAGAGCATTGTATGAGTGCTGATGTGCATTCACCTTGCCGAGAAAAGTGCGATTTAGCTTGTTGCACCTTTGTGTTTTCATGAACAGTTCTTTCGCCGGTGCCGATCGTGGCTTCTCGGTGTTCGCTGGTATCGTTTAAGAACTAAACAAGCCGCCTTGACTCCATTTTTCAGGGCCTTGTTTGGTTATGATAAGCAGAGCTACGACCTTTGCTTGGTTGGAAAAGGAGGTGAGGTTATCTTCAGTAGAAAAGTCGTTTTGTCCATATTGTTTTGTTAAAAACCTAAACATCAACGTTATTGCTGCAGCTGGGGGCCTCGAGGAGCTGACTGAAGAATTAAACTGTGGGAAGATAATGTATGCATTCTGCAGGCTGCAAGATCCCAACACAAGTATCTCAAAATTCATCCTCATAAACTGGGTACGTGTCCCAACGGATAATTTTCAGAGCTTATGAGGTCAGTGCCTCTTCTGCTGTGCTCGCGTTGTTTTGTGCTCCACACAGTAGCCGTGTTGTGATATTTGTTCAAAGCTTGGAAAACATGATGTGCGGTATGTTGGCATGTAGATGGTATTTCAGCTTTAGAGCCTGTAATAATTGGACCGTTTTGGTAACTGCCAACATCCACGTTGAATTGCGGTGCATGCCAACCTAACCTGAAACACTTTTTTGCGCTTGCGTTTTTAATTTTACAGCAAGGTGAAGGAGCACCGTTAGTAAAGAAAGGATGCTGTGCTAATCACTTTATGGATATTAGCAACTTCTTTCGGGTATGTATCCATTTGGTGCAGTCTTTTCGAACCACATGTGCACGACAAGTGTCTCGTAGAGGGGCTTTCTTTTTTTGATCATGGGGATTGTAGTGGAGATCTCAGTGGTTGCCTCCTCACTCTGGTTGAATGCAGAAATCACTAGTGTGCTTTTACATGCGCATCAAAATATTTGGAATGTTAATAAAACTGGACACCTTTGCATCTATATTAATTTATCCTGAAACTTCAAGGTATAAATATGCCATATATTAACTACCCTTTTTTCAAGACTTTCACATATTGGTGTACCTCTGTTAGTTAAGCGTTTGTCTAAAAAAAATTAAGGGGTCAGTCGAAGTGGACATTTACGGTGTTTGGTTATCACTGGGGGGACTTCTCGCTGTAGCACCATAGCAGTAGGTTTCTTTATTGTCATATAAAGGCTGATTTTACCCAACTCTGTTACCCCAAACATGTTTCAGGAAAATCGGGTTAAACCCGATTTATCCCAAATTCCAGCACCACTCACTAACATATATTTTAATGCTGCACAAAGTTTGCAGTGCATAAGCCCTAGCTATCCACATCGGGACAACAAAGTTGCATCCTTTTGGCTGGTGTGAACAAAAGTGGTAGAGTTCATTTCACTAGCTGTGCGCGGCACTGTGGACATTATACAGCTCTCGTTTTGTAGGATGTGTAAATTTATCTCAAACTCCAATATGGTGCCACAGACACACAAAAAGAGCAATTTCTCCTCAGTTATCCTGTTCAAAACTAGTGCCCACTTTTTATCCCCTGAATTTAAAAAAATAACTTGAAAACAACTGTACGCCTAGGATACTAAAGTCAAGTGGGGACCATACAAATAAAGAAGGCATGCTTTCTGCGTGTGGTCATTTGTGCTGTCTTAATTCTCAACTACAGGGTGCTTTGGCTATTTCTTCAAGTACAAGACTTAGGGGAATTTGGTGGCATGAGCCCCTTATTGTAGTCTTCTAGTGCAGTCGGGAAGCAAGGACTAACATTTAATCAGTGCTAGTTAAGAATTTGATTCAATTGCTGAATGAACAGCATTTAATCAGTGCTAAGTAAGAATTGGATGCACGTGCAAAATGAACTGCCCCGCCACGGTGGTCTAGTGGCTATGGTACTTGGCTGCTGATCCGAGGGTCGCGGGATGGAATCCCGACTACGGTGGCTGCATTTCGTCGAGGCACTCACTTGGGCTAGTTGGTTTTGCATGATCCTTGGTGGAAATGTGCTTTGGGCGCAGACAGAGAAGAAGACGAAACACACACAGCGCAACTTTCAACTTTATTGGGAAATGGAGGCAGCGTCACTATATATGATAGAGGCGAAATGTTGAGGCCTGTGTACTGTGCGATGTCAGTGCACGCTAAAGAACCCCAGGTAGTTGAAATTTCCGGAGCCCTCCACTATGGCATCTCTCATAATCAAATAGTGGTTTTGGGAAGTAAACCCCTGAAATCAGTCATCAAAGCAGAATTAACTGTAATTTTGCTGTAGTGGGGGGATCATTGAAATGCTGCACCCAGAAACACCTGGCCTCAGTGGTTTTTGTATGTAAATACCTGCATGGTTTTTGCCTGCACAGCTGTTTGCACACTAAGACCACTGAGGCCAGGTGTTTTTGGGCGCGCGCCTCAACGATCCGTTACAGTACAGATGTGACTTAAAAAGGTGGTGCTAAAGGACTTTGTGAAATTGATTTACAGAAAGTATGAAAGCTTTGCTTAATTGAATTGTTTCATCAGTTGCAGTAGGCATTTTAGTTGTTCACATGTTTTGCTTGTTGTACTCATCATTTGATTGCATTCTGGTAGGGTGCACACATCACAATCACAGCAAGGAATGAAGATGATGTGGATCCTTCACTCATATTGGACAAACTCTCGAAGTGCACTGTGTCTTCTTTCAGCCTTAGGGAACGCTCTGACCCAACAGAGAGTTCTAAACCAATTGTGAGTTCTCGAAACCTTCATTTTCAATAAATTATGTGTTCAGTATGGCAGTTCATGGGTTACAGTATACCACTGCTAGTTTTGGGGTCAGTTTATGGAAACAGGGCTACATTTTGATAGGTGCAGCAACACATTAAGTAGTCCAAATCTAATCCAGAGATTGCACTGCGCTGTCTGATGGTTCATGTGTTGCTTTGTCATGTTAAATTTTGTCAGTTGACAAGTTACCATTTGTGTTGTTCTTTCTTGGCTAGGGAAGTGTCTACAAGCGCATACAACCAGCTAGGGAAATCTCTACGACCGAAAGAGAAAAGTTTTGGATGAAGGAACAGGTGTGGTAACATTTGTTTTCTGACATTCGGCTTGGCAGACCAACAGCATTGACGGCTTCATGGAGCGTTGATATATATCTATGTGCTGCACTTGGTGTTTCTACAAAGTCATTAGGCAATATTTAAAAATATAGTAGAATCTTGTGGTTACAGTTTTCACAGAAACCAGAAAATAAGACGCATTATCTGAAAGTCATGATCCAAAGCAAGCTCCTAAAGCTGGAAAATTTTCACATGGTTACAAATCCACTTGCAAAGCTTTCTATGGGACAGAGTGATAACGCTCTGCATTGCACACATACTCACATAATGTGGAGCAGCATTACTTGACATTGCATGAACGACAGCCAACACTTTTATTCAGCAATTTCAAAATAGCTTGTCTATTTTCACCAAACCTTTTTCATGTCCTTAAACAAGTTCCTTTAAGAAGTCAATTCTGGAGAATGTAAAGGGTTGTCAGCTTCTGCAAACAAAGAGATGTAATTGAGCTGAAAAGGAAATTGGGTAAAATTAAGTTGCGATGGGAATCGTAGCCATGCCTTTCAGGTGACAAAAGAGGATGCTTACCTCTCCGAGAGGCCATGCAGATTCAGTAATTGAAGCTGAGTAAAAGGACCTAGTGAGCATGCGTGTGCTGCAGTGCTTTCTACTCTAGCACTGCTATCATTGCTGCCCCTAGTGGCCTCTGCAAGAACTAGAAACTTAGCCTTTATGCACATTATAGCAATATGGTGCCACCCTCCTATAATTTCACTGGATCTTTAGGCACAGCCTCACTCAGCATACAGCTTTCAAGGTGGAAAGCGATGGTGGCCCACCCTTATGGGCAAGTCCTAAGCATCCTCTATTTTCTTTTCTGTGAGCTGCTCTTATAAACTAGGGAATAAGTCTACTGTATTTACTCGTGAATTGTTGCGCTCATGTTCAAATCGCATTCTAATTAGCACTTGATAGCTACTTTGTGTGAATTAAGAGGTTATATGTACATTGGTAAATTGGGCTTCTACAGTGGGAAATGTCCAGACGCAGCCAGATGATAGCATTGTGAAATAGGTTTGGTATTTCGTGGGTAAGGCGAAGAGTGCGCATGGGGTATACAGTAAAACCTTGTTATAACGAAGTTGAAGGGGGAGCGGTAATTACTTCGTTATAACCATTAGTTCGTTATAACCAATATCAATTTCATCTATAGGAATTTCAAGGGGAAGTGCGATTGCTTCGTTATATCCGATAATTCGTTATATCCGGTTTCGTTATAACGAGGTTTTGCTGTATTAAGAATCCTGCTGGACTATATTGAATAGTAACAGTAAAATTTAGCCTCTCTGCTAAACTTGGTAGATAAATGACAAACTTGTAAAGATTGAGAGCACTTTTGGTGTTATATCACTCTTTTGATAGCTTTAGTGTTTTCTCTCTCTCTCCCTCTCTTTTTTTTTACAGGAAAGTGAACCATTTCTCAAGGTTGAATTGCATGCTCTTAACGAATGAAGCAGTCTAGAGGTCTTGAGTGTTGTTTGAAATAAAACGGTTATGGGAGAGAGTCTGTGCCTTCAGTTGAAGGAACTTTGAGCAGCTGAAAGTAATGTGTTGGTTTGCAAGGCCTTTCTTTGGCTCGGCGTATGGCATTGACCCTATTAGCCTTTTATTTTTTTTTTTAGGAAGAAGAAAAGAAACGCATTGAGGAGGAAAAGCTTAAGGCTGAGGCAGCCCGAAATCGTCTGGCTGAGGAAGTGAAAGAGCGAGAGGCAAGTAGTAGCATACACACATTGAAGAAGCAAGAGAATTTCAACATCGGACAGATTTGCCCGTTATAACTTTTGAAGCACTGAAATAACTGCATATCTTAGCAGTATGGTCATCTGTCTATTTGCATTTGTACAGTATTTCCCACTTGTAGTACTATGTGAACTGATGGAAGTAATGGTGGACTCCTTGCAGTGATGGAATGGTGGGGTACATATAAATTTACACATGGGGTGTGAAATCGCTGATGACGAAGGTCAGTGAAGGCGATCGTGTACGGATTGCTGCTGCATTCCGCGAGCAACAACACTGCTAGCTGGCCTAGTTGGAATCGGTTCATCTTGAGCTCAGCGCTAACACTTGGGAACGAAGAAAGGAAGTCCCCTTTGCTTTATTGCTGAGTACAAGATGCTCTGGGAGCAGGTCTTATTAATGTTAATGAGTCAAGACTGTAGACTTACAAGCTGGCCTTTAAAAAAAAGAATTTTTTTCTTTCTTTCTTTCTTTCACTTTTGTTTGTTTGGGTGTCACTTTTGCGGACCTCCAAAACGTCGCGGTCTCACATTTGAGAACCACAGCTCTAGTGAAATGTTATTGCTTGTGTGTGTCTCTCTCTTTCTGTCTTTATCTTTCTTCTTATGTGTGTGTGGTGAGGTTTCAGGTAAAAGGAAGGAAAAAGAATTAGAGGTACACTTTGGTCTAGCTGTAAAAAATTTTAATTCAAAGCAACGACATTGTGCACTTGTGACCAATGCAATGGAAGTTTCATTGTTAGCTGCTTCCCAATTAATACCTGTGTCACACGGGTGTGCAGAAAGTCTTTTACGTAAGCGGTCTTTTACAAAGTTGAAAGACTTTTAACGAAGAGGCATTGTGGCACAGACACACAGCACTAACGATCTCCTTTTAGTGTTTTCTTTTGAAGACATTACCAAAAGCGTGACGCTAGCAGTTAAAAGAGAAGCAATGAAAATTAAACAATGTATCTCGATATACAAATTAAAGACGTATTGTGTTGCTCGTTTCTTCGAATAAATTTAAGAATAACAGATGAAGAAACACCAATGTGAAGGTTTCTTGCACTAGTTAAAGAAGCGTCCGTATAACTAGCGACGTGTACAAGCCCGTCTGGCACCACTGGGCTTTATTTACCATACCTGATGTTCTGGTGCTCTTGACACATTATGGGCGACCATACCAAAGAAAAAGCGAGGCTCGCAAGCCTTACGGCCTGCAATGAGAGGAGGTTATCTTCCCAAGGTCTGGTTAAACACCAGGTGTCTGCCTCCGACCATTGCAGATCCTGCTTTTTCCGTGCGCCGATGGTTGCTTGGTCCCCGAGGTTGGCCAGAGACACTCACACTACTGGAATGCCGAATCGAGCGGCTGTAACACACGCGACTGCCGAGCACGCTTTTCCCTCCTGTGCAAAATGGCGCCACAGCGAGTCCGAGCGTAACCACGTGATTCCCTGATGCGTTCTAGCGGCTCACGAGAGTAGAAAAGGAAATAACTAATAAAAAGGTTCATTACACCTTCTGTGGGATATGAAATTTGTTTTTACGAAGAGCCTTGGTGACAGAAAAATAAGCATTCGCTCTTTTTTTTCCACCAGTCGAAAATTGCTGGTGCCCACTGGTTTCGAGGCTACTCATTCTGAGCCGTAAAAGAGATATCGACGAACTCCGTTTACGAAAAAGACCGCTTCTGAAAAGGAGTTCGCTCTCTGCCGTGTGTCTGCTGTCAGGAACTGCTTTTCGGTAGAAGTCTGTTTGCTTAAAAGACTTTTAAGTGCCCGTGTGACAGGGGTATAAGCTATACCAGGGCACGTTTATGCAACACAGCAATGATTCATAATAAGAGCAAGCAACGCTTATTCTTTTTTTTTTTTTTGTTCACAAAGAAATAATTATGCTTGCAGCACCCTAGCAGCGAACACTCATCCGGGCTGCACTGTGGCAGTTTCTGAAATACCGCACCTTAATGGCCTCTTCCTTTACCTGATCATTGCGGCCCGTGGAAAAGTGAAAGAAATCTATTTTCATAAGCACCTGTCTGCATAGAAGTTAATAATCTGCATGATAGTGTGGCATTCTGCGAAGGTAACTTTCAAATGACAGGTACTGCAAGAATGCAGTCTAAACTGACTGCATTCTTCCTTTGCAACTTCAGTCATCTGGTTACAAGCAGATGGTTTAAAATATGTTTGATATTTACAATAGGGAATTTTAGTGTTAGGCCCCCCAAGTTCTAGTGGCAGTGCGTTCCTTTCTTGTATCCATGGTCTGCGGGGATAGTACAAAAGATGCCACTTTGGCCCGCACGTGGCATACAAACGAATGTAAGAATGTGTGTACAGTCAACCACAAAAGTTCGCGGACCACGCGAACGCGTGCCAAACTGACTTTCCGCGCCATCTAGCGGTACGCCGCCTATCGGCGACCTGACAACTCTGCCGGAAATGCGACTTCTTGCTACTCACTAGCATGTCAATCTTTCAGTGCAGTTTTTTCATTTCGACGTGCTGCATTCGTCAGCGGTAAGGACGCCACATATCCAACTTGATAGCAGAATCACAGCCGTCACAGCCTGCATCGACCATAGTGCCAATGAAGATATCCGTTTCATGAAGGGCTATCAAGATATAAACCTGTGGCCACGGCTGCCGAAGAGCATGTAGCGTGAAAGAGAGAAAGGTGAATAATGTTTGTGCACAGTTGTTGGAAAACAGACAGGCCCTATAGTTAAGGAGGGATGCTTCTTGAACGTAGCGCTGCTGTCGATCGCAGGTGACGTGGCGGGAGTGTCGCGAAGACGCTGTTGGCCAGCGCTCGCATGGTCCGAAAACTTTTGTGGTTGACTGTACATGGGGGCCTGTTCGTTTTGTGCTTATACGGCGCTGATGAGAGCCCAGGCAGCACGCCAACACAGGACTTATGTAGGCGTGAAGTCGGCCAAAGTCGGCAGCGATATCGGGCCTAAGTTGGCAAATCGCGCTCGCGCTACTTTCACCCACATCTGCCCGATGATGACCAGCCAGAATGGCGCCACTGTGGCGAAGCCACCATGGGTCGAACTTGGCCAGCCAGAGTGGGCGAAATTTGGCCAGCCAGAGTGGGCGAAATTTGGCCAGCCAGCGTGGGCGAAATTTGGCCAGCCAGAATGGGTCAAATTTGGCCAGCCAGAATGGGTCGGATTTGGCTAGGTAGCATTGGCCGATGTTGCGGGCATTCAGGCTTTTTTGGCGTGTTGTCGGCCACGCCGACATGGGGAAACCCCTTGGCGACCGTTCACAGCCACTATGGTGTTTGTAGTTTACCCCACGTGTGTCGCGCCGTTTGGATTGCGATAATTTTATTTTTTGTTTTCACATTTTCGAAGGGCTATGAAGGCATTTTCGAAGGACCAACAGTAGTTTGTGTAAATGTGCCTCTCATGCATACGCGAAAGCTTTATTAACACAGTAATAAGTGGGGCTAAGTGGATCCTCTGTACTTTCTATTAATGCGTTCTAAACAAAACAAATAACACAACAAGAGAGGTTTATAGGGAAAAGCACTATTTCATTTATTTTGTGAACTCTGCATTGATAATATGCTATTCTCGTGTTGCACCGTCGTAGTGGAAAAGCTTCGGCAAGGGTGGAACCTGCGGGAAAAGGCGTGAAAAGTTAGCACAGCTGTGGAGCACATCAGCACTATACTATAATTGCATGCAACTTATGTGCGACTCATGAACAAACGCGGAAATTCAAGAAATGTCAGAAACATTCATAATCGGGCACTACTTTAGAAAATAACAAAACAAAGTTGTCCTTTTAAATATAATGAATCTATGTTCAATATCCAACCCCCAGATCTTGGTGTCATGTCGCTTTACATACCCAAGGGGAAAAAAACGTGAGTAAAGGTTCTGTTGCAAAGCAACTTTAAAAGCGGCACATTACTTGAAATAGGTGCATTTTGCATTATAATAAATTTAATATTTTTTGGCATACACCGGAAAGGAAAACATGTAGACGTGAGCTAACACGACACAACCCAGGGATGGGGTCCTTAGGTAAAAAATGTCCTTAAATGATAGGTGCAAGGTGCATTATAAGCAAATATTAGAGAAGGAACATCTTTTCAAGGCTACTTTAAAAATGCCATCGCGTGCCGAACTGCCGCACGTGTCCTGCACCAAGGAGCGCGTGTTCGGTATCACGTTACCTTTAAAAATACGGGCAAGAAGAAGATAATGTTACGAGAACTGCAAGTCACCACACAAAGGGTGTTTGATACAAGCACAGGATTAACTACATGAAGTAAAACTGCTTTGGGACAATGTACGTAGGCTCTTTATTCGAAAATAAAGAGCCTACGCACCTCACGACACAAATAATATATAAAGTGGAACCGGTGCTTTAACATCACAACAATATGTGCCACGTCCCATTTTGAAAACTGGCCAGCAACTTACCGAATTTTGGCATCCGCTCTGCACTCTACAGCTGTGAGTCCGCAATACAAATTCGGCGACGACACTGTAGTCTCACCAAAAGGCACAGGCTTGTGTTCATATACAACCGATGTCACAGTTGGGATGGGCATTGTCTTAGGAGGTACACTCTCCAAGGAATCGCGCAATCAACTTGAATGATCGATAAATGCGGTACATGATAAACGATAAACGCGTAGACAGACTGCGTGCAGCCGTTGAAACTCGTTCTTACACCTTGCACGTTGGTAGCAATGCAGCCGCGACGAGAGAGCGCGGAGAGAGTTCCTCGTGGTTTCCCCCTCCGAAGGCGGCGAACGCCAGCAAAAGCAGGTTCAGAACCACATTCTTTGCAAACTGAAGATGAGCACAATGGATGTTCACGGAGGGGGCCGTGACAATGGTGGTCAGTTCGGAAGGGGAGGCGCGCCCCCCTCCCCACACACTTTTTTTATGTTTAGTTGCTGCTGGCTTAGCACGTGCTAGGTTGCTTCTCAGCAGAGCACGCTCGTTTTTCTTGCTTTCTTTTTTTTGTAGTTGTCTCAAAACGTGGAAGGCAGCATTTCTGCTGGGCAAACATTTTTGCACAATGGCGGGGACACCCGCCGGGACTGCATTTGTTAAGTGCAGCTCAGTGCAGCCTGTGGCGTATGCTGGTACGCATGTGTTCTCTTGCCAGCTACTTGTAACACAGGATTTCGCAGAGGCTGAACCACCCACTCTAGCTAAAAACGCGAGCGAAATGCTGCACTGCACGCAACAAACGTAGCGAGGACGCACGGCGCCGCCATTTTGCTTGAATTTCTGCCATTTTCTTCAGCGCACCAAAGACATGCACGTGCTGCCTTTCCGCACGACAAGAAATACTGCGATGACTCTGTCTCTACGCGCCCTTCTCTTGCCCTTATTGGTTATAAATAAATTAGTTGTTAAATATCAGAATACGCACATGTGTGCTTATATCAACGCCATAGTCTCATACGAACGTCAGCGATAAATCCGACACACTGCACAGAGCATGCACTCAAGCTCGATATATTCTGCTCATCTAACCAGTACAACGTAACCGATGGCCGATGTGTAAACGAATTCGATATGTATGGAAAGAACGCACAAACGGACGTTACACAAAAAAGCAAAAAAAAGCATGAGTTATACGCAATGGCGTGGACATATTAAGGAATTATTAGCCTATTGTATCTGCGTGGTAGTAGAGAGCATGGAGGTGCAAAAGGGAGGTATAAGTTTACCCGACCAGTAGACAATTATTTTCTGTTGCTGAGCTTATGCGAGCTGCGATACATGCGTTGAGCTGTGCTGGAACTGTTTTTGAAAGGAATGCACTAGTTTCGCGAACGCACTGATGAAATGTAGTGGAGGGCCACGTGGTCAACAACAGCTTGACTTAGGACGGCTGGTTTATGCTGTAACCCTGCTCAAACGTATGAAGAAACTAGGGAACAGAAGAGAGCTTTGATTTTCAACTGATTTTTTTCAGTGCATGCTTGCTGTTTTTATATAACATAAGATACGCAGATCGCCTGCACAAGAACACTCTGTGATCACATACACTCTAGTACAACTCACCAGAAAAGCTCTCTCTATATCAATTATAGGTGTGTGCATTTGTTTGCCACCTTTGAGATGAAAAATGCTTGCCATATGACTGCTTGGTATTTTTCGTTTTTGCTTTTTTCACAAATGTCGTGGTCTTTACAAGAGCACTTCATTTGAATTTGCAGTACAAAGGGATCTATGTATTTCATGGTCCTCTCAATATAGAGTTAGCACTAGATCAGTATTGTCTCCTCGCTGTCGCGCTGTTAGCTCCGTATACCGTTCTTTTGCATAGGTTGCTAAATGTCAGTAGTATAACGCCGGTGGCGAGTTTATCTCCGCTTCAGCGCACCATAAAGTCTGCGCTAGACCTTTTTTTGTCCACTCGTTATTGCGCTGTTACTTCCATATGCCTTTCCCTTCCATGGGTTGCTAAATGTCAGTAGTATAGCGCCGCTTGCAACTGTTTATCTTTGTTTAAACATATGAGTGCTGGTTATGCCCATCGATGTATGCACGAACTAGTTCAATTTCTATGAATTTAAATTTTCTGACATGCGCTGTCAGATAATTTTCCATCATGCTTGTCGATCCTTCTGGCTAATGTTAACTGTTGCGCCAGCCTGTTTCGCAATGTTCCCGCAAAACAGCCTATAGATGTATATATCAATAGTTTATATGCATGTTTTTTGTGTGCCCTCTTTATGCAAAACAAAGCGCGCGAACAGAATGTCATATATGCTGCTCAAAGCACACGTGCGCTATGTTCCGGCACTGGCACGCGTATACATGAATATATGAAGCTCAACGTCTGATTCTTACGTCGAACCTCTCAAGTGAATTTCGGTCATTCTTGACTCGATCGGATCTCAATTGTTATATACAGCAGGCTTCCAAAGAGGCCCGGCCGATATCAACCATGAAAGGCTGCGGCGTAGTCGACGTTGCCTCCAGGACGGCAGAAATGCTCAATGTTTCCTGTGAAATAATCTTCCTAGGCAAATATCGCGCCAAATTCGCCATTCCTCAGGCGATGCTGATGAGCGGCAAAATCGGCGCCATATTTGCCGAAGAAAGTTATCGGCTCAGCCGACGGAGGCTCTAAGGTGGCATACTTTGCACAGTGTTGCCAACAAATGGCGTCGGCCAGCCCATATTGTCTGTAGAAAGGCAAAATTGGTGCCATAGTTGCCATTGAAAGCCATCGCCTCAGCCGATGTCGGCAGTAACGTGGCATATGCGGCCCCATGTTGCCGATTACACTCGACGGCCTGCCGATATCGGCGGGGCAGCGGCTGTAGTAGCCTGACGTTGCCAGTCATTGACGGCGGCTTAGCCGATACTGGCTTGCTGTCGGCAACGTTAGGCCGTGGCTGGGCCATAAAACCAATATCGGCCCTACGTTGCGTGCTGCCTGGGAGCCTGATGACTGGCCCCCCGAAGCTGGCTTGCACGACTCACTGTACATACTTTTCCACCACTTTTGCTAGACACCATTACACAGTACACAGCATTTTTGCGAGTTTACTGCAATTTTACTTTTCTGCACCTTATTGTGCTCTTGCTGCGTTCTTGCTGCCATGACCATTTGGGACCTCTATGTCCTGCTGCACACTTCAGGGAATTCGCTTATACCTTAAATTGCTTGCACGTCATAACTTTGAAATCTTTTTTTTTTGTTTCAGAAAGTTGTTTGAAAACCAGCAAATTTGAAATTTATGTGCACGTTGATGCTCGTGAGGATCAGCATCATAATTACATCTTGTCATGTGTCCATGGTACCCGTGCATACCATTATGTCTTCCTAGCGTGGAGATTTTTCGAGTGACATTGTGAAGTCCAGCACCTTGTCTAAATGCTAAAAGAGCCCCACCACGGTGGTCTAGTGGTTATGGCAGTCGGCTGCTGATCCGAAGGTCACGGGATCGAATCCTGGCCGCGGCGGCTGCATTTCGTTGGAGGCGAAATGTTGAGGCCTGTGTGCTGTGCGATGTCAGTGCACGTTAAAGAACCCCAGGTGGTCGAAATTTCCGGAGACCTCCACTATGGCGTCTCGCATTATCACAGCTTGTTTTGGGACGTTAAACCCCACAAATCAAATGCTCAAAGAATCTGTCAAAGACAGTTGTTTTTTGACTAAGCCTTTTGGGAGGAGGTAAAGGTGTAATTCACAGGTAAGCCGTGCTACCTGCCAACATATCTCAGTGATCGGAATCATCTTGGGCATCTAGTTTTGAAACAGTAGTTTTCCTTTCTTCTTCTTTTTTTTAGATGCGTGCGGTAGATGCTGTCTTTTTTCTGGATAGTTGCACGAACAGTGGCAGCTCATTCCTCGATGAATGCTATTATTCTTATTGTATTCATTCGGTAGTACAGTGGAAGCCCGGTTTTACGACGACTCGCATTTTACGACGGATTGGTCCCATCCCGGCGAAAGCCCCATAGACACAATGGCCCGTGTACTGTGCAATGTCAGTGCACGTTAAAGAACCCCAGGTGGTCGAAATTTTCAGAGTCCTCCACTACAGCATCTCTCATAATCATATTGTGGTTTTGGGAGGTCAAACCCCAGAAATCAATCAAATCTCGTTTCCAGTTTCTTGAAAAAGTGTGGAGCGAGGATTTTTCGGTGTTGTAGCATGGACAACAATGTGTGGCAACACGTGCACATCCACTACCTCGACTCTTCGACAGGCTCATCATGGCTGGTCCTTCAAGGAAGTAGGTTATCTGAGACGTTTGAAGTTGAATCTTGGGAAACCGCTGGCGATGAATTAGCATTGGTGGGGGCGGTGTGAGCACGGTCTATGAAGTCCGGTGTTTACGTGAAAGAACATGAGCGAGCATGTTCGTAGATATGCATGTTGTAATAGATGACGCATGGTTAAAGCTTCGTCCGTGTCTAGGGAGCCTACATGTCACGTGCGCCATTACCCATTACGACAAGTGGTGTTTACATTACAATGCCATCGTTCATATTGGTGGCATCGTTGTAGCTCACTGCGATCGCGTTGCTGGGTGACATATCTTGATTATATACGCATCTTTAGTGCAGCACAGCGAATGACCAAATAAAATGTGAATGATTGTGACCTCATGCGTTTGCGGGTGTATAACAACCCACAGGGAGCCGTCAGCAGCTTTCTTCACACAGCTGCTATCCAAGCATTTCTTTTTTTTCGTACATAGCCTCGCAAACGGGAAGCTGCAGTACTTCGTGTTTTCGTTCTCAGTAATATTCGTGCATCCGTAGGATTCGCAGTGAGCTCCGTTTTTGTACACACAATGAAAGCGAGGCGACACCAGGTTATATCACCCGCTGCGCACGACCAGTGGCTGGCTGAGTCGCCTGCTCATTTTTTCCAACCAAACCCAAAGGGTCTGTAGAGGGCGCTAGCTGCACAGTTGCCACACATGCGTATTAGCTTTTTCGCAAGTGGTCAACTGCACTGCCTCTTGTAAAATGCATTCCATTTATCTATACACACTCAAGCATCACAAAGTATAGTTGTTGGTTGTTGGAAATTAGCTACTGTAGTACAAGAAACGTAATACTGTAGTCACCACTCATTCTTTTGTTTATATGGGAACAGCTCACAAAAACACTAAAAATTTCAGATGTAAAAGTGGAAGTACACAAACCGCTACTTCTCTTGCAGTGTTCTTTTATCGAGCGGCAACACCATGAAAATGTATAAAGAATGCTCTACTATATTCAGTGGATCTGCATAATAACCCATATTTGATAGTGTGAGCTCTGTTGTGGAGCTACGGCACTGAGAAGTCAAAATGAAAGGTGGGACATATACTAGTATGTCCCGTTGTCCAACAAAGGGTTAAAATGTTTGCAGGCACAAAATGTAACCAAATCTCTGTGAGATGCCTTTGTTCTGCAGTGGATATAGAACAGGCTATGATAATTAACCCCAAATGTGCTATCAAATGATTCTCTGGGATGACTGAATATTGTAAGTGGACAAATTAAAGATTTTTTTGTACCAAAGGACATACTTAAACTGTTAAGTCCTTAAGTTTCATTCTTCAGACTCCTGATAACTATTAGGACTATTCATTTGGAAATTAATTGACCTTGAGGACTATTTGCTTTGAACCTAAAAATTCTATCCGCACAACCTTAACATTTTTGTATTTACCCATGAGCCTTCCTGCAATTGGTTGGTTCTTGATTAAATAAATATTGGAGGATTAATAAAAAATTAATTGTGATAGTGATTTTATCCTTTGTGAATGGAACATAGTTGCAATATTTGGGCACCAGTTGTGACTTTGATAGGTGCAGTTGTATCTTGGATAGAATAAAATTAGTGAAATCGTGAAGTGTTATGCAATTGTCATTTATAAATATTGGATCGTGCTTAATCAGTTGTTGACATACAATTTGGAATGACTTATATTCACACAGTTGAAAGATGCTCGAGCAAGGGAAGAATGGTTCAAGGAACGATCACTCTCGATAGACAAAATGCGGGAGGCAGAGAAGAATGCTCAGAACTCAACGCACAACAAAGTGAACAAAAAACTTTGGGTGAGTAGACTTACATTCATACTAAGCGGTTTGTTTAATGGAATCATTGATGCTTGTTTGTTTAACACACTAATTGTATGTAAACTGACTGAAAGGCTATTTTATGTTACCTACCATTTTTGTCTTTAGAGGTTTCAGAAAAGTAACTTTGAAAGTTAGTGTGTGCGATAGCATGTAACAAAAAGGCATCGATGCAGAAACATGCAAAAAACTGCCAATTCTCCTATCATTTTATGATGTTTACAAATTTGCGCTCAAAAATTTTATTAAAGGGATACTGAACAAAATTTGGGAAAACTAGCAAAAACATCGAAAACCTACTCGGCAGACACCACTATTCCAGTTAACAGAGTTCATTTTACATATTTTCGAACAGTTGGCCGCATTTTTAGTGGATTGTGAGAGCGCGGCGGCTGCACGCCAGTGCGCTTGTCGACGGCCGTGACGTCACATGCAACCGGCGCCCTCTCTCCTCCAGCCACTTCCCTCTCCACCTCTCCTCCCGAAGAACCACTTGTGTCACGAGTTGCTCGTCGCGAATTGGTCGGCGCGTCAGTGTCCGGTCAGTGTCACGCAACTTCCTCTAGTTCACCGTGCGGCCGCTAGACGCGCGAAATTTGCGAAAAATGCATTAAATTCAATATTTTCCGCTAGTCAATCGCTGAAGTGAACATTGTGAAAATAAATTTCAGTACCCAATCCTTCAATTGGATAATTTATCTCGACGGCAAAAGTTTTGTTCAGTATCACTGTAATAGTTTGTGGTGACTTTAGAAGAAGAAAAATAGGCAAAAACATGCCACTCAGTTGGTCTTTGATCATTTTCTTGGAAGTATTCTGACAGGAATAGTAAAGTATGTTCATTTTAACATCACTTTTAACGTTACTTGAGATGTGGGGCTGATGGGTGTTGTGTAGTCATTATTATGAGATTATGTCCGGTTATGGCAGTGTTCAGATTGAAAGCTACTGCTTCGCCTTCAAATACATTTCTAAAGATTAGAAAAAGAATGCTGCTACCAAATTAGCAAAACGTTCACACTGCACTGCGTCCTGGTCAAGGGTCGTGCCAAGTTTCTGTTTTGCTTGCGTGCATACTCACTTAGCTGACCCTATAGACAGTTGAACACGATTACTTGCAACATGTGGAAACATATAAATAGAATAAACAAATTATATGAACTCCACGTTGTACGCAGTTAATATTAATGAACATAAACCACTAAAAGGTTGTTCCGTTCCATTTAAAACAAGTCTTCATTCATATGCAAGCACTAAGTGTTCTACATAAACAGACCTCTTTCACAAGTATTCATCATAGGGCCAAAACTGGCTTTCCTTTGCAGTTACAACCCGTTTAAATGAGAATCTCTGTTCTCCGCTTTTGTATCACAATGTCTCACTTTCTTAGCTTCTCAACGCATGTCGGAAAAGCCCCGTGTTTTTTAGTGTCTTTTCAAACGAAATAATGCAACATACTGTATTTACTCGTGTAATGAACGTACTCATGTAATAAACATACCCCCGACTTTGCTTCTGTTTTTTGGAAAAAAAAAGTGTGTTCATTACGTAAGTCAATATGGTATTTTATCATATCGTTGTTCCAGGGTCTGTGAGCACTCGTTTAAGGGAGTTCAAGAAAAATTAAAGATGTTTTTTTTAAATATTCATTTTACAGTAAAGGTTGCTCTGTTCAAATTGAAAATTTGAAGCTAATAATAAAGTATGTATTTGTACTACGGCAACCATTCTTGGAGAGACTATTCACCACATTGTGAGATCACAGCTAACCAAGATTTAAAAAGCTGGATGAATCTCACTACAAGAAAAAAAATCACAAATATGGTAACTTTTTCAAAAATGCCACATGTTTAGAATTTTTAAAATGTACTTTTATTTTCTCCAGCAGGTTAGAAACGAGCTAGTTTACTCTTCATTACACATAGATATTACATGAAAGATACTTTCTTTGTAGCTGCAGTATATCCCAATTTATGTTGCGAATTTCCGAGTGACCAGTGCATGAAAATATTAATTTATAAACCCTTGTTGATCTCTCATGAAAACACCAGTGAACATTTCATGAAATTTGTAGCCTTACCCTCAGTGCTTTGCATTTTCTTGGAGCAGGAGCAGCAGCTGCAAGAAGATATGCAAGATGAAGAAGAACGGAAACGCCGGTCACAGAGCTTGAGAAATCAGCGGAGTGAGGTATTTCTTCTTTTCGACTTTATTTGGAAGGTTTCACCGGAAGGTGTTGACAACCACTTCACTGCAACACATTTATACTCTGCTCGTTAGAAAAAAAAAAAAAGTGTAGGAGACTTACTTTGCTGATTGTATTCTTAAACATCACTTGTGTCGCTGGCCATGGAGCCATGTGATTGAGCAATAAATTCTTGGTATTCTTGGTGTACAGCAGTTTTGGTCACATTAACAGGGGAGACCAAGGCGGGGCCCCTTCGCATGCATAGTGCTGAGCTAGGTATCGTTGGGCTTGAAGAAACCGGCAGCGTTACACTTTTCCAAGAGCAACCAGTGTAGTCTTATGTGTTGATTGTTTGCAGTTTTCCTTGCTGTATATGTGACAGTTTATTTGCTATTCTGCTGTGTAAAGGCCTAGTTCATTATCTGTATTTATAAATCATAGTGTTTGATGTGACATAGTAGTACACAAGTTACTGTGTATGTACTATGTGTAGTTACTAGTCACATCAAACACTATGATGTTTCCTGTATTTCTGGCTGTCTGTTCTTGTGTTAGGGTGATTCTAGGGTCCTAGTAAGATATGGTCCTTTGTCTTTAGTGTTAGTGTCAGGGCAATAATCAAAATTCATGTGTTGTCCAAAACAAATAACTAAATACAATGCTTTGCGTTTCTCTTTGCAAAAGAAGTGAAACGTGGTCATCTGAATTTGGCTTGTCGGTACTTAATTTTTTAAAACCTAGATGGCACCATATTTGTTTGTGATAGCCTGTCACTGTTCTGAGCGTGTTACTGTTCTGTCAATGTTCCGAGCCTGCTGAACGGAAGAACTGACTCACTGAGCCTCTCACTCAATGGGTCGCTCACTCCGTCGAGTACTCCATGATGGAGTGGCTCACTTAATAATCTGCTCAAGATATTCAACTTGCTCCTGAGCAACACAGCTCACCCTTATAGTTTATACATATATTATTCACATTCTGAAAAACCAACATATTGCCACCTGCATGTAGTGGATCGTGGGCAAGAGAAGCTGCAGCCCCAAAAACGAGGAAGAAGATCGTGCGTTTCTTCGCCGCTCGATAGCCAACCTCGACGGACACGCTTTGCCAGGGCCAGCCCCCTCATCTCTCAATACAGCCCGAACTACCTTTGAAGGCTCGTGACAAACTGGTGGAAGTGCTGGGTAGCCCTCACGGATGTCGCAGACCCCTCCAGGAAGCCGCAGTACAAGCCCAGTGCCGGTCAACACTCCTGTGCATAGGGCCAGCCACAGAGTCAGGGGACTGCCTCCGGAAGGCGACTCTACTGCTGCCGTCACTTTCACCACTATGACCAGTGCCGCCATGCAAACCGCCCCAACCGGCATGGAAAGCACGCCATTCAACCGATATACACTCGAGAGCCCAAGAATCCCGACGACTTTCCGCGGCACCGTATCGGAGGATGTCGAAGACTGGATGGTGGACTTCGAGCGCGTGGCCGCCTTAAACCAATGGGACGACGCGGCAAAACTCAGGCATGTATACTTCTACAGTGGAACCCCGGTTTTACATCCTCCAGTTTTACGACGACCCGCATTTTACGACGGATTAGTCCGGTCCCGGCAAAAGCCCCATAGACACTATGCATTAAAAACCTCAATTATACGATGCGATCTTACGCCGAACCCGCGTTACACGACGATCCACGCGAAGCAGGGCGACCAAACGGCGAAGAAAAGGGAAGTGCCCGCGGGCGCCTTTCGTCGCACCGGCTCTTCGTCACCCCTCCGCGTGCCGAGCGCTCGGGAAACCGGTTTGTTTCGGCTTTCCGGTGCCGTTCGTTCGTCTTCCCCTGGCCCTCCCCTCAGCCGCCGGCGCCGCAAGTAGCGGCATAGAGTGGCGCGGTTGTTCTCTTCCCCCGTTCTTTTCACCCCTTTCCGGCCAACCATCTCTCTCCCTCTCTCCTGCGATCTCCCTCCTGTGATAACGAAAAGCGAAGCGGCACACACAAAGGCAGATATCGCGGCGACAACCGCGAAGCAGGCGCTAACCCTAACCGTAGCAGACGACGCACGGAGCAGCCGCCGGAGAAGGCCACCGCGTCATCACGCGCAGCAGCCAGTAGCGGCCGCACGTTCCCCCACTCTCTCGAGGAGCGCGCATTTGGCGCAATCGCAGCTTCGCATCCAAGCGCGGGATACTCGAATGCTCCCGCGAGCCCCCCCAATCATGCGTGAACCATGCTTCCACCACGCCACTGCTGCTCCCGCCGACGGCGGTGGGGGGGGGAAAAAAAGAAGTGCACGACAAAAAAAAAACAAAAAAACAAAAGAATGGCGCCGGTCGGTTGAATGGCGCGTGAACGGCGCTCGCTTGAAGTGCCGTTTCGGAGCGTGTTTGAGCGGCACAGCAGCTGCCGCTGCTCGTAATATATTTGATACGAAGTAGTTTTAGGACGTATTAGGCGCTGAAAATTACAGAAGGGGTGTTTATGACACATACATTGCAAATATGCAGGTTTCCGAAAAGCGTGTTTTTCGCGATTTTTCGACTTTCAAAGGCCGCGTCCCCCCTTAAGTGTGTGCCATGTTTCGCTACGACTGTTGCGAATCACACCAGTGGATTGCGGCGCACTCAAGAGCATAAATTTTTCTGTTCGGATTTTACGACGCCCGCATTTTACGACGCTTTTTCGCGGTCCCGAGAAAGTCGTATAATCGGGGTTTCACTGTACTTAGAAGACGGAGCGCGTACGTGGTTCACGAACCGGGAGGATCAGCTGACGTCATGGCGCGAATTTTGCCGACTGATTCTTCAAACTTACGTCAGCGCTGATCGCCATGAACGCGCGGAATGCGCGCTTCAGTCCCGCGTTCAGTTTCCAAACGAGACTGTGACCGCATATGTCGAAGACATGACGCGCCTCTTCAGAAGAGCTGATCCGGGAATGGCTGAGGACAAGAAGTTGCGTCACCTGATGCGCGGCATCAAGGAGCAGCTCTTTGCAGGTCTTGTGAGGTGCCCTCCCAAGACAGTGGCGGAGTTCTTGTCCGAGGCCGTAATGATGGAAAAGATGCTCCTGCATCGAGCCAACATGTATGAGCGGCAGGTGAACAGTGTGTCCGCTACTGATATTTTCGCGGCCATCGGAAGTAACGACTGCCTGCGGGAACTCATCCGCTCTGTGGTGCGCGAAGAGTTGCAGAAGGCCGCCATACCTCCTCAGCCCACGGTAAACTCTGTAGCGAACATCATCCAGGACGAGCTGCACCAGGCTCTTCGCGAGCGAAGTGACACCTTGTCGCATCACAACGCTCAGCAAGCACCAGCCGAGTATCGTCGTGCGACCTACGCAGATGCCTTGAACCGTCCTGCATCCCCTCCACCGCAGTTCACTCGTGCTCCTCCGACTGTGACACTCCAGCCGGCGCAGCCGATGCCGTACTACTGTACCGTTTCACATGCCACTCCAGTCGCCTATCGTTCGCAGCAGCCAGTGCAGTATATCGATGACAGACGCATGCTGCTTCGGAAGTCCTATGCCTGGCGCACACCCGATCGCCGTCCTCTTTGCTACCACTGCAGTGAAGCGGACCATTTGTATCGCGAATGTCCATACCGGCGCCTTGGCCTTCGCGGTTTTTCTGCTTACTCGCCTCCACCGCGCTACGGCCAGCGACCTCGGGACATCGAGGATTACCTCGCTCAGCAACGCATGCCACCGCCTACTGGGCGGCAGTCGCGCTCGCCGTCGCCGAGGCGATTTTCACCTCCTCCAGCAGCGACATTCTGCCGCTAGGTTGCCCAGTCCCCGCCGGGAAAACTAACTGCAGCGACCTTTGGGGGCGAGGTCGCTAACGATCGCTGCGCTGAAGACCTCCGATCGACGCAGATACACACAGATATCAATTCGACAGCGGCTGCAACTGAACGGGACGACCGACTGTCTCTCGATATACCAGTGGTAGTGGACGGTTACCTAGCTGCTAGTGCACTGGTGGACACAGGCGCAGACTGTTAGATTTTAAGCGGGAAAATGGCAACGCAGTTAAAGAAAGTAATTACGCCCATGCAGAACTCGCAGATTCGGACGGCTGGTGGCCACGTCGTTGCTCCTCTAGGAACGTGTACGTCCAGAGTTGAGATCCAGGGTCGACGTTCGTAGCAAGCTGCCTTGTGTTGCGCAAATGCTGCCTTGTGTTGCGCAAGCTGCCTTGTGTTGCGCAACCTGGGTAATTTTATACAAGAAACTGAAAGTGAATTGCGAAGGAGCACATGTTTCTGCAGTTTTCAGTAGTGCACAGTGTTACATAGCTGTGCAAGCCCCCAGTAGGACAAGAATGAGTAAGCCCTTTATCAAGTGGCTATTCCAGCAGCTACACCCGGTCGGGGCAATGAAACACGAAAGATTTCTGCTTGGTAACAAAGCTTCCTGATCCTTGCTTGGCAATGAGAGGGGTACAGCTATGTCGCACTGGGCACTACCGAAGGCCACAGCAACTGTGCTCTTTAACATTTCAGTTTTGATTTCTTGCATGAAATTAACCGGACTTCATCTGTGTATGAAAATTAATTGTATCGCAAACCTGAAAATGGATATGGGTTCCCTATATAAAAAAACTTCAATTAGGCCCAGTCTGCTCTCTGCTCTAGTGTAAAAGTTAAGGTGCGTGTAACAGTGAATGATGTAGTTGTGTGAAAAGTGTGCAGATATGTGGTTGTTTTCATGCAATTTTCAGACACTGAAACACTCAGTGTATGTATCCCTCCCACCCCCTCACCCTTCTAAGCTTCACCAACAGTGAGGCTTTCTGAATCTGATGCAAGAGTAGCACATGCTAAAGCAAAATAAGTAGAACATTTTATAAGTAAAACATTTTGTCTATTTATTATTTGCTTTATTTTTTTATTTATTTAGTTATTTATTTATTTTTTGCTTGTTATGGCCATTATCTATTTATATCTGCGTCAACCCCATCACGGTGGTCTAATGGCTGTGGCGCTGCGCTGCTGATCCAAAGGTCGCGGGATCGAATCCTGGCTGCAATGGCTGCATTTCGATGGGGACGAAATGTTGAGGCCCGTGTGCTGTGCGATGTCAGTGGATGTTAAAGAACCCCCAGATGGTCAAAATTTCAGGAGCCCTCCACTACAACATATTTCATAATCGTATCATGGTTTTGGGATGCAAGACCCCAGGAATCAGGCAATCAGAATTTTTGCATCAGCATGTGCAGCACACTTCCTTTAAGGGGGAGATGGTATCTGGAGCTGTCTTGTTTATATGTTGATTAAATTCAGTTTAAAAGCACCTATATAGGCATATTTTTCTGTGCTGATTCTAAAGGCACAATATTTTTTATTGCCAAAATAGTTATTGGGATAATTAACCATTAATTACTATTATTTGGTGAGACAATAGATAAAAATACAGCAGCAAGAAAGTTATTTCTAATGTGTGAGTGGAAAGCAGAGTATGTAAGGATTGAAATACTGCAAGTAGTTTTTAAATCAAGCAACAATTAGAAATTTAGCAACCTCTTGCAGTTCAGTGGTTGTAGCATAGCTACTAATGAACAAGAACACTGGTAAATAAAAAAGCTACAGGGAGCGAAAACAAGAATCTGCTTGCAGCACTTCAAGCTTCATACTTTAATCTTCACACAGCAAAAAAAAAAAAAAAAAAACTACAGGTGTATCTCTTCTAGAGCTTGAGAAATTTCTTCGCAGGTTGAGTGAAAGCATGTTTTCAGAAAAAGCAAGAAAACAAATAATTCTCATTTTGAACCAAAGTAGCACGAAGTATTCAAATATATTTGACAGGTGATTTGTGGCTATCACGGATATAACCTGGATGCCTATTGCTGCAACATAAGCAAGCTCAGCAGCAGTATGGCATAAAAAAAAGTGAATTTTTTTTGGTTTTTTATAGCCAAAATATAGCTTGCCTTGGGGATATAGACTGCTATTGTGGCTGAAATATCAGTCTGAGATATGAGAAATTTAGTCAGAACCTGCGGCAATGCGTGTATGTTACAAAGATATGATTTTCAGAAAGTCATTTTTTTTCATGAAATTTTGTCTTTAAGAGCACTGTCTCCCCTTAAGACGAAGTTGAAGGGACCGTGAAAATTTTGTGCCCTCCAAGAAAAGGTCAGCTACTTGACCAGGTGGATCCAAACATCTTACCTCAAAAGACTTGCACTTGCAATAGACTTGATTACAATCAAGTAGACTTACAATTGCAGAAAAAAAAATTACAAATGAAACCAATTGTTTGACCCTATTTGAAAACTGTCTTCGAGGGATGGCTCCTGGTTTAGGCTATCCATCATGGACCTTTGTCACTGCTGTGCAGATCTGCAAGCAGCCATAAATAACATCTCACCTAATGATCTTATAAATCCTCCAGCACCTCCATGCTGCTGGGAAAGTTTCATTAGAGAGCTGACAGGCATATGCTGCCTCCCACATGGCCATGTTCCCATTAAGGTATGCACTGCAGAAACTGGGCACTGGCACGGCTACTCAATAATATATTGCCACAGCGGCTCAGTATATTTTATTGGGCTGCTGTACAATCTGTGGCAGTATTCTCCAAAGGCAATTCAAGCACGTCTTCAATAAGCATATTAATAGTGCTATCAGTCATTGTGTTGTGGCTCATCTTTGAGGACACTGGCATAAGCATTGCTGTCTACAAGGACACCTTTATTGACCATGCAGCCTGTCTTTCTTCTGATCAGTTTTTCACTTCACTTTTTTTTTTATATTCCCCCTCCCCCCCCCCTTTTTTTTTGACACATTGTGGATCCTCCTCTTTGTTTTCTCTTGCTTTGCTTTACCACCTCTCTGATGTATTGGGTGGTAGTCTTATGCCTCCTTAGGTACCCAAAGGCTTTATATAGGCATAGACCTTCTTGGGTTCTTTTGAACTTTCCCTGCTGGTGCTAGACAACAGGTGGGAGGGAAGAAAACAACAACAACAACAACAACAAAGAAATCACAAAGACAGGGCACCCCTAGTACTTGGAGCCCCTAACAAACTCTAGGATAGACAGGCTGATGTTGATAGCTTAAGTGGCTTTGCCACTGTAGTCCTGGGTTCTTTTGTACTCTCCTTGGTGGGGAGACAACAAAAGAATACAGGTTATCCACCCTTGGGGCCCCTTACAATAAACTAGGGGCAGCTGTCCACAGCACTTGGAAGATCATCTTAACAGAAGGGTACCTGTGAGGGGGTGCATCTTAGGAACCCCCCTTTTTTTTTGCATTGAATCTATCAAAAACCAAACAAAGGTACCTACATTGTTCGGTATATCTGAGAATTCATCTTAACTGAGTTCGTTTTAATGGGAGTTCACTGTATCTTCCTTGCCAGATGATCTTCTGTCGAGCCCAAACTACTGAGGCTTTCACACAAAACTTGAATGGAGTGTGACAGTCACTAGGGGCTAAGTATGGTTCAGGTGGTGAGGGGTGCTGAAATCCATCTGATTAAAGGGAATTGCATGTGGTTGCCATAAGCGTGAGTGTGTCTGCCATAAAATGTGTTAATCACAAATGTAAAGTTGTATCTCTGGTATTGTTATAGTGTGCTATGTAGTGTTGGCAAATGGCAATACCAAATGCAGGGGAGAAATTTTTGGGCTGCAGGAAGCACAAGCACTGATTGCCCAACGGACTATCAACGCAAAGGCCATGTTTGAACCCACCACGTACACTGGTACCTACGCTTCCCAAGCTGCTTGTGTTCAGAATCATGCATCCACACAGCACAGTAATCATGGGAGCACAGTCTCAAGAGTAAGTAATGTATTGTTTGCCTTTCTGTAGTCTGCTTTGTGTACACTTTATGCCATAAAGTGCTGCACATAATTCGACTTCATAGTATGAAGAGAATGAAAAGACCAACCTACAGGGAAAAAAATAAGAAGTGTAAAAGCGCACACCTTACAACAAATCTGCTGGTCATGCCAAAGCTTTTGCTACTAATTGCTGCAAAATTCTAGGCCTTGATGACTGTATCACACATGTAGCTAGCAGTGCTGCTTGTCAGTTTCATTATCAGTGCTGCACTTGTATAAAGAATAGACTTCCACACGCACATTGTGAACAATGTAGACTGATCGTCCGCACCACATACACTTCTCACACTACCCAAGCACCATGCTTCACACATGCATTTTCACCTTTTCATTGACCTAAAGCATCTGGCTACCACGAGCTTTCTTTGCTCAATTCTCAGCACTAGGTCTCACTGCAAATTTTTGTTGCATATTGAAAGTTGTAAGGTGCTGCTGAGGGATGGTTTTGCCAAAGGGATTTTTATGATTTTTTTTATTATTGGACAAACTAAAGGAAATGGGAATTGTCCTATTACAATGCCTCAAGGAGGCAAGCTTCATTGCTCAAGCAAGACGAGCAGATGTTTCCCTGCATTGTTCCAAGTGCTGGAGGCAAAAGAGTGCATCGTGTTTTCAGGATGAGGCTCGCATCATTTTTTTCTTTTTCTGTTTTTCTGCACAGGACACTTTACAGGGGCAGCATTGTGCACTCTGCATCGGATGAACTGAAGCAGCATGCCATTATCAGTAACATTTCGAAGAGCAGCTTTTGCATTGTGCATGCATGTGTGCACCTTTGCTCTCTCTCTCTTGCATGGATCACTTAAAGGATCCTCAACTACCATTCCAAGTAATCATTTAAGTGACCTTGTGATTGCCTCGTGAATCTGTTGCTGCAAAAATTTTTCAAATCCTCCAAGTATAAACAGATTTTATAAGGTCTTGTCATGTGCTCAAGAGTGTCTCCTGTCTGCTTTCACCTGAAGAAGTGTGGTGTCAAGGAAAGAGAAGTTACACAAATGCGCATCACGCCCATGAACACTCTCTGATCTTCATCTTATTTTACTGTCTTCGTTTACTTTCCTTATCGCGAGGCCATGTTCCAATGCCTTGGGTATGTGGTGATGGTAGCAACTATGCACCGTGTGTACCGGTGCTGCTGTGCTGAAGTCTGGGCACTGCACACGAGCTCCCTAACATTTGAAGCCACTTATGTAATTCAAAACTAATTGTCATCATCATCATCAGCCTGTTTGGGTCCACTGCAGGACGAAGGCCTCTCCCAACGATTTCCAATCCACCCTATCCTGAGCGAGTTGGTTCCACTTTATGCCCGCAAGCATTTTAATTTCATTGCTCCATCTAACCTTTTGCCTTTTCCCTCTCTTGGTATCCATTCCGTCGCTCTTACTGTCCATCTGTTATCTTTCCTCCTCATGACATGTCCTGCCCACCAACGATGGAGACGAACTACAAAACATGATTGATGACCTAAACAGGGAAAGTATTAAAATTGGATTAATAATGAATAGGCAAAAGACCAAAGTTATGCTCAGTAGCCTAGCTAAGGAACAGGAATTTAAAATCAACAATGAACCCTTACAATGTATAAACGAATACGTATACCTGGGACAGTTAATAACAGGAACTCCTACCTATGAAAAAGAAATTCTCCGTAGAATAAGGATGGGCTGGAGCGCATTCGGAAGGCATTACGAAATCATGACTGGAAACTTACCGCTCTCACTAAAGCAAAAAGTATTCAATCACTGCATTCTCCCAGTACTAACGTACAGTGCCAAAACGTGGAGGATAACTAAAAAGTTAGAGATGAAACTAAGGAGCACGCAACGTGCAATGGAAAGAAAAATGATAGGGGTAACGCTAAGAGATAAAAAAACGAGCGGAATGGATCAGAGAACAGACAGGAGTAGCCGATATTATTATATCAATTAAAAGAAACTAATTGTATTATGTGTTATCAAAAGAAATGGCACACAGTCTTCAATGCTGAAAAGGCATTGTGGCCATAGTTTCACTCGAATGTGCATGCATGAGTGCAGTGAGTTCAGCAAATTACACTTGTCGTTTCTTGGAAGTGCATCATATCATATCAAAGCTTAAAAAGCAGTTTTGCCTACTCTAGCCCATTCATTTGACAGCTCTGTTACACACATCGACTGCAGTAAGAAGCACGTGATCCAATAGCTGTAGCCTGCTATATGATGAAAAAAGCAGCTTTGAAAAGATTGAGGACTAGCCTTAGTTTGAAGATAGGGTTTCTGAGAAAGTAGAAACTGAAGTCTGCATGCCACACATGGCTACAAAATTTCGTCAAGCCGTTTATTGCAGTGTTTGCTATCTTCGGAATGTGTTTTTCACCAAACCTGAGGGATGGTTCATGACTCATTTAAAAGGAAGGATGTGTGGCCTTCTTTTTCTTAGGTTTTTACCACTTTTGTGCTATGCAGGCGCTCATAGTTTGCAGTCACAAGTTGCTGTATATAGTGATCCACATGATAGTTTAACAAATGCACTACTGGGGCCAAAAGCAGTGGCAATTTGTTATTTCAGTCTTTCTTGTGGCAGTGGTGTACCTTCAATTTTTCAAAATTGCTGATAAATTTGTTACCTGATATTGAGGTTTATTTAATAATGTATGGTGTTTTATAAACATAGTTTTAATAAGTTTAACAGTTTGGTATGGTGAGTTCTTTCTGACAGCAAATTACCTTGTGCTGTAATTTTATATTGTCTTCTCCGCTGACGAATCATTTTTTTCACTGCTGGCCAAAAACAACATTTCTAAGTGATGATAGTTCTTAAAGTCGGTTAGTTTCATGCCTTTTTCTGTGGTTTTGATGTCTTACTTTTTGCTGTTTGTCAAGAAGTGTTCTGGTGCACTCCTGTTCTCATTTTAGGAAAGCTGTTATGCCAGAACAGGATTTATTCAATCTAGTCAATATTTTAGCTGTTTTATGCCTGTAATAAAAGCATTTGACGGCTTTTACCCTGCCTTTTGTCTTGGCAACCTGCTACAAAGTGGAGGCCAGCTGCTAGTAATCGTCATTTTTTCTGCTACAAAAGCTGCTGCCAAATGCTCCTGGTCATTCCCATCGCTGCAATCAGTGCAACAGCACTGTTGTACACTGGATAGTGCAGGAAGGTGCGAGGTCAATGAAAAGAAATGGCGCCAAGTTGATATAGCTCGCCTTTGTGAAGCTGTTCCACTTTACGACTATTTAGCCTGTTGTGGCTACATTTTTTCAATAAGCTTACAGTATTCGTTAGCATGTGTGCCAGCAGTAATGCCTGTCCATTAAAAAAAGCAGTTGACATCCACCGAACTGCCATAGCGGGCATATATCATATGCAAATGCAAACATGCTGCCGCAGTCACTGTGTTGCAGTGAAAGCAATCTGCACATAACTCCGTAGAGCCGCGTGTCGCCATAGCAGCCATGTAAGCTAAGCATATTTGGGGCTATTTAAGCTAAGCCGAGACTAATTAGACCACGCCTAATATTAACTAAGCCGAGCCTAATTAAGCTGAGATTAACTAAGACAAGTGTGATTAAGCTGACAAGCCTAATTAAGCAAATGCTAATTAAGTTATGACTAATTTAGCTAAGACTAAATAGGTTGCCAAGTGAGACCTAGCAAAGCTATATCAACCATCAAATCGACCAGCTTCATTGTGTTAAGTCATGTGCGACTTAGTGGAAGCTTTGCCAGTTTTTTAAATTGAGAACTATGAGACAAGATTGCCTCAGCCATAAGCGATACAAAAAAAAAAAATGAGACATTGTTGCAAAGTATGTGACGCCTACAAGAATCGCTAACAGAAAACATCATCGATTTGCTATCGAGCGGAAAGCAAACTTACTGTTTTTATTTGCACCAATTCACTCATTATGTTAAAATTGATGCAAACAAATACAAGCTAATGTGATACTCTAAACAAGCTGTGGTTGTTCGAACAATCACGTAGTTATTTAATGACTTGCACGTTTATTGCATCAGAAGAACCTACAAGTATGTGCACATCTGCACCCAGAGATTGCTCCAAAACCTTGTATAGGTATTCCCAAATTTGTGCCACACTGAAAAATATGCTAGTCTGTAATTCTTGCAAACAGCACAAACTTCAGTTTAAAAAAAAAAATCTGGCACAATTCAGAACTTGAGGCTATGTAACACTTACTAGCACATTGGGGAAGCTTTGAAACTTTCTCCATGGCAAGTTTGTAAACATAGATTGTTGAATTCCACAACGCTGCAGTAGTTACTTCTATGCAGAAACATTCCAACACCCTACACTAGGATTTTTAAAAAAGTTATTTTATACGGTGTATAGCGATGAGAAGACTGCTCTCCACTCTCCCTTAGGTGACACACTCACTGCCGCAACGTTGCTAGCACCATTGCAAGAGTTAGGTGTGCAATGTGCCTATAAGTTTGTTCAGACATTGGATGTGGAGCTAGCTCAGACCCAAGGCTAGTGCCAAAGCAGTTGAACATGAAACCTGTTCAACATGAAAGGCACTCGGCTGCTGATCCGAAGGTCGCAGGATCGAATCCCGGCCGCTGCGGCTGCATTTTGATGGAGGCGAAATGTTGAGGCCCGTGTGCTGGGCGATGTCAGTGCATGTTAAAGAACCCCAGGTGGTCGAAATTTCCGGAGACCTCCACTACGGCCTCTGTCATAATCAGAGCTTGGTTTGGGACGTTAAACCCCATTAATCAATCAATCAACATGAAAGGCACCTTGTATACATGATTAAACCCTTAACCATTTTGGACGAGCGCAGCTCCTCTTTGCCAAACTGCCCCAAAACCGTTTTGGACAAGTGTAACTCGTACACTCAAGATAATATCTCCTCTTGAGTGATTTGAACGAGACACGCTCGTTTGCAGTCTAGTTAGCGTATCACTTTGCAGATGGCCGCACTGGGCTGGTATTGGGCTGGTTTCCTTCTTTTTTTTCAACCGCCGTTTCACATTTCTTCAGGGGCAACTCGTGCTTCAAAACATGGCATCTGGTGGAAGCGATGCATGTGTTGCTTGTCCATTGTGATGGAAGAGAAGCCTTTTGTTGTCGTCCAGCTCTTTGGATGATAATGACTCAGACACCAATGTTTACTTTGTTTCTGGAAGCAAAAGTGATAGCGATGACTTTGAAGGTAGCAGTTCGTCAGAAAAAGAAGGCTGCGAACATTGTGAGTGTGCATCACTGACGGCGCATCTAAGTGAATTGAATCCCCATGAAGCCTCCTCGGTTTCTGTTTTGCAGCAAATCATTCTCAGAATGACACACCTTTCGAAACTGTGCTCTTGCTGTCTTTTCTTGTCATTGCCAGCAGTAGCTGGCCTTCTTTATCAAGAGCACTAATAAACTTCATGAAGATAATTTGTTTAGTATCTGCTCGAATGTTTTTTCGACATCGAAAACTTGATTTTCAGAAGGAAAATATTCAATATCAAGCTTTAAAAAAAATAAGCAGTTTGGACAAGCAATCATCAACATAATAAAGTGGTTAAGGGGTTAATGGAGGCCACAGATGCAGCAAAAAAGTTTGGTGTATGTGGCTTGCTAAATCAAGGTGTTTTAGTCTCTGTAGTATAAAAGGTGCTCCACAGACTTCTTTACAACGATCCACATAGCCATGTCTTGCCACAGACCATTGCAGGTTATCACAGTGAAGCAAAAGAAATGGGAGCCATCAATGAGTTCACTGCTCTGCTCGATACACTTGCACATGACGACTTTGTGTATGACCGTCTCTCGTCGTCACAATACCATTGAAAATGACAATGACGTTGAAATCTCATACAGTGCCTTCAATGTTCAGCCACTGCTAACAAAGGTGGAGGAAGTGCATGCTTTCTGTTGTTTGCAGAGTTTTCACTGTGGTTATCTGTCATTTGCATATTGTAAATGGAATGTGGCTTTTATACTCAACACTGCAAAGTGTTAAGCTTATAGTTCCACCGATTCACCGGTACTTGTGACTACAGCCTACAAATATGCATGTGTCGTGAGTGTCAGGGCTTTCGTGCAAATCTAGAATGCCATGGTCAGGGAAACAGTGTTGTAAATGAAAGGCCCCTGGTGGATGCTCTGCAAGGGAAATATTTTAAAGGGACACTGAAGAGCAAACCAATTTTTCGTGTATTACTAAAGCACCCTTTCACAATAGCAACAGCACCACTCCCAGGTGGGGCGACGCTGCAGTGACATTTCCGCACCAACTTGTCGTGGAGTCGTGTATCTTGAAAGCACCTTTTATGGAGCACCAATTTATTTTCTGCTACAGATCAATCACATTGTGTTGTAAGGTGGCTGAGATTTAATTTAGCAAGTTTCATCAAACTTTCGAGCCAAAATATGAAGAAAATACTTTGAAAATCTGGGACGTCATGCTTATATTCGGGTGCCTAGGTTTCGGCGCAAAATTTAAAAATAAAGCTTAACCTTCGTTTTCTCTTCTAATACTTAAAGGAGTACTGACACGATTTTGCGGTGGCGCAAAATATATACATTTCGCTTTCCAGTCATGTATTGTTAACACCCTCCGCACACGGAACCCAGGAAACACGTACAAAATATATTAGTTTGGTTTTAAAGTTTTTGTCGAACAGCACTGCAAGCCAGCTCCAGCGCGATGGACACTACGATGACGTATGAGCACGGTCTCTCAAAAATTGCTGAAATCGCTGTCAGAGTCACTAGACGACCGTGAAATTGCCGTTGTTTGCTTGCCCCACGTGTAACTGACCACATGCGACAGAGTTGCAGCGACGCTATCACGAATTACTGTCCCTACGTGGATTAAACGTACGACCGACTCTGTTGACACGTCACTAGGAAACCGCCCCCTCGAAATCGAAACCGAAAGTGAGCTTTTGAGGGAGTCGTATTAAAAATATATTCATTGCGTTGCGAGGCACCATGATACTCTTTTTGGGGTTCTCCCCACCAGTGCTTTCACTTACAGCAACAATACGAGAATGTCAAAAATTCGTGTCAGTACTCCTTTAATCTATAGTGCCGAAATCAACTACAATAGAGTTCTCAAACAATAATCTGTTGGTCTCAACTGGTTCACTGTTTCTCTTTAGTGTCCCTTTAACGTGTGCAAGGAACTTCAAGTGCATACACCTGTGTTTCCTTCAGACACATGGTTTTCTTAAGGTCTAAAAGAAGCTTCTCGGACACAACTGTGATGCACGTTTTTGTGGAGAGCAGATCTCCTTGCATCAATCGGTCAGTCAGGCTGGGATAGGCGTCACATCCGGTCAGCAGTATTAGCGTCAGTCTTTCTAGTTTCAGTATCAAAAACAATATTGTTTTTCCTGAGGTAAGCACTTGCATTTTGCAGGCCATGTTTGGCAGGCAGCACTATCGGCGTTCAGACTGCCTGTGAGCCAACCTTTTGCAGGGCACAAAATTTCATCCTATTGCCTTAAGCACTTGACGGGACAAGGGCAGAGAGAAGTAGAGCTGTACGAATAGCAGAGTTATTGGGTGTGAAGCAAGTTTGGATGTTAACGTTTGAGTGTGAGCCAAATTGAATATTTTTTAATACTTTTCAGTATATTTTTGAATAATCTATGTTAAATTACACAATAAATGTATTGCTAAACATGAGCAAAAAATAGATTTACTGTATGCCTAGTGCACTCCACACATTGTTCCCAGAAAAAAAAAAAGAATGGCCCAGCAGAGAACAGAGCAGATGCACGAGTTAACTTCGCTCCAGCACACGAGTGGAAACATCACTTCAAAGCACAAGTGTTAGCCTTGCTGCACTACAGAAGTGTTAACTCCACTGCACTGTGGTGAACTTGGCTGCAGTATGCAAGTGTTATGCGGCAAAGTGTACTAAATTGGGGAGTGGGCCATTTATCACGGGACAGCACATTTTCTTCCATAATTATAAACTTTGAATAGCTTGAATAGTAAAAGTTAAGGCAAAAAAACTCGACTTTTTGAAGCTGACATTTTCGGAATCTCTATCTATTTTTGCACAAATTGCACAAATGTGCAAAGTTCCTAGCTTCTCTTCTCATTATTTTTGCCGTAAAATTAATTTGTAACACCAATATGGGGTGTGTCTGAGCGCAAATTGTTGCTAAATTGATTTTGTCCGCTTCGCTTGTTTGCTTCTTCTGTAAAAGTTGACCTAGGAAAGCTAGAGCTACAATTCCTTTTGCACAACGTAGCTAAATATGCATAGAAAGCAACACTGCAAGCAGATTTTCAGTCTACAGTTCAAATTTTTTTTTAATTTTAATTTTAAAATTATCATGTTTTTTGGCTAGGTGTAGACCATGAACTCATTAGTGCTGTAAATTGAGAAGTAGTTGTTCAATTTCCAATCACCTTGCAGCGTTGCTCTCCTTAGGCTTTCCAGTATCCATATATGGGTTTATAATAATGTTACGTTGCATAGATAATTTTTCATTGTTTTGGCAATAAGTGCGAGTCGAATAGCAAATGCTATTTGAAAACTATTCCAAAATTTGGATATTCCCTTACCCCTAGAAAGAAGCATACTTGCCAACTCTCCCAATTTGCCTAGTTTCCGACCACGGTTTTGACCAATAGGACTTCCGATCTCTACACTGATTCTCCTGGCTGTACGGGTGTGGCCAGAAATTTCCCAGTAAACAGCCCCAACCCCACTGTGGAGAAAAAAAAAAGGGGGGGGGGGGTTATGAAAGGGCAGTAGTTCTAAATATTTTCTGGTCTTGAGAAATGACAAGAGCTTACTGCATGAAAATACCTTCTACCTACTTGTGTAAAGGAAGAGGAGGGGCGTGCTCCTCTGGTTCTTCCAGTTTTATGATTTATGGTTTGGTGTTTTATCGTTATCTTGATGGACAACTCTTGACAACATGTATAGGTAGGCGATTTCTCTTTCGTCTTTTACCGCAAGGCACACCACCATACAGATGCCATTTTTGGCTCCATGGGCTATGAACATTGTTTTTGTGCAAGCGATGTGTCACACATACAAAAAAGTTAGCTTCGCTTCCATACAACGCTGTCATAGGTTGAAGCATACAAAGTGCAGGAAGGGTCACTAGCCCTTACGGGGCATAGCAAATGTCTCCCTGCATGTGTACGCAATTATACATGCATAGTATGAACATGAGTACCAGTATCATTGCCAATGTCTAAGAACTTTACTGGCAATCATTCAGAGCTGTCTGTGATGTTTCCCTCCAGTGCTGAGAAAGAATGAGAATGTATGGAAGTGGTGTTTTTTTCTTATTAATCCGGCAATCTGGGATACACTACATGATAACTGAGAGCTAACCCCACCACAGTGGTCTAGTGGCTATGGCACTCGGCTGCTGATCCAAAGGTCTCGGGATCGAATCCCGGCCACGGCATTTTGATGGAGGCGAAATGTTGGTGCCCGTGTACTGTCTGATGTCATTGCATGGAACCCCAGGTGGTTGAAATTTCCGGAGCCCTCCACTGCAGTGTCTCCCATAATATAGACTAATCTCATTACAACAGTCCTTGATAGTGAAGATTTTGGTCTGTTGTAAAAGTATGTTGAATACAAATACTGTTAAAATAGACTTTTATGTAGATGACGAATGAATCCGTTATAACCAGAGTGAATTACAAGTCACTGACATGGTCGAAGAATGTATTTATTCCTCTTTAAGTTTTTTGACAGAAACTTGTTAGCTTTAACTGGTGCTGTACAGCAAACAGTTTGGACATTATTGGTATCTCCAAAATTACAAGGCTAGTGGCTTTATCTACTGCCACAGTACTTCATTGTGGATGCTGTCAAGTCAAGTGATGTTGAAGTTGAAAGCTACTGAATTTGGAGTGTCCACTGTACACTGTACATAAGTCTGCTTTAAAGGAGTGCTGACCAGCTAGCTGGCCTTGCAATTTAGTTCTTTATATCCAAATGTATGTTGTACCAGAATCCATTATAAAAGGAGTTTAGTCAATGGAAGAGATAGGAAGATCAGCACAGCACCACAGCTCGGTATGTTGTATCCATATGTCTGTTGTAAGTAGATCTCTTGTAATGAGGTTATACTGTATTAGATATCATGGTTTTGGGATGGAAAACCCCAGAAATCAATCAGTCTATCAGAACTGAGAGCTGGGCTAGCTGGTATTGATCCATTTTTAACTCAAAAAAGTGTTTAAAAAATGTCTGTGGTTTGTTTGCTTATGTATATCTTTTTGTGCTCTGTTTTTTTAGTTAAAAATGATTTTCAAGGTCTCCAGGTTGGCAAGCATGGAGAAGGTACCTTTGTATTCTAAAGGGAAGTGCAGAATTAAAAGGGCCACTTGACAGTTTTGGTGATATGCCCGTTGTAAAGCCTTCAACCACTGTTCTGGGCTGATTGACGTACACTTGAGTTGTTTGTGGTGCCATGACCAGTGCCTCCACTTCCGGTGGTGTGAATAGTATCCTTTTACACATCCAAACCAGCCCAACATTTTGCTTGTGTTGGTGCTCTTGAGTATTCTAGGCTTCATACCGTAACTGTATGTTGTAGCTTCCTTAAGAAGCAAATAAAAAAAAAAAATAGCAGGGTGCAACTCCCGTGTCATTTCTTCTTTAATGTTGGCATAAGAGAGCTGGTGTTTGTTTTTCTGGTAAAGTCACTTGCCTTAACCGTAAGTTGTTTGTCATGCGTTGCTTTGTGCAGGCAGATGCATGTGCTAGCCCACCTGCAGTGCAGAACAATCGAGAGGCAGCGGTGACATCACCTCCAGCCGAGTTCACGTACATGCGTAACCAGCTTCAGGACACGGGGTCAACTCGATCAGAGGCTGAACCTAAGACTGAACAGGCTCACAACCGGAGCTGGGAAGGTGTGCAACCATGTACAGCTTTCTTTTATCATACGCTGAACCAAGTATATGAAATGCAGCATAAGTAGGATTACCAGGCATGGATCAAGGTTTTTCTTAAAGGGGAGTGTCCAACCTTGAGATGGTGGTTGATGATGGTGACTGCATGGATTTTTATGATCACTAACAACTTATATCCCAGTGAGCTTTCTAATAACATGGTAAGAGTTGAGGTGGACATAATGAATTTGTCCCATACTGTACAATCTGCACGCACAATTTTTTTACTTCAAGAGGAGAGACAGACATCTCGGCTGTTGGATTCGTGCGTGCTGTCAGGTGTACTTGATTCATCTGACAGAACCACTGAAAGGCCGCAGTGTAGTGGCACCGCTTGGTTGGTGCCATAGCCTCTCAAGTACAGGTGCTTTGCGAGCATGTGGTTACGGCGCTGATACTAGCAAAGCTCAACTGCTGTGAACAGTTGTTTCCACAGAACATTTGCACAGCCGTAAGCACGACACAAGAGGAAGACATCCAAAGTGCATGGCAAGCTTCGCCAGCACAACCATGTAACATGTCATACGCTCACCGCTTTGTAAGCTCCCCGCTCACTGGCCCTTGCTGCATGAATTTGGCATGGCAAGATTTCGTGCAAACAGTGGATGGTACAAATACAAAGCAGATGCCGCAGTGCAGCTGTATAACCATGGCAACCACTCCTCCGTCGCTGAGTCTGAGCAACCACGTTTCTGTGTGGCTACCGTAGAATGCCACGAAAATGTGCCCTGAACATGCAACCCACACTCATTCTCTGAACAGCAAAACTAAAGTGTGTAAGCAAAACCGCCTGCACATGGCAGCCTGAGAATGGCGCATGGCGAGCCGCCATGCCAGTATCAAGGTATGTGGTGGTTGCAGCCGAACCATGGTGCTCAAATTTAAGCCAAGTGTTTTTTTGGAAAAAAATAGCAGCCTATATTTGAGTAAATATGGTACATCAAATCATTGCCTGTATTGAACTCTGTTCATATTACCGCGAAAATCGCATGCATACTTAACTTTGTATTTCGGATATGGTCAGATGTAAAATGGATATATCGATCTCTACCACTCCAAACATTAGCTCCCGCCTAAGGGCTGACAGGATTTCCTGCATCAACATCAAAGGTGTCGACTGCTGCGCACTAAGCAAGCTGCACACTCGCATCAATCAGGCTGGAGGTTCTCTTGAGGATTCTCTATATGATAAAGCACTTGGCTTCCTATGGCATGATGTCTGTAGAAAACCGCGTTTTTTACCTGCACATAAGTTTCAGCACTGCTGCTGAGGAAGATGAGCCAATAAATTGAAACCTCTGCTGGTACCAGTGGTCAAATGGACGAGTTGCATGCAGTTTTTGTGAATTTATTTTTTAAATTGTGTGCCATGCAATAGAGTGGCCACTGACATGTAACAGCGCTTCCTGCGCTCGCGGTTGAAAGGGAGAACCTGAACGCTCACCTGTTAGGGGAATGCAGAGCGTTAGAAGAGCCTCATTCATTGTATTGCACACCATGCACACCCCACAACTGATGTATTTCTGTATTTTGCGTAGCCTGTATCATGTGTCAATGCCCAATTAGGTGCTTTTGATATCACCAAGTGTCAAGCGACAGGCATGTGTAGCCATAGAAATGGTTAAACTAAGCAAAGTAGACTCCCACATGCAAGAGATCACAATCATTCAAGAAATGGAAGTCACCAACAAGGCTTATATTTTGTTACCGATCCCAATAGGCAAGAAAAATAGGCATCACTGCATCTTTCTGGAACTGTTAGCTATCAACTTTTCTTCTTGATAGCTAACAGGTGATAATGTTGGTGTCCCTTTCTAAATCTAGGAAACGCAACATTTTTTAGCAAGCAGTGGTGGCAGAATGAAGTGATAGCATTGAATATCACTTCTGACCACAGCATGCTGTATCTGCATTTCTTCAGGCTTTATGCATGATGCACAGCTGCTGTGGCAAGGGCTTAAACAGCACGTCATTAAAGGGACTGTCTACTTCTCGGAAAGATTTTTTTTTCGGTTGTGGTGAAAATGAGAAGGTCGTTCCTTAGATTGAAAGAAACGAGTGTGCTTATACCTGATAAGAAGGAAAATTATTTGTAACTTAGTCCTCAAAAAAAAAAAAAGAGAGAGAGAGAGAGAGAGAGACCAGTGGCGCCATTCTCGGTGATGAGTGTCAACCTCCAAGAGTAATTAAAGTCCAAGAGATACCCACAAACTTTTAATTATCCTGTCTAAAAGAAAAAATTTATTTAAAATTTATTATTCAAAAATGTATTTGACACACATCTGGTAGCGCGCTTTCACGATGGAGACTAACTTTAATTTTTAAATAGTAATTGCAAAAACCCAGTAACCTGTGCTGCTGGCATCCCTACACATGTCATACAGGGGGGGTGAACACGAAGATAGAAAAATTCCATTCTAAAAATTTCCAGCAAAACTACTGCAAGCTTCTACGCTTTGGATGATGTGCTTTCTGTTGAGATAAAAAACAGGAAATCAGTGAAGGATGGTAACAGTCCCTTTAACCCATTCGCTTCCAAAGCCGGTGAACCGCTGGCCACCTTCGCTAAGGCCTTACTGTGATAAGCTGGCGATTCGCCGGCCTCTGGGTAAAGCGTTGTTTGTAGAAGACCTCAGCAGAAGGCGTTTTTCTCAACACACTTGTCGGGTGGTTTCTTCTTTTTTACACCAGGTGGACATAGTTGTCCACTGTTTTTGAACTCGGTTGTTTGAACAAAAAAGGAAAGTTGCTGGCTCCGGTTCCACTGCCAAATCGTCCGCTGTGCCCGAAGCATGGCTTTGTGAAAGAAGAACGGTCTCACATGTGAGGAAATTCTCGAACTCTTCTTTCAATGTGATCACTATACTGATAAATCTGGAACATATCTCAGACCAAGGAAGTAGCAGGCATGAGAGTGACGGTGAAGAGCAGCAGTGATTGTGAAAGCAGTGTGTGTATATACCAAGCCCGTCTGCTTCAAGACCTTCCACATTTGCAAGACACTCGAGTGCAGTGCTTCCAGGAGACATTCCCAAATAAAATAAAACGAGAAGTGTTAAAATCGGAACGTAGTAATCTCAGTTATGGAGGTTTCTATACAATGCCGTACACGGCAGTGCATGGTGGCGAAAAATGCGCGGCAGCTGCAGAAGTGAATGGGTTAAGTTGTGATCACTGGATCCCCGGTGCAACAAACATTTTTCTTAAACATTATTGAAATCAGTTTATTTTTTTCTTACTGCTGTTATTAGAATGTTCTTGTGGCATTTCTGTGTAAATAATAATCATTTGATGATAATACAAGCTTAAATGGGTGAATTTCAATTTAACAAAGTTTCAGTATAACAAATTGAATTAACAGTAACCACTTTTGTCATATCACAGTTTAGCTGTGCAAAGGAGCATTTTGGATCAATGTCAGGGAATGTGGCGGAAGAGCAAACAACTTGGCTAGCTTTCCATGATGCATTGTGAACACCTGTACAGCTCTTAGTGAGAACTGGCACTGTTTCATTAAATTGTATTACAGTGCAGTCCACTTATAACGATATCGAGGAAACCTGAAAATATGATCGTTATAACCGATAATCGTTATATCTGGACTGCCGTAAAAAAATTGTCGCCAGGACGTACCTTTCGTAGCTCCGGGCTCGAATTCGCTTTTTCCATCAATGAACAGATGTTGTAGATAAACAGCTTTAAAAAAAACTTTATTTCTTACTCAGGACTGTGTATTACGGGTTCGGTGCGCTGAAAAAGTCCAAAATCCGCAGTTGCCTTCCGCGGAAGCTTGAGTTTAACAAGCGCAGTTCGTATAGCTTCCAGCTGCTGTGCATACTCTGGCGGCATCCCTTTGGTGTGCATGAAGTCAACCAGAGAGTCGATTGACATCAGTGCACTTTGCGTGGTCATCGACGGGGTCGGAGAAGCGCCGTCAACCTCGTCGTCACTGTTGCTGCTGCCGTCGCACAACGCTGGTGCCTGTCGAGACAGCACATCCGCGACGATTGCCTCGTCGGTGAGTTCGTCACAGAACGAAGCAGCACTGTCTACTGTCAGGAAGTCCTCAACCGACGCGACACACCCGCTATCTGCGTCACCAGTAGTGACGTGCTCCCAGAGCTCAGCGAGATCCGCGGTGTCCGTGCAGGTCTCGCCAGTCTCGCTGTCATTAGGCGGGGGAGGCTGGTCCTGTCGCACAAAGCCTGCCTTCTTGAAGCAGTTTTGAATGGTGCTCTGCTTCACCTCGTACCACGCGCCGTAAACAAAGCGCACGCCCTTCAGAAGGCTAATCTTCAAGTCAGGGGGCCCGTCTGCATTGCCTGACGTACCGGGAGCCGAGCGGTCAATTGTTAGCATCAGCCACTCGAGCATGCGCCACCGGTACAACGCTTTGAAATTTCCAATCACGCCAGCGTCCAGCGGTTGCAAGCCTGCTGTCGTGTTCGGCGGCAGGAACATCAATTCAATTGATGTCAGCTTCGGGCTCACGGTATGTGCGCTGCAGTTATCCAGCAACAAAACGACCTTCCGCCCCTGGCTTTCGATGACACCGTCCATCTCGAGCAGCCACTCCTCGAACAAGTCGCGGGTCATCCAGGCCTTCTTGTTGCTGCGATAGCGGACTGGGATGTGCTGATTCCTGAAGCGGACTGGCTTCTTGGATCGCCCAATTACGAAGGGCTTGAGCCGATGGCTCCCGTCCATATTGACGCAGAGCAATACGGTCACTCGAACTTCGGAGTGCTTCCCGCCGGGACACGGATCGCCTTTCAGAGCATGCGTCTTCGATGGTGTCATTTTAAAAAAAAGGGCAGTCTCGTCGCAGTTGTAGACATCCTTATCCGAAAAGCGCTCCATAAGTGCGGGCAGGTTGGTCTGCAGCTAATGCTGCTTTGCCTGTGAGTCCAGAGAAGCCGCTTCCCCCACCTACGTTCTTGTAAACAATTCCATGCCGCTCTTTGAACCTTTGGATCCAGCCGCCTCCGGGTTCGAAATTCGGCCGACCAAGCAGAAATGCCAAGTTTTTCGCCTTTGTGGCAAGTATTGGTCCACTGATCGGCACATTGTGGGAGCGAATTGTCAGGAACCACTGGTAGAGTGCCTCTTCGACATCCGCGTACAAAGGCTCCCGAACCCTCTTCTGCACGACGGCATGGCCACTGGTTCCAGCCTTCAAAAGCGCGGTGCTGCCGGCCTTCAGAATTGTCGATATCGTCGACTGGGCGAGCTCATATTTTTTTACAGGGGCTCTCACCTTGAAACCTTGTCGCCAGTCTTGCAAAATTTTCAACTTCGTGTCAAGCGACACGGCCTTGCGTTTCGTCGGTGCCATCTTAGCTGAGGCTTATCTGCTCCGCTCTTCGGTTGCTCGCGCGATCGCCGAGAAGGAGAGACTGGCGCCGGGCGCGCGGGATTGCTACCGTGGAGCTTTGCTTTTCGCTTTTTTTTTCTTTCTCTCTTTTTTGCTTGTTTTCGCTCTCTCCGCGCTCGACGCACGAGTCTGAAAACGTTACCCAGCTGGCGCCATCTAGTAGCGCGCCGCGTCAACTCGCGATGCTCTCCCCGGCCTCGGCATTCGGAATGGGCGGGACGCGCCGCCGGCACTGCGCTGCAATGGCAGTGAATACGAACTCGCCTACGCTAACTTTTCGTCTTGTCGCGGCATAGCTCGTTTCATTGGAACTTATCGATGTAAATGTTACAATTATTCTGCAAGAAACATGTTGTCCAGGCGGAAATTTTCATCGTTGTATCCGATATGCGGTGGATCACATATCGTTATATATGGTTTTTTTCCCCATAGCCCCAATGTATAAAATGAGACTGTTAGGTCAACCCATCGTTATAACCGATATATCGTTATAAGTGGACTGCACTGTACCTGCTGTTTTGTGGTCCAAATTGTCCCGAGCTCTTCGTGTGCAGTGCCTGCCTGGCTCGCGCCATGCTGGGATGCTTCCTGTGCCATATATCCAGACATGCTTGCTGTGGGAGTGTCTGTGCAGTCAGGTTTCCTCATGCCCGTATTGCTCTCTACTGTGCACGGGTGTGGTGTGCATGTAGTTGGGTCAGTGCGGTGATGGCGATGGTGCTTCTGAAGTGATGTGCACTTTAGGTGGTACTGCACAAGGAAGTGGCAGTGTATGGCAGCATAGCACATTCGTGTTGTAGCATATTAAATGCGCACAGTACACTTTATGATAGTGCTATATCACACGCACTTTTGAACACATAATTGAAGGTGCTTATCATGCAGGATAGGATTGTTGGCATTAAGTTGTCATGTGTTTTCTATGGCTACCATCACATGCCTGTGCATTTCCCATGCTTATTAGTACAGGCATCATGGCAAAGTTGTAATCATTAATGGCTGGTCTTTGCAACCAAAAGTGCTCAGATCCCTTGTGCTGCAGCATTGTGCCAGCCACAGTACAACTTAAGGGGTGCAGTTAACATTTATCCAACAGAAAGTTGTTTTGTTGGGTTTAACGTCCCAAAACCAGCTCTGATTACAAGAGACACCGTAGTGGAGGGCTCCGGAAATTTCGACCACACTGGGGAATCTAACGTGCACTGACATTGCACAGCACACGGGCCTCAACATTTCGCCTCCGTCGAAATTCAGCCGCCGCAGCTGGGATTCGATCCCGCGACCCTCAGATCAGCAGCCGAGTACCATAGCCACTAGACCACCGTGGCGGGGCACAACAGAAAGTGAGAGCACTGCTGAGAGCATCACATTCTATTCACTTAACAGTGTTTTTGCTGCCCACCAGGAATGTCTCTATGTGAAAGGTCACCTGGCTGCAAAAGACTTACTCCCTCTTGACTGATGTTCACCAATGTCATTTTTCATAGAAGCACCAGTTGCATATGTTTAATGCACAAAAACTTTTGTTGCATGACAGATTTTGTTAAACTGAGGTTTGTTATATAGAGGTTTGCCTTTACTAGCGCTCACCCAGATTAAGACACACTCATATTTGCATTGACTATCTCGGACCTAGAATTAAATACGATCAGACTCTCAGGTGACTAGATGATCTGACTTTTGAGTGAGCTTGGCGACCTATACTTAGGCAAAACATTTCTTGGTGTTATATTGATACTTTTTCGGTGTCATTTTATGCACTTCTTCAACAGGTATACTCCTATCACTTTACGGCACATTGCTTAGCCCAGCTCACACTTGGTGATATTAAATGGAAGAAAAGCTTGTTCTATCTGTATGTTTTGGCCACAACTCGAATGAAATTTGCTTTTTTCAAATGTCATGAGGCCAACGAAAGTGCTCTTGAGTGGACAGCTTGCAGCCTTTAGAAAGCTTACCCTCTTCTTGCTTACTGTTATGTGCAGCTGGGGCAGCCGCTGAAGCCTCTGTATGTGCCACTGAGGCAGTGGATGAACACAGCACAGGCTTGAGTCAGGCACAGCTGGCAACTGTGGAAAGCAGTGATCCAGGACTCAGGGCTCGGGCTTTATATGACTACCAAGCTGGTAAGTTTCAGTGCACTGGAAGTCTGGATTTTTTGAAGCATTTCATTCTGTTTATTTATTTGTTCAGGAGCCATTCACTCAATAGGGTGACATAGACATCATCATTATGGGGGTTGTGACTTGTGGTAATCTTGTAAAATTCATTTTTGCACTTACATTTAATGTTTTCAACTATGCACCCGCATGCTTGAAGGGAATGAAGATATAAATGGTAGTGTATCATAGGTAGAGGAACAGTTGATGTCCCACCTGCACCATTTACAGTGAGAACTCGGTGTAAAAATTCAGTGGTTAGCACAAAATATTTCTATCACTTGAAATTCATATCAAAACATATTTACTTAAAGGAGTACTGACATGAATTTTTGACATTCCCGTATTGTTGCTGTAAGTGAAAGCACTGGCGGGGAGAACCCCAAAAAGAGTATCATGGTGCCTCGCAACGCAATGAATATATTTTTAAAGCAACTCCCTTAAAAACCCACTTTCGGTTTCGATTTCGAGGGGGGCGGTTTCCTGCTGACGTGTCAACAGAGTCGGACGTACGTTTAAGCCACGTAGGGACAACAATTTGTGATAGTGTCGCTGCAACTCTGTCGTCTGTGGCAAGTTACACGTGGGGCACGCAAACGACAATTTCACGGTCGTCCAGCGACTCTGACAGCGATTTCAGCGATTTTTAAGAGACTGTGGCTCATACGTCATCGTAGTGTCCATCGCGCTGGGGTTGGCTTGCAGTGCTGTTCGACGAAAACTTTAAAAGCAAACTAAAATATTTTGTGCGTGTTTCCTAGCTTCCGTGTGCGGAGGGCGTTAACAATACGTGACCAGAAAACGAAAAATGTATACTTTGCGCCGCCACAAAATCGTGTCAGTACTCCTTTAAGGGTGACAGCAGCATGCACACCATCTTGGCAGTGCTGTGCAAACTCACCATCCATGATCGGCATGTTACGACTTCAGTGGCAGTGACGATGGCCAGACTGGCTTGAAGTTGTCATGAACACAGTTTTATTTGGTTTCACATTGGATTTCACCGCCAGGGAACTCCTTGGATAAACTCTCTCGAAAAAGAAATAAAATAAAAGAAACACACTTTAGAATCAGATCGATGCTGTAATAATACCTTGTGAGCTACTGCTTTTGCAATAACATCTTCCTGGGGCAGGTCAAAAACATCACTTTTATGGGAGGTGATGCCTGTTGCACGCATTCAATGTGCCCTCAAAGCAGAAAAGTGTGATGCTCCTGTTCTTGTAATACCTACTGCAGCCACCATTGGGGTCGGATGTGTGTAACACGACAAGTTCGAATTATCTGGAAAAGTCTAATTTCAAGATCAAATGAACTTTTGATCCTTTAGAAATGTGTGGGACACTGGCGAGGACTTTTGTTCGAGATTAAATTAGCTGAAAAATCAAATTGGGGGACCATAGTTGAACTAATGGAAGTCTACTCTATTTGATGTGAGGACTGCATAGAAGAAAAGAACATTCATTTAGTTTCAAATATTTGCATGCTCCTTTTGTTGCAACCTCCAAGTTCGTGCAGTGTTTCACAAGTAATCAACCGTACGAGCTGTTTACATTGGATGGTTGCAGTTGTCACCCACTGGTGCCATCTATGCACTCAGCTTAAGAAAACAGCGCAGCACACACAAACTTGATACTAAAGAAGAAGAAAACACGAAGATGAACGCCGGACTCGCAACTAAAGTTTATTCCATACCACGCACATTTATATACCCACACGTGGGTACCATCAGCAGAGATACACAAAACAAATCACATGTGTCCATTCAGATATAAGATTTCCTTTGTCAGCAAGGCGATTGATGGGGCGCTGATGCATGAAGCCCTGTTGTTATGTACAGTAGAATCTCCTTAATTCGGCCCCCGTTAATTCGGAAATTCGGATAATTCGTCATTCCCAAACCCTCCCTTCAAAAATGTTCATAGCCCTATGGCAACAAACATTCGCTAATTCGACGCAAAATTGCACGCGCACTGGTTAATTCGGTCTGGAGGCAAGCCAAAGACAGCGAAACTGAAACTGACACTGCATCTTGGAGGCCATAATATTTATCGCATTGCATTTTCTTTGCCACACGTGCAAACTTTTGGTCTCCTGAGATGGGCTCGGCAGCAACGGTGCGCTGTCGATGCCGATCGCGGAGGCCAAGGAAAACCGCATTTTTTTTTTTCAAAAACTTATGAAAGGGGATGCAAGGTGGCGTTTTGGAGCACGCATTGTCCTGTCATCAGCGGAGAATGGATAACGAAGAGACGAAGAAACAAGGCCTCAGACGGATAGCGTGCGGACCTGCAGGCGTCGGTTGTGCTTTTTTTACCCCTCTTCAGTGCGTTGTGACATATCGGCGTATCGGAAGTGTCGGTGCGCGAGGTGGTGGTCGGGCAATAGTGGTGGTGTGATATCACCCTGCCGCGATGTTGGAACCGGCGAAACGCGCGAAGTACACGGCGAAGGACGATATGGCGTTCCTTGGCCTGCTTCCCTCCGAAGTGGAGCTTGCAGATTACGTTACAGTTGATAATGGCGTTGTCGTCGCCGATCACTTGAACGATGACAAGATCGTCAATGCTGTCCTCGGTGAGACTGATAAGGTGTCCGATGAAGACCCGTGCGATGAACTAGGCCCGGTGCGTCGTACTGCAAAAGCAGCCGCGGACGCTCTCGTCGTTCTAGAGGAGTTTCGTTACGATGTCCCAGGCAATACTCCTGCGCTAGAGGGTTTGTCACATGCCCCCAAACTAGTCCTTGCCGCCCAGCTCTCCACAAAAAAACAAACAAGCATCACAGACTACTTCTCAAAATAAAGGTATGCAATAAAGGAATTGAAAATGTGTGTTTTTGTTATGCATTCGTTAATTCGACATTCGGATAATTCGGACATTTTTATCACTCCCTTGAGATCCGAATTAACGAGGTTTTACTGTATATGCAAGGCCTCGATTATCTCGTGAGTTGTCTGGTTATGATTTGTGGCGATGATGTTGGTCTTTTTGACCTGAGGAGAGCACCCGTACACTTCGCAGTGCATAGCCATATGAGATAGTTTATCATTACGTGTGTTAGCTTCATGTTCCTTTAATCTTACATCGACGCATCTTCCCATCTGTCCTATATATACCGAGTCACATGATAAAGGTAGGTTGTACACCACTGCCGTGGCACATTTAGTTGAAGGATATCTGTGGTTCACTCCGCAACCTGCTTTCTTTACACCCTTTTTTTCTTCTACCTTCTTGCTGACACGTGCGCAGATCCCTCCCAACTTATTAGGTGCAGAAAAAACCACTTTCACACCAGAGGGGCCTGCCACGTTTTTCAGTGCGTGTGACAACTTATGAATATATGGCACTACAGAAAATATATATCGCACTACAGACGTTCTTAAGAAGGGCCCGAAGTTCGCTCTGGAACCCTCTGTGTCTGCTGCAGAAAAAGTCTTGGTCATCAGGTCATTTTCTGGACTTGTACCTGAAGATGATAAGAACCGGTTTATTGATGAGTGCATAGATGTACAGCCGGCCAAATCTTTAGCTATCCTGCGCGAGCACAAAACTTTTTTGTGCGTCAGCGCCGTACGACGGAGCCAGGTTGCAAACAGGGCGAGAGTAAGCGCATGCCCATGAAACGCGCTCAGCTGGGCCCATCGTCTGCTTGGCTGTTCCTTCGTGAGAACATCGCCCCGCATTAACTCACTTCAGACGGACAGACAGCCCATCTTGCCCGTATCTTATGTTCCGAAGATCAGCAAGCAACCGAGAAAATGAAATCCGCGGATACGTCACGCGTCCCATGCGCGAGGGCGTGTGACGTATCCACGACGTATCGGCAGCCATCAGCATGAAGATACGAAGGGGGGGTTGCTCGTCTCAGCAGACGAGCAACCAGCCCTTGGCATCTTTTCATGCTCGTTAAAGACGGGCGGGGCGTTTCCTCTCCACTTCGACGGCAGGTGTCCCGATTGGGGCGACGGAGATGGGCCGGGCTCGTTTGCTCTCTGCTTCAGCCGTTTTCGTCGCCCCCACTCGCGTGCTTTTATTCTAGCGACCGTACATTGGGCTACGGGGGCTTCCGGAGAAAAGAATCAAAAGCAGGGACATCGCACTCGTAGCCCCTTTTGCACATGACTGCGCTTGCCTGTGCAGCGAGGGGTGCGGCCGCATGGCTGTCCAAAGTCTGTCCGTGTGCGCACGCCGGCGAGCTGGCTCGGGCGGGACAGGGAGTGTAAAATATGCGAAGAAATTTTTTTTGTAAAGCTGGCTAAATATCAGGGGTGCGCAAATTATGCGAGGGCGCAAATTATGCGAGTAAATACGGTACATAATAACAACACCTCATGCATCAGCGCCTCATCAATCGCCTTGCTGACAAAGGAAATCTCATATCTGAATGGACACATGTGATTTGTTTTGTGTATCTCTGCTGATGGTACCCACGTGTGGGTATATAAATGTGCGTGGTGTGGAATAAACTTTAGTTGCGAGTCCGGCATTCGTCTTTGTGTTTTCCTCTTCTTTAGTATCTCGTTTGTGTGTGCTGCACCGTTTTCTTAATCATGAATACGTACCAGCTTGCCCATTTATCTGTGCTACTGTATGCACTCATTTTTTTTTTTCTTTGTCAGCTGATGACACGGAGATTTCATTTGACCCTGATGACATCATCACACATATTGAACAGATCGACGAAGGCTGGTGGCAAGGTTTGGGACCCGATGGTACCTATGGTCTTTTCCCTGCCAATTATGTTGAGCTCATTGAATGAACCATGCTTTGTGTGGTGGCAGGTATAGCTGTTAATCTGCTGGCACACACCACTGGCATCTTAAGTTTTATGCACTCTAGGTATATGCATTTATATATTTGTAGCATTTTATGGCAACAGATGCAGCACTGTGCATCTCTTCTGTGTAACATTTGATGGCATACGGTGCTGATGGAGCTTGTCTATTTGTTAGAAGTGATCTTTACACTGCAGCATTTTCGACTCAGAAGTTCTGTGCCAATCTGCTGTTGGGGTCTTCTTGAGCCAAGTGTGTTTTAAGACTCTGCTAATGGTATAGTACTTATACATGTTGCAACCATGATTTAAAAACTCTAGGAGTACTGGCCTTTCATAACTGCACAGAGATGCAAGCTTTATTAAAAGAGGAGGAGCAGTATAGCAGTGGGCTTTGCTGCTTGGTAAGGAAGGTTTATTACCTTAAGGCATCTCTAAATGTTGCTTGTGTTATGTGCAATGCACATTTTACTTTGGACATGGGAGGCAAGGTGTGCACAGTGCTGTACAGTTGCTGTTCATATCAGGGCTCTGTTTTCATAAGGCTTGTGTTCTTTGTCACGCTTCACTGCTCATCAAGTTCTTAAGAGGTTTTCATATACTGGCTACAAAAAGCAATGGCTTACATTTTTGCATTTCTACCCTTAGCTAGTGCTTCATAGTCATGTGTTATTAAGCTCTTACAAGCCATTGAAGCTGCACGAAGTGTTCACATTAGCTTTAAGATTTTTCAGGGGAAGCTTTCCTTTTTCTTTTTTTTCCCTTGTGTGTTCATCTGTTCTTCAAAGGTGCCAGTAGCATTTTAGTCTGGCAACAAGTCTTCCTGCATTTGAAAAAAGAAAAAAATGAGGCTTGTTGCAAGTGTTCTATAAAGCTAAGTCATGTTGATGAAAGCCATGTGTTGAGTGTGAGCCACACCTTTTACAGTGCTGGCATGTGAAACGTGAAGCCTGCAAGCAGGTCTCAGGAGTATATACACTACTATGTGCTAACTGCTGGTTTACCAAAAAAAGAGAGTAAGAGAGAGAGAATGTGCGTTTTATGTCCACTTATAACGATGTCACAATACAAAAGTGCGGTTGTTATCAACAGTTATCATTGTATCCAGACTCTGGATGCTACCAGGGACTCATGCACTGTGGCAACGTAAAGCTTAAAAAAAAACCTCTTTTCTGAACCATTCAATCCCATGTCTATATTGAAGTTGAAGAAGTCACTTGGTAAAAAGGGACGATTAAAGAAAAAGCCATCGTGGGCCATAAAAGAGCCCTGAACTGCCTTTCTTGAACTATCATATTTGAAATGGAGTGCTTCAGAGGAATGTATTACTGTAAGAATTTTTCCAAAAGACCTAGTCGAAACAGAGTTCCTGAGTGCAATGTTTACCCTTCCCATTGCCAGACTCACGCATTAAGTGTCATTCCTACTAGGGTGCCTGCGGTCAAGCATGAGAAGACGGTTGGTTTCTCCCGGCAGTGCTTAAGTTTTGCTAATTTCGAAATGCCCTTCAGTCACTTCAGCTTTTTCTGTTGACCGCATCAATTAACGGACAGCGACTGTCTGATTGTTCAGACTCCCCAGGGACTGTGAAATTATTCAAAAGATTGAGTAGCTCATAAAAACAAATGCACACTTTTTTACCGTTTTCATGGGCTCAAATCACCACAGCCACGTCAGAAATAGCTCCAGAAGTCTCATAGTGCACTTGTTAAGTGTGGCGGTGCTCATAGGTTCAAGAGGGGACATAGGATGCATGTATTAGAGGGAACACAACTATGTCCTGTGACAGTAGGTCCTTTTCGCTCGTGTGTTGTTTCATCGCAATGTGTTGTACAAGCTTGACTGTGTGTAGCATCTCTGCATTGAGGTGAAGAAGCTCACCTTTAGAAACCATTATAACTAAAGTCATATTTCTGCGTGATAGTGCTGATTCAAAGTTGCAAGATGATCAGTAATGCTGGCTTTGATTAATGCCTGCAATTATGGGAGACAGAAAGTCTGAGAAATTAAATATTGAAGGGCTTCAGTGTCCAAAATTTCAGACGTCCTTATACATTGGCTCTGTGGCATACATGGCATTGCTGCAAAGGCATTCACATGATAGGGAATGTCCAAAAATTTGGTCGTTGACTGTACATTGCCAGAGCAGAAAGTGCTCTGACCCCAAAATTTTGCTTTCGTGTCAATTATCAGTCAATGATAGCACTCTCCAAGGATCTGCTGCTACTCTATCATGACACAGTGATGCACAAGGAACAGGCATCTGTTTTAAACGGGTGCATGGAAAAGGTAAATTCTCACTCTGTTTATGAACTTGGTGTGAAACTTGGTGTGCTACACACAAGTGCAGAATGTGGCAGATATATTTATGGCTACATCTAGCACGTACATTCGGTAGCTCTAGTCCTGATCATTAGCAGACCAATATCAGCACTCTGCACGAAGCGTGCAACTTACTGAAAGCTATTAAATATGCACATAGTTAAATTTAACATGACTTGAAATAAAGATTTTTCAACCTACCCCTGCCCATGGTTCTGCAATGGGCATGCAATGACTGATGGCATGAGCATTGGAGAAAATGTTTGCGGCCAGCCACCAATACGGTTGGGGCACCTGGCGGCGCACTCACATCGCCAGTGCACCACTGAGACTTTGGCACAGTGGCTGCCGTGCACCCTGCAGCTATGCAAGTTGAGGGGGAAGAGCAGTTTAAAAAAGGAAGACGATACAAACAAGCCCATAGCTGTCTCGGTGCAAGGTGCTTCTGTTATGGTGTGGATGATCCAATAATGACTTATAATCAATGACAATGCCAAAAAACGGTTTCAGGGGGTGTTTTATTGAGGGGTTGTTGAAAGCCAGATTTTTTTTTATTGGGATCAAGTACACATAATGAAGTCATATGTTGAGTTACATTTGGTGGCACATGGTGTACTGTAACATAACATATGCACTTCACATAAGGCCTGTAGTGCTGTATAAAATTAATTGCCTGCCTACTTGCAGGTATTCTCACATGGTGGTTTATACGTATACCGATGCAACCCATTGTGTTGGCATAGTTTCCTTTGCGATTAATTTTGCTGTTTTATATTGCACTCAATTTTCCCCAGAAATGGATTTTTAGAAGTGTTGTGATCATTGTGTCCAGTACACTGTAGTTACACATTATGTGGTAGTGTTTATTCTTGCATTGAGCTAATGTGGCAATTGGCAGTGCTGAAGGTACTGATTGTTACAAGGGATCCACTGTTATTTGTGGTGTCATTATAAGTGGATCACGGTGTATTTTTTTTTTCCAGGCCACTACTTAAACAGCTTGTGCATTGTACTATACATATTCAAGTTATTGCCCAAGTTGCCTTTTTGTAATAAACTAGTTCACTAAGATGCTTGTATTGTTCTCATTTTAAATGTGAAACATTTCTTGGCGAATTTTAGCCACTTTGGCTGTATCTGTCTATCTAGCCGCCTATGCCTTGGTGCTCCCCTGCCTGTCTTGTTCACTTGGTACACACCAAAATTGGAATGATGGTGTATGAATGTATGACAGACATGAATGACAGATCTTGACATTGTCTTCATAGTTAAGATTAATGACAATACGATCATGTGTGGGTCATACCCATGGTGCTCAGCCCAGGATATACGGGTATGGTCGTGGGCATTTGAATGTTCACATTTACAGCCGATGTCAAGGACCAGCCAAAATGGATACTGAAAGTTCAGTGAGAACACACTTTGCATGGGTTAAACAAGAGGAAAGAGTAACTTTAGCTTGCAGTTGAACTATAGGCACAAGAAGCAGGCAGACACAAACATGCTCTGATGACTGAAAGCAACCAACCACAAGGTAGGACTCAAACCCGGGCCCCTGAGGTGCCAGGTGGGCACGCTACCACCCGTCCGCAGCAGCTTTTTTCATGCACTTTATATCATGGACAAAGATATTGTGTTGGCACTTGTGGTGGTTGTCCAACACCAGTCATGGTTTTGGTGTTTGTGTAATGTCAATTGCAGTTGCAGTGTGTTAACCTCTTTTTAATCAATGTAAAAAAAATAATGCACATGTACTAGTGTCGCTCACCATGCTTTTGTCCAACTATTCTTGACCCCGTAGCAATACTCTTAACAGTTAAACGACACTTATGATATTAGTAGTGTGTATTTATCATTGATAAAACATACGTCTCTGCACTGACGTGGGCGCCGAACCATCAGCTACCCTTCAGTCAAAACAGAGCTGTGGCCATGCCTGGTAAACACGTTATGCATACAACCGCTCAATTTGCATGAAGACATTTACCATACTCGTAACACTTGTCGCATGCCAAACAACACAGCACAGGCAATTTACTCGGAAACTGCATTGCAGAACATCAATTCCCACAATGCATGGGATCTGCCAGATTTTTTATGCAAGTTGTTTAATACTGTAAAACCTTGGTAAGTTCAAGATGCTTCTTAGTAATTACAGTGGACTTTAATAAATTCACTGAGAAAGGTCCATTCAAAGTCTGACCTATCTGCAGTCAAAACCATGGAATGTTTTGTAGCGAACTTCTACTGCCATAAAGTGTTTGTCCATTGGAACCTGGAGGTGGTCACAGAATTGAAGCAACAGGAAGTAGAAAAATACTTTGAGTTACCTCATGTTACAAAATTGTTGAATTATGGTCAACAGCCTTACTTGTTGCAGACATTTTAACATTAAAGGTGGCACCATTGGCTGCTAACTGTAATTGTGTGCATTATGAAAACAAAGGGGAATTAAAGACACATGCACTCACTGTTATAACTTCAGAGTGGGTCAGTCAATTACAAAGCAAATGAGAAATTGACAGTAATGCGATGCAGACAAGCTTTTCAAACTTGCTCAGAGTTCAAGTGGAACCACATACATGGGTGGCCTGGTGAACAAAGAACATGAGTGTGAGGCAAGTTCTCAATCCAGATGCATCACAGATCTTGCGTCCACAAAGCCTGAAGAGTGACAGAGTGCATGGCAGGCACTAACTCTCTCACTGCATTCCATTCATGACTAGTTCTACCAAAATGTATTTACACTATTTTAGGCTGACCTATTTAACACACCTCTGCAGTCAGATGCAAGTTTGCAGTTTCTGAACAAGTGGTGCGACAGTGGTCACTGCAGTATGATGAAATTTTTACACGAGATGCCAAGGTTTTCTCGGGCTGAGGTCGGGATGCTTTCCAGAGTTTGTGACACACATGATCGAGCTATGCGACTGGCCTCTACTGGTGACATCCAAAGCTGTCGTGCAAGAACCCACATCTTTCCTTTGGTAGCTCAAATATACTAGACTTACTTCGCAGCCACCAGGACATGGGCATCATAAGTTCGTGTAGAGGGCCAACTTGACAACTGACTACGTAAAGAAACTGTTGTGAAATGCACTCGCATGTATGTCTTTTTAACGTGCAATATAAAGAGCGAGAAATCTACTTATGTTTGAGTTTACTTACAATTCTGTATATAACGGTGCTCTGCAAATGCTAGCAAGGCAATCTGCTGCATGTTTGCTGGCACGAACAAGCCATCATACAAGTTTGCAAGGAGGAGACAATAATAAGGTAATTTAAAAATGTTGTGAAGAAAACATGGATGGTGTCCTCTGTGTAGCAGTCCACAAAGCAATTGTGTAGCATTACCATTGCAGTGGTGTGATTGGCCAAGGCCATTTTGCAGCAGCTTCTGGACCAGCAAAAGGCCGTCTTGCAGCAGGTAAACCGGCTTTAAGGCTCACTGCCGAGTGGTAAAGTTAATTTTATAATAAGCAAAAAAGGAAAACAAGGAGGATTCCTTTGGAAAAAAAATAGTTGGTGTGCCGTAAAATTGTTGTCACGGGCAATGGTGCAACATCAGGTCATGGCCCAAATGCGTAGTTAAACCTTGATGTGCGGAAGTCTGTAAAACTGAAAACTGACTTCATTATATTAACTCTTTGTTATATTGAAATTTAGCCTATTGTGCAAGGTCAAGCCGCTAAAATTTCTTTTTTGCATGGGAAATATTGCAATAGTTTTGTACAACAGGACGATATGGAAAAAATATAATTGGCCGATTATGCTACTCCCCAGGCCCGTAGCCCGGGAGGGGGGGTGCCTTTGGCTCCTCCCAGCCCCTCCCGAAATTGTGGTTGGGGGATAGGGTTGATAACAGTGTAGTGCCAGTAACAAAATTTAAGCCTATTAATAACAGTGCATTTAAAGTGTCACTTGCTGTACATACGATTTGTACCGAAAATAATAAAAATAGATGTTTTTCTCCAATACTCGAGGCCTTCAGCAAGTGCCCCCCCCCCCTCGGTAAAAAATTCATGCCTACGGGCCTGATGCTCCCTAATGAGAAACGCGAGTTTAACCTCTACAAACCTCCCGTGCCACGCCTCCCATGCCACCTCTTTTTGAGCCCATGGCGTCATTTTTTCTGACTGTCGATCACTGTTCACAAACAATTAGTTGTGAATATTCTATATTATTAGGAACCACAGCCACATGGTAGCCTCTGTTATTTTGCAGCCACGAAATATGAGCGCAAGCGTGCTAGGTGCTTCTCCAACGACCATGCACAGCCCAGGCGCGTCACTGCGAGATTGATTTCGTGTTAGGAATGTGAAAACAGGAGTGTGGCACAGCTCTGGCATAGAATTGCGATAATGTAGCAGGATGTAGCAGCATTTGCCTTTTGGTGCACTTAGGCACAGCTATCACATCACTGCCATTGCATATATAGTGAGCGTTTTCCAAAAGGCTGAAGCTGTCTTTTCACCTATTGTAGTTGTAGGACGCCTAGATCAAATAAATGTTTGATACAAAAATGAAAACTTGGTACCCTATTTACAAGTGGCTATTCACAACTTCTCGTGCTGAGGACTAAGAACTGAGGTTTGCTGTATTTTTTTACGCTTTGTTTATAACGATTAACTGTGGGTCCTGCTGCTGTCTTTCACAGTAAGAACCTAGCCTGTATATTTTCCTGTTTTCATTTCAGTGTACCCTAGAGACGGGGAAACAATAGTAGATGTGAACAATCATAAATTGTGAAGAGGCTCCATACATTAGGAACAAAAACTGCTCCTCTATACGCACCTTTTACAAAAGGGCTTAACGGTATCGCTCTGCTATGTGCACATTGCACTCCCACAACATAATTTTTAGATGCTGAGATGGTTATTAGACACTGGTGCTTTGAGGTGTGGTAGGATATTTTTACAAAACTGCTGCTACTGAGTGTCTGCCACTCAGTGAGCATCACTATTCAAGGTCCATGCAAGTAAATTCTGAAGCCAAGGCTTCTGTTGCATAGAGCAGTCTCCCTTTATGTAACTTCATGGGAAACAGCAAGACTTGCGACTCTTCTATCATGTGGACATGGTGTGTGTGTACAAGAGAGAAGAGTTGTGAGGTGTCTTTACATAGCACTTGCAATCACTCATCCCTAGCTTTCTGTTGTATATTGTTGGCTATGGTAAAATGAATGACCAACTAATTTGGTCATTTCTTTTGTTGGGTGAAGGATTAAAGTGCAGAAACGAGATTTTTCACTTTTTTAATTATTACCAACATTACAAAAGTGAAACACAACCTTAGCTCTTTATTCTACAACTGATGCCGATGTTCTAAATTTTGGGAATAATGTTGCACAGAGTTTACAGTAAAATCGGTTGGTATACTGACGTTTGAAAGTAAATTGCACAAGCATGAACTTTATGCAAATGACATGATGAAATTATATACAATGCAACAAAATTGTACAGCAATTTATGATGGTTCTTTGCCAAAAAAATGGGAAGGCGGGGCAATTTCGAAAGCATGTTTTGTATTTCCAAGTGCATGAATAAACTGGAACTAACCTTTTCAATTATTTGAATGGTTTATCACTTGTTACAGCTTTGTTTTAAATTTATGGACAAGGTTTCAGTACTGGCCTTCACTGTTCAAAGAAAACATGCCAAATGTTTTACTGAACAATGCGAAGAAAGAGAAGCAAAATGTCGGCAAACAGTGCAAATAAAAATTCAGTCACTGAATGAAAACTGCTTCCAAGACTGTGTTGAAAATCATCGACATGCTAGAAACAAGCATAGGCAAGGCTGAAAGAAAAGAGTTCTTCAGACACAGAGCTCCCTCAATGACGCGGGAAGTCGTCGCACCTGCTCCAATATGGTGGCTGAATGAACACTATTTTCATAGGCGCACATCAACTCCAGGCACGAAAGTTGGTCCAGTGATACATCTGGGAAGCAATAGCGCATCAGTTGCCTGCAATGAGGAAAAGAAGTGTGGAACAAAGGTAAAATTTTCAAGTGCACGAAAAACTAGAGCTGTCGGGAGAGTATCAAACGACTGAAAATTTGAGATACAGTCATCAAAACTGCAACAAGATTAGAGAGTTTTAGTTTGTCGTTTTTACGCTCCGCTCAACAGCTAAGCGGAGCGGGGGCTCGAGCGCGCATGCGTCCTCTGCTTAGCCGTAAGCAGTTTACCGGAGCGGGGACTACGGTCCGCTTACAAGCAGCCTAAGCGGAGCGCCGTGCGTCGCTGCCGTTTTAGCAAGCGGAAGGGGGACGAAGCGCGCGCCCTCTCTCGTGCGTACAGCGACTTCGCTCATTTCAAGCACGGCCGGGCTAGACGACTGCGCGCACGCAGTCTAGCCCGGCCGTGTTTCAAGATGGCTGCCTCCGCCGACGGCATGCTCTCGGCGAGCGCTGCGGCTTCGCTGTCGCCTGCTCAGTGCAAGCCGCGAAAACGTTTCCGAATGGACGAAGATTTTGCCCCTTGAAGGAAGTCGCATGTGCGGACCCCTTCGACAATCCTGCCGCATGGGAGGGTGTGCTGCGAAATATCGTGCAAGTAAACAAAACAGAAGGAATATTTGCAATGAATCTGGAATGCAACCTTGCTGGCTTTCGAGTGGCTATTATCACGTCAGTGCTTGCTTCTCTGTCGAAAAAATAGACCGGCAACACATTAAAAGCACACTTCTAAATACGTCATGAAAAAATAAATTTATAAATTTTTATTTTGCTTTGTAAATGTGACTTGATGTTTTTTTCGTTTTGTTTTAACGACACTGAACATAACCAGAGGGCGCTGCAATGGCAGAGAGCACGCTCCGCTGCCGACAACGCATAACTAAAACGAGAAAACCATCCGCCGCTCCACTACGGCTTCGCGGGCCGACTTGGAGCGGAGCGGACCATAGAAACGTCAAACTAAAATTCTATTACTTGATCTGGTGAAATGGTTTCTTTTCACTGCCATTCCAGAGACCACCAATTTTGTGTGCGCTCCATGTAATGACTGTATGGGGAGTGTGTCCCCTGTGCATTTCCCACAATGGCATTAAATGTAAGGCTGACATGGTGTAATATATATATGCTCTTAGATGAAGGCACTCATGAGGCGCGATCAACCAGATAAAGTAGCACCACAAAGGTGATGATAGCACGAGGAACTTAATGGCTTACAAGAAGCTTACATATTTCTTTTGTATGAAATAAAATGCGACTGTTTTCACACTGATCTGTTGCATACTGTGGGCAAATTGGTAATCTACTGCTTGATAGAACTAAAAGGACGACACCGACCATGGCTCCCGTCAAGGGAGCCGAAACGTCTTTTGTTGTATTCTTTTTGATGGTCGGTATCGTCATTTTAGTTCTATCATGTTACTTCCCAACCAGACGGGCTTCCATCAAGACCTCAACTTAATCTACTGCTTGTTACTATCTCAGGAAACATATTTAAGATGCGCGCTGTTTTAAGACAAGCTTCAAATAGGCATATTTCGAATTATCGATATATCGAACTGTTTCGCGATCTCGTGCAAGTTCGATATATCCGGGGCTGACTGTAGTTATAGTTCGACAAAAATAAGGACAACCCATACTCAACAGATTTGCACAGCATCTGGGAGTTCACCTTGGATTATTGGGTGACTGTTCAACTTCATTCACTTCACAATTTTCATCATGTACAGGACTGATGAAACATGACAGGCACATGAATGGCCTGCAAGAGCAGTCTCTACAGAAAGTGGTCACCCCCTTTGCTTTTGATATGGCATCGCATTTACTCTACTGCTGGTTCTGATAGATGCACAGCAGATAGTGCAGCACCGTTGATATTTGTGCACCAAACGGTTCATCTTTTCGAGCATGTGGACGCACTTCTTCCCACATGTATCCTCACCACTTTTGGGGGGAATGCCATATGTAGTATGAACCACTTGTTCCCGGAATTTCTGAATGTGCGTATCATTTTCTTCAACCACAAAGTAAATGTTTTATGCATTTCCATTGCACTTCCTGCAATCAGCTCTCAGGCAACCTGATAACATTTTGGCTCAGTTTGTCAGCGAGAAGCTGGTGTTTTCTTCTGCACCCGTGAAAGCACTGAGGATTCATAGTAAAACAAGATGTCTGAGAAGAATAGGAATGCAGCATATACTTAGGAAACTAGTGAAAATTGCAGCTAAAGTCTAATTTAAATGCTACTGCCAAAAAGTACTTCCTAAAGCTTCCGCCACTCCCTGCTCCCAAGTTTCATCAGCGTCAACTCTGGCCTAGTACAAAGAAAGACACGCAATTTGCACATTGAAATCGTAGACAACAGCTAGGAGTGATATAACAGATGAGGGGTCACGCCACACATGGCACACAAATTTTGACTGAGCGCGTTATTGGCCACTGGTGGACCATAGCATTTAACATCATACATTCTTCTGGCTACTTAACCACACGCAACAAAAGTTATACCTCTGTGTTCAAGTTCTGTAAAGTTGTCGTAGCCGCAAGCATATTACTATCCATACCTTCGCTGTCACAAACAATGCATCAAATAACCACGTGTCTATATCCCATAAGTTAATTATACTATTCTACAGTCTTCCCGCAATCAATATGTGGGCTATGATAAAAGCTAGGATGGAGAGGGGAGCTCAGGATCAAACGTGCTGCACCTGGTGTTGCATACATTACCGACAGCAATGCATACATAGCTTTCGTTTATGGCCAACGCTTCTGCATGGAATTAAACAGCACGAATTGATGTTCATGTAAAAATACTATCTGCTGCTGTCTCCCGAAGTTCCAGGAAGTCAATTTCTCCCTCCAACTGACAAAATGTTACCACGTGCTTAAGTCAATAGCACTGCAGAGCCCTGCCAAAAAGAAGGATACGGTTGACTTTACCAGACTGGTTCAGCTACGTTAACAAGATTGCAAACCATAAAATTCTTGTTGCGCCAAAGTGCAACAAAATGAGGGTGTGATGCACCCAAACCAAACTGCACATGTATTCATCTTAGGCTTAGCACCTCAGAGCTAGCTTCGAAACACCCATTCTTGCATTCTTTTTCAGAAGTTTACCAAGGTGTCACTCAGAGGTGTTATGGTATATTCCAAGAGAGTGACTTTAACATGCCAATTTTTCTTTATTTGAATTCCAACGGAAGATCGCGAGTGCTCAGCCTGATCACGAATGAAGCGTGTCGCTCCAAGTGAGATCGCTCCCACCAAATCTGCGAGTGGAATGCATGCACTCGAATGAGAGCACTTAATACATGGAAATCTAGCGAGGGGGTGTGCTAGACTTGAGGCGATCCGGATGATCCCAGCATTCTGGGCATACTGTTTTCTTCCAGTATTTTAGTGAACGTTGCATGTTGTGGTGCACGGTGAAGTTGAAATGGGCCTTCTATACAAGTGATTAGTTGTTTCGCTACAGGTAGCAAACAGATGAAAGTGCCAGTGAAACTAAGGAAAATGTTATTTTGGAAAAACAATGTCATGTTCCACTAGCCAGCTCCACCTTGTGCTGCACGGTACCTCACTTTCTGAATATTGCCAAACAAAGTTCCCCATAAAGCCAACCACATTAGGCCCCTTGGCTGGTGGGCGAAAAGGGCACACAGCAGCTTCACACTCACTGTCTGCATTGGAAGAATCATCACTGGATTGGAACTAGAGCAATAACACAAGCACATAAAGTGAACCGTTTTTCTAGTCATACAAGGCAGCCTGCAACCGGAAAGAGCCAACAGTGATGGCAAGAAAGGCAAATACTAAAAACATGTCACGCCGACCCCCCCCCCTTTCCATCAAAATCACCAATTTCGGCAGGGTAAAAATTGTTGCCCCACGGGGCAATCTGGTATGCGCAGCTGCTCCCAATCTGCCACTGGAATATGATTGTTCTATGCAGAGCAGAAAAACTTGATCTGGGTCTGCCATTGGAATTCAACATTAATGCCAGATAGGATGAGCCTGAGCCAATCTTTTGAACAAATGTGAGCACTTACCCATAAAAACTGCTGGAGATCACTCCTGGGTATGGCAACTGTTGTAGGCTGGCAGGATTTACAGCACACTTGGGTTTCACAGGCTTTCCCTGGGAAGCAGATACAGTAGAACCTCGTTATAACGAACCTGGATATAACGACCTATTGGATATAACAAAGTAATTGCAATTCCCCTTGAAGTTCCTATAGATGAAATTGATATTGGTTATAACAAACTAATGGTTATAACAAAGTAATTACCACTCCCCCTTCAACTTCGTTATAATGAGGTTTTACTGTAATAAGCGGGAACCGAATTCATATCATGCCAAATAAAAGAGTACTGCAAGAACAGGAAATGTTGCTCATGATGATGTTGATCACGGTGTTGGTGGAACTATCAAAGTGAATGTTCATGGCAAGATTATGGTTTGAGCTGGCATACAACATGACTCTAGATCTGGCACTACAGCTTCTCTGAAGTGCAAACAGTCCAAACGCATCCTAAAAGCATAACAAAATGGTTTATGTACATCAACACCATCATAAAACATCACTAAGGATCATAATTAAGAAGTGAGGTTTGCCATGGTTCTGTGTGGCATTGCACTGAGTTTGGTCAAATCTTGTTATAACAAATTAACTATGACACACAAATAGCTCTGTAATATCCAATAAGTCACTATATATGCATATTTACAGCACTGTTCTAATAGCAGTACCTTTACGTTCTGTTCAAGGGATGTTTGGTTCCTGCTCTGTGCTGTTTTTTCATGTGATCCACAGAACTCAAAATCTGCAATTCTATGCACCAAAATTTTGACAACCGAATATTAAATGAAAAAGCATTAAAGGGGTCGTGAAACGTTTTCTGAACATTTTGTACTATGTGCGTATTCGGGATACTGACCCTCCAATCGACAATATGCATTGTTCCATTGCATTGTGTGGTTGATGTAGAGCGATCAAAAAACGCGGTTTCGGTTCCACTGTGCGCGTTCCTTTCAACTCTGCAGTTGATGTCATGTTAGCAGCCACCAGACCTCAGAGAGTGGCATGACCTCGGAAGCCACGGGAAAACAAACCGTGCTGCAGCTTTGCTTCCGAATGGCAGTTCCGCACTGTTCCTAAGTATTTTCTTTCTCTCTAGCTTTCAAGTAAATCGATTCCTTTAGAGTAAATGCGAGTTCACTATACTTTTGAACTTAAAAATATCTTGCTGCAACGTCACCGAATAGTACCATGCCAGCCAGTAGTGTCGCATAGTCGTTTCGGGAGCGCAAGAACGCTGGAGTTTCAAACAGGCGTTATTAAATGTGCACTGAATATTTTGCCGAAATATTTCGGAATTGGCTTGTCAAATGCATACTGAAGCAGTGAAAATTACAACCGGGCATCTCCATATTCTTTTCACGACCCCTTTAAAGCAGACAAAGCGAGATACATTTCATCTGATTTGCCTGCCACAAAGTACATACTGCTTAAAAAGCAGGATGTTGTGTGTGCACATTGTGTGCACCTGTACAAAAAAAAAGGGATCATACACTAAAAATTGTACACTTGGGGTGTTTTTCTGTCCCACAGAAATAATTGTCATCTATCTCGTGTGTTTCTTTGCATTATCACGGTGTGCCCGGTACTTCCCAGTCACAAGCAGCATGCGCATACAGTGTGGCATAGTGTTGATAGGAAAGTAGCAAGCGCTGATCTCTCAGTGGATACATTTCAGTGGATACCAGCTCACTGCGGCATTCTGCCCAACGAAGAAGTACACGAAGCAGCACGAAATGGTCTTCTATATCAAAACTATAAGCTAATCTATTTCACCAAATCTGATGCTTCCCAAATGACTAAACAATTCGCTTACGAAGAAAGGAACAGCCTATGGAACTTACCGACACTCGTAACCCTTTCCTGTACTCAGTCGACCCAAATCTCAAATCAAAACTACAATCCAACATTCCTTGACATCTGGAAACTTTGTATCATCGACTTCGGCTGAACATTGCTTATGCAAACGACTTACGGTACCGTTTCCATCAAGAGACAAGCCCACACTGTAGCAACAGTGGTTCTATTGAAACCATAGAGCATATTTTGTTTGAGTGCTGAGCGTACGAAGATGAGATTGCGCTCTATGAACATTGCAATCACTCGCACAGATCCCTTTATCACCTCATTGTGTTTTAGGCCCTCTAGCTTGCCCCACGTAACAGAGACATGCGATGGACTTTTTATTTGCATATTTACGCAGTATAGGCCAACTCGATAGGCTTTAATTTTATCTCCATCGCCACCATCACTCACCTATCATGCAATGCATCCTATCACCTCACTGCAGGATGATGCAAACTCGAAATAATATCGTTGGATACAATTAGTCATTATATTCAGAAACACAAAGCCCAACTTTTTTCTTTTTCACTGTTTTTTACATCTCTTTCTACTCGTCTCTCTCCCCAACCCCCTCCCCAGGCTAAATTCTCTGCCTTTCAATAAAGTGCTCTTTCTCTCTCTCTCTCTCTCCCAAGTAAAGAAATGCGAGTGTGCCAAATGACTATTAGTGATGCAGGACAGAATGTCTCCCCAAGTGCTTTGTTTCTCCTTAGAGTGTAGTTCGTGTGTTAAGCTATTCTTTTCCTTTGTCAGCAATCTGTTGACAGAAGCATCAGCACGCCAGCACACCACAATGACAACAGAATGATACAAAAATGCTGTACAGGAAGAAGGAAGGTAATAAGCCCTACTAGAGGGGATGAGTTCAAACTCACAGCATGATTCTCGAACCACAGATTGTATGAGAAGTGGAGCTTCCCATCCACCCACATGGCAGTGAAGAATCCATCATGGCTATAGCGCTGAACCAACTCCCAACCTCTCCGAACCTGCAGGCATAACAGAAAAATAAAAATATTGCTTGTACTGATGAGTGTGCTTCATAGAGGGGGGAAGAAAGCTTGGCATGCACCTATCTTTGATAGTTTCTGTGAGTGCGGCTAGTATAGACTTTTCTGAAACCAGAGTAAGTTGATCCTTTTGCAAAGCTCTGCAGCTCTTGAAACCCTTATTGACAGAATGCATTCCTACTTTCTTTTTGAGGAATGCAGTACAAACACAAATTAAGGTTACAAACACAGAAGCCATGAGATATCGTACGTGGAAACTTTTCCTACCCTCCTCAACCTACATCAACATGCATGCCAACATGCATCTCCCTGTCTATACTCTATGACTGGGCAAGCAGGGCCCCAACCTCAAAGACCTGTACTAGACTCTGTGGCTTCTCATGGTGCCTGACATCTGCAATATTGTGGGGAGGATGGCACCTGCTGCCAACTCAGCGCCACTAAGCTCCACCTCCGCAAGTGAGGATCACTCAGGCAATCCATCACACAACAGTTTTCTTCCTAATTTCAATGTAGAGTGCTCAAAGTGAAGTGTGTTGCCATTGCCAAAGTGCTCCCTGCCATTTTTCAGAGTGTATACTGTCCCAGAAGATCTGCTGCTGTTCCACCTAGAACTTCCTGGATCCATATCCAAAACTCACTATTTTACTTTTTATTATAAATTCATATGTTAGCCTTTAGATTCAAGTCTTTGGGAAGCTTCGCACAGCATATAATGTACACAAAAAAGGTCAAGCCAGATTAAGGCATTGCCAGCAGCAACTGAATATTTTCACAATGCAGGCAAGCATGAAAGGACTTCTAATTCTGCATTCTCAAAGAAACTTATTGAATTTAAATCGATGAACAGATCGCTAAAAACTATATAGAACAGGGAATGTCGCAGGAGCCAACGTTTCGACAAGTGGACTTGTCTTCGTCAGGACGGCGACCTGACGAAGACAAGTCCCCTGAGCTTCTCTTTCCCTGAGCTTCTCCTCTAGACTTGAAATTAAAGGGACACTAAAGAGAAACAATGAACCAGTTTAGGCCAATAGATTATTATTTGAGAACACTACTGTCGTTGATTTCGCCACCATATGTTCAGTATTAGAAGAGAAAATGAAGGTTAAAGTTTCATCTTTGAATTTTGTACCCGAACCTAGGCACCCGAATGTAAGCATAACGTCACGGATTTCAAAGGATTTCCCTCGTATTTTGGCCACAGTGGCTCAACAGAATTCGAAGAAACTTGCTACGTTAAGTCTCTGCCCTCCCTACCCTTTTCATAATTTGCAAGTGCGCTTCTCTGCACTGCACCTTTGCCCTACTAATGGCGACAGCAGTCTTGATTGAAATGCTGTCAAAATTCATGATGCACATGTTGAGGCCAGTTGTTCGTGCACGTTGGTATCAGAAGGGCTGAGTCAACGCCACCATTAGTAGGGAAAGCTGCATCGCAGGGAAGCTAGCTTTACCATTATACACTGTGTTTCATTTTTAGCGGAAAATAATTTTTGTGCGCCATACCACACGCCTTCAAAATTTATGACATCACGGCAAGTTGGTGTAAAAACATGAAGGCGGTGTCACTACCTGTATTTTCTTTTGGTGAATTTTCTCGATAACTACGTGTTCTCTTGTGGCAAGATTGGTGCTGTTGGTATTGTGAAAGGGCAATTACGTAACACTTGAAAAATTGTTCCACCTGTTTAGTGTCCCTTCAACTCATATGTATCATTTAACACATAATTATGCTAAGGAAATACACAATGTAAATCATTAACACAAAATATATCACTATCAGGAACATACTATCCCCACTAGCTTGTCATCTTGCAAGTGTATCGCACAAAGTTCTAACAAATACCAAATGCTATCAAGAGGTATTAGTAAGGGCCCTAGCTTTCCGCGATTCCGCAAAAAATCGCGGAATTCACGTTTTTTTTTTTTTTGCGGAAAGACGAGAAAATATTAAAATGCTCACTTCTGGGAACAACGGAATAACACCTTCCCTCACTCACTGGTACAGGTTTCAGGCATGCAAAGAAAAGTCGACGCAGCTATTTTCCATCTGTAAAATAACTAGGAATGTGCGAACATCTGGAACTTCGAATATGAATGGAATATTTTCTTTACTTAAAGCACAATCGAATAGAAAATATTCGGGTGTTCTTGAACATTCAAATATGGATGTTCCTGGCAAGAGCGTAGAATATTCACATGATTTGTGCTAAATATTAGTTTCTCAGCGAAATATCATTAATACTCGGGTTGTGTGAATATTTGAACGAGTATTTCAGTATTTAAATTCTTTTCAAGACGAATTTAATCGCCAAAATTTTAAAATATTCAAAACAAACAAGACATCTTTCTGCAGGGAACTTGCCTGCAAAGGTAGTTTAACTGCAGTATAGGTACCTATGCCGTGAAACAGCCTTTCCAGGAAAAATCTGCACTGCTATGAGAGCGCACTTCATGGGGAAATGAGCACATTACCTGTGCCCCGAATAAATTTTCTTAATGCCTTGGAGCAAATTACATAGGTTTACATTAATCAAATATATGTTTTACATAGTGTATTTTACTACTACTATTAAAAATCCTACTACTATATTCTAATTTGATTATACTAGTTACAATTCACTGTAACTTTGCCTTGAACCAAAAAGACTAGTCTTCAGATTCGTTTTTATGTGCTATTAGTTCTTGGAAGGAGCAAATTTTACTGAATGTACAGCACCTTTTTTGCCTGTATAGAGTGAAGCATGTTCTCTTATTGCATGTCATATTTTGTGACATGAAGGTATGCTGAGCATCTCATTAATGATACCTAAGCAAAATTTAATGTTTTTAATTAAACAAGACAATGTATGAACATTAGAATACCTCCTAGCACAACTACCCATAAATACACATCAATGCACATGAACTCTGTTGACAGAGAGAGATCATTCAGTTCTTATGGTGGTTGATTGATTTGTGGGGTTTAACGTCCCAAAACCAGCTCTGATTATGAGAGACGCCGTAGTGGAGGTCTCCGAAAATTTCTACCACCTGGGGTACTTTAACGTGCACTGACATCGCACAGCACACGGGCCTCGACATTTCGCCTCCATCGAAATGCAGCCGCCGCGGCCGGGATTCGATCCCGCGACATTCGGATCTGCAGCCGAGTGCCATAACCACTAGACCACCGTGGCGGAGCTCTCATCATGGTGATGTGTCCCAAAAGTGTCATAAGTGTGAGCGCAACAAACGGTCTCCTTTTCTTCATCTGTACATATCATCATCAGCTTGTTGTAGCTCATGCTCGGCTGGAATAAAGTGGTACCTCATATAAGCATTATCTGGTGCTCTGCCACAACAGCTCCATTAAGTTTTAAATAATGCAGATATGTTTGGAGCCTGAAACTGTTTATTAAATAAACTGTCGCATGTACCTTCTGCTGGCAGTGTTGCTGCGAAATTTTGCGGATCTGGATTTACAGAATTTCAAAATTTCCACGGCATAAAGTAAAGGGCCCTAGGTATCATAGTTGTTCGAAGATAACCTACACAAGGATCTGGTTGTGCATGGCAGGGCTGCACATTTCAATTGCCTGTTAAAAGCGTGCAGTACACCAACATGGTTACATGAGTGCCGACAACACAGACCAGCACATAGTTGAAGAACTCTGGCGTAGTAATGTCAGTAGTAATCAACTGACACGCGAGAACACTGAAGCTGATACCATTTCAATATGCATGAAGCTGTGTGTGAGTACACCATCTTTATCAGAGAAGAATTTTGACCTTCTCAGATTGTCAGCACACGCTGAGTGAACTGTTTTCATGTACTTCTTATAAGTGCACCATCTTTGTCAGGCAAGGATTGTGAGCTTCTCAGATTGTCAGCACACGTTGAGTGAACCGTTTTGTAGATTGAAGTTTGTATATTGCATTGATTTTCTGGCATGTTTGCTATGTGTGCTGCGAGCAGGCCATATAATGCGGAATAGGGCGATGGAATAAAACCGGGTGAAAGCTGGAGTTCATCCTATCACCTGTATTTTTCCTTTTCCTTGTTAATGTTTTTTCTTTTTGTGCTCAAACTGAGTTGCAGTGAAAATATGGCGCACCAACTCACCCTAACTGTAATACTTTAAAGAGACCCTGCAACACTTTTCTAAGCAATCCTCGAATGACATCACCAAAGGAGGTTATCGCCATCATAAATCATCTGCCGTAAAAATTTTTCAAATCCATTTGGTGTAAGCAGAGTTAGTGTCAAGTTTGATAGTAGTTCCACTGTCCAAGCACGTTCACTCTTCTTTTTGTCCCAACAAATGTGCTCTGCTGGAAGCTACATAGAGAGGCGTGAAAAAAATGGCAAGAAGCCACGCAAGTGCACGCCATAACCTTGAGCATTTTCTCGTCCCTTTCAGCATATGTGCTCTTCCACAACGACTGCACAGAATCCATGAGTCACTTCGGGGATACGGTGGTGCCCTGTGGTGTACACAGTAACTGAGTTCGGAAATTAGCCAACGATAGTTCGTGCCTACCCAGTGATGTGATCTGTTGAAAGAAGAGAAGGCAGGTGCTTTCCAGCTATGTTTGAAAACAAACTGCAAAATCCCTGGCACATGCGGTGCAATAATATTTCGCTGACATGTCCACAGGTGCATCCATGACTTACTGGCAGCATTTTCAGACTATGTTAAAAGAAATGTTGCAGGGCGCCTTTAATACTTGTCTCTTTAATCCTGGGTGTCCCAGTATCCCACAGCACAGCTAGATGTGACCTGCGAGACTGCTCTGACATGACCTTGAAGGCTGTGCCTTTAGCCATCTACAGCAGATCTCGCAGGCCATGCCCCTGCAACACCTACCTGCGCCAGCCTGCGCAGCCCGCCACAGCTGAACCTTATGTGTCTGTGTATCCCAAGCAAACAATGTGCACTGGTGCCCGTATGTGGCTATGCGTGGCAGTATAATAGGGACGGGGGTGTTGTATCATCCCGCCAAGTGGCTGCCGAACAGCGCAGAAAGTGTGTAGCCTGTGTGAATGCGCGAGCTTTTTGGTTTTGCAGGCAACTTCACTTGATTGCATCCACACACAGGCCAATTTTATTTCAGAGTAGACTCTGGTTAATTTAAACAAGAGGGGACCCCACAATTCTGTCTCACTTATCAGAAGTTTGGATTATCAGATGGAAGCACAAGTATGGCTCAGTGCAACATACCAGGAAAAACAGAGATGGCCAGTTATCACATGCATCGTTGCCACCTCAGTGTTTATTCTTTTTCGTTTTAGGGGATGAATGCCTGTATTAATGCCGAACCATATATACAACACAAGATCCATAGTCAAAAGAAGAGGCGTGCAAGACACGGACACAAGGGGAGAAGTGAACAACACGAACGCCGACTATCAACTGAAGCAGAGCACAGAGGCGAAAAAGAAAGAAGACACACAGCTTATCTGCGCATGCTCGGAATGGTAGCGCCACCTGTCAAACGGAAAGAAGTGAATGGATATCTGTCAGGTTAAGCACATAGCCAAGAACAATTTTACCGACTGTCGCATGGGTGTGGTTTATAAGATTCCTTTTAGCTGCGGACGTTTTTATGTAGGGCAAACTGCGCGTTGTATTAATCAAAGATTAATTGAACATAGAAGGTCGCTATCAGGTGGAATGCCATCTAATCTATCTTTGCACTGCCAGGTCTGTCGCTGCACGCCCGAGTTAGACGAAACCGAGATCCTGTACAGACATAAGAATAAAGAGACGCGTTTATTGGTCGAGGCCTGGCATATCAGTATTAGCGGAAGTGCGTGCGTGAGTCAGCCGTCGATTAGCTTAAACAGAGAGGAGACAGGATGCCTTAGCAGTTGTCTATCGCATAGACTGGCACGTGTAACCGTGTGACAGGTGGCGCTACCATTCCGAGCATGCGCAGATAAGCTGTGTGTCTTCTTTCTTTATCGCCTCTGTGCTCTGCTTCAGTTGATAGTCGGCGTTCGTGTCGTTCACTTCTCCCCTAGTGTCCGTGTCTTGCACGCCTCTTCTTTTGACTATGGACCCTTACCAACTCGCTCAACTTTCTGTCCTTTTGACAACACAAGATGTCAGCTACCTGCTTATTAAAAAAATAAACATTGTTAAAAATGCTATTGGGTACATATATATGAATAATATTTTATGTATAGAGCCAAACTAGCTTATGCTAAGGATCCAGATGCCTATCATGTACTGTGTTACTTTTGTATCTTTTTTGGCTTAACAAAATTCATATTCAATTTCATGAATATGAACAAGAAATAAAGCCGATCTCCTGTCAGTGCTTTAACAAGCACTGACAGGAGATAGGCTTTATTTCTGGCTGTTAAAAAAATAAACGAGCATGAACGTTCACCTAGAAGGAACCAAAGCAACCTACATTTCTGGTAAGGGTAAGGAAAAAATATGAATTAACAGGATTAATTGAATGGTGCAGTTTAAATAGCTTTTAAATGCACTGAAAACATAGAAGGCCAACCAAAAATTTGAAATTTACCTGAATTAACCAAAACTTTGAATTATTAGAGTTTGAATTACCGAGAGTCTACTAGAAACAATTTATCAAATGCATGTATGTTCACAAGTATTTCAAGGGGAACATTATTTTCATTTTACATCCCATTTCATTATAACAGGCTCGAGTGCATTTCCTTGCACAATGTTTTGAGGGTAGCTCCAACTATGGCATATACCATCTGCACCACAAAATTGTTCACTGCATATAAAGCTTGGCTGTACAGACACACACATTACCTGGGATAGAAGCTCTGGAGTATCGATGATTGTTGCCAGCATTTGGTTAGCTGTCCGATTTATGTACACGAAGTGACATAAGCCAGGGAACTGTGCAGAAAATCTGTTTACATACAGTCAAGGCAAACAAAGCATACATAATGTGCACTTGCACAAAAGGTAAAAATCCTAGAACAACTTGCCCAACTTTCTGCTTTAATGCAAATGGCAGGGCAGCATGTTATGGTTGCCGGTTAAGTGGCAATCAGCACGGTTATCAGAGTGCCAAGAGTGTTGCGGAACACGTAGTTAAAGATGCTTTATACAGTTAAACCTGGATATAACGAAATTGACAAATGACTGAAAATTTTTGTTATAAAGTGGTTTTCAATATATCCAGTTTCGGTAAGAAAATCTGAAAAAAAAAAAAGCATGCAAATGAAGCAAAAGGGTAACTGGAGGTATACTTAGCCCGGAACACATTTATTTCGCGGCAAGAACGCAGAAGGTGCAGCTCAAATCGTCCTTCGAAGATTTGTCGCCATCGCCGTGATATCGGACACCTTTCCACCAGAGCCTCATCCGACATCTGTTCGGTAGGGATGGCACAGTCGCCCGTAAAAGAATATTTTTTTTTTAAAACCCACGAAACTGCACGCAGTCTATGAATGTTCTATTCGTGCGCAATGAAAGCCAAGCTCCTGTGTGATGGGCAGGCCATGTCTCCGTTGAGGCAGTCGTCCTTGCAGTGACACACCCAAGCGATTGAATGCGTGGATACGGGAGTCCAATCGAACGCATGTGTACAGCAGTAAACAAAAACAAAAAAAGCCAACACGAACGGCGGGTTGGTTGAACAAAAAAAAAGAACGGAAATTCGCACAACCCACTGGGAATATGATAAGAGGTTTGGAGGGAGGACAAAACGACACAGCTACGGCGGCACGGATCACGCTGCTGACTCGAGTTATGCAAAGGAGTTGAGAAGGAAGTGAGGCCCACGCAGGGCAAGCGTCCTCCCACCTCGTGTTTCGCTGGCAGCACTCTACAGAACCGAGGTTGCCGCAACGGCTGCGTGCGCGCCATTCGCGATGATATCGTTTTGCACTTTGTCATCGGTGGGGTAGCCGCGGGAGTGGATCCGGCCACTGCTCAAGCTAAAATTCGATATTTGGGGCGAAATTTCTAGGTTGTTGGTAAGGAGAATTCATTACACCAAGAATGTCTCCCACTGCCACTTCATTATACAAAGGTTACAAATACATGTTCTTCTATGTAGTTATGGCCAGGAATTGAAAAACTGCATAATATCGAGGAATTCGTTATGTCGAGGTTCATTATAGCCAGGTCTAACTGTAGTTAAAGATGCAGTTTATGGGGCCTAACATGCACCAACCTTTTCAACAAAGGATACGAGCTGATGTGCAGACCTTCACGTGCCTTCACAAGCAGATAGTCCATGTAACTCTCCAGCTTCTTCCCCACAGCTGTCTGAATCAGCTCCTGTGAGTCTGCTAACATTGGCCGTGGCTCCACCTCGCGTGCGAGTTCCGGGTTTAAGACCAGCTCTCTGAATGCTGTCTGCACATTCCTTTTTAGCAGCAGAAGTGCTTCTTCAGACCTTGTAACGAAATGAGGACAAAACTGAAAATGTGGTTTCCATGCCAACAAGACGCGAAATTGAAGCAAGATCTCTAATTTACTATCAGTGATGAAATTCAGACACACCTGGCAGCCAGCTCAGTGTTATCTGAGCCTGAGAGGTATTCAACAAAGCCAGACATCTTCAGATGTGCCCATTTTTTCGTGATTAAACTGATGCATGTTGCTTCCTCCTTCTGCAGCTGCAAAAAATGAAAAAAGAAACAGTGAAAATTATAGATGCCCAACTACCTCAAGATTATGCAAAGCATTTGCATGAAGCTAGCCATACAGCATCACTAGGGGTTCTGCAAAGTGTTACCAGATTACCCAACATGTCTGTGTGTCAACTTGTGCACAACTACAGCAGCAAGGTGACTACGATGGCAACAACATTATTACAGTAATCGAATGGCCAATCGTACTCCAGCGAAGATACGTTGCAAGCTGCTCCGTTATCAGGCGAGTCAATCCTGAAGCCTGCACAATGTTGTACAGCACCTTGATTCATCTTGAATTGCTGTACAGCAAAAAAATATGCCACAGACGACAGAGAGGCACATACAGACAGCGCTGACTGTCAACTGAGTCAGGGCTGTCGCATAAATAAAAGTCAGTGCTTCTCTGTTGTCTGAGGCGTATTTTCGCGCAGTACAAGTCAATTCAAGATGAATCAAGACCAAACCAGCTGGCCTGGCTTTCCATTCTGTTATCTGTAGCATTTACATAGCCCATGCTACAATGAAGAAATGAATGGTGAATGTTCCACATATTGCAGGGATGGTACTGCATAGTACAACATTTCAAAGTAGCGTAGGAGCTACAGAGTGAGATAAACTGGAATGCTCTAGCCTTCGAAGGAAACGTAACTGCTTCCTATGTGACATGATGCACATGAACGGCAGACTAAGTTTTACTACTGCAATTGTGACATTTTATTCTGCCAAGTATGTTTCAAAATTTCAAACTCTACCAAGTATGTTTACTACTAGTACAATTATGACATTTTATTCTGCCAAGTATGTTTCTAAATTCCAAAACTTGACGTGTGTGCACTTGCTCTAGTTCATGTACCATGAGGTGCCACACATGTCGATTGTCTCAAAGAGCTAGTTTGAAATGGCATAACAATAGTATGTGTGCATCTGTGGCCCATTGGATAGAGCAACGAGTTGTTTGCTGGGAGGCTGTGGCTTCCTTTCACCATCCAACATGTAAATTTTTTGTTTTATTTCAGAGGCCCAAGATGATGCAAGACAGGAAACAACCACTAAGTGTCTGGTATGAACCAAAGAATACTTCAGAGCAAAAACAGAGACAACACTATCTGCACCAGAATAAAGAAAGGAAACATGCTTTCAACAACTGTAACCCTGCTTGTTGGACACAAGTGCACGTGCAGTTATGTGCCACTTTTGAAACTTGCACTTCACACAACAATGAGTTACTACAAGGCCTTAGCATGTAACTTTCTAGCCTGGATAATGAGCACAATAGCAGGGAAGAATGAGTACCTAATAAAAAATGACTCTCTATTTAATAGTAATTCGGCAAATACAAGTAGAAGCAAAAGGAGCTGGTGCAGTTCTTGCCAAATACTAAAAATGTGTGGAGATAGCCTACAGTGCCCAAAATTAAACTTCCTTTCAACGGTTGCACTTGGCCAGCTCAGCCTTTGACCACTAAGTTTATGGTTCACATGCACAAAAACGCAGGCAAAAGGAACAAGGGCATAGCTACATGAATCAATGCACTGATGCCATTGCAAACAAACTAACTTTCTTGTCCTTCCTGCAATCTTACGATGTGTAGTAGGGTGACAAACGCTACACAGTGTGGAGCTATGACAAAGGTCCAAATAGTAGCTGTGCACACACAAAGTGATGGCAGCAAGAAATGGAATTACTCAACAATTGCTGGGCGAGGCTGAGCATGGGGCAAGGTGGGCCCTGTGCCACAGAGGTGATACCTTTGTGGCACTGGTCTATACATATGCCCAGACATTTTTTTCAGGAAAAGAAACATGTAAAAACTTTATTTCTCTGTGTTTCAGAAGAGCCATAAGGCTATAGATGCACCATCCTGGGTGCACAGCTCATTGTCTAGTGGTATGCCTTGGCCAGGGAAAAAAAATCCTATGGGGCGTTTACACTTTGAAAGCACATTAGGTCACATGGAGCAACTGGGAAGAATAGTCCTGCATTGAATCGCGTGCAGTAATGCTTGCAAGCCCGAGACTTGAAACCTACAAACCTCGGCTCTTTGGGAAGTGTCAGAAAGGCGCGTGATTGCGCTCTCCAAAACATCAACCGTCAGACGACAACGGCTGTCTCCTGGATTCTCCTGAATTGAGTGCAGGTGCTTCAGCAGGCTGAAGAGGCTATCTGCTAACAAAACTTTGCTGTTCACCTGTCAACAGGAACACAAGAAGGACATTCCACTCAGTTGGTACAGTACCAATGGCAAGTAAAAAAAAATTGACAGAAAAAGGCACATCAGCAAGCATTTATCTTTCGCTTTGTTTCTGTCCTCTGAATACAAAAAAAAAAAGTAGAACAGTGCAAAGAATGAAGACGAAAAGAAAACAGATGACAAAATGAGTGTTGTTTCTGCACTGTTCTTTTGTGTGCATAGTGATAATGCAAGACCAACTAGCCAAACGGTCAGTCTTACTTCTCATCCTTGTCCTTTTCAATGTTTTTAAAGAGGCCCTACAACACTTTCCTAAGCTATCATGCATCAACCTCACCAATGGTTTACGCTGCCTGACAAATCTCCTGCTACAAAAATTATCACACGAGCCATGCACTTTATCTCTCCTTTCATCACCTTGAGAGCAATAAAAGCTAAGCAGTTGTGGGGGATGGGGCAAAGGAGTGATGTGCAGCCCCAAGGTTCTATTGCCAAGCATCATGGCCTTGAGCATTTTCTCTTCTTTCTTTAGCCACACTGCTCACTACTTTTGGTTCAGACATGCACGCCACCAGCACATGGCAGCACCCCATTGGCGTCCATGGAACCTATATGATGTAGCATGTAGCCTCCTAGATGGTCATCGAGGCTTGCTTCGCGTAGTCTCCTGCTTGTTACGTAGTTTTCAGAGCAGAGAGCAAGCAATTTTCACCTGTGTTCCACACAAAATCAACTATTTCCCGCTGCACTGTGGTGCAATATTTGGCTCACATGTTCACAGAAGCCTCGAATGCAATTTGGCAGCATTTCCTAACTACGTTAAAAATAATTTTGCAGGGCTCTATTCAAAACACTGTCAAGATGAACTAATTCACGCAAATTAAGGTGTCAGCTGAGGAGCGTACGTGAATGACTTTTGCAGTAATGAAAGGCTTTCCATGTGGTATGCTAGTCAGTAAAGAGGATATGTTGTGGCTGTGTGGGAAGTTCAGTCCACGTCCAGCTAAGATGAGTCAAAGCTCGGGGAAAGAAGCAACATCGGTCAGAGGGCCCTCCTCAAGCTTACCTGTATCTACCATGTCAAGATAAGCTTTCTCCAGAGCAACAAGTACCATGTGCTTCATGCACTGTATCCAGGGCATGCTTACAAAGAAAAACAGATCATATAGACATATCGGTAAATGTTCGGAAGCCTATCATGGCCACAGACAGATGCAGATATAGCTCAGGAACAGTTGGGTTATTTGGAACATAAACACAAGCAGTCAGGTACATAGAGTGATCTTGTGGCACAGCATGTCATAGAAAACAGATAGACATTATTACAGTAAGTGCAACCATTGCCTCCTACATACTTTCTGTGCCTGCTCAATCACAGCATCCTCGATACTTTTGAGCCGTCACAACTATAGTGTTAAAGAGAGCCGCAAGGTGGTGCCTGCAGCCCTGGGTAGTAGAGTGCCTTGATGGTCATCCTTGCCTGCCTCTCCGTGGTGGGGATATTCTTTGCTGAGACTCGCACCGCCACAACTGGTCTTTGCAGCACTGGTTCACCATTACGTTGCCAAGCTCGCGCATCGGTGGGGCCAACACCAACCTGGATGGGCTGTAAATAGCCGAATTCGGCTGCTTTCTTTTTTCTTTTTTTTTTTTGACATTGCAGAATTTTTTTGTTATTGACTACATGGCTACCTTTGTGCAATGGCAATGTTCTGCCTTGAAGAGTGAAAGCGGTATGCCATTGGGTGCCGTGGGGCCACCGCAGAGGTTTTCATGTGAGGATGATGTTGCCACAAAAAAACCCACCAACTACAGGCTAATAGCTTCGCTGTAAAAGCCAAGTACTTAGTGATGCCACTTTGGACCCTCAGTCGTCAAGGGATGCAGTGAACAGCGCAGGCGAGGCATGACGCCGGTGCGTGTCAAGCTCGGAAGATGACGGCGTTGATACTACCGTACATCGACGTGAGGCCGCACACTCTGCTAACAAGGAGAGGAGGATCGCGCTGTTCAACGTGACGGTGAAATGACTGACATGCCGGCAGGTGCCATCAATCAGCGGGGTGATAGCGCGACTGTGCTCGCCGAGCGTCAACCCAGTTTTGTGTCTGCAGAAACCGCAGAAGCAGAGTCGACCACCGTTTGCGAGTCACTCGGCGTGATGTCCGCTACTGAGCGGATGTTTGCACTGACGACGACGCCGGAATGCGCAACTATGCCAACGCCAGGGGAAGAACAATATGTGATGATGCAGATGGGTGTCCTGAACAGTGATTATTGGGAATACCCTCTGCCCAGTTTGTCATGAGAAAAGCTTGGTTGTGGATCATGACACAAGGCATGGACTTGCCGTGAAAATGGTGGTGACATGTCGATCTAGTGGCTCAGCAGACACTCATTGGAGCTCACCAAGAAAACCAGGTGCGCGAGTTTTCGACGTTAATGTTTGGTTTATGCAGGCAATAAGGAGCATTGGTAAAAGGACCTACTGCTCTAAATGACTTCTGGGCAGTGATGAATGTCTCACACAGAGGGCTCCACCAGAAGACTTATCAACGCCATTTGAAGAAGGTGCTGAAGCAGCTGCTGAAGGAGCTGCAGAAACAATTTTTGCAGATGCTGTAGAGGCTGTGAAGAAGACTTACTGGCAAATGGAAGTTAACTTCACTAAAAACATCACCGTGGTCTACGACCGCACATGGCTGACACACGGACACAGCTCACACATTGGCGTAGGCTGTGTGATAGAGTTTTACACTGGTCTTGTGCTTGACTGTACAGTCCTGTCTAACTTCTGCCTCGGGTGCTCGCTAGGTCCAGCTGAAAGCAACCCTGCACGTCAAGAGTGGAAAAGGACGCATGTTTGCCAAAAAAAACATAGAAGTGGCTACGAGACGCATGAAGGTGGAAGCTGCACTGCAGCTTTTTGGACGCTCCCTCAGTAGAAATGACCTCCATTACACGAATATAATTTGTGACTGTGACAGTCGTACCTACCTGGCCCTGTGCAATGAGGAGATGTACGGGTTTGTACCTCTCACGAAGGAGGACTGCGTGAACCATGTTCAGAAAAGGATGGGCACGGCACTCTGTTCTCTCGTAAGCAAGGCAAAGAAGGGAGGGGCGCTCGGTGGAAGAGGTGGCCTGACGCAGGACCTGATCAAAAGGCTCACCAGTTATTATGGCCTAGCACTGCGAAGCAACACTGATGTTGAAGACATGAAGAAAGCAGTGATGGCCACCTTTCGTTACATTTCATGAACAGATTTAGAGCCTCGTCACGAGCTGTGTCCTCCTGGTGCCCGCAGCTGGTGCAGGCACCGTGCAGCAGAGGCAGAGGGAAAGCCGCAACCTCCACACAAGTATAATCTGCCCAGCAAAGTTGTCGAAGCATTGCAGCCAGTATACCAACGCCTGTCTGACCCTCAACTGCTGGCTCGCTGCAGTGGAAACAAGACTCAAAATGCGGCCGAAAGCCTTCACTCGGTGACTTGGTCGTTAATTTCCAAGCAGCAGCATGCCTCCCTTTTTACTGTAGAAGCAGCAGTACATGAGGCAGTTGCGAGGTACAATTCAGGCGATTCGCAAGCGTACACCAAGATTTGTGCTGCAATGGGTGTGCAACCTGGGGGCCCTACCCTCCACAGGGCTGCTGAAAAAGACGCTCAGCGAGCAAGGAAGTCGTCAAGCACGCATGAAATGAAAGGGCAGAGACCCAAAAGGTTGCCTCCACACAAAGATACCAAGAACTATAGTGCTGGCGTGTTCTAACAAATGCAAATGACTTTGAAAACTTTGATAGGCTTTTTCTGACAAGTGTGTTTTCGATATTGTGCATTGCTTGTGGAGAGAGTCGCACGGGAATGAATGGACCGATTTTTATTGTTTTTTTTATTCCCCTGAATCCCTGAACACTGCTTGAGGGTATGACATTCTTCGATTTCTTGTTTATGGCTCAGTTTTTTTTTCTAGAAGATGATTTGTACATGACACTGTTTCTAACAATGTGTGTAGGCAACCATGACAGTCTCTACAAAAAAAAAAAAGAGAAGTCATAAAAGAATTCTGAGAGCGTCAGACCCTGTAGTCTTCTTTTGAATAAAGATAAACACCATTTGCAGCTTCCTGGCACGTTTCGTTACAGAGATAGGCTTTCCACGAGCAGATCATATAATTGGACCAGGTAGCATGGTGTAACTTGAGAATTACTCAAGGCATCATGATGAAACTGCATATTTCCCTATTCAAGACACTTTTGAGTATGCATGCCAAATTTCATTGCTCTAGGTCAACAAACAAAAAAGTTTTTTTTGAACGCCACCTACCGCCTTAAGAGCAAGTTAGCAAACCACAGCTCGTCAATGTTAATCAGGAGTCCCAACACTGCACTGTGTCTCATATCATATTGTGGTTTTTGCACTAAAACTCCAGAACGTAAGACCACTTGTTATATTGCTCTTAATACTGGGCGTGTGCGAATATTTGAAATTTCGAATAATTTTCAAATAGCGTTTGCTATTCGATTCGATTCACACTTAAATTTCACTATTCGAACTATTCGAAGTTGGTAATTAAGCAGAAAAAATATGCCATGTCAAGTGGCCCATTCCCGCATGTAGTCCACTTCACCACACCCGTATACAGCGGCGAAGCTAACCCCCATGTACTGTGGCGAAGTTAGCTCAGCTTTCTGTTGCACAATTCTCTGTTAGACTGTTCCTCAGGACTTTCCAATGACACTGGCAATACACTAGTCATGCAATAAATCTTTTTGCCCATGTTTAGCAGAACATTTCTCCATAATTTGACATAGTATTAGTAAAGAAATATTCGAAAATTATTCGAAAAAATATTCGATTCGCACTTGAACATAAATATTCGAATTCGCTCCACACTCGAAATTTTGCTATTCGCACAGCTCTGCTTAATACTCAATGTTACTTTGTTGTATTCTGAAGATAAATAGGCAGTTAACACTAACAGAAATTTAACAAAAGCATTTACTGAAGCAGCCGTAACACCAAAATTTACAGCTGCTTGGCCACCAGTCCTGACAATGAACTTGTCAGGACTGGTACACCTTTCATTGGAGTTCCGTAATTCTGCCCAAATCAATATCTCCTAAAGTACATCTATTTCCTTGTTGTAGTGCAGCATAGTCGCATTCTCATTTCGTCAACAATGAGAGAGCACACTTTGGCTTGCTGGCAAGTCAATTTTCAAGTTCTGCTTTGAGATGCTGTTTAGCAAGAGAATCTATGCTCTTGAGTGTGTTTGCGTAAATACACAAACACACAAATACAGAAAAGCATAAATTTAGAGTGTAGTCAGTCAACACCCCCCCTTCCTCCTCCCCTCCTTGATATAAAATCCTGGTTATGCCCCTTCAATATATGCGTGATCTTGAAGAAGTTAGTAACTTTATCAACAAGGATACAGCCTCCTAGATGCTTTTCCTGTGCTGCTTCAAGCACTTTGACAAATGCAGTCAAATTAGTTTTCATTTGGTTCCTTGAGTTGTTCTTTGTACTATTTTTCAACACTTAGTAGCAACTGATATATCTCTCCCTGAGCTACGTTCATCATGACAAAATTTCTGGCATTCCAAAACAAAAGTGCTGCTGTGAAAATCCACTTGAGTGCCTAGCTTGGTGCAGTGGGAGCATGCACCTCAGCATGATTGATCTGATTTCTGGGTTTTAATGTCCCAAAACCACAATATGATTATGAGAGACAACGTACAGGAAGGCTCCAGAAATTTCAACCACCTGGGGTTCTTTAACGTGCACGGGCCCCACATTCCATCCGGTAAAAAGGAAACGTACACTCGCCAAATGAAAAACACAAAACAAAAGATTCTCTGACGTTTCAGCGCCCAACACGGGTGCCTTGTTCACAGTGAACAACTGCATGGATGGCTTTATTATATGCGTGCAAAAAGACGTAACAAGCTTGCGTGTAACTCACGGAGGGGGGCCCGTGTCCGATTTATCGTGTTAATGGTAGATTGCTTGCACAATGACTCGAAGAGCAGGCAGGATGATAATTTCTTTTCCTTTCTGACGACAGAAGCCGATTGCCAGTCTGCACTGTGTCCCATTTCTTCATGGTGTTCTGCCAGGCGAGTGTACGTTTCCTTTTCACCACGTTCATTCCTCGCCAGTCGAGTTTTCGTCAAACCTTAGACTTCAACATTCCATCTCCACCAACATGCAACCGCCTTTATAGCAACTGTCATATCTGTCCCTGTAAATTGCGTTCATTCTAACAAAATTTCTGGCATTCCAAAACAAAAGTGCTGCTGTGAAAATCAACTTGAGTGCCTAGCTTGGTGCAGTGGGAGCGTGCACCTCAGCTTGATTGATCTGATTGATTTCTAGGGTTTAATGTCCCAAAACCATGATGTGTATATGCGAGACGCCCATATAGGAAGGCTCCGGAAATTTCAACCATCTGGGGTTCCTTAATGTGCACAGGACCCAACATTCTGTCCCATCAAAATGCAGCCGCCGCGGCCAGGATTCGATCCTGCGACCCTCGAATCAGCAGCTGAGTACCATAGCCACTAGACTATCGTGGCAGGGCATGCACCTCAGCTTGCTCTGAAAGGCTGACAAATGGATGTTCTGTATACCTAACGAGTTAAAACTTGAGGAAGGTTACCTTGTCGTACGGAGTCTCTGACAGCTCTAACAAAAGGGATGACTGCCATCCATTCCTTGGGTGTCCGTGTAGCAGGGATGTCAGCAGCAACCGCCCCTTTCCTTACTTACGCATCTCCCCAACCTTCTTCAGCTTCGGTTACATGTACTCCTAGTAGTCTTCAAAAACATTGGGAGTCGTGCCTCTCTCTAGCATGCGAGTTTTACCTCCTTTCTTATAGTCCATAGGTAGATCCTGCAATACACATGTGGTACAGGGCAGGCATCTCCAAGCCCATCGCACAATAAAGTCCATAGGCAGAACATGACAGTTTCAAGCAACTGACTAACGTGATGTCGTATTAGGCACCCAGTTTTCTCTTGCGATGGCCTTCCGCTACGCTGCACTCACGTTGTTGTCACTAGGAATCTCATGAACCAAATGGCCAGGTACCTTGCATTTAGCATCCGCACTGAACTCACCATAAAAGTAGGGCATAAGGTCACTAGAACACTCAAAATATCCAGTGTCACGAGCGCAACACATGTTTTGACATACAAGCATGTGATGAATCGCTTGCACAATATCCGAGGCTGGTGGCGCCACCTCGTGAAAAACAGCACCACAGAGCAGATGATGGCTTTGCCACCTTTGAGCAGGCACAGAAAGTCTTCAGGAGGCTCTATAGGAGGTTTTCTTCAATAGTGTTCTGATGAGAAGAACAACGTAAAGCACAAAGTCATTTCATGATATGTTCATGACAGCATCAGAGATGTTGCTATGAGCATTGCCACAGCCACCCATAGTTACTCCAATCAGGTATTTCTGTAAAAAATAAATGTATGCAGTCAAGCTAAAACTCTCTAATATTCAGCATAACGGCTATTTCATAGAAGGGTACTGATTTGGCCTAGTTGGTAGCAATTCATAGTAAGGCTATTTGCACACCGCTTAAGAACGAGGGACTCTGAAAAACCACAGACACTTGCCTGTAGTTTTTCAATGTCCTTCACTCTTAAGCAGTATCCAAACAGTCTTACTAGAACCATTTCACACATGGCAAAGCTGCATTATACAGCAAGGCCTGCATATTAATTATTACGATCTTCACTGTCACATTACTACACACATCAGTCCAGCTAAAATGTTTTTCGCCATTGCTGTATGGCAATATGGAACACTAATACTGCTACATGGAAACACCATATGGTAACACACCAGAGCTAGAGGTTTCTTCTACAGTTAAAGCTGGATATGACGAAAGTGACTAATGCTAGGAAATTTTTGTTATAAAGAGGTTTTTGTTATATCCAGTTTTGGCAAGGAAATTCGATAAACACACAGATGAAACAAATTGGCATATAGAGGTATACCTAGCCCACAGCACATTTATTTCACGGCAAAAGCGCAGAAGGCATAGCTCGAATCGACCTCCAAAGATTTGTTGCCGTTTCTGTGATACCTGACTTTCCACCAGTGCGTCATCCGACATCTCTCCGGCAGGGACGGCACAGGCACCCCTAAAAAAAATATGTTAAAATATTCTGCAATACTGCACACAGTCTAGGGCTGCTCTATTTGCACACAATGAAAGCCAAACTCCAGGCGTAAGAGGTGGGCCATTTCTCGTTGGGGCACTCAGCCTTTTAATGATGCACCTAAATGACTGAATGCGTGGATACGGGAGTCAACTTGCATGCGTGCGTCCCGCGTGGAAAGAAAAGAAGCGAACATGAATGACATGATGGCTCAATAAAAAACAGACATGGAAAGCTACGGGAGCGGCAGCGCTTGCAGCGCGCTACCCACTGGGAACACGATGTGTGGTTTGGAGTGAGGAGGAAATGACACAGATGACGCAGCAAAAACCGTGTCGCCACCTGAGTGATGCATGGGGAGCTGAGAAGGAAGTGGTGCCCGCAAAAACAAGCGTTCTCCCACCTCGTCTTTTGCGGGCTTCTCTGCAGAAGCCGCAAAGGCTGTATGCGCACCATTCGCGATGACATCGCTTCACGCTCCAGTTGTTGGTGAGATAGCCACGGGAGGGGATCCGGCCGCTGCTTCAAACTCAACTAAACCTCAATATTTGGGGGGAAATTACTAGGTTGTTGGTCGGGGAAATTTGTTATATCAGGGTGTCTCCTGCTGCCAGCTTTGTTATACAAAGGTTACAGATACACATTTTTCTATACAGCTGTGACAGAGAATTGAAAAAGTTCACAATATCAAAGAATTCGTTATATCAAGGTTCATTATAACCAGGTATAACTATTATGCTTTGCTACATAGTGCTCACGTATACATAAGCAGTCTTGAGAAGTTAGCTTCTGAGCAGAAGGAGCATGTTACTAGCTAGCTACACACTTTTCAGTGCAAAGGTTTGGCAAAGCTCTTCTCAAAATCAATCTTATGGACCAGGGGTTCTCAAACTTACTGGTCTTGAGGGACCCCAACAGCTTTTTCAGAATGCTCCGGAACTCCTCTCTAGCTCCACCATGAAAACAAAATTATAACAAGTGGCAGTACTTTTAATGTCTTCTGGCCTTGACAAACCCTGAGATTTCCTAGAGAAGCCATGGGACAGTCCCCTCTCCCCACTGACGTAAAAGGGAGCCTCTAGTTCTGCTTTTGATCAATGTTACAGATGGGCAAAACGGCTCACTTTAGTGAGTGGCTTCAAGTGGAATCCATTCAGTGGAGCGGCTCATTGATTAACTTAAATCTCTAGCCTGTTGTATACGTTGTCTAGTCATATGGCATTGACAAAAAAGAAGATAGATGCATCAGCATAGTAGCAAACTATAAGTACTTTCACAGTGTCTGGTGACCATTTAATACATTACATTTCTTAGAGCACTATCTTAATTTTAATTTACAAGTTTTCATACGAGAAATAATACCCTCTGATAATACACAAATGAGAATGTGACAGGTTTTCCTGAAAAATATTGCTAGTGGTACTTATGATGGGTTCTTTCGAAATATTGTTGTAGATGATTTTATAAAAGACTCATGGACAGCACCATCTTGGGCTGTTACATGAATGATTTCCCAGTACTATTGTGAGCCATGAACTAAAACTAGCAAGGTCATAATACATCTGTAGTGGGGAAGAACGAACCCACAAAATGTAGTGGGATGCTGCCTAGTCAAGAGGTGCGAGCGCAGAGCGCGAGCTGTTGGTGCCGAGACTGACTGCTGCTACCGGCCGCTGCTATCGGACGCTGCTACTGGACGCGCTACTAACCGCTACTACTGGACGCCAATAAAACCCCCTTCAATGTGGTGGAGGTGCGGGGCCTTCAAATCTGGAACTCCGAAGTCGGAAGCTGCCCATCGCCCCAACCATGCTTGGAGATAACATCCAGCAAGCCCAGCCGTCCCAGCAATCCATGGCCCAATATCCACCCGTCATCTTAACTGGCGCGCTGCGCCAGCGCGATCCCCCTTTCTTCAGCGGGGCGGATGACAAGGATGTCGAAGATTGGTTGTTCACGTTCGAAAAGGTGAGCGGACACAACAAGTGGGACGACCCCTCAAAACTGCAGAATGTCCCCTTCTATCTAAAGAACGTTGCCAGCCTTTGGTTCCACAACCATGAATCCGATTTCACCACCTGGACTGCTTTTAAGAAGCGCTTTGCCGAGGTCTTCGACCGTCCCGCAGTACGCAAGCTCCGTGCTGAACACCACCTGCGCGGATGTGCGCAGCAACAGGGCGAAACTTTCACGAGTTACATAGAAGACGTCATCGACCTATGCAAGCGCCTCAACCCTTCCATGACTGAACAGGAGAAAGTCAGACACATACTGAAAGGCATAGACGACGATGCCTTTCAAATGTTGTTGGCAAAAGACCCACGAACTGTATCTGAGCTGACCACCCTGTGCCAGAGCTTCGACGAACTGCGCAAACAACGCGTCTTAGCTCGGCGGCAGGCAACCACAGAGGATTTTCTCGCCTCTTTGACTGTCGGCGGAGAAAATACCACGCTACTGTCGCAAATCAAGGAGTATGTGCGTGAAGAAGTGGCTCGACAGTTATCATGTTTATCGCATTTGCCACCCACGGAAACTCCTATGCATTGCTTGACGCCGACTATACGACAGGTAATTCAGGACCAAGTCTCCAAAGTTTTGCCACCCAACCCTCAGCCGACACCTGTCGCCGCGCCACTGACGTATGCGGCTGCTGCTGCAAGGCCACCGCGTCAAATGCCAGTGCCGCCCGCTCAACCTGTTCGACGTCCGACAACGCCATTTACTGGTGTGCAGCCGTACTACGGAAATCCCTGGCGCACACCTGACAACAAACCAATTTGTTACGCTTGCGGAATTCCAGGTCATGTTGCACGCCTCTGCCATCGGCGACTCGCGGCGACCCCGAGCACCTGGACCTACCACGACTATCCTTTCCGGCCGCCATACCACATGCAACGCGACCCGCCACCAGAAGTGCACACCCGCGACCCCCAGACTTCTCCCGATCGAATGAATAGGTAGAGTTCTTTTCATGCATATTAGCCTATGGTAGCATCAGCCATTTAGACGCTACAGACTCAAAACTGCAGCGTCAACAGCCCAAGATGGCGGTGCTGAAACAAGTCCGTAAAATAGTCTGTATACACATACAAGCTCAGAACAGTCGCAGATGCACCAACACCATTCTTTTTACATAGCAATTAGGAGAAATGCATATTATGTACTGATCTTGTCTTCCTCTGAGAACCGACTGTCACGAATACCTTAAACAAAACATTCCAACAGTATGGTACATTTGTATGTAAATTAGTAGACACCTGTTTATTTAAACAATAAACAAATACAACTGGGTTTTGATAAAACAATAACCAATTAAAACAAACATTACTTTATAATTATGACATGGCACACAATTGTCTTCATGAATGCAAGATGGAAACTGTCATTATATAAGCAACAGTAGTTGTTGGTGGTTTAAGGACCAAAACCACGATCACGGGATAAACCGCAACCAAAACCATGATTATGAGGTACACCATAGTGGCACGTTTTGTAATATCAACCACCTGGGGCTTTTCATGTGCACCAACGTTGCACAGTACACGGACCCTCCAGATAAGCAGGCAGAGAACATACCTCTCAAGACATGCGATTATGAGCGTCACCCAACCAAAGCTAGCAAACCTAAAATGAACACTAAATAGCAGAACACCAGTTGAATTAGCGAGCTGGACGCTAGCTAGGCAAATGGATATAACCAAAGGATAATGGTGATTTCTTTGTGGCGAACGAATAAACTGCAGTCCTAGTGTATCTTGAAGCGCAGGTGAGCGAGCGCATTGAGCCGCACTACACTGACAAACATTTAAACAGTTAAAGCTCAACATAACGAAGTCGGTAAAATCAGCAATTTATTCCATTGAGTCAAAGCTTTGTTAAGTTGAAATTCAGGATTTTATGAAAAATATAACTGCAGAAGGGTGAGTTTTTTTTTCTTTAACACTGAAATACAGCAAGGATGCATGAATAATAGAGCAGTAAGAAAAAAAATATAACTTCAGTAACATTTACAAAAAGTTTTATGTTAGAGATCCAGCAGCAAAGACATGATAAAACATCGTCGAAGCCCTCATCACAGCGGCCGTACATCATGCATAAAGATTTAAGAAACACGGGTGCAACACACTGTGACAACAAGTAATGAGCAACGCTATCACGTCCTTTTTACCACGGGGGCCTGCTATAAAAATATCAGGTGTTTCCTAGATCCAAAGGACGTCGCTGATGACACGTTATGTTCATGAACCACTAGCTATCAACTTGGTATCGTGAATACACATCAAAAACCACAGCATGCCACAAAAACAAAGAAAGCTTCAGTCATGAACCACATGAACAGAAGGCAGAAACCTAAATATGGCTCCTCATTTCGCAGTAGCCACATTTTCTGTTTTGCAACATTGCGTGCATGTTTACCAAGAATTTAGCAAGGACCTGGTACGGCATCACAAATGTCTGTCGCCACTATGCATTGGTTCAACAGGTATTGTGAGTCGCTTTGATCACAGAACACCTGCGCAATTATAGAGTTGGCAGCTATGCGGCAGGTGACCACGGGAACATACAAACAAAGGGGTCAAGGTTCTGAGATCTTGCTGGAGCAGTGCACTCACTGTCAAGCTTTATTTGCAGTAAAGGTGCCTTAGTTCTGATTGCTTTTACTGAGAATGTACCCTGTTCTCCAGAAAGTCTAAATATAAATAGCTTCTTTCTCGTTGCGAGTCATGAAAAATAGCCGTGTGATGTTCCAGAACTAAGTAGCAATGCCTTTTTTCCTCGTCGATTGTGATCAGTTGCAAGTTACAAGCATTGTCGACGACACCGATGCAATCATGATCTCTTGAAAGACAAGCAAAAGCCCGCTGGCCTTATTAGTGCTTCTACGGCTACACATGCCTGTCGCTTTACACTTGGCGAAAAGAAAACATTAGATGAGAACACCAAATCGGCCACTGACATGGGTGACATATAATATGGAACCACGCGCTTGTGGAGTGCGCAAGGCATGCAATACAACGAGTGAAGCAATTCGCATGTATGTTCTCCGCCTCCCCCCGCTCTGGTGGCAAGACGGCAAGCATTCAGGCACCCCCTGGTCCCCTTACCAGGTGCTCCGCATCAGCAGGCACGGCACACAGATTGAAAAACTCGTTGGAAAAAGCCGCATGCAACTAGCACACTTTAGAGCTGGCACCGGCTGAAGTTTTCATTGCTGCCTATGGCAGCAGTAAAACCTCCCTATATTGATCTCATGGATAAACATGCTTTGTAATTTGGAGGAAAAAATACATAGTGTTCTATGGAAATCACATAAAATCAAATAAAGTTAAACCTGCCTATAGCGAACATCAGTACAACAAATTCCTCGATATTACAAAGTTTTTCAATTCTCCGACACAACTCCATAGGAGAACATGTATTACTAACCTCTACATAACAGAGTGGAAGTGGGAGACACCCTAGATATAATGAATTCCCCCTTACTAACGACCTAGTAATTTTGTCCCAAATATTGATGTTTAGTCAAAGCAACCATCAGATCCACTCCTGCGGCTACACCACCGATGATGGAGAGCGAAGCAATGTCATCGCCAATAGTGTGCACCCAGCCGCTTCAGCAGCCTGGCTTCTGCAGAGTGCCACCAGAAAAACATGAGGAAGAAGAACGCTTGCTGTGCGGGCCCCATTTTCTTCTTGGCTCCCATGTCACTTGAGTTGGCGATAAGATTCCTGCAGCCGCGGTTGTGCCGTTTCCTCCTCCCTCCAAGCCTCGGATAAGGTTTCCATCAGCTTGCATGCCAGCAGTGCTGCCACTCCCCACTGTACTTTGCTTTTGTTTGCTTTTTTTGTTTTTTGTTTTTACATTTATTTCATCATCATGCCGTTCATCTTTTGTCTCTTTTTTTTCACACAATGCATACGTGTGCGACTTGATTCCCATATACATGCATTCGGTCACTTAGGTGCATCACTGAAAGGATGAGAACCTCCACAGAGAAAAGAACTGGCTGTCACACAGGAGCTTGGCTTTCAATGCATGTGAATAGAGCAGCGTTGGACTATGCGCAGTTTTGTGGGTTTCTGATTATTATTTTTTTAGCACGTGACTATGCCGTGCCTATTGAAGAGATGTCATATGAGGCGCCCGTGGAAAGACTTATCGTTATCACAGTGATAACAATAAGCCTTTAGAGGTTGATAAGAGCTATGCCTTCCACGTTTTTGACGTGAAATGAATGTGTTCTGGGCTAGGTCTACGTCCAGAGACCCTTTTGGTTCATTTGTGTGTTTCCTTTTCAAATTTTCATGGTGAAACCGGACATAACGAAAGCCTTTTTATTACGAAAATTTTCGAACATTTGTCAATTTCATTAATCCAGGTTTAAGTGCACCTTGTTATATCATGAATTTCATTATGTTGAAGTTCGTTATACCAAAGTTGAATTGCATATACCGCAGTGGATCAGGGCAAGCTGGGTAGCCCCTGAGTGAGTTGCATCTTCTGAGCAGACTCTGGAGGCTGGTCCACGGAGCAGCCAGATTCTTTCGCTCAGTAGCATGCTCAGTAGGCCCTAAACGCACGGCTCGCTCTTGAGCGGTCCACGCGGAGCAGCGACATCGCTTCACTGGCTGCTGTAGCAGCTCCGAAGCCACTAGAGCAGCCCATAATGTCGCTCCTCCACATGACTCAGTGATAGCATCAGCAGCACTGCAATTGCTCCTGTTCAATACAGGCGGCACTGCACATGGCCGCCAGCGCTTCTGCACACTGGCGTGCCACATCTTTGAGGCCAAGCCCTGTGCTCAGTGGTTTGCATTTTTCCTATGCAGACAATGCAGTACCATTTCGCGAGTCGCCTGTCTTCTTACCAAAATGAATTGCTGCTCTTTTTTCACTAAAGCGCAACTCACTTGCTCTTTTTAAAGAGCTGCTCTGAAGAATCGATCCACTCTGGAACTACCCACCTCTAATCAATGTAGCACTGCCACCACATTTGTCTGTTATCTCTATTACTTATGGTTCAGTGTGCTATCTTTAACCTCAATGAGGAACTCTATAACACACATAAAAACACTACAGATATATATATATATATATATATATATATATATATATATATATATATATATAACATACCGTATATTCCGGTGTATAAGACGCGGTTTTTTCCCAAAATTTTCGGAGGTGCGTCTTATACAACGGTGCATCTCATACATACTTTTTTTTGCAGTTCTTTTGGAAGAAACTCGTGTTGATGCTGATGAGTCCGACGCGAATGATGCGTCATAATTATAATAACGAAGACTCAACGTGCCGGTACTACAGTTCCACAACAAAACCAAAGTACATAAAACGGAAAAATAAAAAAAAAAGTATGTCGTCGTGCGAGTTCTCAGCTCACTGAAGCTGCGCGAGTTTCGGAGGCTGCACCATAGTGAGCTGTACTCAGTGAAATCGGCGTAAGATGGCGATAGGTGCACGACGGGTTCGGCTCGGCTTCGGCTGCCACGCCGGCCACACTGTCGTTCAGCGAGTTGGGCTAGTCGCCATTTGCAACTTCATTTCTTCGGTTGGTCCGCGCTGAGCGTATTTCCCTAACATATCCTGAGAGCCTTGAAACTGTGGTTCACTGAGATGTCCAACGGCTGAAGCATTTTTGTCATCCCGCCTGGGATAACCGCAGCGGTGCAGTTTTTTGCCTTGATGCACTTCAAAGTGAGCTCCATTATATGCGCCCGCATGCTATCCAAGACCAGGAGGCCCTTCTTCGCATAAAAGAAACCATCTGGTCGCTTAGAAAAGCATTTTTCGAGCCACTTGCCCATCATCTCTTCGTCCATCCAGCCTTTCACGTTCGTTTCTATGACGACGCCAGGCGGGAAGGGCTCTTTCGGCATCGTCTTCCACTTGAATATTATCATTGGCGGAAGTTCTTGCCCGTCGGCGCAACATGCGAGCACAACCGTGAAGTGCGCTTTTTCGTGGCCGGTAGTTTTCATGGTGACGGACTTGTCACCTTTAGGTGCCACACTCCTTTCCATCGAAATGTCAAACATAAGTGGCACCTCGTCCATATTTATTCTATGGCTGTTGCCGATGCCATCGTCTTCAATGGCTTTCTTAACGAAAGCCTGGAATCTCTCAAGCTTGTCCTTGAAGTCTGCTGGCAGATTCTGGCACATGCTTGTGCGGAAAATACGCATCGTGGATGTGTGGATGTCCGACGGCGAGCATAGCGGTATGGCGAGCATAGCTATACCACAACTGGACGCATGAGGCGTGCTTCGTTTTGCGAGGTCGCTAAGTGGGTGCGCGAAGCCTGGTGTGCGGTGTCACAGGCCACCATAACAGCAGGGTTCCGCAAGGCAGGCCTGCAAGCATCCTCAGCCCCTGACCTCGATGACGACAGCAGCAGCAGCGATTCCGAAGAGGAAGCAGAGGAAGTCCCAGCGTCGCTGCCGCCAGAGCTCACTGAACTATTCCAAAGCGCGTCGGAGGACGAGGACTTTGAGGGCTTTGATGAATAAAATGTTTTTCCTGCAGTCATGCGGAACATTTCAGTGGGGGTGCATTATTTTTTCTTGCAAGTTTGGTGTAGTAGAAGTTTTCTTACGGACTAGCGCTCAGAAACGTAAGTACGGCATTTTACAATGCTAGCTCAACCCCACGTTATGAAGTTTCTTTGCGAGAAGTGAGTGAATAAAGGTGCGTCTTATACACCGGCGCGTCTTATATATTAATTTTGCATGAGAACTTGCGAAAACTGGGGGGTGCGTCTTATACAAAGGTGCGTCTTATACGCCGGAAAATACGGTATATAGAAGCAACTCTTGCAATGCATCGTAATGCATTGCATGCCTACTGTTCGGCAGTCATTTTAGGCACCACAGGTCATTTACAGTGTCTTCATGTTTGTGAAGTGTCATAAGCATGAAAGCTTTAGTCTCCACAATGTCAATCACACTGCAGTCTAGTTAAGTCAACTTCAGCGTCATGCGGAGAACCGTACCAAACGTGGGAAGGGGCCACAAGGTGTCACAGGACATAGCGCATTTTGTCCTTGATTACACAGACGTACACACAGTATGTAGTTACAAGCATCACTATAGCTGCGAATGTCTACCCACTTTTCTGGCAATCATTCTGAGCTGTGTATAATGTTGCAGCAACCCTCTAAAATGGTAAACAAAAACATACACGAGTTTTCATTTGCTGTTTCTTTAGGGATAAAATGAGATTGGGTCACATTAATTCTGACCGCTTACTGAAGCCAGAACCCAGTTTGAGAAACCCTGCCCTAGACATTGTTGGAGGAAACAGGCAAACTCCAGTGAATTAATTTAAAATAAAATTTATAGGCTTTTAGTACCTTTTAGTACATGTTACAACTTACAAATGTCACGGAAACATTGCTGAACTGACATATCAAGTATGCTACGACATATCAAGTATGCATTGATGAAGTGACAAATCAAGTATGCTACGCGAAAAGTGAAGCATCACTGGGGACACAAATTGGAAATTACAGTTCATGAAGAGCATTATTAACAACCATGTACTTGCTTGCACAACTAGAACTAATAACTGCAAATGACTGCTTGATGCTACCTCTGCTACAAAAAATTACAAATACTAATGGGCTCTCTTACCAGATCTCCTTTTCCCACAGTTTGTAGACTCGGTACCATTTATTTTAAGAAATTAATTTAATTTAAATACCACCATTTAATTTTCTAAGGTTGCTTCAGTTCCCAAATTAAGTGAAATACACATCTGAAGAAGGCTTCAGTCCCCGCAGGAGAGAAAAATGTTTGCTTCCTAGCAAAGTCTCTGGCATGCACCTTTGTTCCCATGAGGCATACATGCATATAGTCAGCCATGTTTCCCAGTGGCATAAAAGGAGGTGGCAGTAAAGAAAAAAGCTAGAGACAAAGGACAGCAAGGTCAAGTCTGGCCATCTAGCGTGAAAAACTGCAACTATACCCAATTCAACAATTGCAGTTATGATTGGTTCTCTGTGCAAGGCATTTATGGTCATAATGACAAGAGTTGTCAGCAGTAGAGAATGCATTACTATGACAAATAAAATGGCTAGGCTGCCCATTTACTTAAATGCATAATAAAGTGTATTAAGGCTGCAATAGCCGGTGCTAAAGAAGATGGAAGGAAAAAATCTCATACCTCGCTTACTACAACCAGCAGGATGCCGCTTGCAATTACTACAGAATGCACTATGTACGGTATAGATGAGTGAAGAGCAGTAGCAAAAAAGACCAGCAAGCTGTGAGTCCTCTCATCTTCTGTATGATCCTGTTTAAACCACAAGAAAAAGTGAAGGAAATTTGTTTTAATTACACAGAGAATCTGCATACCAACACAAGGGTAAAGCCAAAGTTGTTCTACCATCTAGAGTACAAAATACAAACAAAACTTGCGGCACGTGAATAGTTATAGCATCGTATATGAATTCACACAATAACATGTATAAAAAAAAGAGAACTGTGTCAAGGTTATAAGTTGTACAAATTGGTCAAAGCCCATTCGTTGACTCAGTATATTCCTTCTATATTTGGTGCATGCCCTCTGTACCCCTCTTCTCATCCCTCGTCTAGGAGTGAGGGTGTTTCAATGAAAGAAAGAACTGTACTTCACCCATTTAAAGCATGAAGTTACAGTGGGATCCACATAGATAGCTCAGAAACAAACCTTGCAACAACAAAAAATTAATCGGAGCCCAGGATTCAAACCAAATATCAGTGCCTTCCTGGGGCAGTTGGGCTACCATCCAAGCTAACCAGGAGGACAGCAGAGTGCAGCACAAGGGCAAATTAATCAACAACTCGAAGTAGGGTACTGATTATGAAATCTCAGTTTTGCAGAAGACCACAAGGTATAGGAACTTTCCTCCACTTTGTGGACTTCTGTATAACTTATTTCAACCACATACATCAAGCCATTTCAACGGTGTGCCTTTGAAGAGGTGCACACTACAGTATAATCTTGTTAAGTGGGCAACTCATGGGACTGGGAAATTAGGTTCAGATTAGTAAATGTTCTGCTTACTGAGAAATATCTGCAGTGGTACAGCACTCTACTTATACACATCCGCCATCATATACCTTTAACAGTGTTACACATTAGGCATTAAAGGGATCGACAACCAATTTTTAAGGTATCCAAGATGCCTGTTTCTTTGTTTCAACAGAAAGCTTACTGCTCAGATTGTCCAATCATGCAATTGCAATGAGGAAAACACCTTAAAACATCTTCTATCAGAATTTTTTTTATTATGAAGTCTTGTAAGCAAGACATGTTGCACACAGTGGCCGACAACTGTCTGGTGTGTTTGTGCCAGGTTCTGTCACTACAGAGCATGCGCGTGCAATTCCTGGGATGCGCCGCGAATGCGCTGCGGTTAAAAGCAGGTTTTCAGTTGCTGCGAAGGCAACTTCCCAGCATCGACTCCTTTCACTCTGTAGAAAGCAAAGAATAGGGTGGGGATGCGTTTTTATGTAGCGACTACATTTTAACACCAAGTTGTGGTCTTATGAACAGCAGCAGGTGACGTGCAGCAATTCATAGACTCCAGAACGCAGTACCAAGGCTATGCCTCACTTCAGTTACCACGATTGCAGTTGTCGGTCCCTTTAAGCACAGTGGAACCCACTTATAACAATATTTGTTGATTTCATTTATTTATTTACAGAAATACTGCAGGCCACATGGCCCAAGCAGGAGTGGCAATAACAAAAAATCATTAGAAACCAGCACAACAACAGCAAAAATCAAACAGAATTCAAAAAAGAAGAAGCAGAACAGATGAAGTAATACAAATGGCAAAACAGCAATATGAGTGAGTGTGGAAACAGGAACATTGCAAACACTAACAATTGAATTTAAATACCATAAATTCTAATCAAAGTGGAGAACAAAGCTGTGTATAAAGTGGCCTATGAAGAAGCACTAGACTGTACAAGGGACAGTAGGTGATCAGGTGACAGGTTATTCCAATCAGTAATTGTCTGCAGAAAGAATGAAAATTTAAATACATTAGTTCAGACAAAATAAAGGGTTAGAGAAAGTGTGTGTGTGTATGGCGAGTGCGCCGGGACGCGAGAGGAGACACGTACACAGCTGGGTCAAGCCCACGCTTCCCATCATGCAAAGAAAACAAGAACTGCAAACACTGATCTTTGCACCGGGACTGCAAAGGAAAAATTTGGGTGGATTCCAAAACTGCTGAGACTGACAGCTGGCAGCCACATAAAGAAAAAAATGTGGCTGATCCCCCTCTTATAGGAATCAGTATAACACGAACGTGAAATGACCGAACTGCACCGAGCTGCACATTCGGGGTACAGTAGCCTCAGCGAGAGTGCCGACACTACCCTACCCAGGCCAAACTATAGGTGCTCTTTGGTGCTATGACGATATTTCACTGTACCGATTCTAGGTGGCAGCATGGCACCAGCAAACAGAGAACACAACGAGGAGGAGAGAGAAAGTGTAAATGAAGGGTTATAAGGTGCATTTGTGCTCCTCCTAACATGGCCAAGAAGAGCTTAGTCAGTAGCGTGGTGGGCACCCTTTGTCGCGGTTCGAGCGACCGTGGGTTCGATCCCGGCTGCATGAAAATTTTTCCGCTTGCTTTTTCTTTGTCATTGTTTATGTAAGTTTTACTGCATCATATCCGTTATGGTAGTGACGTATAGTGATGCAGTAAAGCCGTGGTGGACCCCGGCATAAAAGACTTTCGTGTTAAAATAAATCGCACCACCTTATGCTGAAACTTTTCAAGTGCATTAATGTTAACGATAGTGGGTGGGTCGCATATAATACTAGCGTACTTCAGCTTAAGCCAGATTAGATTCTTGTATACTAGACGTTTAACATGCTTGTGGTGAGTCTTTAGGTTTGTGTTGTAAAAAGCGCAATTTTTTTAAGTGCTGCAGAACCTATGTTAGCAATGTGAGTGTTCCAACTTGGGTTGTTTGTTAGAGTGACACCTAAGTATTTACATCCTGAGACCTCAGATAACGGTTTAGAACCTACTGAATAAGAACATTTAAGGGGCCTAGGCCTTTTGGTGACGCAAAGAAGTACTGTTACAGCAGAGTTAAGCTCCATGCCCCATTTGTGACACCAAGTAAAGACATTATAGAACACTAAATTAAGGGTAACCTGATCATCAGAAAATTGAACATTGTTATATAGTACACAATCATCAGTGAATAGACCTACTTTTATTGGTTCATTAATAACTGTGGCTAAATCACTAATGTAACTAAGAGACGAAAGAGGCACCAGGACACTGCCCTGGGGTACCCCTGATGATATCGGAAGAGAGCCAAACTTTTTATCATTAATTTCAACATATTGTGTACGGTTAAACCCAAGAAATATGAAAATCCGGAAGGCTAATCATATGTAGTTTCTGGATTAATTTGTTGTTCGGAATGAGATCAAAGGCCTTGCTGAAGTCCAAGAAAATCATGTATACCTGACCACCCACATCAAGAGGGTGGTCAAGCTCAAAGATTAACAACAGAAGCCAGCTGAGTAAACATTGAAAACCCCTTTCTAAAACCATGTTAGTGTAGTGTTAATATGTTACTGTCATCTAAAAATTTAGTTATACTGGTGGCTACTATATGCTCCAGGAGCTTACAACATGAGGAAATTATGGACTTGGGGGGGCTGGGTAATTTAAAACTGACAACGCATCTCTTTTGTTTTTTAGTATGGGAACTACTGGAACTGAAGTTCCATGGAAAATATATTGTTTAACCGATAATTGTTATAACAGGGTTGCATATAAAAGCTAAACACGGGTATCCCAGAGCTGTTGTGTGTGTGAGTGGGAAGAGAAATGGCTAATAGCCCCCTCCCACACTCTGTTTGCTTCACAGTACGACAGTGAGCACAACAATGGCCAAAGATAACACCCTGAACGAACCCTAAGCGGCACTGAAAGGAACCCACTCTCCACCCATGGCTTCTGGATGGAAAGCGCACATGGTGCAGTTCACCGCATGCTCTGAAAATGACATGAGTGGCCTTAATTACCTGAGCAACCGCCGCAGCGCCACCAGGAAGGGACAGATTTCACGAGCACCCGTGGAATGAGATGCGTATCATGCTGCGGAAGTTGTGCTTGAGCGTGTGTGTCCCTATGTTGTGATCGCTTTTCAGGATAAAGGTTGTCATGGCCATGTTTTGCTGGTGTACTAAAGAATCGCAGTTCTGAGGACGAACCTTGCCTAATATATCAAAATTATTAAGGTGAAAGATTAATGTGTTTCATTATAAGGTGACACTGAAAATAAGCAAGGTTGCAAAATGTACAAGAAAAGTTGACGAATCGTTAAAAAAAATTCAGACATACACCAAAATTGGCATAGAGAGGCATGATTTTATGGTTAATGTGACAGATCGGTCATCATATCAGTAACATGATATGCTTGCCATTTATGTCCGCAATTAACAATAACACTCACATTTGGCACAGATGCACATTCCTTGGCCAAGGGTATGGGAGGATGCGCCACACGTGATTGAAGGTTAACCATGACAATCACATTACACTGATGTCATGTTCGACCACCAAATGTTCCCATTTCAAACCCTCCAAGTCCCAGGTTCAACAAGCAAAGGTCTTAGTTTTTAACTTTATGTCTTCATAGATGATACATAGGTAAGGACATTTAGTTATTTTTAATTTGTCTCATAGTTTATCGCTGCAAGCTTCTTCATTACATTAGAATAAAAAATAACGCTTTGAATACTGCAACGTCCGCTGCTGGCTTTAAAAAAAGAGCTGTAACTTATTCCTCCCTTAAAGGGCAACTCGGGCAGTTTTTTTACCATATCCTGATATCGCTGTCTTCCAATGGCACTGGTAGTCCTATAGTAGGCAGGGTGGTTCAATTTGCTCAGAAGCTCACCATTAATTTTAAGTAACCAAATGAACGGTGTGTTCAAACTAAAAACGAAACAGGTAGATGCTTCTTGCGGCATATGTGGTGAGGTCACAAGTGTCCCCTTCATCAAAAATATGGAGCCAGTGCCAGAAAAATGAATGAAAGCAGCGATATTATCCGACGACATATTGAGTTATGCCAGCTTTTCTGAACTTGACAGCAATGATTTGAGCGCTGAAGTATCACCGTACTGCTCTTGACCGCCCTCCAGCTTGGAGAGGCAGCGTTGGAGGTACGAAGGAAGAAAGAAAAAGGGAAAAACAGAAAGGGAGGGAGGTTAACCAGAAAGGCATCCAGTTGGCTGCCCTACACTGGGGCAATGGGAAGGGGGAATAGAAAGATGGGAGAGAGAGGAGGAACGGGAATAACGAGAGAGACGTTGTAAATGATGACTCCATCAGTCAGAGGCATTCGCTCAAACCTGTCGTCTTCAAGAAGCGCAGCATTGGAGATAATGACGTCAAAAACACAGGGTGGCCCGCATGAGAATCCGCTAAAGAGTTTTAAAATTCGTTTTCACAAAAGCTATATGACTTGCGACTTCCTGGCTTGGCATATATTGTTACGGTGACGATGAGAACATATTTTAAAATTTTCATTGAGATTTGGTGTCTACAAATCTCAATGAAAGACACCACAAAATCACCGGTGTTGCCCTTTAAACAGTGTCTAAACATGTTTGTAGTACACACATGTCAGCAAATATCACAAACCACAGCCACAAATTAATGCTTAACTTATGTGTGACGATATAATAGATGTTAACTCAGGTCACTTAGAGGCACCCAAAAATTTCCCAGCACGGCAACTTCGTTTCATTTCACTGAAGTCTTAATATTTATTCAATATCAAGTCAGCTCCATTTCTTGGCACCTAGGAATGAAGTTGTGGCAACATTGCAATCGCTTCTTTTTTTTAGCTTCTGAAGTAATAAAAGTAATCGTTAAACGTATGCACAAAGGTTCAGTGCCTACTAGCATTCTATTATTTCTAATTAGCTTGAGCTATTGGTGGACAATGCAATTTATTAACTTGTTAATTTCGTGCCACGGCCTTTTGAGCTGATAACATATTTAATCACGTAATAAACACATTTTTTTCCCCTAATAAAAAGAGATGCAAAGTTGTGGGGGGAGGGGGGGGGTGTATTATGCGGGGTAAACTAAAGAAACATTTTCAGGGTGAGTAAAACATTTTACCACGCAAAAAAGACAGCGTTGCAACCCTCGGTAATGTTTAGAGCCACTCGTGCGATAAAATTTTATTTAAAAGACAATAAAAAGAAGCTATGGTGTCAGTACGGTGCAACTCGGCACCCACCGCAACAGCCTTTATGGAGGCTGTATTACGGTCCAGTGCGATGGCCTTTCGCTTCCGTTTAACGCATGGTTATTCCACAGCGCCATGAAACCGGAGAAATGATGATGCTATCGAACGGTCAACAGCGAAAAAACGAACAAGCGGCATGCAGCCTGTTCCAGGAGAGTTTGTTAGTAATTAGCAGTCCTAAGTATTTATAGTGCTCAACCTCGGAAAGAACTTGGTCACCAGTAGAATATGTAAAAGGCAGTGGTTTGTTTTTGTTAGTGATTCTCATAAAAACAGTTTTTTTCAAAATTGATAGGCATTTGCCACTGCTCACACCATAAAATAATCTTCGCAAGGTCATTATTTAACCTCACCTGATCCTCTACTGAACTCACAGTTTGATACAACACGCAGTCATCTGCATACAACCTAATATTCGTTGAAACGTCTTTAACAATGTCATTTATAAACATCAGAAAAAGCAAAGGACCGAGAACGGACCCCTGGGGAACGCCAGAATCAATTGATACACTTTCAGAAGAAACTCGATTGAACGATACACGTTGAGAGCGATTTGAAAGGTAGGCCCTAATCCAACTTAATATTTCTTCGTTGTTTATTATATACCTTAGTTTATGAATCAATTTATTGTGCGACACTTTATCAAATGCTTTTTTAAAATCCATGAAGATTACGTCCACCTGTTTACCTTTATTTAAAGCCTCTGCGAAATCGTGTATAATACCAACTAATTGTGTAGCCGTAGAATATCCCCGTCGAAAACCGTGTTGAGAATTTGTTAGTATCTTATGTTCTTCAAGAAAAGTGGATATGTGTTTGTGAACTATATGTTCAAGAATTTTGCATGCTGTTGAGGTTAGTGATATAGGGCGATAATTAGTAATACATTGTAATTAAACAGCCAATAAAAGAATGCATTGTGGTGTCTGCCCGGAGCTGTCGGCACAAAAAATTGCATTTTCGTGTGTGTTCTCTTGAAATTCCATCGCCTGCAGGCCACAACAGACTTCAAATTCATTATGTGCTTAACTCTTTCGTTACCACGCCTATTCAAATCGATCACCGGTGATCGATGATTGAAACTGCCGATTTCGACGCGTTAAAAACGTTTCCCGTGCATACAGCGGCATTTCGCGTTTAGTTTGGGAACTGCTCTTCAACAATCCGTTCAAATTTTCCCGCTCTGACGACATCGCGATTTTTTACGGAGTTTTTCGCGAAGTAATGTGCGTGTGTTGCTGGAAAAGGGGGCGTGGCCGCCACACATGAGAAAAAAGCACGCTGCTCGAGTTTGTGCTCCATTATTATCAACATTTTGTTATCAAACGATTCCTAAGAAGTCAATTATCAAATAGTGTCGTCAGTTTTTCAAAGCAATAATGTTTGGCTGCGATAATTATGTGAAAATGACACCAGCTGTTCACCAGCGAGCTTTGGTTCCGGGTTTGGACAATTTTAATCAAATACAGCTCGTTTCTGAAGGTCCGTCGCGTGTCTAACTTGTTGATCTGGCCTTTTCAGCGAGTTTGCAGCAGTTTCGGTTTCGCTTCTCTTTATCTACGCGAGAGGGGCGCATCCGGCGTTAGCGTCGGTGCGCTCGGCAAACTCTCCGCCGCTCCCGTAGCGACGGCGTCCCGCGGGGCTGTGTCGCGGGAAAAACGATCCGCTCGGAAGTATGCTGAACCCGCACACGAATTTAGTGAAGATGAGTCGAGCTACGATTCCGAAGACGACACCAGCTCATATTCAAGCTCTGAAAGCGACGGCACTTCGAGCCAGCCCGGGTCATCCTCAGCTGTTCACCGGCAAGTTTCGTTTTCGGCCTTGGGCGGTCTCGTCCGTCAGGAGCGCTTATCTGCCGATCTGGGTGCACGCCCTTTGAGATATCCTCGTTATCTGCAGGGTACGCGCATCGCTTGGACAGGATGTGCTGCCGCCGGCAGCGAAAAAGCTTCAATTCTCACCAGTAAGGCCGCCCGGCGCGCATCTCGGCCTGGCACACCGGAGTAGCGCAAAGCGTTTCACGAAATCGCGCGATTTTTTTCCCTGTCCTTCACAGCGGCGGTGACCAGAACCATCTGTGAAAACGCAAATATACTTGGATGCATATCTTCGAGCTTCCGACCTATGCCGAAGGAGACTGCTCGTGGAAACAGCTGACTCCGGAGGAACTCGTGAAATTCATTGGACTGCTCATTTATATGAGCATTGTGCACGTCCCGCGCATTCACCAAAACTATGCCGAAAAGAAAAAAAGAAACTACCGCGAGTGCTACAAGGAGCGCAAAGTTGAAAAAAAAAGTTTTTTTGTGAAAGGTGTGGTGCACACCTGTGCTTCACCTCATGGCACGAGCGGTGAAGCAATTTCAGTTTTTTTTATCTGTGTGTAAAACGGGCTTATGTGCATTGCTTAGTTTTCTTTTAGAATATTCCTGGATCATTTACCTTCGAAATGTATATTTTGAATTTTCTTTGTTCGTAATATTTTTGTAGATATTGTGTTTTCTTTGTATTGTTTTTCTCGAATTCCTACAAAAATAGTGGAGTTAATATTTTTTTCAAGTTGTGTAATATTTTCTTTTCTTTTCAAACTTATGTTACTTATAAAGAGCATTTCATTACGCACAATTTGGTGTGCTGCAATGTAACCTAGAGCATTATTTGCACTAGTAAAAAATTTTTTCCGCGGACCTATAAAAAACGGCCATTTTCACGCGGTAACGAAAGAGTTAATGTGAACAGCCCGATTTACGTCTACCTTGTCTAGTTGCTGGCTCCATTACAACACTCAGTGCTGACAGCCGCATACAAGTTTCGCCTCGGAAGACAGCATCATCTCATCATCACATTGTGCTGATTTCATGTTTATGAAGCTGACTTTGTCACCATTAGAATGCGGCACGATAATCAATAATACCCACTGCAACCACGCTTGTTCCTTACAGTGCAAGCATTTATTTTGGACCGTGTGCACTTACTATAATAACGTTTTGTTTTAAAAGCCCAACTGGTCAACACTATGAAATGCCCCCTTCGATCATCTGTGTTTTCCATTATGATGTAATTTTTTAATGATAAAAACAGCATCAGACATTGCAATACCATTGCTGTTTTTACCACCACCTTGCTTCTCTCTAGAGCTCCTTGGTCTACCCAGCCAAAGCGGCAGCTCCATACCGCCAGCAGCACAGGCACTTCCATGGCTGGCGTAAACGCGCTCACTATGGACATGCAGCTACTCTTGTACTGAGCAGCGACTGAAAACTTATCTCTACCAGTTAATTAATACAGCACCGGTACTCACAGTATTACAGTTATAACTGTAGTGTATGGAGCCAACGTATACCACTTCTGTCATATTAAAAAACGGCACGTGACCTAGCCAGCACACACTCCTCGAAATGTAAGTCAAATATTTACTACATGCACTTTCACTTGACATACGCAGTTTCCGTAAAAGTAAGCTTGGCCATCGTGCTTCTCCATGTTAATTATTGACAATAGCTTACGTTACAAAAATGACATCAAGATACCGCACGTGCAAGCATCACTTTATTTTGCGATCTCCCATAATGCACTCTTGCTGTCTCTGCACGCCACACCATTTGTCAGGGAAATGGTACATTCTGACAGGCAGTCCTCGCCTATTCCTTTTTTTTTTTTGTCTAAACTGCTGTGACAGCGTGCAAAGCATCCGTATTGTGTGCCTGCTTTCCATACCGACAAAAAAACTGCAGTGCCCAGGCAGAAAACGAGACATAAAAAGCCTCCAGAAACACGTTTCTACGCTCGTGCAATGCAAAACGCATGTGAGGGTGATCATCCAAGCGGCCTGCAGTTCCACCTCTCTCCACTTGAGTACTGGACGGCACTGCGCAAACTTGAGGTTGGGCTCCCTATAGTTTCTATGCCGCCGCGAAGCCTGCCCGTAACGACACTGACACAATGCATACGCCAATCATTGTCACCGCGCCGGCTTGTGGCCAACCAAAGAAGAAAGGTTGCTACGTCACCAATGCAATCTTGGAGACGCGCAGCCACATCAGCATTCGGTAGCGTTCGTGGGTGGCCGTAAGTAATTTCCTTCAATAATTTAGAGACTTCAGCCATAATGGGAGAAAAGATGTCTCCCACCACTGCACACAAAACGGCTCACCATTGCATTTCACCCTCATAACATGTCGTGTACGTCAAGCATGACATCCGAGACAGCATCACGGCAATCTCCGAGACTAAGCACTGACAATGCTTAGGCTTAGGTGTGCTAGGCTTAGGTGTGCCAGTCTGTGCAGCACGCATGGGGGCATGCCGCAGCAAGCGGTGTGAAAGAACTGCAATAGCACAAAGGAAAGCAGAAGTGCAAGTAAATTACGTTACCGCTGCTCGTACGCGGCTACGTGTGGCATCGTGCAGCAGTTTGACTGGGACGTGGGAGTTTTGAATCGCTGCATCGAACGGATCCTGAACACCGCGGATCAAGTGACGTGGGAAAGCCACAGTGCGGCCATTCATAGGACTGCAGGGGTTCAAAGTTAGGCGTGCATTTATTATGCGAGTGCGTTCATTATCTGAATAAATACGGTATTTGACTAGGAATATATTCCAAATGAAATTTTCACTGCTTCATAAATCATTTCTTACCTATAGGTCATATTTGTTTATACTATAAAATCAACAGGATCCTCTGTTTTCAGAAAATTATTGCATAATGGATTCTTGCATATAGCAGTGACACATTCAATAGCAATTTATGAAGCTTGGTGCATTTTTTTAGCAGTTTTAAAGTGAAAACTGCTCCTCATAACATTTTTGAATATACGTAGGGACCTGTTATATATGCGTTGCCAGGGTCAGTGTGTTAAGGCACAGGTGCCAAACTTAAGTTTCCAGTTTGATTATGGAATATGTTTGGTATATAATAGTACATATTTCCTGGTCAACAAATGCCTCAGAGTGACAAGCACATTTAAAAACTGCATTGAACTGGAAGAACACATAAATGGGGATACGACTGCCCATGTCGGCCACACGTAGTACCTAGTCTTGTATCTGCATACATTAGTATAGTTTGTTATAAAAAAAATGAAGAAGGCTATGCTGACGTATTGCTAATCCGCATAGGTCTTATCACCTTTTCCAATAAGGTGACCCAAGTAATAAGGAAAGGTCACGCACGTATTCAGTATTTTGCAAAATGCTAATGTTGAAATCAACGCTGGTCATAAGGCGTCGGTCCACAAAAAACATAGAAGTAAAGAAGCCATGTGTTCATATCCCCATTTGATAAGCAGTGCATCACAATTTATATATATATAAACCTTACAGTGTATGGCTATAAGCGAGCATTCTGTAGCATCACAAATGCATTTGAGACTGCCACGTCCCCTCGATAATGCATAGGTCTGTTTAAAAAAAAATCTTGACAATTGAGAACGAGAGGCACGTCGTGATCATATTAATACCAAGCTTTTGATTGATTTGTGGGGTTTAACGTCCCAAAACCAGCTCTGATTATGAGAGACGCCGTAGTGGAGGTCTCCTGAAATTTCGACCACCTGGGGTTCTTTAACGTGCACTGATATCGCACCAGCACACGGGCCTCAACATTTCACCTCCATCAAAATGCAGCCGCCGTGGCCGGGATTCGATCCCGCGACCTTCGGATCAGCAGCCGAGTGCCATAACTACTAGACCACCGTGGCGGGGCAATACCAAGCTTTTTTAATTAGAACTATTTTGTCAAACATGACAAAAAGGAACTGTCAAAAAACTAAATCAACCTGAATTTATTTCTTGTGGACCGAGCATTGCAATGCAATCCAAAAAGTCCATTCGCAGATTTTATTTTATCAAGCACGATTATCCCCCCCAAAAAGAGAGAGTAAAACACAAATTGTGCCGCTGACGAAGGCCCGGTTAGCGAGTAATGCAGCCCTGCTGCAAAAATGCAGTCGCTGAACTGACTGATTTGCCACAGTAGCTGCCACCTGTACCCGCTTTCCTGTCCTCACTTCCTGGCACCGGAGCGGCCATAAATGCAATGCAGGGCACTCCCGGGCTCCCATAGGAAACCTCCCCACATGGCTGGCCAATCTGTGGGTGTTTTTAATTCAGTGGCGTGCTCCACCTCTAACTCCCTGTAACAATGCCAATTTAATCCCCACCCTTTACTTCAGTGGCCAGAGAGGATAGCACTGAGGCCTTTCTGAGAAAGCTTGTTGAAGTTCCTCAAGGGCAGCTTTGGAGCCACTGTCCTCTGTTACTATCTTTTCAGGGCAGAGCTCATGTCTGAGAGGGTGGCAGAATGGAAAAGGGACAGAGACCCTGGCAGAAAATCTGGTTTCTATTGCATGACAGTGGGGCAGCCTTTTGTAGGGGGAAACAGCAAGTGTGCAGTGGCACGAGTTTGTTTTCTTTTCAGATATTTCACATTCTATTACCGCTTGGCACCAACACAGGGCACAAGCAGCAACCAGACTCTATTATTATAACCAATAATGGCGCATGGAAGCATTGTTGTAAAAGGGTTAGTTCACTACAGAAAACATGCAAAAGTTGATGGTGCAGCAGCTCATCACTGTTATAACCGATATACTGTTAAAACTGGTATTGTTACTACAGTCGCCGATCAATTTTTTTGGACTCCGAAAATTCGGACTTGATGGATATTCCGGACTTCATAAATGTACAGTCAAGGTTCCCATAGAGCTAATGCATCCTTGCAACCGATTGTTTGGAAAGATTTGCGCCCTAAAGTTCAATTTTCTGGACAAAATTGCTTTTTTTATGCCATGCCGTCCCATTATGAAAACTTATGTTGAATTTCCGGCTGGCTTGGCCAGGCTTCTCTTCCGACGGCCCTTTCTGTGGCCGTCGAGACTGGAAAGTGCGTCATATTTTAGCTTCGGAGAACATGCCTGCTCTCCTTTAGCTGTCAAAAATGAAAATGAAGTCACCATTTCATTTTTGGTCAGCACTATGATCATCACTTGATGCGGGATCTTTTTTTTTTTTTTTTGTAGTTGTTGTTCTGCAGGAGTAGTTCCAGTCTCATTCCAGGTGTGTCGTCTAGTCTCATCATCGCGCATGTCCTCGATACATTTAAGTTTGCGCGCACATGTGTCCGTTACGCGGAAGGCAGTAAAGCCAAAGAAGACTGCACGGTGCTTCAAGCTCATGTTTCTGTGCTTCAGAAGAACTTGTAGATGACCCTGACAGTACGATTGACAGCACCGATCCAGCGAATGGATGGAGGAGCTAATGCGTGATCTCGGGCTTCGTTCGTGTGAACGACAACATCGTGTTGTGTACCGATGTTATGAATGACGAAATCATACACCGGGTCACCCCGCAGCTAAAACGTTGCTTAGACCACAATAACAGATAATTACAACCTCCGGCAGCCGTTGGCGGCATAGATAGCCAACACGGCACCGATTTTGTTGAGTGTATATGGAAACGTCACTCTAGCTGAAACACAAGCAAGTCTGATTGCCCCCAAGTGTAATATAAGGCAGAGCAGTGATTGAGACCTGTTTGGTCGCTCTAAGCCTAATAAATTTATTTTTTCTCGCAGAACGAATTTTTTAGACTACTTGACTTTTCGGACAATTTTTCAGTCCCCACCAGGTCCGGAAAATCGGTCAGTAACTGTAGTGGTTTCAGCTGTAATTGTGGTAGCTAGTTTGCCCCTTGACACGAAGTGCACCTGATGGCTATTGTATTGACTTCACTAGCTTTTTAATTTAGGAGGTGCTGATGATGCAGTACATAGTCTTACTGGCCCAAACAGAGGCCAGAAAACATGCAGCTGTGCAGTGCATATTTGAATTATGTTGGTTTTCAATACATGGGGCAATGCTTTGAAGCTATCCAGGTCTCTACATGCTCTGGATAAAAACTTGCAAAACCTTTGTCTGCTCAAGTATTTGAAAGTGCTTTTTAATGGGCCTGTGCAAGTACATATCTTTGTTGGTTTGAAGTAAGCTCATAGTGAATACAGCATTAGTATAAAAACCTTGACACAAGTACAAGGTGCTGACAAATACCAAGATAAGTTGTGGTCTTTACATCCCAAAAAAAGGCAACAGGTGCATCTCTGGAGTCTCTCTCTGTGTGTGTGTGTGTGTGTGTGTGTGTGTGTGTGTGTGTGTGTGTGTGTGTGTGTGTGTGTATGTGTGTGTGTGTGTGTGTGTGTGTGTGTGTGTGTGTGTGTGTGTGTGTGTGCGCGTGCGTGCGTGCGTGCGCGCGCACGTGCGCACAATGTTTTAATGGAAGAATGCAAGTCTAACATTTAACATTTCTCACAATTCCACATGCACATAAAATGTATTGACAGGCTCTTCCTCTTTATTGTGATCGAGTTTATACTAAAAGGTTCCATGATGGTTGAAGTCTTGGTAGCATTCTGCATTCAACTGTAGTGTACTGTCACAATGGTATGAAATGAAACCTCAAGTGCAAGAAAGTTATGCCATTTGTGCTGCGCTTTCCAGTTACGTGAGCTAAACCCAGTTAACCACCCTTGTCCCTTGTTTTTTTTTTCACGTTGCAATACATGAAAACATTATGCGATACTAATGTACCCAAACTATCTCCCCCACTGAACTAAAGCCATTCCATTGTGTAAATGCAGAAATGGATTTAGTAGACCTGCTTGTCACCTTTGCAGGCCTTGACATGGCCCATGAGCATAAGGTCAGACCCAATAAGCAGCACACATCCTAAGACGTGCCATGTACTATTGCACCTATCAAGTTAGGCCTGTGAAACCTAGCTTGTGTTGCGTTGCTGCATGTCTGCCAGCAAAGTTATGGTTTATTACTGCATTGATGCAAATATATTACCAGTGGTTATGCGAGTCTAGGGAAACCAAGAAACCATCCTGCCAGTGGAAATGAGAGTAGAAGCACCACATAGCTGCATGATACTATATTCACAGCCGCCATTTTTAATGATGTTGCACCATGGATGTATCGGAACAAATAGCTAGGTACAGTCTCCGACACATAACTGCGTAGTTATTTTTACAGTTTGTATGCACAGATTCCTTCCTCATCAATGTAATTGGAGCCAAAAGTTATAAACCATAACATATATAACATTTTAGAATTGACCATACTTAGCCCGTGTAGCTCTCTCAATATTTAAAAAAAAAATTTAATCAGGGTACAGGTAATGTGTGAACACAGCATTGGGGTGCGGCTTCATGGCACTTCACGGTAGGGTGAATTCCTCCTGGGAAAGCTTCAGGGTAAAGCATCTCTGCGCTGCAGTAGAACCACTTTTTAGGCAGGACACATGCAACAAAAATGAATCTATTTGCTCCTTTTCTAATAATACGAAATTTCAGAAATTTTAAATTCGTGTCAAAGCGAATTTGAACCCAGTAATATTCATTCAAGTATTCAAGGCACTCGCATAAGTCTACAAGTGTCTATCAAAGGAAGGCTTCTGAGCAGAAAATGGTGTTTCAATAATGTTTCTCACTTTGCCCCATTTGGGTAACATCCTTTGGTTTTTTAGGAGGGTCTATCCCCTGCCCCACGCCAAGCTCTCCAGACCTCAGTCTTCCACATTCCGCATGTTGCAGACTGGGTCCTATCCCAGCCTCGCCAGTGTCAGCAGGTACGTGGACTCATTCAAGCCCGATTGTCCGAAGTGCGGAGATCCCTTCTGCACGTTAGAACACATGCTCTGGCAATGTCCTTCGTTACAGGACGATGATCATTTCACCACTGAAGAAGAGTGGGAGCAGGCGCTTAAGAGCTCCGACCTCACCGCTCAGCTATGGGCTGTCCAGAGGGCCCACGATGCGGCGGTCAGGCACGGCCTGCCCGTCCCGACGTGGGAGCGGCCCGCGGCGGCTCCTCCCCTCTAAGGGGCTTTCAGAGTCTGCTCCTCAGGACCAAAATAAAGTTCGCTGTCTGTCTGTGTTGTGTGCTTTTGTTTACACAGAGTTTAAAAATTTGGTCAACACAAGTTCCTACATTATCCAAATACCAAGCCAACCAATTTATAAGGTTACTGTTTAGTTTAAGCGGTATTACAGTTTAAGCAATTTTTTATTACAGAGATTCTAATGTTATATGATTATGCTATGAATTTCTGAGGCTAACAGAGCAACACTAGGTAGCATTTAAATTTGTCAAACACAGTTTTAACGCATCAGCATCATTCACACTATTATAAAAGGAGAAAATAGATTCACTTTTTTGCATGAGCTCACTCACTAGATACACCTTACTATTAGCAGTGCCTTTGTGTACAGCTGGCAAATATTTCTGGTATGACATGTCTCTTGAACACTGTGCCACGTCTCTGTAAATTCTCACCATCACCAATAAACGGAAAGGACATGTTGGTAAAAACAATACATTGTAGCCATAGCAGTAACATGAAATTTTATGTGTAGCACAGTTCACTGATTGATTTAATTATTTTAGCAGTGCAGCTTTTATTCTTTCCCAAGCCAATGCGGAAACCTTTAGTGACACAGCGACGCCATATGTGCCATAAAAGGTTTCACCAAAAGTATACTAACCCACAACTTTTGCGTACAAAAAAGCACTGCATGTATCACAATTTTTGTATGCTTCAAAGCACAAGAGTGTATTTGTGCAGAAGGCATGAATAATGTCCAAATATATAATACAATGGTGTGTCAAACAAATAAAAACACAGATGCACATGTTACTGCACAAGCAGTTTCAGTCTTAAGCTTGCAACTTGCAGCCACAAAAATACTAATTTGTACAAGCAATTGTACAAAGATGAAACAAAAATACCATGCAACCACAATTGCCACTGTAAGACACTTGGAACACTTACCCTGGTGCCATCATTTGCAGTGTGCAAGCTTTGCAAAATCAAGGAAAGGAGCAGCACGTCACCATGTGAAAGACGTGTTGAGCTTCGTCTAGGATGATGCGAAAGAAAAATTAAGAAGTGTCAGGCTTTGCTTCACTGCTAATAAGGCACTTCAGAAAAGATGTAAAAAAACCACAATCAATTTTTGTTAAACAGAAAGACAGTAAAAAGTAACACAGACCTTGAGAATGATGACACAAGCTTGAAGTTGAAAAGTAGAAAGCTGTGGCATGTCATTTCTCCTTTAAGAGCACAGCGTTGGAATATTTCCATTACTTCTTGCAATAACTTCACACATGATGACGCAATATCCTTGTTGACTACAACTTGCTCGAGTGCCTGAAAAAAGTGAGGTAGAGGCTTTGAAGTAGAGAACATGCTTATAATAAGAGATACTCGAATAATTAACAATTTAAAGCAATAGGGACATGGTCTTGGCTGATCCCAAAAGTGCAGTACTGAACAAGCAACAAAAAATTAACGGGGTGAAGGGCTGACACTGAGCACTGAGCACATCGTATGAAGCAAGCATAAATGAGGTGATGAAGAACATGTGAAAGCAGGGGGGGGGATAGCTAATTACATGTACTAAAGTACTACTCAGCCCCTTTACAAAGAAGTACTGGTGTAACAAAAGTGGCTATAAACCATTTCCAGGAACCGGCTTGTGTAGCTGAAAGGAAGTGGTGCCTCCAGCGCACCACGTCCTTTGGACATGCGTGGCCTCAGCACGAGAAGGAAAGTGACCCTGCTCCATTGCGAAAGTATGGCCAGGAGTGTCTGATAAAGGCCGTGTACTGAACCCTGTATGCCGTCAGGCAACGTGGCATTAACCCTTGTGCTGTAGTCAAATGCAAGAACTGTGATGGAGACACTGAACTGTGGAACAAGTCAGTCAAACATTTTCCAAAACCCCCTGTGGTAATGTGGGGGCTTTCCACCTTGGCCTTGATCATGTATTCACAGAAAGAAAGAGGCATAAAAATTTTCATGAACTGCTGTATTGAAAAAAAAAAATCAAGTTAATGAGAACTGATTCTTATTTAATCCTCAAGACATTTGATGATGCCTGAAAGAGTTAAACAAGATAGATACACAGCACGATATTGAACGCATTGTCTGTACTAAATTATAGTTTCAGGGTGCCAGTAATTAAAATTATGCTCCTGTAACGTGAGAAGGTGAAAGCCTAAAAGTGTTGTAGGGCCCCTATAGCACTTGTGTCTTCTTTGAAGGCTGGAGCATCATCTTGCTTTTAGGTTTGCTTTATCTACTATGCTAACACAGGCTGCACGCAGACTATTACATTTGCACTGTGATACAAAAAGACATGGCATGCATCTTTTCATTCACATTTAATCGAAGCCAGCGCGTCACCAGAAGAACAAGCCACTGCAGTTGTTTCACCCTGCATGGCTTAAAGGGGCTCTGAAACCATATTTTACTTGCTGAGTTTTGCATAGAAACAGGTTCTTTGCATTGTTCTGAGGTAAATGCAGAAAGAATTTTTGAGGTTGATGCAGGCAAACGCAAGTTATTCAACTTTCAAATTCAAAATAAAAGCTGATGACAGACATCGGCATCCTGAGACATGCGCGCTGCTTCCAATCAAAACACGGCTTACATCTTGCAGAACCGGAACCGTGCTGCCCTCCGTGGCCTTTCTACCACTACAACCACATGTGCTGCACAGCACTCCTTGTGTCAAATTTGTACCTTTTAATAGCTTTAGCAAGCATAAAACATGTTTACATTTTAAAATTGTTTACAGTCAGTACATTGTAAGCATGTGCAATGCACCTTTTTATTCCTGGCTGTTCCCGGATAATGAGAACCATCAGCGTAACCAGCACAGCAACATCACATCTGCTCGAAGAAACTGTTGATTTACGATGCTGCCATCAGTGCAGAAGCCGACTTCATGTACAAATTAAAATATAATACGCTTTGACTTCACCACTTTCACTGGTGCTACGGTCATCACTGAGTCTAGAATCAAGCAAATGCACAATAATAGCGACATGCGTAATTTGCGTTTCACGGCCCCTTTAAGCAATGGCTGTGACCCCACAGCCTGTGCAGCTGCCTTCCTCTGAAAATCTCCCACACTGTGGTGGCACAGTCGGCTCAAGAGAACTCTGCACAGAAGTCGCTGAGGATTTTGGCCTGTATGGCAAAAGCCAAACCTGTCAACTCTTCCACGCAAAAAGAAAATGTTTTCGAAGAGTGTTTTTCAGTGTGCAGTAATCCCTCAACCTTTCTTTTTGGAGTACCTTTGACAAAACAGGAAGCATCACATAAAGAGCTTTTCATGGGATACTTCTGCATCTAACTATTAAAGCATGAATTATTGCAGCGTTTGGACAGCTTAAGGGCTATTCACTAAAGTTCAAGACACAGCCATTCCTAAAGCAGAAAACATCACCACAGAGGCACTATGAGACGTCCTGCTATAAATCACTTTTACTGCTTCACACACATAACATGTGTTGTACTGTCATCGGTGAAATGGGTAATGTGTGGCAGATTACTCGTGGTGGTTCAGTCACTGAAATAACCTGCAACAAAGCCGCACCACAGTGGCCTCATTCCTTGCTTGCTACTGTAATAGCACTCCAACGCCCACCATTCCAAGTGATCTGAAGAGCATGTGTACACAGGACCGACAAAGACGGTGTATGGTAAGGAATTGAATCTTTATTCTCAACTCTGTCACGTGCCCGAGAGTCATGTGCACAGTGGAGCGACATGAGAAAGAAAGAAAAGAACATGCCCAGGCAAGATTGAAAGATGGACACTCACGCAAAGGCGCCATGGCTGCTAGTGCACACAGGTGCAGGCAGACAAAAGCCACGGGCAAAGAAGTTCCGAGAACAGCCCGCACATACATTAGCACTGGCAGCCAGGACCAGCACGCGCAGGTGCTAGGCAAACAAAAGCCATTCAGACGTTACAACGATCCGCGACAAATCCTTTATAATTTTAGATGCGAAGCAGCTTATGGTCGAGCCTGTTCCGTCCCTGTGCCATCCACACCCCCTCTGCACATGCGCAACAGCTGGCCCAAGCTGGCAGGGAACGTGAACGCGCCCTCGCCCGCGGGAGACAACGCTGACGCAGGCAGCGTCTGCTAGCGAGTTTCTTAACTGAAAAAAAACGACTGCTCGCACTGCACAACCCTTCACCGGCCACACCGTATATATAGGCACTGGATCTTGACCTGCAATGAGTGCCGGTGGGAGACTTTTCTTGTGCGCAGTTGAACCATGAGGATTCGCAGCCTGTGCGTTAACTAAAAGTAATCCAGAACTCAGCACGATCTACGATGTGGGAGTGCAGAACCTCATAAAGACCAGGAGCATAAATTACAATGCGTGTATAAATATACACACACGTTGTCACTCATTTACATGCATGATTGGGCAATGTCACGGGTGATTTACGGTAACACCGAACAATCCCCAGTGCTTCGCCCACTCGTCATGGTTCACTTCGTGGAGACACGTGAATTTTTTTTTATTTTTAATGTACAAATTCTGAAGGCAGTGTTTATGTAGTTGTTCCTACGAGAAATTATTGCACCAGTCATTTTTAATTTCTCTAATGTACATCAACAGCTATTAATTGCAGAATTATGCACAATGCACTAAACTGCAAAACTCCAGGCTATAATAAGATAGAGAGCTGTTATACACACCTCAAACAAGAAGACCTGGTTATGCTTTCTCAGTGTATAGTAGGTATTCATCACACTGCCAAGCAGTTTTGCTCTTTTGTTTCCATTTGTCGAGTGTAATTTTAACCTGAAAAGAAAAAAAGAAGAAAACAAAATCATTCTTCTTTCAGTTTGTAAACTCCCTGCAGCCTTTTCTGTAGAAGAAGAGGAAGACACTCACTCCTGCACAGCTGGGCCATACAGTCTCTGCATAACAGCAAGGAAAACTTTAAGCCGCTTGCGACACACTGCTTCAGTATCCGCCTTCTCGGAGTTGATTCCCAAGATCGTCCAGTCATAATACTGTAAAAACAACCAGCAGCGGATGAAATCAAGCGCATATCAAAGTAACTATATTCCAGTGCTATCTTGACCTTGCACTTACCTGCACTGTCACACAGCACTACAAGTAAGCTGTCATTTTTACAAGTGGTGCATTAAAGTAACACAAAAAGGCCCAACTTGAAGTCGACTGAACATTCTTCAGATCTTTAACCAAATGAACGAAATACAGTGGCCGGTGATTTTGGCACCAGCATTTGTGATGTCATAGGTCACAAGCACATAGACTGTTTCATAGTGTCACAAATCTCAGGGGCGCTTGCAGAGCATGGACTAAGAGACATGTTGGACGACGATAGTGTTGCTGCCACAGCAAACCACTTCATGCCCCAGCAAAGCAAACCAAAGATTAACAAAATTTGTACAAACAAAAAAAAAAAAGCTCATACAAAAAATTAGCCACTAACAAAAACCGAACTACCTTATGTAACAATACACTGTCTAAACTCCCAGTTCAGCGCAGCTCTTAGTCTTAGGCCTAGCCATACTGGCTGCACAGACACTGCTCTAATCACCTAATCGAACGTTCTTACTGATGTTGGTGCTGTCCCTGTCACATCCAAGTCCGATGCCAGTCTCAAAATCCTGGTGGATGTTTCCAAGTCGTCGCTGTCCTCATTCATGGCAGCTGGAATATACTGCCTCCTCTGTCGCCATTACCCAGCCACTGTTGCTGACGTGGCACAGTGTCTTCGATGCTTAGGCCTAAGTACAAGCTTGGCCCCCCTGCTCAAAGTGGTTACGTGGCCTACCAGGGATCGTTGTTGGTCTACCTTCGAAGAGGGATTGCTGTCGGTGCCTCCGGAACTGTCCGCTGCAACACCTCCGAGAAGCCTCACCCAAACATCATCGAGGTAAACAGCCACACCACGGAGTGCCAGCGTCACAGCTCTGGAACCGAACACCCTCTGTTCCTGTCGACAGTATGAAGCTGCCGATGCGACGTTCTTCAGCCGTAGCCACGCAGACAATGACCGCTCAGTGCTGCTACACCTTCGATGATGGCTCTGGTAATGTGCCTCGAGCGCTCGTGCGGTTTTGAACAGCGACCAGTCTTCTTCATCATCTCTTCTGTGCCAGCTGCCTTTGACTCATGACATAGGGCCCCTTTTTCAGGAGTTTTTTTTTTAAAAACTGTCTACTGCCAATCTTTTTGGGTGCTGCTCCTTGTGTCGTCGTAGTGCACTACACATCACCACACTGTCTCGCTAATTCACTACATATCATCACACTGTCTCGCACAATTCACTACACGCACTGTTCACCACGCTTGCGAGTTCGCTGCATCTACCCCACTCATGTCCGTCCGCTAGTTAAGACTGTGTTATACGCCCGGCTCATGAAATCTGCCCCCATATTTTGTCTTCCTTTAATGTATTGTATGTGGAAGCAGTATTCTTGCAAGGTGAGGTTCCATCTCATTATCCGACCATTAGTCTGGTTAGCTTTGCTTAAAAACTCTAGCAGTTGGTGGTTTGCTTGCACCCTAAATTGTTTGCCAGATAAATATATATGTGAAACTTTTTCACTGTCCACACAAGAGCTAGACATTCTTTCTCTATTGTTGAGTAATTTCGTTCTGCCTTTATTGAGTGTCCTACTAGCATAAAATATGGGATGGAGCTTCTCATCTTTTTCTCGCAGTAGTACTGCTCCCAGTGCTTTATCAGACGTGTCAGTGTGTAACACAAATTCCTTTTGTACGTCTGGTGCTAGCAGCACCGGCGGATGTACCATGCCTTTTTTTTAGCATTTCAAAGGCCTTTTGTTGGGGATCTCGCCACTTTACCAAGTTACTTGCTCTCTTTTTTGGTAATTCTATTAACGGCCCCGCGACTTGGATATACTCTCTGTAAAATCCTGTCAGTCCCAAAAACGATTGCACTTGTTTCTTAGTTCTTGGTCTACCCACCGCTTGAATCTTATCTAGTGTATCTTCCCTATGTTCTACCTGGCCCATTCCTAACTTGTGCCCCAAGAATTCCACGGCTCCGGAACTGACATTTGGTCAGTTTTATCGTCAATCCTGCTCCTTTTAGTCTTACTAGTAATGTTTCCAGAGCCTGTAGATGTTCCTCCCACATGTCAGTGGCAACTAGAATGTCGTCAATATAATGCTCAACATGTGGCACACCACTTAGAACTCCGTCTCATCAGACTCGTGAACACAGCCGCTGCTATTTTTGACCCGAACGGCATATACCTAAATTGGAATAGTCCTTCCAAACATGAGAACGCAGTTTTCTCTTTGGACGCTTCCTCCAGAGGTATTTGCCAGTACCCTTTCGAAAGGTCGAGTTTTGAGAAATATCTCTTCTTCGCCACCCTTGCTACAACCACGTCTGTTCTGGGTATTTGTTCCATGTCTGTTTTCATTACATTATTAAGATGCCTGAAACCTACGCATACCCTATTTGAACCATCTGCTTTCTTTACCACCACTAAGGGCGCATTATAGGGAGAGTTAGCCCTTTCTACGATGCCTTGTTTCAACATCTCGTCAACCTCCCTTTCAATGGCTTCTTGCATTGCAAGGGGTAGTGGGTACTGTTTTACATGGATTGGTTCCTCTGTTAAACACTGTAGTCTACACTGCACTACTTCTGTCCGTCCGGGGAGATCTGAAAACACTTCCTCAAACTTTTGGATTACCCTTTTGAATTCCTCCACTTGTCTTGCCTGTAGGTCTTTGTTCCATTTAACACTCTGTACGCCCACGGTCTTCTTATCAATATGAGTTTGAGCCTCCCTGTTGTGGTCGTTCTCTTCCGCTATCACCATACATACCCTAGGCCTCTCCTCATCCTTCCCTTCTCCTATTTCCTTTCTTTCTTCGTACTTCTTTGACATATTGATGTGGAACACCTTCTTATGGTCCTGGATTGATTTGATAGTCTAACTCATTTTTCTTTTGGGACACCGTAAAAGGCCCCTTCCACTGCATAAACAGCTTATTATTCTCCGTGGATAGTAGCACCAGTAACCTGTCTCCTGTTTCTAGTTTTCGGGGCCCTGTTTTATGGTCATAATATTTCTTTTGTATCTGTTTAACCTGTTCCAACTTCTCATGAGTCAATTTACAGGTTTCCTCCAACCTGTTCCTAAGCTCTGTACACAGAGGTGTACATAGTCCTTTGTTCACTGCCCAATTCATCTCTGGACCACAGCTCTTTTAGGATGGTTAGTAGCCCTCTGACTGCTCTCCTATATATCATCTCGAATGGGGAAAATCCTTTGCTTGCTTGTGGCACCTCTCGGTACGCAAACAAGAGTGTTGACAGGTACCTATCCCAGTCTTTTGGCCTCTCTTGACACATCCTCCTGATCATTGCCTTCAACGTTGCGTTAAATCTCTCTACCAACCCATTAGTCATCGGGTGAAATCGGGGTTGTTAACTTTTGATCTATAGACAACAGCCTGTTCATTTCTTTCATAATCTCCGATGTAAAATTTGATCCCCTGTCACTCAAAATTTCTCTGGGTACAGCATATCGAGCAAACATCTCTAATAATGCTTCCGCCACTTGTATGGTGTCCACTGTCCTTAATGCCACCACATCGGGATACCTAGTGGCTACGTCCACCAACGTGAGTACATATCTATTTCCTTTCCCGGGCACAGGACTGATGGGTCCTATAATATCAATCGCTACTCAGTGAAATGGTAGCTCGACCATGAGCATCTTTCCTAGTGGAGCCCTTCCTACACAACCCTTGGCCACCCTCTTTTGGCATATATCGCATGATCACATGATCTAACATATATGCTCACGTCACTTTACACTCCAATCCAAAAGAACTCTTCTGTAATTCTTTACAATGTATTTTTTATTCCTTGGTGCCCTGCCATTATACTATCATGCCCTATCTTTAATGCTGTCTCTCTCAATTCCTTGAAAAGCATCAACTGCTACACTTCCCTTCCTGATCTAAATATGCACCTTTGGTACTATAGATTGTTCTTGATAAACTCCACTATAGTCCGGCTCCTTTTCCTTTGTGCTACTTCCCCTGTTTTCTGTTCACACCTCTGTATTGATTCATCTTTGTATTGTGATTCCTTGAATTCCGCTGCGGTTGTACTCAATCCATTAATGGTCGTGACCTGCAGTGCTGTCAAGGGTTGGGCAGTTGTCCTACCTGCTCGTGTTTGTACTGCAGCCGCTACATCTGTCTCAGGTGCTCCCACTTTTTGCGCTTCTGAGTATTCCCCTCTTTTCTGCCTCCTTCTTTGCTTTGTCCTCTTCCAATTTGAGTCTGGGTCATCTGCCTTCCTCACTCCAGGTACATTTCCCAAAATCAAGTCATACAGTGGATCTTCTACACACCTAGTTCTGACCATTTCTGTAAAAAAGGGTGCTGATACTGGAATCTGTGCCTCTTGCAAATATTTAACGGACCTGCCTACCAAGATGACAGGTTTAAAGTAGCCGGTCATGTTCTCTGGCGGCACTAAACTCCTTCTGACTAATACGGTATTAGCTCCCATGTCTCTCAATACAGTAACTGGGTGTCCTTGCACATCTCCTTCTACCATGTGCGTATCTCGCTCTCTCTGTCCATCCTCCTTTGATCTCACCATACATGCCGTTTTATCCATGGGTCTAGACCTACATTCATCTGCCCTGTGGGCTCTCTTATGGGACAACTGGCAGACCACCGTTGGTTCATGACGACTACTTTCACTCGGCAGTTCATCGCTACATGCTCCAGCCGGTTACATAGAAAACATCTCTGTGGTGCCTTCTGCCTGCTAATGGGCCCCTGATTCCTCATCTCCCCTACTGCTGTCATGGGCGCATCTTTGCCACTTTTCCATAAATTCTTCAGCCCCTGTGCCTCTACAAACTGGTCTGACTGTTTGGCCATCTCCTCCACTGTCTGTAGTTTCCTCTCTAGGAGTAATATAGCCGAACTATTGCTACACCTAGCCAGATAGTGTTCACCAACGACTTTGTCACAAACTCCTTCATACGTCTTGTCCATCTCGGACAACTCTATCCACCTCTCAAAATAATTAGTGAGGTGGCATGCGAATTGCTTGCCTGTTTCGAAATCTTCCGGTTTACACAATCTAAACTTCTCCCAGAAACCTTCGGCGGTCAACCGGAACCTCTGTAATAAGGTTTTCTTGACCTTATCATAGTCTAAGGACTCTTCTGCGGTCATACGGCCAAACACACTCAATGCTTCTCCCATTTAACACAGGCTTAAGGCGCTAGCCCACTGACTCTCTGCCCAGCCTTGCCAACCGCTATCCCTTCAAAGCGATGCAAATATACATCTAAATCATCCCTCTGCTCGTCGAAAGGAGCCATCAACTTCCTGGGGCAAATCTGCTTTGGCCTGGGCGAAGGAGAGTTGGATGACACCGATCTGGGTGAAATCGAGCCAGTGCGAGAGCCCACATTCATCTGAGCTAACCTTATCTTTAGCTCCCAGAATTTCTTTTTCACGCTCACGATTTTCGCGTGTCTGCTCACGTTCTTCACACGCTCGTTCATGCTGCTTATTGCGTTCCTGCCGGTTCCTGCTGAGCATGTTCAAAGAACGTCATCGCCCCCTCTTTAGACATGTTAAAATCCTTTGCTATCGCTGCCAAACATTCCCACTCCGGCATCTATGCTACTCTCAAGTATCAGTGACAGGGTAGGAATTAGGTCCTGGAGAGTGTCTGGGAATGGATCTTGGAATGGATCCCTGAACGAATTCTGGCAGTCTCGCCAATTGTCACGAATCTCGGGAGCGCTTGCAGAGCATGGACTAAGAGACGCATTGGACGATGATAGAGTCGCGAGAACAGCAAACCACTTCATGCCCCAGAAAAGAAAACCAAAGATCAACAAAACTTGTACAAAAAAAAAAAAACTCATACAAGAAATGAACCACTAACGAACAATACGTTTATGTAACAATATACTGCCTAAGCCCTTAGTTCAGCACAGCTCTTAGTCTCAGTCCTAGCCACACTAACTTCACCGATGCTGCCCTAATCGCCTGATGTTGGTGCTGTCTCTGTCGCATCCAAGTCTGATGCCGGTCTCAAAATGCTGGTGGACGTTTCAGAGTCGTCGCTGCGCTTATTTACAGCGGCTGGAATATACCGCCTGCCTCCGTTGCCGTTAGCCAGTCGCCGTTGCTGACGTGGCACAGCGTCTTCGATGGTTAGGCCTAAGTGCTAGCTCGGCCCCCTGCTCGAAGTGGTTACATGGTGTAGCGGGAATCGTTGCTGGTCGACCTTCAAAGGGGGATTGCTGCCGGTGCGTCCGGAACTGTCGGCTGCAGCACCTCCAAGGAGCCTTGCCCGAGCGTTGTCGAGGTCAACGGCCACGCCACGGAGTGCCAGTGTCACGACCTCCGAAACCAAACACCCTCTGCTCCCATCAACAGTACGGAGCTGCCGATGCGACGTTCTTCGGCCGTAGCCATGCAGACAATGACCCGGCATGTGCAAGGTGGCTGTAGCGCCAGCACTATCACAATGTATTCAGAAATTCACTTAAAATGAATTTAAAAACATCCTTTCATGAGCCCAAAATGTACAACTTGCACAACTGCACCAAATACACCAGCAACGTCTAAGAGTAAAAACAGGCTCAACTGATCCTGCAGCACCCCCATACATCTATCAGTCAATTAGTAAGAGCCCAACAAAGGAACCATCCAGTTGGGAGCAAGATGAAAATGAGCTATCTTGTAAGAAAAATGGTACAGCTGGTAATCCTGTACACTGCAAATGAAGATGCTCTTAAGCCTTTACACCTGCTGGCTTAGCAGTATAGTGGCAGGGGTTTCTCAAACAAGCCTCCCATGATGAGAAGCAAATGTGGTAATTATGGCACAACTAACCAAAAATGAGGGAAAGTGAAGTTAATGGAGGCATGACGCTGTCAGCCATTTGAAGCCACTGTATTAGAATTAAACATAATACTCACCTCAGCAAATATACAGAGTGTCTTATCTTTGCTGTATATTCTACTATATGCATTATGCATACGCTCCTTCATCAATCTGTGGGATGTCACCAGAGGTGAGAACAGCTGCATAAGAATGTCATTAGTAATCATTTCAGATGAGCCAGCAACCTGAAGAGAGAGAGGGAAAAAGAAGAAACAAGAACAGCCTTTTGACATTAACGGGCAACCTCTGGCACATACGGTACGGTAGTGAATTGGACGAGTCAGTACAACTGGGTCTTTATACGCAGCGCAAGGAAAATAACACTGATAGATGAATGATGCAACATAAGTGTCGACTAATGACTGATGCTCATTCCCACCAAAAGCTATATATATATATGCAAAAACACTCCCAAGCATACATTACCAGCCCTCACCCTCCACCAACCACGGTGCAAGAACAAGAAATGTGTACAACAGATAGCGGGGATTAATGATTGCATATGTCAACAAAGAGATTTTCTTTAACGTGAAATGCAAGTAGCAGGATGTTCACACATCTATAACCATACTTGAGCTGGAATGCTTCTGAAATGAGGCGGGCTTTTTCAGCATCGTGTTTCTCCATAAGACTGGTGTCCAATCAAAGGTGGGCATGCAGTCAAGAAGAGGTTACAAGAGCATCCTTCCAGACTAAGAAATGCAAGTACATTACATCTGGCTACCCACTGCACAGTTTGTGGTAGCGTATCCATCTCACTTTAAAGATAGATGAAACCTCAAAATATGGCAACAGATGCGTAAGTATGGTGTCACTTACACTGCACCACCACCATCATATTTTAGGTGCACTGCAGGATGAAAGCCTCTTTCAATGATTTCTAATTTGCCCTGTCCTAAGCGAACTGATTCCACTTTATGCCTGCAAGTCCCTTATTTTCATCGCCCCACCTAACCTTTAGCCTGTCTCTGCTGCATTTTCCCTTTCTTGATAGCCTGTTCTGTTGATCCCACTGTCCACTGCTTGTCAAGTTCAGGTCCACTTTCCACTTCTTTATCTTAATTGACACAAGGCTATCAGCTACTGCTGTCTGTTCCCCAATCAATTCCGCCTGTTTTATATCCTTAACGTTACACCTATCATTTTTCATCCCATTGCACACTGTGTGGTGCTTAATTTCGTCTGATGTTTTCAATGCGGAGCATTTCTTAGTCGCACGATGTCGCGCTTCGGCGTCGGCGGCGCCGGCGCCAGTCCACACCCCCACTGCGCATGCTCGGCTCGTCTCATGCCGGCCCAGGAAGACACCCGCAAAACTGTCGCTCCAGGCGGGCATTCAGCAAGCCGAGCATGCGCAGTAGGGGTGCGGACCTCCTCCCCCGTACTCCTCTTCCTCGAACGTGGGCGGTGTGTATATAAGCAGCGGAGCGCGCGTTCGGAATTCAGTCAAGGGCGTCTTTACTTGGCTTTTGTGCAGTGGGGGTGCGGACCTCTCCCCCATACTCCTCTCCCTCGAACGCGGGCGGTGTGTATATAAGCGGCGGAGCGCGCGTTCGGATTCAGTCAAGGGCGTCTTATTGGCTTTTGTGCAGGGGGGTGCGGACCTCTCCCCCATACTCCTCTCCCTCGAACACGGGCGGGGTGTATATAAGCGGCGGAGCGCGCGTTCGGAATTCAGTAACAGGGCGTCTTACTTGGCTTTCGCTTGACTTGACGCTTTGCTCAAGAATACTAAAGACGAAATAAACAATTAAGCATTCCAAACCATACCCAATTACGCAACATTCACGCGATACCCCCACCACTCTGCGACACATTTACTCGAGTTCCCCCCGTGGGAAGATGCGGGCGTAATTTTTTCTTGTTATCCTCCATGTTTCTGTACATTAAGTTAGTACCGGGAGAATGCAGTCATTGTACACGTTTTGCTTTCATGGGCCGCTTACCGGGCCACACGGCAAATTTCAGTTATACACTGGAGGTTCTTAAGTGCCCAAGAGGGAACATTCTCTTGGAAGAATTTTTCAAATCGCTCCATTATTAGCAGAAATCAAAGTGTTCGAAGTGGTACAAAACCAGTATTTCCAGAGGCGAGAGTCACTGCCAGTATGATACCCTCGGCACATGATGATGCTGTGGGACGAAGGGGCTGTGGGGACATGCTATGTCCGCCTTCTTGGTGGACATGGCATGGTTCGTGCAACGGTTCTTGACAGACAAAATCATGAAGGTGCAATGTATGCTCTGCGCTTGTCAGGTCAAATTTGCCAAACCTGATGAAACGCCCATTAACGAAAGCAGTAATATCCTGGTCATGATTTGGCAATGTCTGCTGCATGCGCTCCAGCCCAATCTTACCCTTTGAAGAGTTTCCTTTTCGTGGGCGGGCCCTCCTTTCAGTGAGTGTCCTAGACATATGTACTCTTGCAGACATTCTAAAGGCTGGTTGCTCATTTTGAATTCCTGTTCTTTAGACAAGTCGTTAGGCACTGTTTTGATTTCTTTGCTATTCAAGTTTAGCCTGCTTTCATACTTCCTCATTTTAGGTCATCAATAATTTTCTGTGGTTCACTGACATCGTTGCCTAAGCGCACGATGTCATCTGCAAACCTCAAGTTGCCAAGATATTCTCTGTCAATTTTAATTGCCTTGTATTCTCAATTGAGTTGCTTAAAGGAGTACTGAAACCAGCTTTCGAAGCCAAGTTTACTCCACCATACAACTCTCCTATATTCGTAGACAGCTCTGAGCAAATATTAAGCTCAGGAAATGATAAGATATTTTAATTTGACATCAAAGTCATTTTTCACATGGCGTGTCTACTGTCATCGACACTAGTGTGACGTCAGGCTACAGTACGAATTTTGGTGACTTCAGGCAGCAGTATGGCAAGTTGTGATGACGTCACCTACAAAAACATGCAAAATGGCCGCTCGTGCGTCACTCTCGGTCGTATGTTCTCGCCGTTCAGTCGCCGTAGTTGACAGTGCCCGTGAAGCGAGCGAGTGAAGCCGAATTACCCTCTATCGTCGTGTGTGCCCGCGTAATTGGAAGGCAAGCTCTCTATGGTGCCGAGATTTTGCCCCTGAAATGCCGCGGAGGTCTCGGAGGCCACCTTAGCTTATCGCAGGCTTTGCAGCCACGCCGACACCCACCGTGCGTGCCGTACGTTGCATCTTGCACTGTGCCGAAGTATTTGCTGTCGTCGCGGAGTCGCTATACAAAATTTTGTACATCGTAGACCCCGCACTTGCTGCAGGCGCTGTACGCGAGAGACCACTGGGCGAAAACGTCATGATTTTTTGTGGGAGTACGTCACGAGCTCATTACTATGCACATACTGTGTCATGACGTCAGGCTGCAGTAGGAACCGAAACCAGCTTTTAAAGGCATGCTGTAAATGAACTTTCACGACGCGCTCACGCTTACTAGTACATTTTCTCGGCTCCGGAGGGCTCGGCCTTTCATTTCATGCAAAAAAACGCTAAGTGAAAATTTTCATGGCAGCGCTCCTTTAAACACTTCTAAGCATGAAGTGAATAACACAGGGGAGACTGTCTCCTTGCCCAACCCCCTTCTTGATAGAAATTTTTCTTGCTCTTCTTGTGGAGGAGTAGGGTAGTTGCACAATTCTTGCGGATGTTAGTTATGGCTTGCACGTATGTCTCAGGTACCCCTTCTTGACATGAGGCCCCAAGTGACATGGGCTCCCTAACAAAACTGGCAAAATAATGTGTCAACGATGCATCGAGAGTAAGCTTACATGACTTCAGCATGCATGTTGTTATTATTGGAATAATGCAGGACACGGACAATAATTAAGGGGAGATGCTACTCAAAAATGAGCTTCTTTAATCCTTGGCCTAGAACTCTGAAATTTTTGGTACAAGTAGACTTTGTGATGCTGATTTCGAAACTGCAATCAGTTTTATTGTAGTTGCAATGGTTCTTGAGTTAGAACAGCTGTGATAAGATAATAGGTCTTTTGTGCACACATTTTAGCTTATTAAAAATTTTCACCCAGCATCTCAATATGGCTCATTCTGCTGCACAGGGGTGGTAGTGTACAGAAAACTACCTCAAATGTGGAGATAACATGCTGCACTTGCTCCATTTCCAACAAAAAACCAGAGGTGCCTGTTGTATACTGCAGATTTCCCTTACATGTATTTCAAATTACAAAACAAAGATTCTGTAATACATAATCAAAATTCTGTATAAACATCAACATTCCATGTTGTCTGGAGATACTTTGTGCAAAATTTCATAAAGACTTGCCAATATTAAGTGCCTTAAAGCTTGTGCACAACATCCAGACAATTTTTATGTGTTGTGTACAATCTTTCAGGCACTTAAGGTTGTCAGACATTAAAGAAATTTTGTACAGAGTATCTCTGGACAGCATGGAGTGTTGACATCTATACAGAATTTTGATTATCTTTTACAGAACTTTTTGTTTGTATTTAAAATGCATGTAAGGGAAATCTGCAGTATACAACAGGCACCTCTGGTTTTTGGTTGGAAATGTAGTGTAGCACCTTACCTCTGCATTTTAGGTAGTTTTCTGTACACTACTGCCCCTGTGCAGCAGAATGAGCCATATTGAGATACCGTGTGAAAATTTTTAATAAGCTAAAGTGTGTGCACAAAAGACCTAATATCTTGATATCACAGCTGTTCTAACTCAAGAACCATTACAGCTACAATAAAACTAATTGCAGTTTTGAAATCAGCATCCCAAAGTCTACTTGTACAAAAAATTTCAGTTCTAGGCCAAGGATTAAAGAAAAACCTTCTTCGAGGAGCATCTCCCCTTAAAAGCATGTTGTTCCAAGAAAGACATGCACATAATGCAATGTGTAACCATGTCTCAGCAGAATCCACGTGCCAACTTCACATTGCCACCCCTACCGCCAAGGCATATGTATGCTTAACAATCGACATGGTCATGTGGCATACTAAGTCATGTGTCTGCAACCACACACAGCCTTGGGTTGGCAATTTCATACAACACCTTATGGAGAGGCATATAACAAAAATGACTTCCTGGCTTGGCCTGGTTGTGCTATTGGTCCCGAGTTATGCAAACTCAAGACCAATGCCCAAGTGCTTGTATAGGGGCTGCGTCTGACACTGGCACATGTATTTTACATTAAGTGACATGAAATAGAAATCCATTGTAAACAGTAGCTTCGATGCTTCCACTGATGAATATCTGTTCATCAATCATCATCATCATCAGCCCATCTTATGTCCATTGCAAGACGAAGGCCTCTCCCAGTCCTCTCCATTCTTGCCTGTCCTGCGTGAGCTGATTCGATTTGACACCTGCGAGTTTCTTGATTTCGTCCCCCCATCTTACTCTCTGTCGTCCGCAGCTACGCTTGCCCTCTCTTGGTATCCATTCCGTCGTTCTGTCTATCGGTTATCTATCCTTCTCATCACGTGGCCTGCCCATGTCCATTTTTTCTTCTTAACGTCGGTTATTATGTCGGCAACTCCCATCTGTTCTCTGACCCATTCGGCTCTCTTTCTACCTCTTAATGTAACGCCTATCATTTTTCGTTCCATCGCCCGCTGCGCGGTTCTTAACTTCCTCTCGAGCTTCTTCGTAATTCTCCAAGTTTCTGCCCCGTATGTCAGTACTGGCAAAATGCAGTAGTTATATCATTTCTGCTTGAGTGATAGTGGTAGATTTCCTTTCATGAGTTTGGAATGTCTCCCGTACGCGCGCCATCCCATGTTTATGCTACGGTGGATTTCTTTTATATGGGCGGGTCCTCCTGTTAGAAGCTGCAAAAGTCATCTATTCCATTTTAATCTTGCAACCTAAGCGGCATGTACCAACATTTTGTTGGATATGCAACTGTAAATAAGTTTCTCCACAGTAAAACAAAGGCTTTGAGGGGCAAGAGCTCCACCAGAGGCAGCTTGGTGTAAAGTCCTTGTAAACCCTTTGGGCAGCTATGCATGATGATGCACAACAAGCTCTGCCTTTTTTAAGCTATCACACAAGCGCCCAGCGGCAATGCCAAAATGAAAAATTGCAGGGCACTTGCAAATTGTACAGTACTGCTGGTAAATATGACCACTCTGCATCGTGCTGCTTCACAGCACTAAGCCAAGCTTCAGAGTGCTGTAGATCATGCGTTATTGACGAAAATCAGAAAAACTGCACTGATGGTTACGTTAAGTGAAGTGAAATGACACACATTAGTTATATTCAGAATGTGTTCCATATGTGCAACCATGTACTTGGCTGGACCTGCTCCGGCCAGCTGTGTCATCTGCTACCGAAGCCTGCCAAACAGTTTCGGTCCTCAAATGCTAGGGTGCAGCGTATGCACAGTTCAGCATCAAAAAAGGCTTATCAGCGCATATAGGCTTCAGTTGCATACATTTCACAGGATTTCCTCATTTGTCTATGCTCACTGCAGACATGGTTTGGAGAGCCAGAGGATGGATGGGTTCATGGCAAATACGTAGCATGGGCTTGTATATTAAAAAAAGTGAAAGCCCTTCGTCTCAGTACATTCTTGCAACATTGAGAAGCTTTTGAGGTGCCCGCACACCTTCGCCAAGCTCAGAGCAAGAGAAAAGAAATCATCAGGGGTGAATGATTCTTGTGGAAAAGTTAACTCACTCACAAGAAATCCACTTCGCCAGATAAATATGCATTACTTATGCAGCAAAGAATAACTCTTTCTTGACAAATGTAATCATTAATCCCCACTATCTCTAGTACATGTTTTTTTTTTCGTTTTTATCCCATGGTTGATGGTATATTGGTTTGGGATGTTGGTGTATTCACATATATGTAATTTTTGGCTCAATAAACTTCAGTCATGAGTCAGGGCTCATGTTGCATCATTCATTTTCTAGTGTCCTTATTTTATTTGCACTGTGTGTAAAGATGCATAGCTCAATATATAACTGCAATATGAAGAAGAAAGACCACGAGTGCAACAGATGCACACACACACACACTGAAAATTTTCTATCCTTCCTATTTCTAGTGTGCTTTCATGTTTGTTTCAACGCATCATGAGAGTTAGTTGCCACGATAAGTACTATGTACCCACACAATTCTTTAACACAAAATTAGCGGTTAAAATAAATGTAGTGTCTAAAGTTGTGTTGGACGTACCTGAATATTAGAAGCTAAAGGTATGTCAGACGTACATGGAACCAAAGGCCTAACAGTACATCAGACGTACCAGAATCCCATAAGCGAAAGTTATATCAGACGTCACGCTTTCTTACTAGCTTGCACATCCAATTCAAGAAGGCCTTTCGTCCTCATCCATCAATGCCACACAACACAAAGTGTACTGCAGCACACGTGGATGTTGGTCGCACACACCCGCCAGTGCATCCTAGGTGTACGAAATGGCTGCAGGGTTGTCAAGGGGTTGCGGCTACTGCCTACCAATTTTTCAATTTTTGCACATGTACAACCCCCCCCCCCCCCCCCCGCACCTCCACCAATGTCGTGGTACAACACGAACAAGAGACAAACACGTTCAACAAGACAACGAAAATACGTGTTGAAGCCACCAGATCAGAAAATGGGTCTTCAGTCTCCTTCGTTCTCGAATTCCTCCTTAACCCACTAGCCGGAGTTTATAAGCAGGCATATCAGCATCGTCATCTTTATGTCTAGACAGAATGCATGCGTCAATATGCATTGAGCTTTTGCATGTGTCTGCTGGGTGAATGAGAACAATAAAAGTCTACCATTGTACTTTGCGGATCGCACGACTGAAGGTCACTAGCGTTGTGGACGGGCTGCTCGAACTGCATTGGAGAATGGATTGATTTGTAGATGTAATGACCACAGCAAGCTGAGTAGGTGAAATGCTGCTTTTTTCAAGTATGAGCGCTAGCCTGCTAGCTGGCGAGAAGAGGTGGCGTCCCACGTATCCTCAGACTTCCGCATCAGCGCTCTGCATATGCCGCCGCAATGTTTGGCGCTTGGCAGCTAGCTGAGCCGAAAGACGCGGGTTCGACCCCGCCTTCAACGAAATGAGACGCGGCGGTCGCAATTAGTTGATGGCGAAATACTAGAGGCCCGTGTACTTTAGGTGCACGTTAACGAACCCCAGCTGGTCAAAATTTGGGGAAACCTCCACTACGACGCACTTCCCTTTTCTACTATTTCGTGCGCGTGGCTGCGTGGAGCTGACAGAGATGGACGGACGGGCTACTACTCGAACCAGAAGTGCAAGCTAACAAAAAGCTCGACGCACCTTTCCCTTCTGGTATTCGGGCAATACCCACCTATACCTTCAGACACTCGAAAAGCAAACAAACGACTTGGCCACCTCAGGCAGCGCTACTTTCATACCAAAGAACAAAGGTGCAAAACGACTTATGCAGTTAAGATGTACATTACTGCGTACAATGCAGTGTTGTTATAGGAATTTGTATTGCGTAAAAGCTCGAATAACAGTACGTTTACTGGAAGCTAATCTAAAATCGCTGGTTACTACTAGCGTTCAGCGCATCATTTGAAGAGCCCGCTAATGCTGCCCGACTCGCGGCTCGATGACTGACGACTGCCACGACGAAATCAGGACTGCAAATTCGTATGGCACGTTCCACATACCTGCTCAGAAGCTCCCACAGTGAGTAAGCCATTCTGCTCGGAAACTTCTATCATGTGTTTCAAAAGATCATGGTCCATTTGCTTGAAACACAACGTCGTTCAAGGAGTCTAGAACAAGGAAGCCTTTCATTATGACACCTTATGAGGCTGAAAGTCTCCGCATCACTTGGTGCAAAGATTATTAATTAGGCAACTCTGATGTTTAACAACACCGCGCATGAGTTCAGCACGATCGCACAGCTCTGCCGGCAAGTTCCGTGCTCCGTTGGCTTGTTGCCGTAAAAAAAACTTAAGTTGGTTGGCTCAGAGAACGTTGGCTCTCTAGCCGCACCTTGGTTGCCCGTAAGAGGCGTAAAACCGTCAGAGCCACCGTTACCACTGTGACCGATATGCACTTGTGGAATCTATGCATAGAGTTTCATAAGAAACTCTATGTGTACGGTGTTCTAGAATTGTATCTATAGCTGATGATCGCTGTACGGGCAATTTCGAGTTTCTTCTTCGACATGATACCATAAATTACGTTTTCCGAGACCCTCGTTGGATGCTTAACAGATCTCTTTTTCACCATTAAACGTCTTCTAGCTTAGTTCGTGCTAGAAGACGTTTAATGGTGAAAAAGAAAAAAAGGGGAAGGGAAGGGGGGGTGGGGTTACACAACGCGTGCGGGCGCATAGCAGAGTGTCTGCGCGCGCACCACTTTTTCTACGACGCATGACCACAGAACACTGCGTGCATGGAGGAAAGAAAAACTTTTTCTTTCCTCCATGACTGCGTGCATGCGAGGCTCGAGCCATGCAAGTGATGTAAGCCTCGCATAGTTCCCTGCAAGCACTGTTCTTTGCTTTGCTTTGATATTGTTTTCTTTTTCTGTCGCGTTTGAACACAAAATATTTACCTTGCACTTACTTGCTATGGTTCGTGCGCCTTACATGTGCATGACCATCCTGTGGTCATGTGCCGGGCATTACTAAATTTAATCTCGCAGACACTACATTTATCGCGAGAAGCTTTGATGCTTTTTTTGCTTAGTAGAGAACTTGTCGAACGGGTCCAAGTTAATCTCTGCATGTGCTTTCAACGGAGGTAGTTGGGGCTTCGGCACTCAACAACTAGCGCAGGAAGGGTAAATTCAATTTATGTTGACTAAAAGACTCCATGGCAGGGTTTGACACACGACCTCTTCTATAAATTTATAGAGGAGGTCGTGGTTTGACATGCCAGGGAGAAGTCAGCATATAATGCTGCATCAAAACACACCTAACCTGACTGGTCAATAAAAAAAAAAAAAAAAGCGGCGTTTCCTCGTCAGAGGACCCCCGTCCAGCTAGTAGTGCCGCTGGTGAGTGAATGAAAAGACTTTATTAGATGATCCGATGGACGACTATCCTAGCCCCACGAAGGGAGGAGTCGTCGCGATGCGGCCACACATCACCTGATGTCCTCTACTCGGCAAGCAGCCTTCGCTACTCCCGCCTTTTTTTCTAGCACCCGCGCCTGCCCCTGTGCTGGGGTGGTATATATATATATATATATATATATATATATATATATATATATATATATATATATATATATATATATATATATATATATATATATAAGCAGTGAAGAAACGGACGAACGTGCAAGAACTTAATTTTTACTTTCAACGTTTCGGCCGGTGGTCCGGCCTTCATCAGGTTTCCTGATGAAGGCCGGACCACCGGCCGAAACGTTGAAAGTAAAACGTTCTTGCACGTTCGTCCGTTTCTTCACTGCTCATATTCGTCTGGATCCGCAGACACATTTACTGGATATATATATATATATATATATATATATATATATATATATATATATATATATATATATATATACCACCCCAGCACAGGGGCATATATATATATATATCACCGGGTTGCCGGTGAACGCTTCTCCAACGCGAGCAGTCGGTATTTCTCAATCAAGAAACTCGCTTGGAGACGCTGCCTGCGCCAACGTTGCCTCTCGCGGGTGAGGGCGCGTTCTCCTTCTTTGCGAGCTGGTAGAGCGTTCCTCTAAGAAAGAGCGTTTCCATAGCCAACGCGCGCCTTTCGCTCTCTCTCTCTGTCTCTCTCTCACAAGACAGCAGAGGCACGCGCAGGGAGAGAGAGAGGCACGCGCAGAGGGCGAGCGCGTGCCTCCCGGCACGTGGGTTACGACTGACGCGTGAGATGGTTAGACTTAAAGTCCCTAGATCTTTAAGAAAGATCTAGGGACTTTAGTTAGACTAAGAGGAGCTTCACCCCTAAAAAAAAAAAATAAAAGGGCCGGTCAGACACCGGGCAGGTGGCAGGGGCAACATCAGCCCTTTCCAGTGATGATGATCGTGGTCTTCCCTTTGCTTCGGGTGTTGTGGTGGGCACCTTTGGGCGATCCAGTGCAGTGCAGAGTTGTGAAGAGACACGGCAAGCACGACAAGTGTTCTCACAGCCTAGCGCAGCTAGAGTGTACGCCGTGCAAACTGGTGTCCCCTCTCGCATGGAAAGCAGCGGTGGCGCTGGCGTGCCTAACCATTGGGGCAGCCGGCGCGCGGCGGGCACGGCCAGCGTGGCCCGAGCTGTGGTGCTCTTTCTTTTCCGTGTGCGCGTACGTGCTGTGCCGCGCATGTTGCAATAAATGTTGTATAAAAATAGGCACGGCACCACAGTCACGTTGGCCGACGTTTTCACAGATACATCTAATAAAATAAAATAAAGAAAGATCGATTCGGTGGCCTTTACCGCGCCTTGCAAGCATGTGACCGCGCTCGCAGCTTCGTTGCACGATCCCCTCTCACGGGACGCGATGGAGGCGTTAATTTTAATGAAAGGAAAGCAGCTTTTAATGAGAATTTCTTTATACATTATTGGCGTGCAAGAATACCTTAGGCAGTGAATTACTTTGTGGGATACATTGCAAAAATCTGGGATAGGTGACGACGGCACACATTTTAGGATGGGGATAACATCGCAAAAACGCAGCCTGCACAAAATAAGAAGAAGAAAAAAAAAAAAACAAGGAAAACGTTGTCGTAAGAGTGCAGGCAGGGATGTCCGTCATTCCCGATGTTATTCATAAAGATGTGGCGAGTACGGGAAGAGCGCTCGAAATGAGCAACATTAGTTTCAATCTGTCCTAGCAGGCCAATGTAGAAAACGGCAAAAACCTTCAAGGTCTGTTTTATGCTGAGTACAGGGTCCCATTTGGCTAAAGTGAAATACTGAACTGTTACAAGTTACTGCCCGGTATATATCACCAACATCCTTATTCTCATCCTGTAAAATTATTGAATACGTCTCACACAATAATTATTTAGCTAGTTCGTTACCGATAGTTATGTTGATATCGCAGCCATATCTTTCGTAAAGATTTCTTGAAAATGACCCAACTTAAATACCTCAGTAATTTGTTTTTGTATAGTTTTGCTGACGTAATTATGTCAGGCGAAGTCGACGTCATTTCTTTATATTTTAAGAGAGCAGTTCAACTAGTTCCACAACTATAATACTAATTCATAGTGTCTCAGCCCGTCTACCTACCTACCTTACCTTTTACATATCTAAATGCGTTCGAATTAACAGCATTAATATATAGATTGTTCTCGTGATCATGTACTCGTTACTTCTGAGTACTTTGGACTAGCGTTCGGAATCCGCTGTTATTTTTAATACATATCAACGACATATTGATGGAAGTTATAACTTATTAGGGCACCATTTGAGATCGAATTATTAGCTGACTATTGCGTCCATCTTAACGAAATCAACAGCTATGAGGAATGGACACATTTCTCCCTGGTGCTCTCATTACGGCATGTAGTTGAGTGGAGATAATCCTGCTTATAAGAACAAAAAAAAAAAAAAAAAGAACACGATACAAGCTCTTCTTTCCTTACGGTTTTCAATCGCAATCGCTCCCTGATATATTTGAATGCGAGTATATACATAGGCGTCGCATTACTCACTCTCATTTGGAAAGGTCACACTATTCTTACCAGAGCGTCATCAGCCCGTAACCTTGGTTCCATTAGGAAATAACTAAAAAAATTGCAAAATCTAATTTGTTAAAATACATATTGCTTTTCAGACCAGAACATGGACATGCATGCGCCGTTTGGGACTCCTACATAAATCGTAGTAGAGAAGATTCAAAGCGCAACGCCGTTCGCTACTTATATTCCAAGTAGTAGAACTGACCTTTCAGACCTATTTAAAGAGCACAATGTATGAAGATTGTGACTGTGCCAGAAAATCCAGACTAAATTGTCTTTCCCTGAGCCGTATGCATTACCACTGCGGTCGCATGCTGAGGAGACATCACCATATATACTAAATCTTTAATCCCTTTTAGCACCAAAGCGAGTTCTTTGGAATATCTGTTTTTCCCTCCCATCATCTCTGAATGGAATATATAGTTTATCTCCCACGACTTTGCACAGCACGGACCTAATTTTTCGTCTTAAAGTTTCTTCACCACACTTAATTCAAAGTACCTAAACGTAACATTGTCACATTATACCCTTTTCATTACTCAACATTCTAAGATTTCTGAGCTATAGAAGTGAGTGTATGGTTTCTTTAGTTCACCTATATAGGAAACGAAAGTATACCCATGTGAATAATTACATTGCTTGGTACTGCGTGTTTGTATCAGGTACGTCACACCGAAAGGGTGATGTGGACACGCAGCAAAACAATATCTCACTTTTCACAAGTCGGCGATGGGTAGAACCTTCTTTGTGTTTGAGTAAAAATGCCAATACCAAAAATGTGCACCAATAGCATTCGGTAGAACTGCGGGCTGATTTAAAACTATATTTTATACTGTGATTGCAATGCTCGCACGCTCGCCGTGTTCATAGGTAATAACAATGCGTTTTGAGCAGAAACCTTGGAAGTAAGCAGGCAAGCAATATGAAAAGACCTCGATCACCTAGTTAAAAGTTGATGAAGCTGCATGTCGCACATCGCAGCTCAAGTGAGCCATTCGCGCTTCATTATAAAACCAAAATAAACCTATGAACGCCTGCCAGGCGCTCTCCCGGCGCAGATTAATTGTCATCAGGATGGTAATGCAGTTCAAGTGTGATGAAACGGTCGTTTTTACGTTCCTTTCATATAAACTCGCCACTCTTGCGAACATTTTTGTGAGCACGTCGGCAAGCAGACGCCCGCGAGGCGGGCCGGCAGTATAGGTGTTCTGTGGGCCGGCCGTGCCGCGCGACCGGAGCAGCCAAGGTCTGACGACTGGAGCGCCGCCGCTGCGTTCCATGCGGAGAGGGCCGCTCTCCGGCCGGCGGTCGCGCCACTCAAAATATTCTAGTACACTCTAGCGCAGCCGCACAGTGTTGGACCAGCAAGGTTTTGAAGCTCATACTTTTGATTATACGTATGTATGGTTTAACCCGAGGGCCAGAGCTTATAGGTAGGTGACCTGTGGCCAGAGCAACGCCTCGTGTAGCTGTTGCAGTATTCACATTCTTTTCATTTTACTGCTAATTTGAAAGTACGACTACACCGGTGCACTGATGTCATCTGAAGTGATGCCTGAATACTTCACCGTGTTGACGCCAGGAAAATGACCAGTTCTGCATCCAGTGCTCGTAGCCTCTTTGTGGAGTCAAAGGAACGCCTGTGTGATCGCATACAAGTGAATGTGAACAGTGTTGGGTCGCTAGCGAGGCAGGTGGTCAAAGGATCTAAAAGCAACGAGGTGAGATGCAGTTTCACTTACGATGTGCATGCAAGAAATCGAAACTTTTTTTTTTTTCAGACACTAATGCATACTGCGAGAAATTTCGCATTGCAAGAGCACGCTTTGCACAATTCCGAAGTGGTAAGCAGATTGCGTACCCAGTTGCACACGCAACTCGCCATCTCCTTTTTTTCTAGAACCTGTGTAAAATGCAGAGCCTCGTCACCACCTTGCAACTTCAGTAAGTGTACGTTTTTTTTTTCAAACATCGATACCGCAGTAGTTACACGCATGGCGCATGGTAAGACGAGGGCGTCCCTGTAAGCGTCTAAACACCACCCCTTCCGTTTAACCACTGCTCATGTTCTCTCGTTTCAAGCGTGTGTACGCGTATTCTCAGAGCCTTGCATACCGAGAAATCGCGTATGAGCTACGAACGAAGCGCGTTCACTGGTGCCAAAAACGTTTTTTTTTCCATCCTTTGCAGGGCAGATGCAATACAGAAATGGTACGATCATGGCAGTGTGCCGAACCTGCGCATATTCACTCCCTCTCCTCTTTCAGCGCCCAGCATGTGGAAGTCGTTAAGGAACAGCTTCACCGGATGCAGTGCTGATTGGAAAATTTTGAGCCAAGGAAATAAAAGTTGCAGATTTTATTCACATCACATTCTTCTTAAAAACACGGATCATGCCCATAACAATGAATGCCCGTACGTTCTCGATTGTAGCAAGACACAGCAGTTTAATGTGATGAATGAAACCCGACATGGTACATGCTGAATGCCAATGCGTCCTGTAAATCACAGCCACTTTATACAAAGCAGCAGTAACATAGCATCTTCTCATTCACACCCATAGTCTTGCAACCACTCATGAAGGCAACGAAGACATCCTCAAACTTGGCATCGTGATGTGTCAAAGTAATAAGAAATGGATGCCACTGTTGGGGAAAAAAAAATATGAATGGTGAGGCCCCTACTGGATGATCGTTTCCTTTCCCCCAAATGAAGTTCTTGTATTGGCAGCAATCTCATCAGTAGAACCTTTTTCTGGAAGTTTCCTGTTGTTTCTGGAAGAGCACAAAGCCCACTATGATACAAAACACGAGCCCAAGGATAGCACAGAGCACGATGAGGAAGAGCTTGGTTCCAGACAAGGCAGGTGGCGGGTCTTCCACGTGGTCTGCAAACACACACACAATAGCATCAGCCACAATGCTTGTTTTTCTATCCTTGAAAACTGTTACTGAACCTCACTAATATTTTCCGAGTTCTTGATCTGTTTTAATACCATCACACTATTACAAATTCTGCCGTAATGAGCAAGAATTGTTAAGAGTGCAGGCTTCCACTTTCACATGTTCACAAGAGTAATGTACATGTCTGATGTATTTAATTATTCAGATGCTAACAATAACCTCCAGTTATGTGCACTTAATTCTAAAATACAGCTGCATTTTAGAATTAGTACTATGAAAAAGAAACATGCAATAATAATCAGCATGAGACTGCTGTCATATTGCATAAACTGCAGTTGGGATCTGAAATTATGGTTTACCATAGCACATTAAAGGGGTCGTGAAAAGAATATGGAGATGCCCGGTTGTAATTTTGGCTGCTTCAATATGCATTCGACAAGCCGATTCCGAAGTATTTCGGCGAAATATTCAGTGCACATTTAACAACGCCCGTTTTAAAACCCAGCTTTCTTGCGCTCCCGAAACGACTAAGAGAATTGATTTATTTGAAAGCTAGAAAGAAAGAAAATACTTAGAAACCGTGTGGTGCCGCCATTCGGAAGCAAAGCTACAGCACAGTTTGTTTTCCCGTGGCCTCCGAGGGCGCGCGAATCTCGGAGGTATGGCGGCTACTAACATGACGTCATCTGCAGAGTTGAGGGGAACGCGCGCAGTGAAACCGAAACCGCGTTTTTTCTCGCTCTAAACCAACGCACACGGTGCAACGGAACAAAGCATATTGTTGATTTGAGGGTCAGGATTCCGAATACGCACTTTGTACAAAATGTTCAGAAAACGTTTCACGACCCCTTTAAGCATTCTTAGCTGTGAGCAAAGCAGAAAAATTTGACAACCTAGCTTTCAGCAGTGCCAGAACATGCTGCTCTTCTTGTCGCTACAAGTTTTACATTTTGTGTACCGAAAGCCCCACACCCTGCTTTCATTCTTTTGTAAACCACACAGTATAAGTCTCCCAACTCTGGTGCACTAAATATAAAGATGGGGCCTTGCCCTTGCATAGAAAATTCCAACTGGCAGGAAATCATTTTTTTCTCTTTGCAATCTCCATCCCCTCTCTAAGGTGAAAGCAATGACTTCACCCCTACACTGTACCTATGCAGTGGTAACAGAAGAGTTGATTCTAGAAAAAGTGAACATTTTATGACTTTAAACAGAGAAGGGAAGAGAATTCTGCTGGCCATAGAATTGGCAAAGGCCAGCAAAGGGGCAGTGCAAATTGGAAAATTTGCGAGGTACATGGTCAACCACTGTTCAACAGAATGCTCGAGCATGTGGCCTGTTCTTTGCGCTAACAGTGAACCTATGCATTATTCATGCTCCTTATATATGTTCATAGCCATTGCCACTGTAGGATACATTTACACAGCCTGTCCAGGCCTCCCTAAACCACCCAGATGTATTTGACTATGCCCCCAGTGCACTGAGGAAAGCCTGCTAGAAGTGCTGCAGAAAATAGCACCTCTTCCACCACACACAGTGTTCTCCGCACGTAAGGCATGCACAAATATGGATGTCATCTGGTCTTGCCTGCAGAACATCCTTTTTCATTAAGAGAAAATGCCATGACAAGTTCCTTTGCTAACGCGTCACAGCCAAACAAGAGATGTCTTTCCACCTGGTTTTAAACAACTTCATTAGGGCAATAATTGCTGCGGCCATTCATCAGAGATGCATAACTGTGAAACACTTTCAGTTCTTTAACTACAATGGCAAAATCAAAATAGCACTAAATTGTCAAAATATTTAAGAAGGGGTTGTCTTGATAAAGCAAGGAGGTGCTGACTATTCTTTCAAGTGGCCGCAGTGTGGAATAATCTTCATGTCTAAGCAGGCATTAATCCTGGGTACCTCATTCTGTAGGCATGCCTCGCTGGTCATATCGAGGTGTTGCCTTTTTCAGGGTTGAGTTGGCAGCGTTGGAAAGTAAGTGGTCAAGAAATCTCTAATGTGCATTGACCAGCGTGTGGGCGGAAGAGCTGAGACGTGATATGTTAACATGCACAAGACAGATGACTACCCCCTCTTCAAATGAATGCGATTCACCTTTCCTCCACATTACCATTATTCACATGAATACAATGCAGTGTGTCTTGTCAGACATATACATGCCCCCTTTAAATGCCAGTGAGGGTTTCTGGAGTACTGTGGTATTTTAAAGCATTACCCACTACGACGTCTCCATTAACCGCATGATGGTTCCGGTTTGTAATACTCGTATACGAGGCATGCTCAAACAGAAACTGAACTTTTGCTATGACTATTTTGTTGTACAACATATTAACCACTGTCCTCTCTGAAGTAGTCCCCGCCCCTTGAAATGCACCACTTCCAACATTTCTTCCATTTTTGGAAAGACTCCTGGAATGCACTTTCAGAGACGGTGTGCTCGTGTCTTGTCACATTATCCTGAATCCCCTGTATGGTTTCGAAACAACATCCTTTTAACAGTTTTAAGTTTGGGAAAAAAAGTACCAAGGCTGGGTCCGAAGGCTAGGGTGAATCGAGCACAGCAGGAGTGCAATGTTAGGCCAAATAGAAAATGAGCGATGCATGAGCCAAAGCATCCAAGTCTGGTTTTCCCACAATGCGGGCATTAAAGAGACACTAAAGGCAAACAGATGACAATGCAGAACAATGGCGTCTGCAAATTAATATGTAGGAAACTAATGTTCAATAGCCTTGGGAGAGCACAGTGGTTTGAGGCAGGTGGCGAGGCACTGTAAGTGGTAAGCATGATTGATTGATTTCTGGGGTTTTATGTCCCAAAACCATGATTTGATTATGAGACTCCATAGTGGAGGGCTCTGGAAATTTTGACAACGTGGAATGACATCACACAGCACATGGGCCTCAACATTTCACCTACATCGAAATGCAGCTGCCACGGCTGGGATTCGACCCTGCGCCATAAGTGGTAAGCAAATATATCTACGTAGGCCGAGTAATGACCCCTGATCCAAACCATGAGGTGAGAATTGGATGAAGAACAGGGTGGAGTGCACTCGGCTAAAAAAAATAAATGGTAGCTTACCATTGTCCCTCAAGAGGAACAGCTGCACCTTGCTGGTACTTACCAACACGGCACAAACAAAGGGTTAAACTGAGGATGATGCAGCGAGCAATGGAATCGAAAATGATAGGGTGTAATGTCAAGGGATAAGAATCCGAGTGGGTAAGGGGAGAAATGCGTGTTAAGGACATCTTGGTAGAAATTAAGAAGACGTGGGTGTGGGCTGGGCATGTAATGAGAATGCAGGCTAAGCGTCTGTCATTAGGGGCAATAAAGTGGATCCCTAGAGAAGGCAAGTGTGGCAGGGGGTGGCAGAAAGACTGCCACATCAGATCAAGAAGTTTGTGGGGATAAAGTGGTCGCAGTTAGCACAGGACCGGGACAGTTGGATATCTATGGAAAAAGCCTTTGCCCTGCATTGGGGCATAGACAGGTTGATGATGATGAAAGGCAAACATTTTTTTTTTTAGAATGATGGGTGAAAACATCTAGAACATCAATATTCAGAGCTTTGTTCACCTCTAGAAATTTAGGTAGATGCACAACAAGGCTTTTGCCCCCAGCGGGATATTCTGCTAACTTGGTGCAGTGACTTAGAGTCTCAGCAGGAAAAGGTAACTGATCCTCAAACTGCCAGTAGTAAGAAAGATGGAATGGAATAAAACGCTACTTGCTTATTTCTGTTCTGTTTCTCAGAAAAGAGAAAAAAACAAAAACAAAACAAGATCCATCACAAGAAGCTTCAACCACAGAAAGTGGCGGCCAGCGGGGCAGCGCTTTGCAGCAGGGCATGCTCCCTCAACTCCTCTCTAGCATTGTCACAGAAACTAGTTTCTCCGTGGCTGATGACAGCAGCATCTGCTGAAGACAATAGCTAAACTCTTCTTTCCTGCCTGCTCCTGCTTTCCACACAGCTGGCTTGACTGTTGGCCAGTAAAGGGCAAAAATGGCAAATACTATCCACAACAGGACCTGGTGAAGCAGGCAGTTTGTGTAGTTCTAATGGCATGCTGGCCACTAAAATACCGAGTTTTGCTCAAACTAGGCATTTTCTTGGCAAAAACAAGCACTGCAACGTTTCTTGAACAGTATTTTAACAGTTAATGTCCACTTAATAGGTATTTTCCTTTAGTGTTGCTTTAAATGTGGGAAACCAGACTTCGGATCACCGTGCTATCTTGCTGATGCCAATTTTGCCTGAAACTTCTCAGATAAACAATTTCCAACCTTCAGCACAAACTACCATCAACTACTAATGTGGAAGGTTGTCCAGGCTTTGAATCATCATCCACTGACATTCCAATGTGCTCAAAACATTTCGTTGCACAGAGCACGATTCATTGAGCCTTTTTTTTTTATGCTTTCTGTAAGAATTTCGCCATTTGTAGCAAAAGTAAATACACATGCACATGTTCTTCAACCTCTTTGATCGTCACACTAGCACTAATCTAACAAAGAACTTGTGCAAGTGCTCACCCTAGTGGTGGCAATTCGCTAATGCTCATACTGTAATGTGCCAAATATCAGTTAGCTGCCTAAGCATTTCATTAGATGCCCCTAGCAGCAACAGAGTGCTTGCTTTGCTGGTTGGCGTGCTATTTCAAAGGTGCAGTTTCTTTCTGAACACACCTCATATGCATACATAAATGTATGTTACGTTCTTATGTCGCAATGTGCATAACAAAAGGGGACTAGATTAAGGGCTCATTTCTTTGTCAGACACAAATTAACAAGCCCAACAGACAATGAAATCAAGGAATGTATACGTAATATCAATTAGTTTTAACCATAGTTGTACCGTAAAATCCCAAGCAACCGCTGCCCCTTGGGCAAGAGAATTCGACAAATTTATAGGGGGGCCCTTATTGGTTGAAAACAAATTCAAAATGGCAATGGAACCGCCAGAGTGAAAAAAGAATGCCGAGTGGTTGTTTTAATTAATGTCTATGACATAAGTGCATTTAGTGCTTTTATTGGGTGTAATTGCTAGTCTTTTCGCACTGTTCTTTGTCTAAGTATGCAAAACCAACTAGCCCACCAACAAGCATTAACGAAACTGCTCTCTTAAGGTTGTAAAACGACTCCTTGTAGTTGGATGCACAAGCTGCGGGCTCACTAGCTAGAGCAGCACCGAACTATAAATTCATATTATCAAACCTAGAACAATTTGAGCTCACTCTAGTCTGATGACAACGGCAACTCACAAAGCCTACTGCCTCCCAGCTATAGCCATGGCTGGCAATGCAGGCAAGAAGTACACGGCTGCGTTGCAGCTATTATCAGGCCTCAGGCAAAAGTGCAGCAAATTTGTTTTCCTTACTTAAATGTATTGTTTGTTATAACTGATTTTGCAACTTCTTGAAAAAGTGAAAAGATGCTTGCCACGCGACCTGGCATTGATGCACGCTGCTGTAAACAGGCTTAAAAATGGGGGATTTCAAAGCTCTCGAAGAAGGGCGGGGGGTGTTTGCAGAGGTGGGAATGCTTGATCAGGACTTTATGGTAGCAACTATTGCATGAACGGAAAAACACCTGCCATTGGTAGGGATCGAATTTACGACCTTCAGATAACGTGTCCAATGATCTACCAACTGAGTTACGCTGGGGGTCGTTTTCCTGTCCACTTCATTGTGTATTTCCATGCATATAATCCTGGGAGAGAGAATGTGTGCACGCATGTATGTAATGAGAGAGAAGGGTGAGAGGGAGCAGGAAGCCTGGGAAAAGCATGTCCCAATGGAAAAATGAAATGGCTATGTGTATGCATCATACCTCTTGGTGGTGCAAAAAATGATGCAGCAGGCACAATCTTCGACCTATCTTCAGTGTCACCCTGTTTCTGTATGAAAGGAAAGAAAGCTGTAGCTTGAAACCAATGCAAAAAAAAAAAGGTCGCAGCTGGTTTAAGAGGGGTGCTTACCTCACTCGGAACATCAATCTCATACAGCTTCATGGAAATTATATCATGGTTATCTGCAAACGTCGTAATGATTTCACAGTCAGCAAAGATCACTTATGTGTATACCACAACAATGACTTCAATCACAAATTTCTCATGTGTCTTAGGAAAAGTGAACACAACCTGAAAATGCAAAGGAAACGTGCTGGTGAATTTGGCACCAGTATTTGCAACTTCATCTGTCATAAGCACATAGCCTGGTTCCTAGAGTAGCTGGTCTTTCCTGATACTTTCACATAAAAAGTGACAAACATTCAGCAGCGCCATAAAAAAAAAAGAATGACAAGAGCGTTTTAGTTGTATTTTTGTAGTAATGTTCAAATATTTTTTTTAAATAACTCCATGTTAAATTACACAGGAGATGTACTGCTAAACGCAGGCAAAAAGAAGAAAATATTCCGGTACAACTGGTGTACAGTCGGGAGCGCATGTGGAACTTGCCACCGCGCCTTCTGGCGACTGCTTGGCCGAGTCCAACAGTGCGTACAGCGCATGCTCGTCTGTTCCTCCCACCGGCCTGCTTTTTCACTCCCTTCAATGGCGTGCTTGTTGAAACGTGGCACAAGGTGTCACTTCTAAAGTCTGTAAAAAGGCTGAGCGGCGATGACACAACAGCACGTCATTTGTACTTGCAGGTTTCCGCGCACTCCGCTTGAAAATCTTTAATGTGCAATGAAGGAAACCTTCTTTGCTGCCGTACAGGATGAGTGAGAAGCACTTTGTGCATGCCCTGAGGCCATGGCCGCACTTTATAAATCGATGCCATGTCATGCGGCGCAAGTGATTGCCGCTGACAGACGTTTGATCAAATATTGGAAGTGATGACCCTTCGAAGACCTCAGTTATAATTTTCAGTTTACAAGAAATTAACTGCAATTATTCATAATTTATCCTGGCTCTTTGGCAGCATGACTTTCAGTGGCTTACTGCATATCAATGGACACACAATATTTGGACCAAGTACTAGTACAAAGAAAGAGAGCTGGGATTAGATCTCCGAGACAGAGCACCTAACACATCGCTGCACGTTAAAGTGTATCACGCAAGTCCATTTGAGAAGAGGTGACATAATACATGTTTTGCGCAGTGCATCTAGGAAGAAAGCATAGTGGGCAGTGCACACTGAACCCTGCTAGTGCAAACAAGGCATTTTCGTCGCTATATTATTGACAGCAGAAGTGATGCCTTGTGCCGTGTTTCAGTAAGTGCGCTGCTAAAGCAAGCGAAATGGGTGCGTGAAATGGGACGAGCGCGCGCTATATGCGCTGTTGAACTCAGCTGAGCAGCTGCCAGAAGGCGCAGCGGCGTAGTTCTTCACGCGTTCCTGTTGTCTCCAGAATCATACATGCGACTGTACTCCCACAATGTTCATAGAAACAATTAGATCAGTCCTACAGAGTAGTCCAGCAGAGAACTGTGCATGAGTTAACTTTGCCGCAGTGCAGAGGTGTTAGCTTCGTGCAGTATAAATCTTGACTTCACCGAAGTACACAAGTCTTAGCTTCATCAGAGTGCACTGGTATGAGCTTTGCTGCTGTACACAAATGTTATGCAGCAAAGTGGGAACAGACAGTGCACAAGTTAGTTTTGCTGCAGTGCACTAGTGTGAACGCTGCTACACACAAGTATTATGCAGCAAAGTGTACTACATGTGGGATTGGGCCACTTGTCATGGGGCATCACTTGTTTTGCCCCTTAATTACCAACTTCAAATGGTTCGAACAGTAAAAGTTAGGCATGAATAGAATAGCAAACAATATTTTAAAACTATTCGAATATTTGCACACACCTATGTTTAACTATACAGTTAAAGAAATAGGAAACTGAAAAAAGTCGGTCTTTCGTCTACAATTTCCATTCTTTAAATTTAAATCAATATGTACAGTATTTTTTGCACCCATTCATGAAACTTAACTTGCAGGAAAAGTGTGAATTCTACTATTCACTAAAAGGTTTTCAAAAATGCATCAATGTATCAGCAGTGAGCACATGCTGCTGCGACACACTTGAAGCAGTCTTTTTCACCCACCAAAATGTGGAGCCAAGCCCCATGTGAAGCATTGCGAGCATGCTTCAACCATCAGTGTGCCTACCCCAATGCGACCTGTTTTGTACAGTCCTTGACCTCTAAAGTGACAGTACAGCCCCAATGGCATCATTATTGTGTGTGAAAGATGACAGCTCTCCACTCTTAAAGGGTTCCTGAAACGGTTTTTTGACATACTGTCACTTATTAGGCTGTCATTACCAAGTAATTCACACCATAAATTAAGTGATGCACATTGCACAAAAGCAGCTGTGGGCTCGTTTATGTCGCCTTCCTCCTCACTTCTGTTCCTCAATTCGCTTAGCTGCGGGGTGCACGCTAAGGATGGCTAAGCCTTTCCCGGCAGCTGCTGTGACGAGGCCTCTGCAGCAACATGGCATCACTGTGTTGCTACTGAGGCCTGCCGGCCTCAATAGTGCTGGAGTGGCTAGAATACTACCCTTATAGTGTGCTGGTAAAGAGAACTTTGTGCGTTGCCAGGAATGCTTGCACATATAAGCAGTTAAATGTTGCTGCAACACCCTTGTGGCCTTCCTCTTGTGGCAAATGTGCGCCACCAGGTTCCGTGATGATGCCGGTGGCTGGCCCCACAGTGCTCATGACGCAAGTCGGGGGAGAGCCAATCACATCATTCCCTACGTACCTTCTTCAGGTTGGGTCTTTAACAGTGCACATATTTAAACTCTTGCAGTAAATTACACAATTAATGCAATACACTGATACTGGTCTGCTAATGGTCAGAAGGACTCGAGCTACTGGCGCAATGCGTTTGCACAGAAAAAATCATCGAAGTCGTTTCGAGGTCCCTTTGGTAGTTAAGACCCACGTGGGCAAAGTCGGCGGCCGTCGACAGCGACGGACCAGCTGCTCTGTCTAGCTGGGGGAGGAGGACGGAAGGGCATTCAGAGGGAAACAAGGCACCAAGCAGTGCTCAGATCCCCACATCCTGCCAGCCTTAAAAGCCCCCTATAAAAACAATACTGGCCCCTCTGTATCAAACACACACCACTAAGCACTACTAATAACTGCCAATCACATGTCTACAAAATTTGGCTAATGGCTATTGTGTTTAAAAGAGCTAAGGAATTAAAAGAAATTGCAGGACTGCAAACAGCTGAAGGAAGAAGCAGGCAGTCTTTTTAATCATACTATGGGCTTTCTACAACAAGCACAGGCAGTAACTGAGCAGGTTCATTTAGCATGGAAAATTGCTATGTTTGGAAAGTGTTGCAGGAACATTTAATAGCATACAAGTTTGCTATTAAACATGTACGTCAAGCTTAACTGGATTCTTCATGGAGAAATCACTAGCTAAGCAAACATAGTACATGTATCGTCCGTTGCACAATTATAAAAGCATAGACTATTGTTCTTGACTAATGTTCAGCAGTTCATGTAGCTTTACTGAACAAATGGAAGCAGGCTAAAGACCAACTTCAATATGAGAATATGATGTTTTAAGTCCAACACATTTGGAACACTATGAAATGTCAAATTTGCCTGGTGTAATACACATGATTGAAACAAAACAATGGAACCCTCCTTCATATTTCTCCAAGATGACATTACATCAAAAACCACTCGGGTATCCTTCCCCAAGGACTGTACATCTGTGACATAGCTTACAGCATGACCATATTATAAGCAACCCCCTTTAAATTTCAGTAACATTTTTGAAAATTATTGTAAATTGTTGGTTGACAACTGCTAACATTGTGGGAACTGTTCATCTTAATAGTCCTGCTCTATATGAGCATTACTAATATCCAATTAGTTACCTGAAAGATCACCAGTGACTGCTGATGCACCAAAATAATAATGTGTTGGCAATTGAACACCCTTCACGGTGAAGCATTCCTTCCAAGCATTTTTTCCTTCTATGTCTGTTGCCACCTGCAGTGCACAAAATGACACTAAATCAATACATAGCAGGGTTTGTAGGTGTAAACAATTACATGTTACTGAGCATCCACAAAACCACAAGATCGACCTTTCTTCAAGTGCTGTGCCGTTGTCCTCTATACCTGATCTGTTGTGTTCACCACAGGGGGAGGGGAGGGTGTAACAGCATGAGCAAAATCAAGATTTAGAGCACAGGAAAGCACTGAACATGCATTCAATTATGACACTTGTTGCACAATGTGAAAAGAAAAATTTCTTGTAAGCAGGCTCAGATTTTTTTAAACTCTGAGGATGGCAGCTTGCCCTCCACTTCTTGGATGATGTGAAGAAGCTCCGATTCACTTTTGAGATTTGCCAGAAGCCTTTAGGCTCCTTGATGCATGATGTGAATTACTCCTCTCTCTGCTCTCCCAGTAAAAGAGGTTGGTAGACAGTTTCTCATGGTGCCATATCAACACAGGGAGTTGCACCTAGTGGAGATCTTTGGTTAATAGCGACTGGTTACAAGTTTTGTAACTTGCACTAAAAATTACGCATGCTTTTGCATTCCGCCTCCATTTGTATGTGGTTCACCACATCAAATAACAGCACCCATGTCATGTTCAGCAGCAGCAGAATGCCATAACTGCCACCAGGTACAGTTAATATCAACAGAAGAAATAAAGCACGGGTACACTAGTGGAATAGAACATGTAGTGTGCCATAGCTGCTGGCTGTACAAATGCCCACCCACGTGGGTCTCGGAAGAACTTTTTGCAAGATGAATGATTACCTGTCTTTTACACTGTCAGAAATTGCCATAGATGCAAGGCACATGAGTGACGACAATTGTGGCCATTTCTTAGAAGTCCCCTCACCAGCTGTGGCCATTTTGAGCTGACAAGCACAGTGCATATGTGTGCTCACGGTCATGTTTACCAAAAACCACATCGCTGCGTGCTGTGGAAGGTGCTAAAATTTCTAAGTGAACATTGTTTACTCTTTTCTTGCAAGCAACGCTGCTCCAAGATGCAGAGGATGATGTCAAACACCATACAGTCCATGCAAATGGCGCACGACATCCTTATGGACCATGGCACGTGCCGCCTACGACGAGTGCATGGCGATGTGTCCAAACAAATCAAAAGTCAGCGCTCCTAGCAGCTGCCTCCTAGAAAGGGACGACCTGCTGCAAGCAGAACACAGAGCTCTTAGCCCTGCGGCAAGGGTGTCATAATGGCAGTGACTCTAGCCTCCTGAAATCCTAATATCATGCTGTTTCAAATATTTTTAACTCTGCTAATGATAGACCAATTTGAAAAATTCTTGTGTTAGGACGCTCCCAATTTGGCACTTAACCTTCAGGGTATAACCAAAATTGGCCATGTGGCCTGGTGAAGGGCCCTTTAAGCGAAACCAGCACAGCCAACTTCATTAAATATTTTTCATAAAAACAAAAAATGCAGCATTCGTTCACACAATATGCAAGTCAGTTTAAAGGACGTATTAAAAAGTTCATTCATCTAGGCTGTGAGCCTCTACATGCTGAAAATTGTGGTGGTTGAAAACATACATGCTGAAAATTGTGTTGCACCACTGTATTGCCCACCAAAAGTGGGCAATACAGTGGTGCAAGACTGAAATTCACAAAACAGCCAATGTGGCAAATCAGTCCTGCTTCCATGTGAACGAAAAAAAAAAATATTGCTACTCTCTGGACTGTACAGCACTCGTCCACATGATGCTAACCTGGTCAAGCTGCAAGTTGAGCTACAGTTAAACCTGGATATAACTGAATTGACAAATTCCCGAAAAACTTCGTTATAAAGAGAATTTCGTTATATGCAGGTTCGGCACGAAAATTCGAAAATGAAACTCTTAAGTAAGCGAAAAGGTAACGGACGGCAGAGTTCACCCAAAACATTCATTTTGGGTGAGAAAACATTTACAGCTGAGACCACTTATAACTGCTTATAGTGAAGGACCGACTCTAATGCTGTTTTTTCTGACCCCCGTTAACCCTCCCATAGAACTTAATGTACACGCATACTGCTTATTGTATTCCCGCGCCTCACGGGACGGGCAAGCTTCCCGTGAGGTGCTTGCTGCCTGCAACCCCGCGAGCTAGGCCTAACAAGCGCTGTCACCTAGTGTCAGGTTAGTGAAGTGAAGCGCAGAGACTTGCACAGTAACGAAAGAGTGGCGCTGCCAGCACAATAAAAGAACTCTTTTTCTCTTTCTCTCTTAATCCGCCGCGGCTCGGCAACATCAACTGGAAAAGGAGGGTGCCGGCTTGGCAGGCTAGGCCTGCTGCAGCAAGCGGCGGGATCAGGTTTGAAGTGAGGGGGAAAGGACACGCCTGCGGCGGCAAGATCACCGGGTCGAGGGATGCAGGCCTGCCTCGCAGTCGCCGGGCCCTTGAGTTAGAGCACTGCACGGGCTCGGGCCTGCCCGGAAACCCGGGCCCGGCCCGGGTAAAGCAGTTTTCCCGGCGGGCCCGGGCCGGGCTCGGGCCTGGAGCTCCGGGCTTAGGGTCGGGCCCTGGTATGAGGTTACGGGCTCTGGTCGGGCCGGGCTTGCTCTTTGGTGCATTGGTTCTACATGCTTTGTGTACACATATACTTTCCACATGTCTTGAACTTTATTCCTTTTATGTGGAACGAGCTCTTAGAAGGTTTATCTGAAATACTGGATTTCTTTTGCTTCTTGTGGGTACTTGATTTATGAGCATCGAGTGATCTAGAAGCACAATTGCCAGTTCTGCTTACAATAAGTGGATTTGGGTTTCTTTTTTCGACGTATCACTTGTATAATGTTCCAGTCACTTGTCGCCTTCTTTTGGGGAGGGGGGGGGGCTTGTTTACATTTTCCTAGCAAATATGGTTAATTTAGTCATCATCACGTTAACGAATAGCGCGTTTGTCGATGACTGAGTGGTTGAGTGTTGAAGTCAAACATACGCTGGGAGAACGAACAAGTAACGTTAATCGCGCACTGGCACATGTGCATTCAGCCGAATGGAGACAATGTTAAACAGTAAATACGTACTTTCGTTGATAGCTGCGCGTATTTTTGCTGTACAAAATAATTAGCGAATCTTGCAACTCCCCTTCGTATTTGGGTGATATTTTTTATGAAATAAAAACGTTTTCAAGATAGGGAAAATTCTTTAAATTTCCATTTCCTTTGGGTGTTTTCACGGAAGCCACGCCGCTTTTTTTTTTTGGGGGGGGGGGGGGGGGGCTTATTTTGCGATGGTTATTTGCCTGTTAGCTCAGTAGCATCTGGCAATTCTGCTTAGAAGTAAATGGATCAGGTACTTGTATAGATAACATCTCACGATTAGTTCTGTGATTTTATTTGCATTAGTTATATATTCCAAATGCTCTCATAATCGCAGTAATGAGATAAATAAAATAAAGTTATATTTACAATTCATCCTCGTAAGAGCAATGACAGAACTGCAAAGGGGGAAGATGGTGAAATTTCTAGCCATCCCCAAACACAAAAGATCTACGCAGTCTCAATACACAGAACTAAAAACGGGAAAAAGCTTTTTTTCCCGTGGGTCAATCGCGGCTTCTATTTCTGTAGTGGTGCGGGTTGGACGCGCGCGGCTAGCTACCCTGTAGGCCCACAGAAGAAGGAGGAAAGGAAGGAAAGGCAGGAAAGCAAATCAGGTGATTAAGGGATGAGAAGACGGAAAGAAGTGGTTAGCACACGAAAAATCTGTGAGGAGCTAAACACCACAGTTATGTTTAATGAAATTCGAAAATAAAAAAACAAACAAGAAAACGGTTTGCCAACCTATGTGCTGTGGTCTTATTCCGCAATATATATGTTGCGAGAGCACCATGTCATCGCCGTAACAGTGTTGCAACGTACAGAAATAGTATACAGTTATTAAGATAAGCGTAGGCCAAAGTATATTCCCTTGGTCAGATCTCTAGCTTGAAAAAGGTGGTTACAATTTGCGTGACAAGGAAGGCCCGTTGCCTTGAACAACACGCACCCAATCGTTAAGTGCAGAGGGCTTTGCGGCGCCGTAATCACCAAACTGGAACGAAGCCGAAAAATAGACATACATTTTCGTTCATCTCATGCTATATAGTCCTTTCCGCGTAAACTCGCAGGCTACCCGCTAATAATTACTGGATTTTTAAGCGCCGAAACTACAATATGACCATAAGTCACGCATAGTGGGGCATCGAGAATTAACTTCGACCACATGGGGTTCCTTGCCGTGCACCTAAATCCATGTGCACAGGAGTTCTTGCAATTTGCGCCCATCAAAACGCGCGGCGATGGGGCCGTGGAATCGAAATCGTGTCCTCGGGTACCTGCCGAGCTACCACTGTGGATGAAGGGCCACCTAATAGCGATAACCACATTAGGAAGGCATGCACTATTACAGGAGAAAGAAAAGAGCGCGGCAAGAAACTGCACATAGTGTATTAGAAGGGGGAGGGGGGATTGTTGGACCGCACGTGGTAGGTGCTAAATAAACTGCACCATTTTAGGAATTTTCTTGCCTCAGAACCAGAACTACATGATCATTAGGAGAGTGTAAGAGCAATGGGCAATTTTACATGCATGCAGGGGACAACGAGCGCAGGCTTGAAAGATCACATTTCTTCCTGGAAACTGAAGCTTGTGTCAAAGCACTCCCGAAAAAGCGACGTTTCAAAGAGGTTTCTTTTGGTAGTTGATTCTAACACTGTCTCCAGTAGGACGCGTGCAATGCAAAGACTGCAAAACCTTTCTGGGCTTTGATACCGGTAAGACCGGAATGCCGCCTCACCTGAACAGGCACAAGTGCAAGCCAACGGGAGGATCTGCTGTCCTGACTTCTTTCTTTTCTGAAAAGAAGCCCGTGGTTCCTTCCGGTTTAAAGGAAAGCTTGACGACTTAGTGCGTCCGATGGTGCGCTAAAGATACGAGACCCCTCGATGTCGTGCTAGATGAAGGGTTTTTGAAAACTGCTGATGAATTTGTCGCCGACGGTGCCCGGTATGGAACACTATCCGCCAGAAGAATTACTTCCACAAAGCAGCCGAAGTGGCCGGTGCTTTGCGAGAAACGCTGAGGCCAGTAATGAAGGCAGCGATGGAGGATGGCCGTTGTTCAATGGCAGTCAACAGGTGGGCTGATGACTATAAAAAAACTCGCTTTGTTATAATTGAAGTTCGTGCATTTAATACACCGTTCATCGATTTGAATTTCATCTTTTTCATGTTAAGGCAAGCTACTGCTATACTGAGAACTGGTATTAAATATCTAGAAGGGTGTGCGATTGTTTGTTGGTAGACATGCTTTTTGATAGAGGGTGCAATAAAAACAAGAAGAATAAAACACCTCCGTTTTTATTGTACTTTTTATTAAAGCTAAAGTCATGCTACAAATCAGTTTGGCTATCACAATATGTTACAAAACTCTTTTAATGATTTCTATCTGAATATGCGAAGAAATAGGTACAGTATACATCTGATCAATAAATCTTCTTTGCACCCATTATCGTTGCTCAAAATATTTCCACATTAAGTCATTTATCGACTGAATAACTGAAGGTTAAAATGTACTTCTTAAATAAGCATGCAACAACGAAACGCCTATTATTGCTGCTTAAAACTTCTTGCTCGAAATTTCATGCTCGGGCCTCGGTCGGGCCTGATTTGCAGTCGGGCCGGGCTGGGTACGGGCCTCACTTTTATTCACCGGGCCGGGCTCGGGCGGGTAAACTTCAGCAAGTGGCGGGCTCGGGCCGGGCCGAAAATCACGCGCATACGATTTTTAGACCCGTTTTATCGGAAAGAAGGTGCGCGTTAGATTCGTGCAAATACAGTATTCACCAACTATTAAAAAAATATTCGCTACTTTGAATAAACACTATTCGGCACAAGTATCAAATCGAACGCTATTTGATTCCTTATTCAGAATTTTTGAATATTCGTGTACTTCTAGTAATGAACTCACAGACAAAGCTGCATTTTTAGGGTATGGAGAAGAAACTAAGGAAATTTATGCCAACTTTATTATATTCAGTTCAAAAAACAAATATGGACAGCTTTAGGTCCAAAGTACCCCCTTAAAGAGCTTTTGCCATTCCCTTTCCACTTATCTTGCTTTGTTGATAGCTTCGACAAAAAAAAAGTTGATACCTCAATAGAACACCAAATCCACAACTGCTGCTATAACTACCCTTTCCTGTTCTATGTACCACACCTATTTTGAGGAAAGGCCAGCATCTGCAGCTGTTTAATAAGTGAACTAGACTCTTTATGTAGCTTATTACTATACGGCATCAAACAACAACAAAAAAGCACTTTTCATAGCCTCTACAGCGAGTTCTCACTAGCTAGGGCATACAAAGCCTTCACTGGTCCACAAGCTTCAGCTTTAGTTGCACAACAGCAGCCTGCACACTGTGGCCAGAATTCTTGTCACTGATCTTTTGTACGTAACCAGAGATTCCGCCTAATCATCAGTTAAGAGGACTTTTTCCTTTTCTCTTCCTCTTAGCTGTACTACATGCATGCCTGCGCTATGTGCTCAGCTCAGCTGTGCTATATGCTGAATGTGCTTTGCTACTACTAATTTTCATTCAGGCAAAGGCTTATCAAACAGTACATGCCATTTCTCAACATTTCTCAATAAGCAGCAAAGTTACTCATTTCAGGTTCATAATAATTAAGTTAAGTACTGATTCTGCTGGTGGAGATGGCACTTTTACCAAGGCAGCCGGAATTTACAGAGGCCTTAGAGATGGGGTGGTGACTACTCTGCGCTAGTCAAGTTCCATCACTTAAGGGGGGACATGGTACCTGAAGCTATTTTCTTTATTTTTTAACCAAATTCAATTTAAAAGCACAGGTACATGTATTTTCTTGTGCTGATTTCAAAAATGCAGTTATTTTTTCTGTTACTCAATTAGTTACTGAAATAATTAGATGTTAATTACTAATAATTGGTAAGACAATAGATAAAAATCAACTGGGCAGAAAGTTAAATTTAGGGCATGAATGCAAAGCAGAATACATAAGGAATGAACTGCTGCAAGCAGTTTTCAAATCCAACAACAAATAACAATTTAGGAGCTCATCAAAGCTTAGATGTTTATGCCACAGCTACTAATGAACTTGAACAAAAGCAGATAAAAAATTATATAAAGAGAAAAAGAACAATCTGCTTGCAGCAGTTCAAGCTCTATGCATTCAGCATCACATATAAAAAAAATTACAGCTGTATCTCTTCTAGACTGAGAAATTGCCGCACTAAACAAGCAGAGTGAGTGAAAGCACGTTCTGAGAAAAAGCAAGAAAACAAATAAAGCTCATTTTGAACCAAATGTAATGCAGAGTACTGAAATATACTTGCAGGTGATTTGTGGCTATTGGGGATATAACCTCGATGCCTACTACTGCAACATATATAGCTCGGCAGCAATTTGGCATGAAAAAAGCCCATTTTTCTTGCTTTTTGATAGCCAAAATATAGCTTGCCTTGGGGATATAAACTGCTATTGTGGATGAAATATCAGTCCGAGATATGAGAAATTTGGTCAGCATCTGCAGCACTGCCTGTATGTTGCAAAAATACCAGTTTCCAAAAATCGATTTTTTTCATGAAATTTTGTCTCTAAGAGCAGTGTCCCCCCTTAACACGTTTGCTATATATAATCTAAATGCAGTGCACCTGCAAGGTACAGCAGCATTCTAGTGGATAATTTACAGATCCTTCAAGCAACTCTACTGCACCCTCAATGGCCAAGTTCAGCTTTGAGGCATTCTACTCGATCAGTGCTCCCGCAAGGCTTTGCCAGAAGCTCTGCATTTTGTTCGCACAGATTTTTTATTTTTGCTGGTACTTTAGGTACCGGTAAGGTGCTTAGGATACTCTAGGAATATTTTGGCTATGCCACTGCGTCTCGGGCATGGTGTGTCGCAGACTCTTGCAACATTGTTTACCGTGATAGTCAATATGCGCCCAGTTAAACTGCTTTTGAGATGTTTTCTACAAACCATAATTGTTGGTGATAGCCTTCTGTACACCCTAATCTTTCTGTCCCATTTTGTGAACCATGTGGAACCAGAAAATGAGGCGAACAATGATGCATGCCCTTTGTTCTGTTTGTTCAAGTGATAACCACTTTTGCACGGTGGCAGGAAGCAAGTCCTCACCTTGCGTTATAGGTGTTGCTGTTGCTTCCTTATAGTTCTCATACCGACGGGCACAGGAACACAAAAACAATGTGCTCACTGTTTGATGACACCAACTACAAACACATCACATGGTACTGCACTGAAAACGCAAAGACAAACTGACACAACTGCTGCAAACTGCAGCGCAAAGCAGGTAACACAATCTGTACCCATCCGCATGGCTGTGCCTTGCGGGTAGGTGCAGGTTGGCACTGCCACCATGCTGTCATGCTCTTCCCTTGAAAAGGGCGGGTGCACAGCACACTAGCCAGTATATCCTAGGCACCATACCTCTACGACCACTCTACTTTTTTTCATTTCACATTTTCCCTTCACCATCTTTCTTTTCACCTCCACCCTTTGCATGGGCATGCTTGCTTGACAACAGTCCATATAATGGCCCCATCCCCGTGACACTGAATGGGTTTGTAGTTGTGTTCAACAACCTCGTCTTTTCCATTTTTATCATGTCATTAATGTTTGCATCCACTCAGCAGAGCACAAGATGAGCTGTCAAGGTAGTCTACAAGAAGCACCGAAGCATCCCAGAAGGCACACTTACCGTAAGAACATCATTTTCATAGCGGATGACAACGTAAGTATCATGGTCAACATTTCTAAATTTGGCCTCACACCCAGCTAGTTCAGTGTGGGTGCCATCCCGGTCATGATCATATGACAATGATCCATTGTTGACCATTGCAGAAATGTAGGGGTGACCATGCTACAAAAAAATAAATAAATAAATAAAAGACATGTCAGATACACATGCAACAAAAAGTCAGATTACCTCCCATTATAAAACACTAACCAGAATCCAAATTCAAGAATTTCCAATTGGCAACTAAATAAGAAGCAATGCCAGCTACAGTGCCTAGCTCATGGGGTGTGTAAGCATCAGCAGGCAATCGTTCCAGTGGCTTTGGAGTGATGATGTGCACCGATAACTAGCACCTATGCAGGTTCAGTACAAGACGAGTGACCAATTCAGACATTTAGTTTTTCGAAGAGCTTTCTTGTACAGTGAAAGCTCATTAATTTAAACTTCATTAATTGCACTATGTATTTTGATAACTCAAACTAGTATGTGGAATGGTCTGGCCATGCTCCATAGAACCTCATGTAGAGTGATTCCATGTAAGATCAAACAACGCATGGCTGGTCACCCTCTCAAATTTATTTCAAAATTTTATATATTGCTGCCCAATGAGTGGAAAGAAGAGATCCGCAGTTGATTTTGCTGGCAAAAATTTTTTCGGAACGCAGGGAGTCAATAATGACGAAGAGGTGGAGTGCCGCGCTTACATGCTCTTCTGTTTTGGCCAACTTTGGTTATTAATTACACAAGCTATACTAAGGTTAGGAAGGCTGAAATTTATTTCAGTAATTATATGCATGCTTCTGCTTGTCTTCAATTATTTTTGCTTTTTATGGGGAGTGTAGATATTTTTATAAAAATCCTCAAAATCAGCCCAGGAAGCATTTTCTGTCTACTTTGCGGGCTTATATCTCAAAAAAGGCTTGTGGCAGAGCAGCGAAAATTCCGCATTACGTTCTAAGCACACTCATTTGTCAACCTGCAAAATATTATATTTATATAATTTTTCAATAAAGAGGTACGGGCGGGCTAACTTCAAAAAAAAAACACCGAACAATGAAAATTTCCGACGACAATTAAAAAAAAAACCCCATTTTTGATATTTTTTAAACTTTGTACACTTATTCTCCTTCACACTGGATTTCACAATCACCAAAAACATCAGAATCTAAAAAATTAGGCATTGAAAATGTTTCCAATACCACATACTACACTGAAGCATTCACTAGCATTTGACACAAGGTAGAAGAGTAGCTTCTCTGCAGCAAATTCTTTAATGCCTGGGAAAACTTCGAATATTGTCACCGTGCCACACTAGTGACAAACACGATGATCGCCAGAAGAACGAAGGAGGCGCCGCAATGGGGCCTAGGCAGACGGTCTGCCACTGGGGCTGTACTGGCCATTATTTCCCTACGTAAAACCACACTCCTATTAGACCTTGCCCCTGTGCCCGTTTCATTTTGGTGGAAGGTGCGGGGTAGTGCACAAGACAGAACTGTGCAGCGAACTTGTCCTCAACAGCTCTACAACGCTGACTGACAACCAGGCCTCCATGTCAAACATGGTACCCCAACCCGTGCCATCAACATCCTTGATGCGCAACACTCAGTATCCTGACCCACCCACGCGACCCTGCAACTTTTAGATACGAAGCAGCTTGTGGTTGAGCCTGTTCCCTCCCTACGCCGTCCACACCCCCACTGCGCATGCGCAACAGCTGGCCCAAGCCTCCGGAAGAGACCGCTAGAGGCGCCACGGCAGCTTCGCTAGATGAAAATGACCTGCGCGCGCTCCACTCATTCTCGTCCTGGCAATGCCACTGTCAACGCCACGATCAGCGCCACCGGCAGCAATGCTGCTGCTACTGCTGCAGAGAAGAGGGCTCGAGCCGCTGCCGCAAAACGGCAGCGGCGGCAAGCCAACCCCGAGCTTGGAGCGAGAGAAGCGGAAGCGTGCCGTAAACACCGCCTGCAAGAATCCACGGAAGCAACGAGGGCTCGCGCAGCCGAAGCGCAATGTGCTGGCAAGCAAACGTCAAAGCGGCGTGGCGCGGCAACGCGAAGCTGAAGCGAAAGCACGTGGGGATGCATTTCGTACAATCAAATCAAGGCTACGGTACCATCTTTCAAACGCCCTTCACAGAATACACAGGCGATGGCCTCACTCATCCAGGCAGTTGTCTGCGAAAAACTTGCGAATGCACGCATCTAACCGGTGTGCTCCATTGCTTGCCTCTGCTTATATCTCCTGCTCCACTTTATCGACCATCACAAATGTCTTGATGCTACTGGGAGCTGGCCCAGTGGTGAACACAGGGTGACAGGCCCATATGCTTCCATGGTAGTGGCGTGGGGCACATTTCTCACTATTTTCCGTATAGTCACGATCCACTTTTCTACTGCCTAAATGGAAATCAACGTCTGCCGTTTAGTGCCACTCCGAATGACCCGGTGTACTGTGACCCTACGTACCATGACCAGACCTATAGTGACCCGACATACCGCAGCCCTCCAGCATCAGACAGACAGTCTAGACGCCCGTCGTTGCCACATGATCTTTGGACCCGTTTGCCTCTGCCTCACTGTCCTTCATTGCAGCATCCTTCTGTACGATCATCCCAGGAAAACCGACATATGCAGCTCCAGAGAGTGATGCTGCATTGGAACCATAACCTGCCAATCCTCCGATTACTTTGCCGACTGACCAGGATAAATCACTGAAGAAGTTGATGCCTTACTAGTGACGCCAATGCACACATCGATGTCATGAGCGCTCATCCCCGGATGCGGCTGAAGAAAGTGCTCACACCTGCCCCAGCATGCATTGTAAAAGTTGCTGATGGAGGAACTGCCGCTGTGTTGGGAATGTGTGCCGGTTGTGTAAGTGTCAGAAATCACTACACAGCCGTACTATTCCAAGTCTTTGACCACTGCCCTCACAACGTGATCCTTGGCCTTGATTTTTTTATTGGCTCACTCAACCACACTCCCATTAGACCTTATCTCTGTGTCCATTTCAATATAAAATAATAAGAAATGGTATTTCAGGGAACAGGAAAAAGAAACAATCTCAGCAGATGGTGGCAAACACTAACATGAGGTGCAATGGATTTACTCGTTTAACCACTTATCTTTCATGCTACTTTCATGCATATTTATATGCACAAGCTCAGAGAATGAAGCACTGTAGACCCTGCATTAAAACGTTGTTTGCAAAAAACTACAGACTTAAAATCAAAGCTGTGGCGCAAGTGGCAGCTCATAAAACTATATCGTACGAATAAATAAAATGAAAATATGACCAAAGCACCAAGCAGACCTTATAATACAACTGCAATTCAGCCATACCGTTATAGAATAGTACTTGAACTTTCCTGCAAGCAGCGTTCATAGTACCGATTTCAGAACTGCAACAACAGGCACCATGACCACAGGCCCATCTTCAGTCACATCTGATGATGTCATTTGCACAATATACTTAAATGCAAAAGAAGCTCAGTTCAATTTTCCACCATGCACATGAAAAATATATCAGTGACACTCATATGCAAGCTTCAACCCAAGCCTCACATAAGCACACTGACGAAAATAGTGATACAGAAATGCTTACATTATGTGGGCCATTTTGGTTGGCATAGGTATCAAAAAATATTCCCAGACCAGAAAATTTATCTTTGCTACCAAATACTGGTCCTGAAATAAACAAGAATTTCCTCAATCAAAATTGGCATAGAAATGAAGAACTGAAAGCACTCAAACATGAAAAAAAGATAAATTAATCAACAAAGCTAATTTGAAGTTGTCGCACATTTGAAACAGCCACCGAAAAATGCACGATGAGGGATAGAACTATATATTATAAGGTTTTTATTTAAACTCTAACACCCATTGTAGCTAGGAGCTCATGCCATGGCAGTCCCTGAAGAAGGCAAAATAGGGGGCCAAGGGAAGAAGAACAGTGAGACAGAGATTCCCTTGTATGTCAGCATGTATACACTTTGAAGAGGCACATTTGCTTCTCCAAGCTTGACCTCAATGGCCACACTAGTGTGAACCGTGTGAAGTGTGAACATCTCATTTTTACACAACTAGTATTGAACAAAGTGCTTGTGGCTACAATCAATCATTTCTACTTCACCGCTAAAGAATGAACAAGGGCTTTTACTTGTACTAACATATCCAAGAAGTAGCCATCCACGAGTTGGCCACACTGTACGGGCAAGAGTAAGCCAGGCAAGCGTGCAACTCATGTCGCCTAGGAACAGTTTCTTCTTGGAGCCTCAGCATAGAATGAGGAAGAACAGTGGAGAGCCTGGCATAGTTTTCAAGTAGCTTTCAGCACTCTTAATATGATGCAAAAACTCTGCCAAGCTTGTAAAATGGGAAAGAAAAGGGCTATTTTGCTTTAAAAGAGAATTAAAAGTTCATAAAATGCAGAACAGCTGTAGTGTACAGGCTCCCTGTGACATGTGGAATAGTACATATATAAGACAAATTGGTTGACATTTTAATACCCTTCTAAAGGAACACATCAATTCTCTTGGTAAAGAAAATTATTCACACTTATCTAACCTCTGTAAAGTGTATCATTATAATTCTCTTTTTTATGGCATTAAGGGCCCCTAAATCACCTAGAGGTTAAAATTTAGTTGCGGTGTTACAGTTGTGCATGTTTCTGTAAGGAGCACAGAGCCACAATAATTTTTCAAAACGGTGCAGTAATGGTGGAATCACATGTGCGACTATAAGAAATTGGTTCCTGTACATTTCGCTCTTTCCTTCACAATGCACCAACTGGCCAGTGCCATGTTTTCCTTGCCAAGTCTCCTCCAAATGTCATGTGACACACCACTGCCAATGAGCTGTTGTTGCCACGCTGGCGCATTGTGCTACAGAGGGTCTCACTAATGACCTTGCCATTACAATGTAACTGTGTGGTGACTTGCCATATTGAAAAACCTCAATGCGAGATGTTTCTTGTGGCCACTGGCTGTGCACAACGACATGGCAAATTGACATGACGAGAAAAGCGAGCGGGCGTATTGCTTGCAGACCTTGCTGGCAATCGCATCTTCTCGTCTGATCAATTGAGAGCACCAGAAACAGGTAACATCATAAGAGGCAGACTGGTGACGTCAGGACAATCTGAGGAGGTACTGGAAAAGCACGAAGAAATTCACATGATTGTTTTCTTGGTTTTGTGGCACGCCTTGCGTAGTGATGCCGCATTTGGCATCGTTGACCATGGCGGTGCTGCAATTTCAATGCGCATATTTAAAATGTTTGAAAAATATCGAGGGGTGGTTGGGGGCCTTTTAATGCCTTTTCAGTTGTTTTGAGATAAAAATAAACACACGAAATAATTAAAGTATTCCACATAAAGTGTACAGACAAGTGCATCGGTTGCAATCTGTGACCAAGACTTTGCATTCTTGAATTCTGCCCGACGATTTGTTATCTACTTTTGTTAAATTTGATGACTAATTTTGCACTAGCCCAACGCTGATAGCTGGTACTGTTTGTTGTTTTTCAACAATAAACACTTGAGTGGAAGTGCTCATTTGTCTTCTTTCAATGTGCTTCTGTCTACTTAGTGCTCATCGCTTTCACCAGTAAACTCGTGAAACCTCTCCATGCTAGTGCAACCACAAAGACCGAGGTCCATAGGTGCCTGTGTGATATACACAGGCACGTATGGACAATTTGTAGCACTACACCAACATAAATGCACGGTGCATTATTCAATAGACACTAGAAGGGGAGTACTGCAGTGGCCATCCCAGCGAGTTGTCAAACGATGCACTGCACTTGCGTGGGTGTAACACTAAGAATTGAGATGAGTTGTAGCACTTGAGCATTATCACCTGCGTGTCCGTCATGTCCCACTCACTTCTGTCGAGATATGGGCATGCAGAGGAGAATATAGAGGTGACTCATCAGCGAGTTTTAACAGTACAAGTGGCTTTGTTTTCTCTCCATTTCCCTTTGGCATCCCTTGTGCTGTTTCTTCTCAATGGCGAATGCAAGAAAAAAAGAGGTTCCAGGCGACACTAACATGCCTATCTGACCTGGTCTCACCCCCACAGTGTGTCCAGCCAGATCGTGGATGGCTATCACAAGACAAGGTACACTGACAAAGTATCTACTGCAGCTTAACTAGTCTCACTATTTGCCATCAGCGGCCAAAACTAACAATTTATGCATTCAAGGCACGTAACACAGTGTGCAGCACTAAAGAAAAACCAACACAGACTCTCAGAAACAAGACTAGGCAACATACAGTTCAATTCCAACTAAAAAATTTCCTCTTAAATTTTGTTACTTCGTTCATCAACAGCAAATGTAAAATGCCAATAGTACCTGATAATCTAGATGCATTTCACATTTCAGATTGGTTTCTATCTATACTATGCATTTGCATAGTTATTAGCTTACTTATTTTCCACACCCCAATATTTACAAGTAGTAAGCAATTATATAACAATTGCTCAAAGTAGGCTTTTATTTAACATACCCAAATGATTTAAACAATCTGACAGCTCAAACTGCCTGCTTGAAGGTTCATACAAAGAGATACATGCGGTAGGCCATCAAGACCGATCTTGTACATCGCTTGTTGCCAATTGACAGTCCCGCACTGTGCAGTGTAGCTAACTTGAAAATCAGAAATGCTAATATTTTTTCCCCAATGAGTGCACTTACCCAACTCCAAAGCTTCTTTTGCATACCAAACCGCAAAGCCATCACCATATAGGTCCTTCCCAGAGCCGTGGACTCTGAAGTGCACATGCATTTCCCAGTTTTTGGATTTGCACGGCTAGAGAAAGAATTCACAACAAAAATCAGGGCAAGCTTGAATAGTTTTCAATGGTGCCAACAAACCTCGGCATGAGCAGCCCCAAATATACATTAGTGCGCTTTTGCACTTTAATGATCATATGCTCACTGTATGCCTTGTAGAGAATTGAACTGATGCAATTACATGAGAAAAGGAACAAGAAGTAAGCATGAAAAATATGTGGCACAGAATGATGCTTGTATGACAGATATTTCCACTTCCAACAACGACAACCATAATTTCCTGAAATTGATCGTGACTTGAAGCTTTGCCTCCAGTGTACTAAAGTGGCCTTCTCCAGGAGGCCCTCTGCGCATGCGTGCAGGCGACCCCACGCGTGTTAGAGCCGGCGTTTTTTTTTTAAGGCTATCTGTTTCTGCCACTCACTTGCGTGCTGATCCACTACAGCTGCACTGTCAAGCTCATTTTTTTGTTTTTGTGGGGTTTTACGTCCCAAAACCAGTTCTGATTATGAGAGACGCCGTAGTGGAGGCCTCCGGAAATTTCGACCACCTGGGGTTCTTTAACGTGCACTGACATCGCACAGCACACGGGCCTCAACATTTCGCCTCCATCGAAATGCAGCCGCCGCGGCCGGGATTCGATCCCGCGACCCTCGGATCAGCAGCCGAGTACCTTAGCCACTAGACCACCGTGGCGGGGCGTCAAGCTCATTTTTTTTTTTTTTTTTCATTCTACATGTTGAGTAACGAGAAATTCTAGAACAATAACATTCTAAACCTTATTTTTTGTTTTCTTTACTGCAGCATCTTTGTACACCATGAAATGTATAAAATGGGTGTTCACATAAACATCGATGGGTCCCCGTGAAAGCACACAGCGAGCTTGCGTGTTCGCAACCTGCATTTCATGACATGCGAGGCCGCCTACACACGTCGTGATCACTTCATCTTTGGGCAAGTGGTGGACTCTGTGGACAATACTGCGTTTTGTAGTGAAGCATTTTTTTAATGCTGTTCTTTTTAATGTGCATTCAATGGTCACATCAATATGACTAGCTAATTTTCCATGCATGGTAGATGTTAACTGATGTAAAATCAAGTTATTGACATATGTACAGTTTTCATCGGTGCCAAAAGAACAGTGCAGGTGATAACACGAGCAAGGTATGATCACCCAACATGACAAGGCTCAAGTGGTGAAATGCACCTTGTAGTTTGCATTTTCATATGATTCTGTCAAGTAGTAACTACTCAGGCTTGGTCGAAGCCATGATATTTGGAGTTAGGTAATATCTCGGCATGTATATAAAGATACGACACCTTGCCATAGTAGCTTTGCGGCTAAGGGATTGCGCTTCTAAGCTCAAAGACACTGGTTTGACTTCCTGTGTCAGAGACTGCAGCATCTTGATAGGGGCTTAATGAGGAAACAGTGGTGAACTTCAATCGAAGTGCATGCTAAGGCATTCACAGAGCACAAAACAAATCCGTGGACTGCCTCACCACAGCGTGCTTCATATTAATGCACTTCTGGCACCTAAAAACCAAGGATTTATTTAAATTAAATATGCAATGACTGCCGATCGAAGAAAAGGTTATAATCGACAATTGATATATCGTTGTCCATTTTAACTCTCTCAGCGATCTGCAGACAAAAAACTGTGTAGCAATATGCATCAATAATGACACTCATCCACCAGCTCAGGCCGGCCCCCAGTCCTCTGGCTACTTAATTCAGAATTTTATTGAGCTCATCTGCAGAAAAACTGGCGTTCATGCTTATATACACACCTCCAACCGAATAGCATAGCAACTTTTTTCTGCTTAATACCGCCGGATCAAACAGTGACAGGCAGTGATATGCACTCACAGCCAGTAAACATGCAAAGAAAGCCTTAAAACGCAATTCCAGAAGACACAACTAGAGGCATGCCACATTTCTGGGAAAGGCCAATTGGGTAAAATTCCACTTTTTGATACAAGAAAAGGCTGTGCTCCAAAATGGCAATTAGTCAGACTTGTTGGCAGGGACAAATACTTCTGTGTCTTGTTTCTGCACTGATAACTGCTACTGAATGTCAGTGAAGTGTAGTGACTGCTGTTGACAAGCACTGTTGTAATCTTTCTTGAAATCAGGCAATGTACCAGATGAAAGAATTTTTTAGAATATGAGGGAAGGCAGTAAAACTTGGCTACAGGAAGTCGATATTTAGTTTGGCTACTCAGGTTATTCTAATGTGCATGTAAATCCAACAGCACCAACCTTTTGCTTTTACTAATAAAAAATGTGACATCCATTCTTTGTAGCACAACACTGCAACGAGCGTGGCGAGTCCGTCACCAGGGAACATATTAAAATAATACTAATTTGTCAACTTCTAGCTAGCTTACTATAAACTTCTTGACACTATGTAAATTTTTGCAGCTTTTTATAAGCAAAGCTGACCATATAATACTGTCAACTTCCTGGCAAAAGCTCTTTCAGTCACTATCTCAGTATCTGAAAATCTAAATTAATGTAAATGATATGTATAAATTGTCAAACAAGGCTAGTGAATCAGACAGGAGAAGCATAAGTCACCTACCACGTTGTTCCATATTGCACCCTTTGCACTTTGCTGATCAGGTGTTAGTCGAATATATGAACCGGTCACCATTGTGTGACCCAAAAAGTCCCAATTTGGAATAGTCATACCTGCCCCTGCAAAGGAAAGAGCAAAAATTGACCAGCCATCACACTCTGTGAAGGTGGATGACCAGCGAAGTTGTAGCATGTCGCACAAGATTGAACAGGAGAACATGCGTGTATTTATTTTCATCTTTTGGTAATGGCAGTGAAAATAGCTTTGTGATCACTGCAATACACACCGAGTGGCTTCGTCACAATCTTGTACAGATACTCGGCCAAAGCTAAATCTATACACAACTGTTATTGAGTATAGTTGAGAGATTTGGATTGGAGGGGCACTTTAAATGAAACTCCTTCTGGCACAAGCCGAGTAAGCCATTCCTTGTGTGGGTTTGAAATGTTGGCAATGAAGTGTCCAACGATGACCACAGAGGTGGCGCTATTATGGCTAATACATGCAAAGCCCATGGTCATGAACTTCTCGATAACACATTTAGTAGGGGTGAAGCCAAAATTTTTCTTGGGGAGGGGTCTGAGCCCCCTTTGTGTATGTGCATACAAACTTCAAAATTTCAGGAGGGGTCTCAACCCCCTCACCCCCAACCACTTTCTGGCTACACCTGTGACACTTAAGCTATTAGCTATTACCTAACACTATCCAATGCTAACAAATGCTGGTAGCATGCAGGTAAATATGGAAGACTACACTGCCTTTGGGAATTCACGAGAACAAAGAAGTCCTGAACTCCGAGTTGAACAAGTGAGATGCACTGTCACACTGTGCTGCCTTCAATGCTAGGCCACATTTTTTTTTTTTTTTTTTTGTCAACACGAGGACATGAACACGCGGACCGAATAAATAATTTCTGGGGTTTTACATGTCAAAACCGCGGTACGATTATGAGGCTTAAAAATACATCGATCCCTAGCTATATACAGCTTTGCTGTAAAAATGTGATCACATCTGGAGCCATGCTAAAATATAACTGTATATAAAAACATGATCAAAATATGTTGTACAGCCATGCCATCAAGGTGTAAATATAAGAAAGGGCACGCAACTCTTAGTGGTGTATTCAGGTGGGTGTAGTGGATACATATGCAGTAAGGAGCCGTTTCAGGCTTATTGCTGTTTCAAGTGTCATGACTTTTATCATGTGATTAATGCAGTTTAATGTTTTAAAGCAACACACAACCTATAGAAAACTAAATTTATTCAGCAATAAAAAAGTGCCAGCCTTCAAGCTCAACTGCAGTGGAGTAGCAGACTGTACAAACAGCATACTTTAAGACACGGAGACATGCAGTGCAAGGGACGCATATAGACAAAGATGGTGCTCATCTGTATCTATATGTGTGTCTTGTCTTCGTCTTGCAAATCTCCGAGTATGTACCAACTTGCCCAAACCAAAATCCTACTTTTAGATAGTGTAGATATAAAGGAGCCACTATGTAAAATATTATACTCGAATTACCAAGTGGATGTGATATTAAGACTGGCAAAGGTAGTCACGTGGTTCTGAAACTGGGTAAGAAACATTGCTATCTCCTTTTTCCAGTAACAGTGGCATGCTGCGAGATGCAATACAAGAGTTGCACCGTTGAAAACCAGAATGCCTCACTCCTCAGTACAGCCACCAAATTAGGCAATGCACCATGGCAGTCTGCAGAGCAATAAAATATCTCAGTGGCAAGGTACTAAAGTTTAAATTGTATCAACTAACCATCAGGCGTATGTATACTCTTTAAGTGCTACTCAAAGGCTGCCACATTAAATGCAAATATGCACAATAAGTGTGATGGACAAAGCAGTCAAATGCCAACACATTGATGTATACATTTGGAGTTATTTACCATGAACCTAAAGCACAGTACAAAAGCATTTTTACATTCTGTCTCGAATGGAACATGGTTGGAAACTGGACCCATTACCTTGTGCTCGGTAGATGCTTTCAACAGTACATAATTCAAGTCGGACATTATACACATACATGCAGATAGCAGTGAAAAAAAAAATATTGCCATGAAGTCAATGTCAAATAAGAGCAAAGATAATGTCTCGGGCCTGTGGTAATTCTAATGACCTTGTGGCAGCTTGGCATGGGATAAACGCTAACATGTGTGCTTTGAGTCACTGCCATAGGCAACTATGCCAGGGTTGGCCATTAAAAAAACTGCCAGCATACACTGGAAATAGCTGCATTTATTTTGGGTGTGCAATGTCCAGCATAAACAAATCTACATAATGTCACATAATGCCACAGAATACCAAAGCAGTGTTATATTAAATTAACAATTCAAGTGCACCTGTACACAAATAAGGGCACCACATAACTACACACACACATACACAAGCAGGGCAAAAGCAAACAGTGTGGGAATTTATAATTGCAGATCATGATTAGGGTTGTTTGCTTTCAAGTTTTACATATTTTAAATTTGGGAACTAATAATCAGGTATGGGGAAAAATCTTTTTTTTTTTTTTTGGTGCAATTCGCAATTCGGGTTCTCTCTGGTTAAAGTTGCAGGTGTAAATTTATAAATGAGAGCTGGGTTAGTGACCACCACACAGAGCACAATTTTCGGAATGAACTAAGCATTGTTGACATTCCCTAAGACAGCAGGAACTAACCTTGTTGTCCCGATACAGGGGAGCGTGTGAAACTAATAGGTTGGTATGTGGCTTTAGAATTCAGGGAGAAGTTGGGTATAATCAAATTCTTCTAAAACACGAGTATGAAATAAGCACATAAAATTGGGCTTTACCCAAAAAAAGCCAACCATAACTGTATTCTTTGCTATGACACAAAAGTACTAGCTACAGTGCTTCAATTTAAAGGTGGCATATTCTGCTTTTGTACACTTGATTGCTGTAGTTTTCATCATTACGCATATTGCTTTCATCACAACATGCCATGCCAATGAGCGAAAGGCAGCACGCAAGAACAAAACAAACAAACAAAGTGTTAACACATGTAACCAACAGGAATCATTTGAACCAGCTATTGCTTTGTTCAATTACTGTGTCACGAAAGTTTAGCCTCAATGGTGTCATAATGATCACAAATGAAGCTAAACTTTTTTCACATAACTTCCTAGTTCAAGCTAAGCACACCGCTCTGACAAATTTCCCGTTTTTCATTCAATAATGGCACCAAAAGGCAAACCCACAATGGCATAATTTCACAAGCTGCGTTCACAAATGTAGCTCTTAATAGGTGGTCATCACATTTAATGGATGGACCAAGCACTTTTTTTTTTTTTAGTGTAATGGTGTGCTCTATACAACAACAATAATAATCGAAATGTTTTGCATTTGCAATATTTGTCCTCTTCTATAGCAAGTGCCGAAGGACGTCGCAGCTCGCTTCCAACGCAGGTGTTTTCAACGCCCAGAGGTCGCGTGCGCTGACGTGTGTACAAACGTATCACGTAGCACGAGTAACTGTATAACATTACACGACGACACATAGCGCCCGCTACTGTCTGAAAAGAGGCTACGGTGACATACTGCTTCACATTTGCTACGCGCAGCACAGGGAAGCAATGAGAGGAAGGTTGCGTTATGCACCGCTATGCCCTTTTCCCGCAGTGTATCAAGGAACAGCGTTTTTTCCCTATGCAACTTCTACAATTTTAACACAGGTGAACTGACGAAATCAGCGGCAAAAATCGCAGATTCGCACTCAGTAAAGGAAATTTGAACACGCCATTTACACAGGCATGCGTGCTGCGTGCGACAATTCTAAGCATGTAAGTTTCGACGCTTACCGGCAACGGGCCCACGCTACGAAAGCGCGGACGGTACAGCTTCGAGTGCGGAGTTTCCTTATATGACACTAATGCTTCAAAGGTATGTAGTTACGCAAATCGCTGGCACGGTCATTTTCGGCAAACCGGTTTTAGTAATTTGCAAGACTGTCAAAGCTCCGGGATCAAAAGCGAATCCAGCTCCACCCCTGTGTCATTGACCGGTAATCGCAAGAACAGAAAGAAAAAGAAGAAAATCTCTATGAGGGAGTCACTCGGCGTTGCTATCACACAGGCGTTCCTAAGCTCGCAAACTCCAATAAAAAAAACATACATTTAAGAGTAAACGAGCATCAAAGCATGAAAATCGGGAGACCTTCAAAGCAAACCTCTGGCGCATCGGCCGGGTCAAAACAGATAACTCGGTGAACCTTCCTGCAACACTGCCAACTGCGTAGGGACACGTAGCGCCCAGAAATGCGTACCTTGGTAAGGTTTTACCAGTGAATGCTCTTTCTTCATGTAGTCTTTTGTGTTCCATTCCGCTGCGGCAAACAAATTCGATTTCACCTGAAATAGTAGTCCAAGAAGGAACAAGCACAGTAACCGCCACATTACCGCCAGCGGTGCCATGTTGAACTTTCCGAGGCTCTGACTCGACTTGGCCAAAGAGAACAACCTATATAACTTTGCCTGGCCGCAGCTGCTGCTACTCCACCCGACGCCGACTGGGCGCGCTAATAAAAATGGTCTCTTTGTTAAATTAATTGTGCTTAGTGTCATGCTCAATTTCACTGACTTTTTCCATGTCACGGCGTGTTCTCTGCAGTTGGTTGGCGGTAGGTGCTTTATGGCTTCGCTTTCGGTTTTGTTATACTTGGCCGCTGAGTTTAGCGGACAGCAAGAAGCTTAGCGGCGGTGCTGTCATGCCGTCCGCTAGCGGTGCTCACCGAGCGAACGGAGTGAAAAGTGATTTATTATTCTGCTTATTATTCGTACAAGCTTGACTTGCTCTTATGTGAAAGCTTGGCCCGTAGTAGGAGAAATTAGGTAGCGCATTTGTGAAACATTATTCTGCTTCAGTTCTTGCGTGCGCATGTGCTGCTGTAATTTGTTGACATGAAATGGAGAGGTTATGTTTGGATGGGGCGTATTTGTGTCTTCTCGTTGCGACATTAAACTACTGCTGAGGCCGTCCCAGACAGTGAACACCTGCGCTCGACATAGTTGCGTGGCACGCTTGTTTTCTTGCATGCTAGCGCTTTTCTAGCTGTCACAGCGCTGTCTGACGTGCATATCAGTGCCAACGCGGTGACCGCATGGGTCAGTCTCCGTCGAGAATTTGCCGCTTTTTTTGATATTCCTGGGCTCATGAGGACATTCTTGGTCAAGAAAACGCAACAATGTAAGCTCTTTCATAACAGTTTTCAAACACGGATGTGCCCATTGCACCAAGTGGGAGTAGCGATGCAGTGAATAACACGCAGCGACTTCGTCATAAGTGCGGCCAAAAGTATCCGCTCGTTTTGTTGCTGTTTTAATGCCGAGACAAGCATAAGTTACTACCACCGCGTTTGTGCGGACACACATTCGTGTGAAGCCAAGCAGCTGTGCAAGCACTTAAGAGCAAGATTCAAGTACCGGAGTTCTATAACAGCGCATTTGCTGTGAAACTGTTTTAAACCCGGGTGATACCTTTGTCGCACATTTGATTTGCGCGCACTGATGATGCATTCATAGAGCACCAAAAGACCCAATGGACTGAAATGTAGCATTCTGCAAAACATTGCACCACTTCATTCCAGCCTTTGTAGCTTCGTTCCTGCCTCCTACCTACAAACTTATCCAAACAACACTGCTGAATCCTAGATCCGAGAGCCTGCATGCTGTTTATTTTCATGAGTGTATATTGTAATTAACCTGGATTACGATTATCTTACTTTGGTTTCTATTGGACCTGATCATTCCCATGTCACCGTGAATGAGCTGTGATGGTGCTGTGTTCATTGGAGGTATCGTTTTTTCTATTGTGTAAAATGCAATGTTTGGTTACATAATTAAAAGCAATTTATAGAATGCAATTTTATTTAGAACATGATTTAATGTCGCTTACATTGAATTGCTTTGATTCAACACTTTTGCACTAAAAAATTGCATAATTGATCTGAAATGAAATGGTAGTTTTACCTTCGATGCAATGTCAGAGTAGTTTTGATGTCAAATGTTAATTTTGTCCCACTGCTGTGCCCCAGTGACTGAGATTTTCTACTTGCAAGCACTATTTCACAGGTTCAGCTTGGACCATTTGGAGGAAAGAAACACTTTTAAACCTAAGTTTACGTGCATTATGATGAAGGAAAAGGGGGTCAAAGTAAACACAGTCAGTGTGTTTGCTGTACTCTTCTGGTGCAGGAAGGCATTTATTTTTGTTGTCAGCCATGCATTACCAAAGCGAAGTGCACACGTCTGGTTTTCCTTGAAGGTGTAGGGATTCTTACCCTACTCTAATTGTTTTGCTTTTGTTTTCTGTAATTTTCATTTTAGTGCTTCCAAACGTACAATGCCAATGGACCCTATTACATACATGCCTCTCTGGCATGTATGTAATGGGGTTAAGGTATTTATTTGTGGTCTACCTGACAAAGTCAACACATAGTAACTGACATGGCACCCTGTTGATAGCTGTTGTATATAGGGTAGAAAAGAGAGTGTTTAGGGTATCACTTAATTGTACTTGTACGATTGCTGTCTGGCTCAGCCTATAAGTAGAATTTCTTAGCTTTAATATTTTTGTGCCAATAGGGTAGTCACCTGTCCGGTTTATGACCAGCCCGGCCAGTTTTTTCGACGGTGGGCTAGCTGCCGGTCTGCACCTAAGACTGGCCAATCATTGGCCATTTCTCTGGCCATTGTGTAACCATTATGTTTTCTGCATTTCATAAAGCAACCCAACAAATCTTGACGGGTGAGAGAAATAAGCTAAGTGTCCGAGTGGTTAAAGCAGTGCTCTGTGTGTGCTATAATTTGGTGTACGCTCAGCAGTGTGTTTTTGTCTGTGCGTACATTCAGTTAATTTCACTCTAGGGGAAACAACATTGCAATAAATGGCATTATGCATGTCGAACAAATAACATGGCATCGTTTTTTTTTTTCTTCTTTCAACAAAATTAAACCCCCTGGCTAAATAACCCCCCCACCCTCTTCTGAAGGGCTCATTCTTTTCTTGGAATAGGATGGCAATGCTATGTACCAAGGATGTAATTTACTAAAGATATAGTTCAAAAAAATTAAAGAGGACTTGAAAACTATACTGTACAATGTAATGGATGATTATGGTGCTTTCCAATATGTTTTGCCAAGTTGCTTGTCTGATCGAATTTTAACTATTCATCTTTTTTTTTAGGATGGGTCGCAAGGATGCTGCTGCTCTATATGACAATGAAAAGAAGCACTTCAGCAATGTCAAATACCAGCGTATTCAGCGTACCGATGATGGCTTCGTAGATATTCAGGTCTGCTTGTGCATGTGGGTATTATAGAAAGCCCTTTTCTCAGATGTCGAAAAAAAATAGTTTCAGAAGTCTCTGTCGAGGATTCCCAAGAAAGCCATTGCTCTTGCAACTTGCCTGTTCATTGGTGGATCTGCACTGATTGTCCTGGCATCATTCATTTTTGCTGGATTTTTTGACCCAAAGGTAAGTAACATAGACTGTTAGGTCTGTGCAAGTCATGTTCACTTTTAGCAAAAGCCAAGGTTTTCAGTTGAAATGCCTACTACAGTGTTATGTTGTTTTTTCAAACACAGTGGGACATTGCAGAATTTTCTATAAGCTGTCCCAAGTTCATTTTAATACTGTAATAAGTGACAAGAGCTTTCCACTGGGCATATTGCATTGTTTTGTTTACTATTTTAAATTCTTTAGGGGCGAAGCTCCTTAATGTTTGGGTCTGTCCGTCCGTTGTTCCTAGTAGCGCGTTACCTTCAAAGAAATGAATGATGCTACTTGTGGGAGGCGCGCGAGCTCTCTACTCTTCCATCTGCTGTCTTGTGAGAGAGAGAGAGCGAAAGGCACGCATTGACTATGGAAACGCTCTTTCTTCGATGAACGCGCTACCAGCTCGCAAAGAAGGAGAACGCGCCCTCACCCGCGAGAGGCAAGCTTGACACAGGCAGCGTCTTCTAGCGAGTTTCTTGATTGAAAAATACCAACTGCTCGCGCTGGAGAACCATTCACCGGCCGCCCATATATATATATATATATATATATATATATAGGCACTGGATCCTGACTTGCAATGAAGTGCCGGTGGGAGATTTCACTTGTGCGTAGTTGAACCATAAGGATTCGTAGCGTGCGCGTTAACTAAATTAATCCGGAACTCGGCACGATCTACGATGAACATCCGGAGCTTCGTCCACTCATCATTATTCACTCCGTGGATATGCTGTGAATTTTTAAATGCGGAGCATTTCTTAGTCGCACGATGTCGCGCTTCGGCTTCGGCGGCGCCGTCAACACCCTCACTGCGCATGCTCGGCTCATCTCATGCCGGCCCACCGGGCGTTCAGCAAGCCGAGCATGCGCAGTGAGGGTGTACTCCTCTCCCTCGAACGCGGGTGGTGTGTATATAAGCGCCGGAGCGCGCGTTCAGAATTCAATCCATCACTCGGGCAGCGCGACGCTTCTGCGAAACGGCAACGCTGAGCTGCGGATTCCGAACTTCGTGCACGAGAAGCAGCGGCGAAACGTGAGCAGCGAGCTTTAAGACCTCAGGTACGTAAGCGAGAAGCGGCGTGCAAACGTCGTCAACGAGACGCGGCTCCGGACGCTGCTCGTGGACGCAAGCGCCCACCTTGGTGCCGTCCAATACAACGACGGCACCAAGCAATAAAGACACACTTTAACTTTACACTCCTTGCCTTTGCTTCTCCTTCTTTCAATAAATAAGAATAATAAAGACGAAATAACAATTAAGCATTCCCAAACCATACCCAATTACGCAACGTTCACGCGATACCCCCACCACTCTGCGACGCATTTACTCGAGTTCCCCCCGTGGGAAGATGCGGGCGGCATTTTTTTCCAAGTGTTGATGTTTAGGAATATCCAAAGATTAATTTTTTTTTAGTATAGATAGTAACAATTTTACCATGTGAGAAATGATAACATTTCTGGGGATACTTGCAAATAATTCAACTCCATGGGAGTCGCAGTTGTACAGAAGTATCCACTCCTGAATTAATGCCGGAAGCCGGCAGCTCTTGTTTAGTAGTTTCTAGTAATTTAATAATGTTTTTACTTTTGCCAGCTTCAGACAAATTGGCTATCTAGGCAAAGCTCTTGTGCATCTTTGTTACTGACATCCTTTGCTACTGTCATTTTCATCATGCGTCAGTTGACAGCCCTTTTTCATTCTAAAGCTCCTCAGTTGCAGTGAATATTTACACTTGCATGTGCAAATGTAAATATTACTTTTTTTTTGTTTGTTTCGCCACACACAGGTACACCACGAGTACTATATATATAATATGCTTCACTTTGTTTGCCTATTAGGAAATATTCTATGTTTCAGTACGGGAAGCTTGTTTTTCTAGAATACTGTTCGTATTTACAAAGTTTTGCTATGCAATGATATGAACCTTTGTGCTGAGAAGAATATTTCACTTCTTTTATTTTCTCTATTTACCACATTGGTTGTGTATCTTGTTTAATTCTCATTTCCAAATTTTGTTAAATGAAGTGAAATCTCAGTGCGGGGCCCGTGTAACCAGCGCTGCAACATGAGAAAGAGAACTGTACTTTCAAAATGATGGTAATGCTGATGGCCAAGTTGGCCATGCAACATATATTTGTTATTTTTGGCAATGGTTCTCAAATAATGTGCAAGGTTATAAACAGCCCTTTGAACAAACCTTAAGTGCAAAGGCAGATGACATGGAAATTGTGTGCCAGTTCCTCTGGCATCATCTTAGCAGCTGTGGCCATAAACTGCCTAAGAGCGAGAGTTATGAACAAGTCTTCTTTGTGGTATAATGCGCCGTAATACATAAAAATATCCCTAATATTGAAAACTATAGTTTAAAGATACTACCTCCTCAACTTTCAGTGCTACTTTATTTTTGAGCCGCTTCTACCAAGGCCACACTCCGCGGCTGTTAAAAGAGTTGGGCCAACACACTCATCAGCGAGCACATTCTGCAGGAGATGTCACGAAGTGCTTCCATATTACAGCACGTGATTGCAGAGTCCAACTCGCTCAAAGTGCACCTAAGTTAGCCTGTGTAGGGTGCTAATCAATAGAGAGTAAATGGCTCATTCCCTAAGTTGCACTGTCATAGCCAAAATTTTTTACAGGGGTGGAGGTTGTTGCATGTCAAGAAATTGAGGGTTGGGGTGGTCCATCGTGTATGTGTGTGAATAAATATTTTGATCCTACCATTAGTAATGCATAAGGAGTGGAGCACATGTGTAAAACAAACTGTATGTAAGCATGTTTGCCTTCAACTCATTTGCATATTACACTCCCCAACATTGCCTGTTTTGGATGAATGTGGGTACACTTTATTTCTTGTGCTTTTTTTCCCCACCTTTGCTGAGCTGATCTCCTTTTTTAAAGAAATGTATGTGCAGATGCTTGCCTTTCTTTTTGTGTGTGCATGTGATTGTCACAACCTTCATCCATATGTACAAGCCTCAAGTAACAGTATATAAGTTGAACTCTCTGTGCTTGTTGCTTGCCTTTCCTATCCTTTTTTCTTTTTTAATGCTTGTCACAAGCTGCATCCATACGTAAGCCTCAAGTGACAATGTGTAAATTGAACTCTCTATGCTGGTAAGCTCGCTCTTTATAAAGAACAGTGTGTGCCATCAAACAGATTATTTATTTAAATGTTTGTTTTTTGTACCTATGTGTTCCTGTACTTAAAGGTCCCATGACACCAAAATTTCAAACGCAAGATGCTTGCGTTAATTGGTTTTCCTGCATACGAAGGCAACCTTGACTGAGTGTTAGCGGCGAACGTCGCCTCTAAGTAATTTTAATATGGTTTCAAAGTAAGCGGGAATGCTCATCCGAGCTTGCAGCACCTCGCGACATCGCCACTAGTATGACGCAGTTAGTGGGCCACCTGTGACGTTTCACCTCTGTAAGTTGATATCGTGATGTCACAGAGAGACACGGGCGCGCCACGCTATGGCCTCCGAGCGTGGCCTCCGAGATTGGCTGCCGCAGCCAATCGCGGAGGCCACGCCAAAGGCCGTATATTTTTGCTTCCTCTCCGTGTTGGTCGCTCAAGCGTACATTGTACACACGCTATGATGCAAAGCGGGTGCGGCGAGCAGACGAATTCAGCAACTGGTCTGGCGCTCGCGCTCTCCGCAACGTCACCGAATCTTGAGCTCACACGATCAGTGCCTGCGCTCACTTCCGACAGCCGCCGCGCTAGCCCCGCGGCGCTAGTTTCTTGCAGTTTTTGGCGCGCTTTTCGAAGCTTCATTAAAACTGAACAAAATTAATGATGCTGTGACTAATTAGACTTCACGCTGGAGAATTTGCCACTCCATGCCGTGATTACAAGACACTGTTCTACTCATTAGAACATAAAAGTCCCCAACAAAAAAATGGCTGTCATGGGCCCTTTAAGACACTCATATACATGCATGCAGAAACAGTATGTATGCTTAGTTGCTTTATACGCTTGTGTTGTGATCTTGCAAAATCAAAGAAAAAGAGCAGGCAAGCGCTGGCCACGAACCAAGACCTGACAATTCCGTGCACTGTACTTACTTGCATGGCCTTCTGATGGGTTCGGGAGCTCAAGTTTTGATTGCACCTTTCAAACCAGCTCAGCAAGTTGCTGCATAGCATTTCGCCATCAGAGAAATGGAATGCTGGCATATCTGTTTCACTCCATATGTTGGTGATAATGCATTCAAAGATTCTAACATTGCCAAGGACAAAAGAAGAGGTACATTAAAGACGTGCCACGCAGTTCAAGGAAGCATTTAAAATGCTTTTTGGCTTACTGATGCAGAACTAAGGATGTCGCATGACTCAACCAGAAAGTCTGCAGGCTGTGGTAACAAATCCTGCATGCTGTGAGCTCTTCTAAATTCAGGGGGTGCTTTTAGAAGTGAAAGAATTCAGCTTCCTGTTGAATTTGCATGTGTGATAATAGTGTGTTTCATTGTTTACTACACTGCAGAAATTAAACATTGCCGCCCTGACGAAGACAAGTCCGCGTGTCGAAACGTTGGCTCCCGCGACATTCCCTGTTCTCAATCATATTTTGCGATTTGTTCATAGAAAAGAAATTAAACATGTAACAGGTGAAGTTGCACATTTTCTATCTTCAAGGAACTTATTTTCTGATAAGCCTAGTAGTTACAGTAGAACCCCGCTGTTACGTTCCCCGCTGTTGCGTTTTCCCGGCTGTTATATCGCTTTCGGCCGGTGCTGGCATAGCTCACATAGGATTCAATGCATTCGGAACCCCGCTATTATGTCGCAATGTGGGAACGTTCCCGCATGCTACGTCGCGAATCGGCGTTCCAAGAGGCCAATGCCGACGGAAATATTGACTTTTCACGTAGCTTGACTTGGCTTGACTGTAGGATTACCTGCACAATGGGCGATGCCAATTACGTTTCCAGCTTCCGCCATCTAAATTATGGCACACTGATGCAAACTGTTGGTTACGGAATCGCGTACAATGATTACGTTTCCATCGATGACGCCATTGTCACCTCCGAGGTTCTCTCTGTCGACGAAATCGTAGCCAAGCGTGCAGATGCGTGCATTGAAAGCGCTAGCACTGAAATAAAATTGTGTGCCGATCACCACTTCTCTCATTTTTCCATTTTTCCCATTTCTTGGCTCTTACGTTTCCCGGCTCTTACGTTTATATTTTATGGTCCCGTGAAAAACGTATCAGCGGGGTTCTACTGTATTACTCTAGCTAGTATGGCCCTCTACATGCTGAATTCTATGGTTATCATCGTATGTATAACACAAAGGCTGCAGAGTACAGCTTTGCATGGTGGAATAAAAACAATAGAATGTTATTCAGCAGCATAATATTTATTCTTACATACATATCAATTAAAAATAATCATGCAAAATGATCAGCCTTTTATTGTTAATGTTTCTAATAGCACTGTAGTGCATTCATTGCGCGTTTTCTTTTCAGTATGATGACAGCAGCTGGCCAGTTCTTGTTCTGGGAGCCCTTATGTTCATCCCTGGTGCTTATCATGTGCGCATTGCATACTATGCTTATAAGAAGTATCCAGGCTATACATTTGATGACATTCCAGATTTCGATTAACTTCATTTGTGTTGTTTTTACTGGACCAGAAATATTGTGTTTCTCATCGTAATCCACATATTCATCCAGTATGCTGTGCTGCTGTGGCAAGATGAAAGTTTCTTCATCTTGTAGACATTATGTACAGTTCATAACATTGTTGATACATGAAATGAGGATGATTGTGTCATAAGAAAGGTGACTCATCATGGCTTCTGACACAAGAAATGCTGTGTATGTAAACATACTGTAGAGACAATAAACATTGGTGTATACTGTTCATAGCTTTTCTCTGCGAGCAAGCACTGCAGCACGGAACTAAGCATATCTGCTCTCATTTGGTTGCTTCACCAGAATTGGTGGTCTTTTTGGCAAATATGTCCACCCGGTGCATGCAAGAGTGAAGTTGAGAGCACAACGTGATGTCTTTCTTTTTTTTTTACGCTGCAAGGATCACAGCTGCTTGGTTGAGGTATTTGTTTATATTAGAATATATTTCGCTGTGACTAATATTTAACTTAGCTGCTAGCTGGATGTTTCAAGTACATTGTATTGGCCCCACAACTGTTGCTCTTTAGGCATAGTATAGTGCTGGGTGCTGCACTTTGTGGAATGTGGAACATCAGTTCAATGTAGACATTGAATAGTAATACATATTTCTGGGCTAATTGGTACTCAGTTATTTACTAGAACCGCAGTTCACTTGTGTGCGTATTGCTTCGGCGGTCACTCCTGTTGTGCTGTTCGTCATTTCTGGTAAACATTTTTGAATATTATTGAATAGGAAAATAAGTTCAGTGGAAGTAAGCCGCAAGTCAAACCTCAATGTAACAAACTGCAGTTTAAGGAAATTCTCTGTGTAATGAATTATTTTTATTTATTGAGCTTAGTTGCATTGAAAGCTATGTATTTTTCTCGCTATTTATCAGAGCAGTTTTGTCACACATTGATTTTAATTAAGTGTGGCTGTTTCAAGGTTTAGTTGGAGCCTCTTTGATGGGTAAATTAAGAAAAAAAATTTCCATATTCGCTGAGGCTTAAGTTGCCTTTACTTGCGCTATTGCATGAAATGTTTGAGCAGCAAAAACTGGGAAGCGCAAAATTTTAACACCTAAAGATTCAGACTGGATTCATTCTGGACATGCCACGTGCTCTTGGAAACAATGTGCAAATGTTTATCTAAACAATAATCGACAGACATGTGAATATGACTTTTTGCTACTCACAGTGAGTATCTTAACCATCGGCTTGCTAACGCATGTATTGTAGTGCTGCTGGAACATGTACTGTGTGCTTTTGATAGACGACAGCCTAAGAGCACAGCACCACCGCTTGCTCTTGCCTCCAGTCTTTTAGCGGTGCTGCTTCAAGTGCACTTAGTCCGCAGAAATGAAACCAGCATCACTGCCATTGCGTTCACTCAAAAATACAAGCTGCACTAATGCACGTTCAGGAGTTACGTGGGCATCAGTGTTCATAGATATACACACTCTTATGTGTCAAACATGCACGTATGTTCAGTACAACAAGCATCCCTGCGTAGTGAAAGTACTGTAGACGATTCACAGCGCACAATTTGTTACTCCGCTCTTTTCATGAGCTGTCACACTTCAGAGTGAGACTTACAACTACACTGGAAGTCACTGAGGTCATTATTACTGTTGAAATTTAGGAACCTCAACTTAATGAAATTTTTTGCTGCAATTACGACTTTGTTATATCAAGGCTTGCGCACACCTGCAAGTCAAAGGTGCTAGGTTCAATAAGCAGACCAGAAAAAAGCTTTCTTTTAACGGGAATCCGTAAAATTCACTCTGTAGCATTGTGTTTTCCTTGTTACATCATACAATGTGGCATTTCTCCTTATTTCACATGGAAGACTACATATAAATTGTTGACCTGATAGAGCACTTTAGTGCCTTTGTATGCTTGGTTGTATGCTTAAAAATAAGCTTTTGAATGCAGCTATGTTGTTATGAATTACATGTAAATGTAGATTCATTGTTAAATCTAGTAATCTCCACTAAAGCGCTAAATGGCTTTTTTCCTACAGCTGGATGATAACAGTTTGCCATTACTTGCCAAACCCATGCACTAATGAAGTGCCACTGTACCAAAGTCTAGCGCCAGAATATTGCACCATGTACTTTCTTATAATTGCCTCCCACTGTTCATGAGCTGCCCCCCAGAAAAGCTAGGTATTAGCGGTCCATAAATGGACAGGCAGGTGGCTCTTTTGACACTGACTTTTCCTGTTGAGAAGCTAGCTTAAAGGGATACTGGACAAAATTTTTCGCCGTTGGAATAAATGATCCAGTTGAAAGATTGAAGTACTGAAAATGGTTTCCACAACCTTCGTTTCAGCCAGACTAGTGGAAATTGTTGAATGTAATGCATTTTTTGCAAGTTCGCATGTCTAGCGGCCGTGCGGTGAACTAGAGGAAGTTGCGTGACACCCATCGGATACTGACGCGCCGACCAACTCGCGACATGTGACGTCACGGCCGTCGACAAGTGCACTGGCGTGCAGCCACCGCGCTCTCACAATCCACTAAATATATGGCCAACTGTTCAAAAATACGTAACATGAACTCTGTCAATCGGAACAGTGGCGTCTTCCGAGCAGACTTTCGATGTTTTCGCCAGATTTCTCCATCTTTGTTCAGTATCCCTTTAAGCTAGAAAAGAACTGAGGGTGTACCACTACCAAGCAGCTACTCAACTTGCTGTAAAATGCCATTAGATCTGCTACTGCAGGTACATGAAGTTGAAATTTGGCAACATGTGAATCCGCAGCACCAAAAATACAATAAAGCTTTTGTTTTGCTGTTGTGGCCCTTGGTGAAATGAAAGCAGGAGCTTTGGTGTAGCAGGTATGAACTATGTCTGTGCATGCAATGCCGCTTGTAGCTTGGTTCAGTTTCACTGGTTGAGGAAGTCAATGTCAGCCCGGACACACTTCTGTGTAGCGACATCCAGGGCGCTGACCTTGATTTCAGTCTCTCCAAACACCATGCGTGCCTGTATCTCACGCCGCCGCAGTGGTGTATGCCTTGTGTCTGACAAATCGAGCACAAGTGTGCCACAACGAACCACGCCTGGGTCAGTGATGAAGCGCACATCATCTCGCTCACTGCAGTACACATGGATAATGGAGCGTGTCTGTCCGCTCTTCGCGGGTGTGTAACTTCGCACCACAGCATCACCCTGTCCCACGGACTGGTCGGCCAACACGAAGGCATCAAACACATCGGCGCACCACTCGATGCCATCCTTGACGACCAGCTTTGATGGAGGGTGGACGCCATGTACGAAGCGATTGAGGACACCTACGCCATAGGTCAGTCGTGAACGGCGCACATTGACCACCATTGGGTCCAAGCCAAATAGCACTGCTCCTCGTAGAATGGCCAGGCTCACGCCCTGCAGTAGATGAAGGTGCTGCAGTTAGATATATTTGAAAAATGCAGTGCAACAAATCATTCCCATTATCTTGCAAGTGCATGAAGCATGAACTTGTGGAGCACTCCCGAATCTTCACAAGCTGTTATACGTGAATGTATGGTTACAAAGTACCTTTCTTTATAAAAGAAAGGATGTCCAGAAATAATCTGTACACTCAAACAAAAATGACTATATAGTTAAATATAGGGGCATTATTGAAAATGGCCCTGGGAAAATTATTGCTGTTCCTTAGCACCAGGACTTCAGACACTTTACAACTTACAGTAGAACCTCATTATAATGAACCTGGATATAACGAACTATTGGATATAACGAAGCAATCGCAATTCCCCTTGAAATTTCTATAGATAAAATTGATATTGGTTATAACGAACTAATGGTTATAACGAAGTAATTACCACTCTCCCTTCAAGTTCGTTATAACGAGGTTTTACTGTATATGTTTTGGTAGGCATCGGTATAAGTGGTCAAGGCTTCGAGTGCCTTCTTACTACATTACTGTTTTTGAAGAAAAACCAGCTAAAAGCACACAGACACAGAAGAAGGCGCCCAGGACGAAGCGTCGTCCTGGGCGCCTTCTGTGTCCGTGTGCTTTTAGCTGGTTTTTCTTCAAAAATTATGCACCAACCGGCCCAACTGTCGACGCTCTTGCTACATTACTGTATGGCAGGTTGCCTCAGGGTAGAATTTTTTTTAGGACACCTTGAATGCTACGAGTTTCATAGACTAGCATAAACTAGCTTAAATAACAATGCTGAAGTGCACAGCCTCTGAGAAGTGCCTGCTAGGTGTAATACTCATTTGATGTGTAAATGACGTTGGCTGCTGCAGTGTGCATCAGTGTTTTTGGGTTGTATGGCTCTAGCATTTGGAATAATTTGTAGCTCTCCTGTACGGGAACCAGTGCTTAGCCACAATAGCATCTTCCATTCTTAACCAGACTTTTTTTCTTTTTTTTTCATTTCTTTTCATGCAATGACTCTGCTTGTATGTGTGTGCAGTATTGTCAGAGCCATTAAAAAATGTTGCAGTGGCTTAGCTCGGCTATGCCAGGATATACGTAGCGTTAGCAAAGGTTCAGCTGATTATTCTTAGCTTTCCTGGTTGTCCTGGTTGCTAGACGTTCGTCCCTTTGCTCCAGTGTCTCCGCAGCACGTTTAGCCTTCTTCTGTTCATTCCTCCTACGCTCAACCGCTAATTGCCAGGCAACTACTTCGGGATCTGATGAGTCAAGCTTCTCCGCTCTTCTGCGCTGTTGAGCAGCATTTGCGCTCTCCTTCTCCATGGCTATACCACACTGGCAAACGCCAGTCAGAAGCGCAGCGGCTCCAGCGCAGTGTCAGACGGCGACTGCACAGCGAGCGCGCGCCGGCGCCAGTGCGTCTACCACGGCTACGACGTCACTCCTCTGGAATGCGCAAACCGGCGGCGGTGAGTCGCGCGCGGCGGCGGAGTGCGCGAGAGGTGCCGGCTCCGGTGCGCAAGCTGTGTGACATCACTGATCCTTGCGCATGCGCAGCACGGCTCTTGATGTGCCGCGCGAAACGGGCTTGGCTAGGCCAGAGTAGCTAACGCTACAAAAACAAGGTTTCTTCTACCATCAGTCACAATAGAAACATGAGAGATTGCATACGAGAATGATCAGTGCCGGTCACCATGCTCTTAAGCTACTTTTGGCACTTCTCTGGTCTGAGGTCCCTATAGTAGTCGAGGTCTTCTGGGTCGCTTGACAGAAAGCTTTCGACTTGGTGGTTTTTATAGATGGGCTAAGTTTTGCTGCTGCAATCTGCAGCTCTTGATGTACTTTATGCGATATTCTTATCAATTTCACTTCTTTACATTCCATCTCTGACTACAGCATGGACGCATGGCATCACTGTAGTCGGATAGCACTTCGTGGAAGCTGCTTGCAGTCACCAATGCACAAGCAGCGAAACTGTCAACGTTGCTTATCTTTATAGCAGCCAATAGCACATATACAGGAGTTTTTGCATGTAGTGGTGAGAACATCCACTTTCACATTACATGGTTGCTGATTTATTGCTCTCCCTGCCAATTTATCTTTCTCTCTCTCTCTCTCTCTCTTTTTATGGCATGCCTTGGAAAAGAATATATGAAAAAGAAATGCTGGTTTGCAGAGCTATCGGCAAGTAGCTTTCATCAGTGAAGGTTTATTGCCTTGAGACTTGAACACACTGTGAACACACAATTCGCCCTCAAAGTTGTGGAAAAAAAAAAAAAAAAAGACCGGTGGCGCCATCCTCAGCGATGAGTGTCAATCCCCAAGTGTAACAAAAAACCAAGGAATGCCTTTGCAGGTTCACTTATCCTACTTAAAGGGCATTAAAAGGAAAAAAGATTTTTCATGTACTACTAAATTACCCTTTCGTAGTACCACATGCATCACTCTTGCCACGAGAGAATACTCGGTAAGCAAAGAAACGTACTAAAAGAAAATAAAGGTGGTGATGCCGCCTTCACATTTCTGCACCAACTCGCTGTGACAGATTTTAAAGGCATTTATTATGGAGCACAAATCTATTTTTGACTAAAAATGAATCACGTTTTGTAGGGGGGGGAGCAGAGACTTAATGTAGCAAGTTTCATCAAATTTCATTGAGCCAATGGGGCCAAATTACAAAGGAATTACTTTGAAATCCGTGACGTCACGCTTATGTTCGGGCGCCCATGCTTCGGTGCGAAATTTAAAAATGAAACTAACTTTCATTTTGTCTTCTAATACTAAAGGTGGCAAAATCAGTGACAATAGAGTTCTCAATAATCTGTCGGTCTCAACTGATTCCTTGTTTCTCATTAGTGTTCCTTTAATACTGCAAAAACCCAGTAACCAGCTTTGCCAGCATCCTTATACACACAGGGTGACTACGAAGATAGAAAAATTTCGTTTTAAAAGTTGCTGCTGAAACTTTCCAGTGAAACCACTGCAGGTTTGTACACTTCAGATCATGCACTTTCTATTGCAATAAAAAACAGGAAATTGATGAAGGACAGTAGACGGTCCTTTAAAGTGTTTCTACAATAGGATATTGCTTTGTGAGGACTTCCAGCCTGAAGAAGAGCATGTGTACTTTTTTTGTTTGCGTGGCTGGGTGCACTACGAATTTTGTAACTAATAAATTTCAGTTGTTTGTCTGTAATCAATCTTGCGTTATGCCACCGAATGTTAATCCAGGTTGTCAAACCAAATATTGTTACGGGGTGATGAGTTTATTTGGAGATGATCTATGTGAGAGGCCTAGGGACTAAAGGGACCACAGTTCCTGCTCACGTCGTCCTCCTCTGCTTCCAAGAGTTCGCCGCATACCGTAGCATTTTCCCCCTTGCGGACGATGCCCACCGGGTGAGTCACATTGTGTCCTGACGGTGAAAATGTTGGAGACTGGCGACATGGACAATGTCGGTCTTGCTTGAGCGACGGCCAGGAGACAAGAGTCGAGATATCGAGCAAGTGACATCACTGAGGCGTGCGATGACTACGAAGGGGCCGGTGTAGTGGGCCAGGAACTGTTGGTATAGGCTGCACTTGGGGAGTCCATAGCCACACTAAGTTGCCTTTCTCATATGGTACGGGTTGATGATGCTTGTCATAGCGGATCTTGGAGCGCTCTTAAGAAGCAAAGGTTCGAAGGTGTGCGATGTGTCAAGCCTCTTCTGCACGGCAAAGCGTTTTAGCCAGTGAAGGCTCGTCAGTTTCAGAATATGGTAGAATCGAATCGAGCTGTGGAGGGCTTTCGTACGTATAGGAGGTAGAAGGGGCTGTATCCAGTGGTTTCATGTCGTGCAGTATTGTAGGTGAATGTTATAAAAGGCAAGACAGTGTTCCAATTTCGGTGAGCTGGATCGACATACACTAAAGCATGTTAACGAGGGTTCTGTTAGTCTGCGGGCGGTACGGGGTGGCATGACGAAAACGAGACAGAAAGACGTGGCAGTTCTTCAGCATCATCAGCAACAAATTGCCAGCCACGATGGCTGATAATGACGCGAGGAGATCCATGTCGTAATATGATGGATGCCAGCATGAAGCAGGAGACATCAGCGGCCGTTGCAGCAGGAATCGCTGCACTTTGTGGCATAGCATGTCAGGTGATCGATGCATACTATAATCCACCGATTGACTGACGTTTATCGCGGAAAAGGGCCGAGCAGGTCAGCACCAACGACTTCAAATGGTGAAGCAGGGGGTGAGATGGGATGGAGAAGTCCTGAAGGACTGCTAGTTGGACGCTTGTAGCGCTGGCGTAGCTCACAGCTTACAACGTACGCGGTTACTGTGGCGCATCTTTGGCCATAAGAAGCATTCTTGTGTCGCTGAAAGGTCCTGGCAAAACCCATGTGCCTAGACGGGTCGTCGTGCATTGCTTGGAGCACGTCACGTCGCAAGCTTCTTGGCACGACTAGAAGCAAGCGAGCGCCATTGCCGGAATAATTCTGCTTGTATAGAATGACATCCTTTACAACGAAACGGTGTTGACCATTTGCTTCTGAGAGAAAGTAATGAGCTAAGCCACTGTTGCTATGTTGCTCCCTGCGAAAAGTGGCAAGGTTGGGAAATGGAGGATCAACAACTGCCAAGTGTTCGTCGAAATTGTCTGCGTCACACTTGGTCATCGGAAGAGGAAACCTTGACGGACAGTTAGCATCGGCATGACAGCGACCGCTCTTGTAAGAAATCTCAGTCATATTCTTGCAATCGTAGGGCCCAACTAGCAAGACGGCCGGATGGGTCACATAATCTGGTGAGCCCGCATAACGAATGATGGTTGGTGACAATTGAGAATCTGCGTCCATAGAGATACGGACGAAACTTGTGGACAGCGAACACGACCGCGAGGCATTCTTGCTCAGTTAGTGTAGTTGCGTTCAGGCTTACTCAGACAACGACTGGTGTAGGCAATCGCGTGTTCTAGGGCAACATGGCAATGGACCAAAACAGCCCTAAGGCCTACACCACTGGCGTCGGTGTGTACTTCAGTGGGAGCAGTTGGATCATAGTGGCGAAGTATGAGCCCAGAGGTAAGTATACAAACTTAAGCTGTGAAAATGATGACTTGCAATCTGCTGACCACTGGAAAGGCACGTCTTTGTTGAGTCAGGGCGTAAGCTATGTCGGCAAATTTAGGAGTGAAGCGGCGGAAATAAGAGCACAAACCTAGCAAATTTTGTAGCTCTCTTAGTGTCCGCGGTTGTTTGAAGCTGCTAACTGCAGCAACCTTCTGGGGGTCAGGATGAATGCTGTCTTTCTTAACAAGATGACCAAGAACCAGAGTCTCATGGTTGCCAAAGTGGCTCTTCTGAGAATTCAAGGTGAGCAAAGCTCTCTCAAGCGCTGTAACTACTATGTCAAGATGGCGATTGTGCTCTTCAAATATGCGGCCAAAAATTATGATGTCACCAAGGTAACATAGACGAATTTCTCACTTCAGTCCTCGCAGAATAGTGTCCATAAAGTGCTCAAACGTTGCTGGAGCGTTACATAGGCCAAACAGCATTACATTGAGTCAAACAAGCCATCTGGGGTTATAAGGCTGTTTTCTCCTTGTCACCCGAATGCATGGGAATTTGCCAGTAACCAGACCTTAGATCCACGGAGGAAAAATACAAGGCAGAATGCAAACAGTCAATGACTTCAACGATCCCAGGAAGCGGGTATTCATCTTTTTTAACGATGGAGTTGAGACGTCAATAATCCACGCAGAATCTCCAGGAACCATCATTCTTTTTTACAAGGATCACAGGTTCAGCCCAAGGGCTCTCCTGAATGACATTTGTCTTAAGCGTGTATTCTATCTGTTCAGCAATAATTTCACACTCTGCAGATGAGACGTGGTATGGTTTCTGCCGGATATAGGATGTGCAGATCCTGTGTCAATCACGTGACGGGTACGTGACTGTGGTAGTAGACACTGTTAGTCGCTCTGTGCGAAATACAAAGATGGTGGCATGCTTGGCCAAGACGTGGGCCAAGGCTTGGCGCTTTTCTGATGACTTGTTGATCATGCTCAGGAACTTGGCCTCTGTAGGATGACTTACAGGAACATGACTCTGTGATTGGTCGCTGAAGGCTGCAATACAACAATTAGGCGATTTCTCTTCGAAAAGGGCGAGAAGTCGCATCCCACTGGCAAGCACTACAGGCTCACTAGCACAGTTTAGCGCCCATACTGAAGATAGCCCATCAATGATAGCACGCAACGGAGCACAAACACATTTTTCTTACTGTAGTTGAGAGGGACCGGCTCCACTGGTCAGAACAGCAAATTAACTTTGAACACTCTGTGACCTTATGCGACACTCGCAACACACCCTGATAGGACACGATGACTCCCTGCTAATTGCACGAAACGTGGCACAGTTGTCCCAGCAAAACATAACTTTGTGTCCTAACTGTGATTTAAAATTCAAACTCATAACTGACACATCTGCTCCAGTGTCTATTAAAGCCATTGTAGGACATCTGTCTACGAGCACATAGACCTTATTTTGCATCATAGAAACAGGCAGAGGCATGCTTGGGTGTAGTGACAAATGTTTAGCGACCTCACCTCCATCAGCCGCACTACCTAGTTTTCCAGCGGTGGGGAATTGGCACAGTGACTAGGGGATGGAGAACGGTGCTGGCATGCAGTTGGGGGCGTCAAGCTTTGTACGGAGGAGGGCAAGTCATCGCGGGTGTTCTGTCGGAAGCTGTTGCCAACAGACGTGTCGCTACGGGAATTCTGCTGGAAGCTGCTCCCGAAGTATGTGTCCCGTGTCCAGTGACCACTACCACGTCAACTGTTGCATCGAGGGGACACCGGCGGTTGCTCATAATACCGTGATTGTACGAGTTGGCACTCGGAGCAGTAGCGAGCCACATGTCCGCGGACACCGCAATGGTTGCACCGCAGTGCGTCACGCACATCACCAAACCTTCCACTTGGCTCCATGTATTCGCGATGGTCTTCCCACGATGACACCATGGAATGTGATTGGTTGGAGGCGCTCTGCAGACGATCACGACGATGCCAATTGGTCTCTCCGTGGCTCTTGACCGGGGCACGTAATCACATCCACTGGTGTCAACGGATGCACATGTCGCGTCGTAAGGCAAAAAGGCTTCTCTCACCCGCGCCCGTCGCAGTGGCAGCTTCACACCGACAAAGTTCTTCCCGTACTATTTGTCTTATGGTCGACGCAAGATCGCAGGATGTTACAGGGCTGATGCCAGCACTCTGAACACTGGCGACAGTGGTGACATTGGCGAGTCTGCTGAACTTGGGTGTGATGCGCTTTTCCTTCAGAGTCTCAAACATGCAACAGTGTTTGATCACGTCTGCTACAGACTCCAAGGTGTCCTTTCCAATCAGGAAGTTGTAGACGTCCTCGGCAATTCCTTTAAGAAGGTGGCTGACCTTTTCTTCTTCTTTCATGCGAGGATCTACAGATCTGCACAATTTCAATGTTTCCTCGATGTACGTTGTGCATGTCTTGCCTGGCACCTGGGCACTCTGCATCAGTCTGCTCAGCGCACTTCTTCAGAGGTGGGTTTCCAAAGCAGCTCTTTATTTCATTTTCGAAGTCAGCTTTCGAAGACAGCCCAGGCCCCGCATCGGCCCCAAAGCATTCCCAAGGGGTGGGCGTTACTCTTGTTTCTATAACTTTCACAATAGGTCATTCCTACATTTGTATAAGAATGCACACCTTTCTCTTCTTTTCCACCACGCGTGAAATATACCTACTCGCACTACGGAACTACAGGATAGACACACCACTAAACACGCACGGACTACGGTGGTTCTTATTTATGATAAGTCACAGAAAATTATTTAAATCCTGACTCACTTAAATCGCCAACTAGCAGACCTTTGAATATCCGAACTATTTAACGCCTAAGTCGAAACACCCCTCAGGCTTACTCAGTCCTATTATATCGTATTTTAGTATTGCGTTTGTATTCTACAACACATTATTGTAATATAGCTTTCTTTATTATGTGAATTGCAAGTCACACGCCGCTACACGTGTGCGCGCACACACACACACACACAAAGATAAAAACAAAAACAAAATTATATTCTGCTATTAGATAGGCGATTACCGATAGGGACACACCTCTTGCCTTACCAATTGACAATCAATTAGAAGAAAATCCCAACACGTATAGACGAAGACGAAGAAGGCACGCGAATGAATGAGACAGACGCTGACTTTGTTTCTATCGAAGGGAAATCCCATATCCATGCACGCACATTAGCAATAGCACAACATATTGTAACTGCCAGGGAAACCAAATAGTCAATTAGGTACGGTACCAATGTGGTGAGAGAGGCCTTTCAATGCTCCGTCAGAATTTGCATATTAAGCCTTCCGAACTGAATGTTTAATAAATATTGCTCTAAAAAAAATTAGCAACTTAGCAATCTTGCAATGTCATAACTAGCGTGAAATAAGCTAGAGCGCCGATCAACGGACATGGAATTTATTCATCGCAGCGCTTCCGTGAATGCGAGATAGGCTGATACGCGTCCCCCCACAACTTCGTGCGCTACCCCCCCCCCCCCCTCCCTCTACCTCTTTCCCGGAGACCGCCACCTAGCCGCGTTAAAGAAAAAAGGAACTTGACACAAACTCGGTAGCGCAAAAAAACACGGACGAAGAAAAGAAGGAAACACAGACAGGTCTGTGTTTCCTTCTTTTCTTCGTTTGTGTTTTTTTGCGCTACCGAGTTTGTGTCAAGAATGTACCAACTAGCCCAAACAAGAGTGTTACTGCAGAAAAAAGGAAGGAAGCGCGCTTTCTCAAAACTACACGAGTCGGCGAGTCAAAGGCGGCGGAAAATGCTACGAGGCAGACGCCGCGATTAGACATGGCGTCCTGATATTCGGAATCTTCATCGCGGACATTCTGAAATACATTACACCACAGTACGTGAGACGGGGCAGGAGGAACCTGTTCGCAAACACATCCGCGACCCGGCCACCCAGACGACTTGGCCACGCTTTCGTAGCAGAACGAAGGGTGCAGAGTTCGAATCCTCGAGTGCCTATATATATATATTTTTTTCATTTTTTCTCTCTTTTTCTGATCTTTTCCTTCTTTGTATCTTCTTTCGTCTATCCTGCTGCTCTTTAATCTTGATACCCTCGCCTACCCTAACCATAAACTTAAAATATCAGAAAGAACTCTCCCCCAACGGAGCTTTGGGACAAGATGCATAAGGGCTTACACCACCACCATGCCTCATCTGCGTAACTCAACTACGCACCAGAACAGGAACTGGCCTCCCTGGTGCAACACCTCCCAAGTGACCGAACCATCCAAACCCTGGACCTACGACGGTGACATCAACGGAGCTTCTAACAGCGGATGCGACCACGAGGGGATAGGAACAAAAGACTCGGAAAGCTTATGGACTCGGACAGGAAACCACCGGAAACTAAACGTAGCGACTCTTAACACGCGAACTCTTTCAAGTGAAGCCAGACTAGCTGAACTACTAGAAGAATTAAGGGGAATTAACTGGGATATCATTGGCCTTAGCGAGGTTAGGAAACCAGGAGAAGGATACTTATCGCTTAATGAAGGGCATGTTCTCTGCTACAGAGGGCTGCCAGAGAAGCGCGAATACGGGGTAGGATTCCTTATACACAAAGACCTAGCAGGCAACATTGAAGAATTCTATAGCGTCAATGAAAGGGTAGCAGGTATCGTGTTAAAATTAAATAAGCGATACAAACTAAAGCTAATACAATGTTACGCACCAACGACAAGCCACAATGACGAGGCTGTAGAACAGTTCTATGAGGATGTAGAAACGGCAATGAGCAAGGTACACACGCAATATACAACTGTCATGGGGGACTTCAATGCGAAAATAGGAAAGAAACTACTGGGAGAACAGGCGGTCAGAAACTACGGCGAAGGTGATAGAAACAGCACAGGAGAGATGCTAGTGGAATTCGCAGAAAGAAATCATCTCCGTGTTACGAACACTTTCTTTAAAAAACGTAGGAACAGAAAGTGGACATGGAAAAGCCCCAACGGAGAAACGAAAAACGAAATAGATTTCATAATGTGCAATGATCCAAGTATAGTACAAGACACGGAAGTGGTTAATAAGGTCAGAATTAGTGACCAAAGACTAGTAAGGGCGAAGATAACCCTCAATCTAAAGCGCACAAGGACAAAGTTAATCACGCGGAAGAAGGCCAACCTCGATGTCATCAGGGCGAAAACAGAAGAATTTAAAATTGCACTTAAGAACAAGTATGAGGCTTTAGGACAGGAAGAACTTGAGGACATAGAGAAGATGAACGAAGACATTACTAAGCTGATCACCGAAGCAGCGATCGAAGTAGGGGGCAAAGCACTCAGACAAGATGTAAATAAGCTCTCTGAACCTACTAAAAATTTGATCAAACAACGCCAACATTTGAGAATAACTAACTCAAGAGACAGGATAGAATTTGCCGAGCTGTCTAAGCTCATCAGTAAAAGTAGAATCAGGGACATACGTAACCATAACGTGAAAGAAATAGAAGCAGCCGTGAAAAAAGGAGTCAGCATCAAAACAACTAAAAGGAGGCTTTGCGCGGGAAAGAACACAATGCATGCAGTGAAAGATAAGCAGGGCAACACCGTTACTAACTTCAGTGATATAACCAAAGTGGCCGAGGACTTCTATTCTGAACTATACAGCTCAAATACGAGTCCCCCCACCATGAGGGTAATAAATGTCGATCAGGACACCGAAATTCCATGTGTTACTACGGACGAGGTTAGAAAAGCAATTCAGGGCATGTCCCGCGGAAAAGCGGCTGGAGAAGACGGCATAACAGCCGACTTGATCACAGACGGAGGAGACTTCCTAACTAGAAAGCTCGCCACACTATACACACAATGCCTCAAAACTTCAAATGTACCAGTCAGCTGGAAAAACGCAAATATTCTACTATTACATAAGAAGGGAGATGTTAAAGACTTGAGGAACTACAGGCCGATCAGTCTACTCTCAACACTTTACAAAATTTTCACGAAGGTTATCTCCAACAGAATAAGGGCCACACTTTAATTCAATCAACCAAGAGAACAAGCAGGGTTCAGGAAAGGATACTCCACCATAGACCATCTTCATGTGATAAATCAAGTAATCGAGAAGTCCGCGGAATACAACAAACCCCTCTATATGGCTTTCATAGACTACGAAAAGGCTTTCGACTCGGTAGAGATACCAGCAGTTCTAGAGGCATTAAGACGACAAGGAATATGCGATAGATACGTAAACATAATAGCCAACATCTATAAAGATTCTACAGCCACCCTGCTCCTCCATAAGAAAAGCAGAAAAATCCCAATACAGAAAGGTGTCAGAAAAGGAGATACAATTTCTCCAATGCTGTTTACCGCATGTTTGGAAGAAATCTTCAAAATACTAGACTGGGATGAGACAGGGCTAAGGATTAACGGCGGATATCTAAGTAACTTACGATTTGCAGACGACATAGTACTCTTTAGCAATGATGGCGACGAACTGCAAAAGATGATTGAAGACTTAAGCCGAGAAAGCTCTAAAGTAGGATTAAGGATGAACATGCAGAAAACAGATAATGCTAAGTGGCACGGCGAAGAAACATGGCTTCACGATCGGAAACCAGACATTAGAGGTCGTAGAAGAATACCTATATCTAGGACCGCTACTGACAGGAGAACCCGCCCATACAAAAGAAATCAACCGTAGAATAAACATGGGATGGCGCGCGTACGGGAGACATTCCCAACTCATGAAAGGAAATCTACCGCTATCACTCAAGCGGAAACTATATAACTACTGCATTTTGCCAGTACTGACATACGGGGCAGAAACTTGGAGAATCACGAAGAAGCTCGAGAAGAAGTTAAGAACCGCGCAGCGGGCGATGGAACGAAAAATGATAGGCGTTACATTAAGAGATAGAAAGAGAGCCGAGTGGGTCAGAGAACAGACGGGAGTCGCCAACATAATAACCGACGTGAAGAAGAAAAAATGGACGTGGGCAGGCCACGTGATGAGAAGGATAGATAACCGATGTACAGTTAGAACGACGGAATGGATACCAAGAGAGGGCAAACGTAGCCTTGGACGACAGAGAATAAGATGGGGGGACGAAATCAGGAAATTCGCAGGCGTCAAATGGAATCAGATCGTGCAGGACAGGCAAGAATGGAGAGGATTGGGAGAGGCCTTCATCCTGCAGTGGACATAAGATAGGCTGATGATGATGATGATGCCAGGTGGTTATAGCTTGTTCGTGATTTTCAAACCAAACAAGCGCTGTGCCTTCAAGAAACAATGGCACGATGGTGAGCTGGCTGTCCAAGTACCAACTCACCCGACTGTAGTGGTTCAGCTATTCTTTGTCTTCACCGACTTTTGCGGTGAAGTTCCGTGGTGCCATGTGATGTGGCCATGTAGCACCAGACAAACACCACATGTTGTTGCCGTCAGGAATCGCATCCAATGGAAGCGGTGGTAATCCACGGCTTCAGCGTAGCTCCAGGTGTTGCGCTTCCATGATCGTTCGTGCTTTCTCTCTCTTCGCTACCCAGCACCTCCACCAATATTGTTGCAGGGCAACGAGTTTATTTGGAGATGATCAATGCGACAGGCCTAGGGACCACAGTTCTTGCTCGCGTCATCTTCCTCTGCTTCCAAGCATGCGCCGTATACCGTAGCAGTATATACATGTTCAGTGCACTACATTTTGCTTTGGTTCAGTTCTGGTTCGGAGAAAGAATATATGACAGTTTATAAACTACTTCACAGCTCTAACTAGTTCATAAACAGTTTCAGCACAATATGAATCTTCAAGACGTTGCACAGTGCTATTGTCTTTATAATGTTCTGAGCTGGAGCACTCCATACAGCAGTTACTGCACTTGCAAATTGACCATAACTTGTATTTTCCAATTTTATATTCAGTTCCCCTTCCATGCCAATTGTGTTGTGCCAGGTGCATAGCATAGCTTCAAATTTTGTCAGGAGGTGATAGAAATTGGCATGTTGGTATATTAGAAACGGGTACTGATGTTTTTACATTAATATTAGTGAAATATAGCTAATGTAACAATCATAAGCATAATCATAAACATTGACATTGTGTTAACACTGTTGCATAGCTAGTATGTGTGGCCCGTTCAGGAGTCCAATCCCGAAATATTTCTTTCCTGTGTTTCTGTTGTTAACCATACTGAAAATGAGGAAATAAGTAGAAATTTATGAGTGTTCAAAAACTGGTATTTTCGATAGTAGGAAATGTTTGAGCCAGGTCAAATAGGAACGTTAGAGAAATCATATATTTGTTGAAATGGAATAAAATGGAAAAGTTTTGTATACTAGGTCCATTTGGCAGCAACACTCTTCACATAATTTCGTACATATACACTACATGTGACCCTGTAGGATTACATCTGGGGCATGATAACATTGAAATCAATGATAAAAAAGAGCATTACATCATAGGTGCATAAAATGGAACATTATGCATCACTCTGAATGAGTACAAACATGTTGAAATTTATGAAATAATGAATTGCATTATTTAAGTCAAGATAGTGCATTTATAGGCTGCATAGACGTGAGACATTGTAACTCAGTGGCACATAACCATTTGCATATTCTCCATGTGTTGGGCAAAGGAATCCAGTTGCCTGGGCTGCAACAATGCATCAAGATGACTTAGATATGTCTTCATTAGAATCAAATGCCCAGTGTAGACTGCAGTAGCAATTGCCACTTATGGTGCTTTGAACCACTTGTTCTGTCTGAACCAGTAATCGACATATTTTCGGTTCAGGTTCAGATACGTTTTGAGAATATTGTTTCGTGTTCATGTTCTGTTTCGACCAAAATTTGGGTTCAGTTCAACACCCTGCATGATACAGCTCAAAGAGGCCTTGGCATTGAACTGGAAATGAACCACTATCGCTTTACTGAAATAAAAAAAAAAGTATATATATTGGTTTGATATGCGAGATTCAGCTGTTGATCCCTGCGATACATTGAGAAAGAGCACTTCCCGTGGACGAAATGGTGGCACAACCCAATAATTGGCAACCGCACCTGTGGAATGATGACCCTTGTGTGAGGTGCGAACGCCTCACGCAGCTCCTTCTGGAGCATCTGTGACTCGGCAAAGCCTCCCACAAGGAAAAGATAGTGGATGGCGCCCAGGTGTGGGTCCCCAAGCACACTTCCTATGTGCTCCTTGATGCGCGCAAGTGTGGGGCGGAAAAGTTCACGCATGGCTGCCGGCTCCAGGCGTAGCATGCCCTGTGATGACCACTTCACCTCTTTGTTGCCATAGCGCTTAATGGCCTGCTCCACCTGCGGAATTGATAAATTCATCACAACAGAAAGCATTCAACTATGGCACTCTCAGAATGGTGCAAACTTGTCTGCCTCATAATGGAGGAACATACTAGTACTTATGGAAACTTTCATATAATGCACACTTAGCCAAAGTAATTTTCCGTAGATAATGCTTGGTCTTGATGTGGCCTTGACCCTGGCCCCCTAAAGTTAGATCGATCTGCTATGACATGGTTTTCTGCCTATCCGCCATCTTAATTAACCCAATCTACCTTTTGCGAAGAATTGATCTTAGCATGCTCCTGAACGGTATAGTTAATTAAAGAAAAGGCAAACCTGAAAGTGTACTGATGTGCAAATAATTTGCTTCAGCAAAGTGGTCCAGCAGTACCAGTTTCACCATGCGTACTGCTTAGGAAAAAAAACTCTGCCATAAAGGATGGTAACAGCTGCGCTGGCTTGCATGTTTCTGGAAATTTTATTTGTCTCCTGGTCCCCAAGCGTGCCCAACATCATTCTACAGAAAATTTGCAGTCACAGTACACATACCGCCTTAAAGGCACCTCATATGTTATTTAAAACACCCTCACCAGACTCGCTGGTAGTTTTGAGTGTACAAATTGGAATTTATAAAGTGATGCCAAGTGCTGCGGCCGCCGCCACGCTGCAGGGTAGAGCGGCTGGAGCGTAAAACTGGCATTGATTGTCGAGATTGGGTGGGTTCACATTCTAGTTCCACCGTCGGAGTTTGTTCTCTTTCGTCTCAACTATGCATGGACTTTAGTGCCTGAAAACCTAAGTCACCGCTTTTACCCTAGATTGAGCCTCATGAAATCCCTAAATTGTACAAAAAATCCCTAGGTAGTAATTTTCATGCCATTAATTTGGTTAATTTGCATTTAAACAAGGCTAAATGCAGTTCTGTTTGGCCCATTTGTTCCTAGTTTGGTTGGAGGCGTAAATCAGCTCATTAACAGCAACTGCCGCTCTTTTTTCCACATTTTCTGTGTTGTGCATAACAGGTCTGCACACAGCACCATCTCCTGGGAGCTGACAGAGATATACTCTTTTAGGGGCGAAGCTCCTTAAGCTGTGGGTCGGTTGTCACACGTCGTACCGTGTAACCTACACCACTCACAATACCATGCAACGCCATGCAACGCAGGGAGGCTCGCGCTCGCCGTCGGCGTGTGATTCTTGTGGTCCTATCGCCTTCAAATCTAATATTAGGCCACCAATATCACTTGCTCTCCTGAATTTCGTAATCGCATGGTGACGTACAGCACCTACTGTTTCCATCACCCCGAGCACAATATCGCGGCACGGGCAATGACAATGTTACTATGTGCATGTACTTTTTTGTAAATCAATTATTGATCAGCATTATTTATATGTCTATCTATTTGTAATCTGGGTTTCTTTTGTCCTAATAAAACGGGTACATACGTCTCTGAAACGCTCGTCGTGTGAAATTTTGCGAAGTCGAGGATTGGGTACGAAGAAAAGAAAAAATGCGAAGCGCTGCCAGGCTGACGACGCCGTCTCGGCGGCTCGCGAGTATGGTCATAGCAACCAATCCTCCGTCGCTGATTGGTCACATATCTCCGCCGGCGGCCGGCAACGGCCGCTGGCTGCCGGACAATTCGGGTCTCGGCACCAAATTCTCCGGCAAGCTCTGCGGCGAGGAATACTTGCCGTTTGTGAGGACTACGTATCGCCGTCGCCCGGCGAGTTCAGTACGGCGAACGGCAAGCTGCTTTGCCGGTAGTGTGGGCGCCCCTTATAGGTGTACTGACACGATTTTGCGGCGGTGCAAAATATACATTTTTCGTTTTCTAGTGACGTATTGTTAACGCCCTTCGCACGCGGAAGCCAGGAAACACGTAAAAAATATTTTAGTTTAGTTTTAAAGTTTTCGTCAAACAGCACTGCAAGCCAGCCGCAGCGCAATGGACACTGCGATGACGTATGAGCACAGTCTCCTAAAAATCGCCGAAATCGCTGTCAGAGTGGCTGGACGACCATAAAATTGTCGTTGTTTGCGTGCCCCATGTATAATTCACCATAGACGACAGAGTTGTAGCCACGCTATCAAGAATTGCTGTTCCTACGTGACTTAGACCTACGTCCGACTATGTTGACACGTCACTAGGAAACGGCCCCCTCGAAATCGAAACCGAAAGTCGGCTTTTAAGGGAGCCGTATTAAAAATATATTCATTGCGTTGCGAAGCATCATGGCACTCTTTTCGGGGTTCTCCACGCCAGTGCTTTCATTTACAGCAGCAATACGAGAATGTCAAAAATTCGTGTCAGTACTCCTTTAAGGAGCCTACATGTGCGCGCCGCCGTTCCTCTGGCTTTTAGGGTGGTGTCAGCCTTTGTCCCACCACTCGCCGCCGCTCGCCAGTGTTGCCATTTCAGGCTTCCGTGGCAACGGGGCGACGAGACGCCATGTTGGGTCCCACGGCCACTCTCCTCTTCCGTCGTGCTACGCCGACTGCATGTTGACGCGGGTGTGCAAGCTGCGGTATGCGCTACGTTTGACCCCACCGCTATAAACTTAGCTTCTGCAACACCGCCCTCGCGCTAATTGCATATACTGTAACTTTGTAATGAAAATACCAGGCTTCTGCGTACCGCAATACACAAACCACAGCAGACGGGCCATAAGAATGTTATGCTTTCCGACTTGCCCTAACCGACGAAAACGTTGGATTGCTCAAGTGAAACTGTCGGTTCTCGTGTTTGTGAGGTCAGTACTTAGCTCTTTAGCGTGTGTTTAATGTACCTGCTCCATGCGCTTTGCCAGTTTGACGTTAATGTTGTCGCCTACCGGCGCGCTGCAAGTGAACATCGTCGATTGCGAATCGTCAGCGCAGGCTAGCTCCGAAGTCTTCAGCAGCGCTACCACACCTTTCAAAAACACGATGTAGCATTTTAATTTGACGCGCGGTCAACATTACATAATATGTGTGCGGCGATACCGGTCCTAGGAAGTATGTTCCAAAGCGTGCTGTGCTTTACAGCACAGCAGGGCTGGAGTATTGCGATACAAGAGTATCGCGATAGTACTCCAGAGATACTTTTGAGTATCGGTATTGCTGTATCGAGATGCATTTGAAAAATGTATTTGTATCTCGGTAGAGAAATACTCTTACGATGCCCGTATCGCGATACTATGCAGGACACGGGTATCTCGTTACTCAGGACTATTCGGCCATGAAGGCGGTATTTATCCGCTATAAAACGAGTTTGTGCTCCTCTGCAGCGGTAGAGAGACTTTTTCTCGTTCGCGAGTCTTGTGTTGAGGTCTAACCGACGATGTCTATAGGGCCTATTTGAGAAGCTTCTGCTGCTTAAGTGTAATTAACACACCAAGCTTTTCAACAAAACGGATCTTTGTTAAAGAAATGTATACTTTTTCTCAATTCGTTCGTTAGTGATTCCAGCGCTCCGCTTGAGCTATGCTGTTTCTAGCATAACTGATACTGCGCGCCAATGTATGTCGGTTTCGGTGTACAATGTGTCTTACGCTTGCTGTGATACAGTATAATTTACTTTACTGTAACTGATATCTGTACATATGTTGTTATTAACAATTACGTACAGTGTAAGCCTCCTTTGTAATAGACCTTCCTATTTTTACATCTAAAAAAATTGGCAAATCCCACGTGCAGTGGGAATCAAGGAAATGCGAAGCACGCATCAGGAACGTAAAATGGATTTGCATTGTTGTCTCGCTGTACCGAGTTTGGTACATATGAAGTTAACGAAACGGCCGCAAGAGCACCATGACTGTGGCATGTAAACCATGCCGCTCAACACGCATGCCATGATTCTTACGTTATGACGTGCCATTTACGTTCGTCATGCAGTCGTGTTGTGCCATAGCAATTTTGATATTCATCCCATTAACGAAACCAGTGGCATGTAGATCATGCCGCCCATGACATGCATGTCACGATTTTCATGTTACGACCTATCATTTATGACCTTCATGCAGTCACGTTGTGCCGTACCAATTTTCGAATACATCCCATTGACGAAACGGCCGCAAGAGCACCAAGACTGTGGCATGTAAATCATGCCGCTCGATCATGACATGCATGTCATGATTTTCATGTTATGACCTGTCATTTATGTTCGTCATGCAGTGATGCTGTGGCGTATCAATTTTCGGAAACATCCCATTAGCGAAACGGTCAGGAGAGCACAAAATCGTAGGCGGCTAGATAGATAGATAGATAGATAGATAGATAGATAGATAGATAGATAGATAGATAGATAGATAGATAGATAGATAGATAGATAGATGCGCTCAAAGGCGCCGAAGTTCGCTAAGAAATGCTTCGCATTTAAAAGTTTTCCGAGCGGTAGACAGTCCCTTTAACACTTAGCCTCGCAACGTAGCCTCGAATTAAATGTTACAGCCTGTACATCCCGAAAACATCTATCCACCGAAACTTTTAATTAGAGGCTACGTTGCGAGGCTAAGCAGTAATATAGGTTTTTACAAAGTTTCGGATCCCGCGAACTGTTGCCGTTGACTGTACGTATGTATATAGCTGAAACAAATCCAGCCTTCTGCCTCTCATTGCCCATTAGCGGCGATTGACAGGTGCATCACTGCATGCTTGACACCTCCTCAGGTTTCACGTTTGTGGAGCTGCATTACTGCTGGATTTGAAAAGAAAGAATTTTTTTTTGTCACACTGCTTTTTTAGTACAAGCCTCCTCAAAATTTTGGTTAGACAGTACCTGTTGGGCACCCAGTATAGGGCGTCTTCTACCTTAAGAATTTTTGAAATCGGTTCATTGTTAGCCGTAATAAAAATTTTGAAGGGCGCAAAACCGTGTTTTCGGGAGGCGAGAGTCTCTGCTAATACGACACCCTTCCACTTGCCGATGCTTTGGCGCGAAGTGCGCGCTGTTGGGCTTGCACCAGCTCGTCCCCATCTAGGAGATATAAGTGACGTCACATACTGCGGCGCATCGGCGTCATTCCCTCTACCTTGGAGCGCGCATCCGCGAGGATGAGTAAAGCCCTTCAGTGGTTTTAAGGAGGAGGGCAAATAGCGTTCACTTTGAAATTTGAGCGCTTTCGGCTGCGCGTAGCGATGCATACGCCTAACTCTTGTCAAACATGATCGTGAGCGTGCATTGTATGCACTGCTCTTGTGAACTCAAAATGGCCAGACCTGGTGACAGTCCCTTTAAGATACAAAGCGACGACAGTGGTTAAGTAGGATGTCCTGCATCGAGAGGTGCTGACGGTAACCCACAGAGGGCTGCTTGAAGCTTTTCTGACCTGGCGACGAGCAACTCCGCGGCAAGAGATCCGTGCGTCAGCTCATTGCAGACAGTAGCACATTATTATTTTACAATGTGCTGCGTTGAAGAACTTGTGCGCGGTGAATGTATGGACATAGTGACATGATGCGCACTCACGGTGGTGCCCTTGCATTTCTTGTAGTAGTCGATGAAGGAGAATGGCAGCGATATGTTCAGCGGCGTGTCCTTGTCGGGCGTGGCGTTGCGCTTGCGCGCCTCGAATGCCACCATGAGGTCGACGTAGGCAGCGGGCCTCTTCAGCTTGAACTGGTCCATGAAGTCGGTGCCGAAGATGGCGCGCAGCAGGCGCTCGAACTCACGGTCGATGCCTAACGAGCCGCACGGTCCCCCTGTCGCCTTGTGCAGCTCCTTGAGCGTGCCGTGCTGGTCGTGCAGTTCGTGCACCGTGATGTCCACCGTGCCGCCGCCGCAGTCCACCACCATGTACTTGGTACCTGCGCGGGTGAACATCAAGGTCGACACGGTAGCCAAATAATAATGCAGCGTTATAGTGACGTTTTGATTTATTAGCCATGTACCGGATTTCCGCTTATAAAGCCGTGCCAGAACCAAATGTTTGTTTCTGTCGGGGCCGGTTATATCTCATATCGATACAGGATTTGTGCGCTATCTTGGCGAGTTTCTTGCTAGCTGCTCCAGGCTTCCGCAATTGAGATAGTCGCCTAGAAGGTGCGGATCACGTTAAACCTAGAGCGGGCTAATTTACGGATAAATAGAACAGCTCCAATCGGCACTCTCGCAAACGCGCGCACACCGACGCATACACACACGCCCCCTCCTCCCCCAAACACACATACACGCGCGCGCCAGATACATCCCCAACACACGGCGCCACACACGCAGAGCGGTGTGGTTGCGTTATCTATGATGTACTACCACCTAGCCCAACAGCAAGTTATTTTGAAGCTAACTCAACTTGTGGCAACTTGCTTGAAAGGCTTGTCCCCCAGACAAACTTAATATTTTTTTTAATAAATGATAAACGTTAACTGCAACTTTAGCGCGCATGGAGGACAGTGCCATACCATCACAGCTGCTTTCACATTATTCGTCCATCATAACTGTTTAACAATCTGTATACTGGCACTGTGAAGTTCTTTTCGTTTTGTGCACGTCGCCTCTCAAACAACAAGCTATAAGGGGAAAGCTTTCTTTTCCTGTGACCACATGCTCCATCGCACTTTGGGTGTGTCGACCGACAAAGCGTGGACTGCGCGCGTCTGGTAGCAAGAAGAAAGTGTCCGGGGGAGGGGGTGTGCGTACTTCTTTTGCAAAAAGACACCATACCATCTTGACTTTTGCTGCTTACCTCCAGTATACTGGCTCTTGAAGAAGGGCCTAAGTAGTAACTATGGTAACCTCACACCACTTGCACGAAATAGTACGTGTCTTGTCTATGTAGTTGTAGGGGAGGATCACTTGACGCTCAAATTACGCGCGACCAACCACGCGCGCGCGCGCGCTTCTGTGTGTGTGTGTTTTGTGCAATTTTGTGTGAGCACGAAATAGCCGATTTGCAACCCTTTTCAGGTTATGGGCAATTTCGTGCTCACACAAAATTGTCCATAACCTGAAAAGGGTTGCAAATCGGCGTCCTGTGCCTGTTATTCTCTGCTCGGAATAAGCTTTCGAGGCTGTATGCGCCCGCATATCTTCTTCGCGAGGTGTCAAGGCCACGTGCGACAAAATGCATGTAAGGCCCTTTCTCCGTTGCGCCGTGGGCACAATCTACGGGATTCCCCTGAGCTGCGGCGAAGTATGCAGCGTGTCCCAACTGTCATGCACCAAGTTTTTAGAGATATCTAAGCGCTGAAGCGAAATTGTCTCAATTCGTGTGTACTTGTAACTAGCACTTATTCATCGCTAAATATCAATGATTCATTGCATTTACTTGCTCAACTCTTTAGATATTGTTTTAATCGCTTACATGTCAATTATGAAATTGCTCAACACCATAAATATCGTTTTATACGCTTACATGCTACTTATAAAATTGTAGGCCCCCTAAAATAACCATTGTCAAGCATTTGTTGCATGCTGAAGTCTGTCACGTTCTTTTTTTGTTTTTTAGATAGAAGCCCGCGAAATTCGTGTAATAAAGATAAATGCGCACTCGTGTGCCGCTACTCAAGCGCTGCCAAGTGATACTTGACAGATACACGGTTTCACGTTACAACGCAGCACAAGCTTACGCTTACCGTGCAACTCCGGCGATTTTTGATTGACCGCCGATCTCAATAAAATATTCACTATATGATCTCTTCGGTATTACGATAATTTATGCCAAGCCAGGCGGTTGCAAGTCATTCAATTTTCCTGACGATGAATTTTAAAAATATTTAGCGGAATCCCCACGCGAGCCACCTTGTGTTTTTTGACGTCATTACCTGCAACCTCTGTCTACCCGAGCAGACGGGCCGTCTAAAGCAAAACGGCGATACTGCAGCGCTCAAATCGTCGCTGTCAAGTTCAGAAGAGCTGAATACATCGTTGGATGACCTCGCCACTGTCATTTTTCGCCATATTTCTGATGGCGGGGAGGCTGTGACGAAGCATCTACCCGTTTCGGTTTCAAGACATCGTTCATTCGGTTATTTAAAGTTATTGGTGAGTTTCGGGCAAACTGAATGACCCTGGCTGCTTCACGGCTATCAATACTACTGGAAAACAGCGATATCAGAATATGGTGAAAAAACCGCCGGAGTTGCCCTTTAAGTCGTGAAACCTATCCAACCAATCTACATGGCGCCTGCACGCAGCCGTGTGTCCACCAAATGTCGCTCGGGAGCGCTTGAGCAGCAGCGCCGGGAGCGCGCGTCTATTTCGTATATCGCGGATTTTGTTTCATCTCGGTAAAAACAAAGACAGCCGTGTAAATTGCAGCACGAAATAAATTCTTGGTTCCGGGTTTATCTGAGGTACAGTAACTTTCATGCCAGCGAATAAAGCTAAAGCAATATTTAACAGAGCACCGCGTTGGGCTAGCTGGTACATATACTAGACGACGTGGCGCAACGTTACAAAATATAAGAGAGCGGAAGAGCGAAGGAAACAAACAGAGCGCGAAAGAAATTTTATTTCTTTTTTTCTTTTTGGCGCTCTGTCTGTTTCCTTCGTTCACTTGGAACTCTGTACCGCAAAAAGTGAAGCTGCAGTATGGGTCAAAAAGAATACTTCAGAAAAATTTTCCAATACTCACACAATTCTGGCACAACGTTCGTGCTTCATTTCTGTCCGCAGTATCTTTTTTTCTCGCTTAGTATATATATGCACGTATGAAGCCAATATTGTGAATATATTCCCCATGAAAAATATCACTGTGTTTATTTTCCAAAATACCAGGAATGCAGGATTTTATGTTTTCTCGTGGCCAAAAAGCAAATCAAACAAGTATGAAATAACCATGATAGCAGTGAAAGCCCGGCGCTTTCATATTAAGCAAAAACAAAAGGATGTTTCGTAGCCATGGCCCAAAGAAATAATTTTGTTTATATTATTTTGCAACGAGACCACGTCACTTCCCGCGCACTGAGTCTGAAGGAAACTGCTACGTTTGCGCCGGGGGTACAACTCAAACGTAGGAAGGGTTTCATTTTGTATGTCCTCTTTCTCTCTCTCTCATATATATATATATATATATATATATATATATATATATATATTCCATAATCAAAAGAAGAGGCGTGCAGGACACGGACACAAGGAGAGCAGTGAACAACACGAACGCCGACTAACAACTGATGCACAGCACTGAGGCGAAAGAGAAAGAAGACACACAGCTTATCTGCGCATGCTCGGAATGGTAGCGCCACCTGTCAATCGGTTAGACATATATATATATATATATATATATATATATATATATATATATATATACACATATATATATATATATATATATATATATATATATATATATATATATATATATATATGGCAGCTGTTCGCGAGAAAATACATATTATTTCGAAGAATACATTTCACAGATAATCTGGAACTCTACATTACAGAGCATATTAGCTTTGGGGCGTTAAAATGTATCGGTCGATTGATCGGAAAACTAACCAATCAACAATTTTACCTGCATGCCATATGTGTTTTACATGTGGTTGGCCACTAATAACTTCGATTTTGGTGCCTTGACATGAGGCGAAGGCGTGCATTAGTCGGAGACTATAGAGGAACCGCTGCACATCGATAATGACGTTTCCTGAAACAGGCCATTGCGTCTTGCTTGTACCACGGGCGCTTGCCGTGCTTAGTCTTTGAACCCATTGATTCATTCATGTGCATTATCGTAACTTTCTCGAGAATCACAGTTTACAGAAGCACGCGTGATGTTGGATATGCGCATAAGTGGTGCCCGCACATTTGTCCCCGCGCGTGACGCAAACTCTAGCCACGCATTTCACATGCTACATTGCAAAAATCATAAGCCAAGTTGAATAACACGTAAACGAATGCGAACTCAGTGCAAGAATACAAGCACACTGAACATTCGACAAATGGCTGCGAGGATGTAGCAAGAGGATTTACCTCCGTAAAGGTAATCCTCGATAACTTCCGAGCGCAAGGGAGGTAGGATATGCATGTCTGCAAGGAGGAAGAAGCAAAAACATTCGCACAGCACATGGCACAAAAATGCAAGCCGACACAAGGGAACAAGTGCGTTCACATGTACGGCCACAGGAAAGGGAGAGACATTGCACACGTTAAAGACGAGAAATGTTTCAGGGTAGCAGAGCTTGAGTGTGATAAACAGGTCGGCTCCGCGGTGCGACCGCATCACAGCCAGCGTGCAAGACAGCTTCTCGATTCATGCAAAGCGCAGTGGCCGTCATTGTGACGAATGAGTTGAGAATGACTGCATGCATACAACGCATGCTGTTTTCGAGGAGGCCACACCACAGGCAGTATAGGGCCGAACGAAGGAGAGGGTGTAGTGGCGCAGAGGAGAAGACTGCGTAACGCCGTGTACACCTCTCGCACAATTGGTATTATCATGTCATTGTCCAAACAAGGTGTTCCGCAGATTTCTGCGGATGAGTTCGCGTCGCCACGTTTTCGCTGCACCGGCCCTCATGCGACGATCCTGCAGCGATTGTCGTCAAGCCAGTGTCTGCCAGCAGCAAAAGCTGACTTGGGAGGCTCCAGCTCAAAGGGGAAACGGGCAGTGAGCACTGTGATGCTCGTGGCATCTCGTCCCATCCCTGGAGGGGAGGCAGAAAGCAGTGCTTCGTAGAGTTACTGTATACGTTCCCCAAGGGAACACAGGAAGCATACTCGCTTGGGCGGCTTCCGCTTGACCGGGCGAAAAAAAATGTTGTCCCGGCTGCTGACGTCTGCCACCTCGAGGCCGCTGCCTGATGAGATTCGATGCCTCGACGATGCAAAAGCGTTCCAAAAGGGTCGGTTTTCAGTTCTTCGCAAAGGAGCGCAAAATATCAGTAATAAATAATCCTATAATGCGCCATATCGGCCACTAATGTAAGGAAGATTCGACTATAACGTACGGTCCCCTCTGAGTCGCCCTTGATGATCCGTGTCATCTGGTACTGACTTGCTTCCGATTCTATGGTTTCCATAATTAGACGCTTAAACTAGGAGTGCTATCGTATCGATGTTTTATTTCTCAGGTTTTACGTCCCAGAATCACGATTATATGAAAGACGTCGTAGTGGGGGGCTCCGGAATTTCGATTACCTGGGATTCTTTGACGTGCACTGACATCGCACAGTACACGGGCCTAAACGTTTCGCTTCCATCTAAATACTGCCGCCGCAGCCGGGATTCCATCCCACTATATCGATTTTTTATGTGCCAAGGTAAAGGGGATTTTTTGTCTGGAGAGAGGAAGTCCTCAACGCCTAACGTACGGCCCTTGTGCGCGTCACCGTCATTATCGGTGCGTAATCAGCATTTCTCAAAAGAAAAAAAAAATTGGGCAGCTCGCACTAGTGGCGCAAGGCTCCTCCTCCCCTCCCTTCTTTCCCCATCCTCACTTCCGTTTCCCACCTGCTTACTATACCTAAAGTCCCAGTATACAGGGAGATTAGGTATAGCAAGTCAACCGCTAAGTTCCTCCATACAGGGACTTAGCGGTTATACAGGGACTTTACCCTACCCCTCCTCATTTACCTCGTCCTCAACCTCACATCACTCACCTCCCTTTCCCACCCCCTTGTTATACTATACTGCGGCGCTGATGGCCTTACCTCCTCTGTTTCCTCCTGTTCTCCCTCAATACCCTTTCGCACCTCCTTGCTATACCGCACTATACAGGGACATGCATAGCTTACCTTGTCCCTTCCTAATTTTCCTCTTCCTCACCCTCTCACCACTCTTCCCAGCCTCACTTTCCTTTCCCGCCCCTTTGCTCTGTATTCCACTATACTATGCTTTTCTCTCTGCCCTCCTCCTCCTAAGCCTCACTTCCCTTTCCCACCTCCTCGCTGTACCATAGCACACAGGGATATGATTTGCTATTCGCGACATATGGGGGCTTTCTTCCAAAACAGCACCAACCGCTTGTGTGACTCTTGCGGAACACTTGCCTGCTATGCAGACAGATATTTATACAGAATGTAGTCATCGCCTATAGAATATCAGACGGGTCCGAGCAAACACCCTGAAGGTTGGTGACGTCGGAGCGAACTGGTGAGGGAATGCGAAGGCGTCGACAGAAATCGTCGTTTGTTTTTTGCGTTTATGCTATCTTACGAAAGCTATTCTTACAGAGAATGTAGGTTTTTGATAATACGAATGGCTAATTTGTTAATATACCCGCTAACCGTTGCTAACGTTGGTGTAAGTGTTTGATTTAGAAGATATATATGTTATAAAAGGCTTTTAAAAATGTTCTGCGAATAAGGTTACTTTTAGTAACTCCCTCTCTCTCAACTGCATGTATCCGAGAAAAAAAAGAGACAAAGTCATTCCGTTACGGTATAGTTCAATTTTACAGTGTATATATCTTAATAACAGTACAGATATTCGTGTTATTATTGGGTAAGCTTCATCTTGGGTTTCGCTCTCTTAGAGTTCACGTGACTTGATGGTAGTTGCAAAATCATACGCATTTCAGTAAACGGCCGAGTTTCGAGTCTAGTCACTTCTTACGGTTTTCAATTGTCTTCCTTTATCATGCGCTGTTGCTCATTATTAAAAAAATTAAGCACTAACTAGGGGGCTGTATAAATTCGTACACACATAGTATCAAGGCTTGATTTTGTTACGTTTGGCAATTGCGAACACAGCAGAAGAGGTAACCGGCCTTTTTCTCGTTGACGTTTCCACTGCGGTATACCTGGCTTCTCGTCGACGGCAGGCTCGATGTTTAGTTCGGGCGCCGCCTCTCGGAACAGGTGCACCCTAGCGGGGGCCTCGGGTACTAGTTGGTGCATGCGCAGCTTGCGGCAGTACACGGATGCCGCCTCGGGCTCCAGTGCGATGATCAGCTGCTCCGGGAAGTCGGGGGATCCAATCCCCGCCTGAGAGCAAATGGTGCACCGTTATGCATACAGTAGGCGGAAACAAGCTCTCACTTTTGTTAGTCTCTACTTTTTTTTTTACTCCCAACACAACATTGCGAGCTTAGCCACAATTACGACATTTCTTTCGTTGTTGGTTCTGAAGAATAGCTGTGCGCCATCACCATGTGGAGAGAGAAACAAGAAGCGTGCACCAGGTGGAGGTGCACGCTTCTTGTTTGTTTTTCTTCTAAACACGCATTATTACTACATTAGAAAGGCACTGCCACTTTTTTGGACCTAGTCAGAAAACAATGCCGATAAGTTGTGGTGGCTGCTGTGAACATGTGAACCAAATATTACTGCGTTGCACGAACCAGGGAATTCGCAGTTCGGTTTCAAATACAGCTCGGAAGCGCCTCCTTTTCTTTCAGAAATGACGTCACTGGATGATTGAGGCAGAAACAGCATTGGTTTATCTCATGATTGAGGAATGATCCCTTCCAATGCTTTATTTGTTCGTTTTGACTTGAACAAATAAAGACAATGCATGTGCCTATCTTTGAGAAGACCGAGAAAAGTCGGGCGTCTTGGTCATGCTGCCAGTGATGTCACTTTTTGTTGAAATAAGAGCAGGTGACTTCGAGCTGTGTTTGAAAGCAAATTGCAAATTCCTTTGCGTGCGCAGAGCAAGAATAATTTGGCTCGCATGTTCACATGAGCCTCAACGAATGATTGTCACCGTTCTACGGCTGTGTTAAAAAAGTGTTGCAGGGCCCCTTTAGGGTGACATGGAGAGGCCCAGTTAAATATTCTCGCTTTGTTCACTGTTTCAACTATACAGACCAGAGAGTACTGTACTTAACTGCGAAAGTGCCTCTAAATATGCGTACCATGAAAGTCATGTTATGCGCACAAAAGAAGAAGAAGAAGAAACCCAGACAGCACGGATGCTCGGACCAGTATTGTTTTTTTTTGTTGGCTTACGGAGGTCCAATGAAGGCCCTGTGATGTCTCTCATAAGCCCGCATTGGGAATGCCATCTATTAAGGCCTGCAACAATGGCCCATCGTAACCATTCAGTTTGCAAGATTGGTTCTTCCATCCTGTAATGAAGGCAAAAGTGGGCCATAGTTGCCACTCAGCATACATTGTTGGTGGGCCAGTCCACAAGCATGGTAATGATGGGTCAGTTTCCACATAGTCCTATCAATATTGGTTATGTAATGGCGGCAGGCTGTATATATTGTCCAATCAATCTCCCTGCATCGCCAATGTTGGACTTCCGATGTTCCGTGTCGGACAATATTGTACATACACAAGTGTTGTAGCATCAACGTTTGGTAACATTAGCAAGTACACATGATATATAGGGAGGCAAGTACACATGGTGGCAAGTACACATTATATATTTCCAGTTTTACCAATATCAAAGGACCTTACCTCGACTCGGTGCCGCGAATGAGTTCAGAAAAGTCATTGTGTTTGTATTCAGTGCATCAGGGAAAATTATCCCTATAATTTATGCAATTGTTTATTTGCGCAAGTTCTAGCTAAGTGTGTGTGAACTAGGCTAGATCTTTCACATTACATGTTGAACAAACTACATCTACAACGCCATCACATGGTCCAAAGTGCCCAGCAGCATGTTAGTGGCTTCCGAGCTCACGTGCATGGCAGGTCACTTTATCTGTTGTCATAGCAATATTTGCAAAATAATCGAAGTAGGCTGTGTATACTATCCAGACATTCTGGCTGTTTTCGCCAATACAGGACAGCCAATGCTGCTTGCGAGACAATATTTTCCAGACGTAAATGTTGTCGCGCCTATGTTGTTCACATTGAGAAGTACAACCGACATATTGGAAGCAATCATTTCTTTTAAATTTGAAACAAGGTTAATATGATGTATGTACCGGTGCACTCGCATAATTAGCGCTCACGCGTAATTTCTGCACTCCCAACTTTATGTGCGGTTTACGCAAAAATATTACTTGCATGCTATTTCCATGACACCCATGACCACGTGGCACAGGCTATAGCGCCGTCCTTTTTTTCACTATTGAGTGTTCGGTAGCCCAGGCTTCGCCATAGGCGGTCGCATTTTGATTGTTTAGTAGCGACATGTTGGCGATACCTACAAAACAAATTCAGCACAGCGTTTGCCGATTAACGCCACGAAGATTTCAACACGGGAATATGAGTCACGCTTCATACTGGAGTTTGGAGACGACGCTGATAGCACCAGTGACGGCGACTCCGAGTCGCACATCCGCTAATGCTTGAATGTTGCCCACGAATGAATTTGGCTGTTAAGGTACGCGCTCTGTTGAGTGAAAGCTACCTTCGTTTTTGTGATACATTTCATTTGATACATCTCAGCTCAGCACGCGTCAAGATTCTTTACACGATATTTCGGAAGATTTTCTGAAGTATTTGTAATTTACGCACCTTGAACTCCTAGATTCATGGAGAAAAAAAAAACACGAGTTACGTGGTATGCGCGAGAAAGCACGGTATAAGTTACGCATGAGCAAATACGGTATATGCAAAACGTTGGAATGTCTTCTTTTTGCTTATGGTGCCTATGCGTTTAGTTTTCTCGAGGCTGATCGTATACAGTGGACTTCAAACGTAGAGTGGATATTTGTTTGTTGATTTTATCAGAACTTTCTTTTCAATCCCTTCTCATGTCTTTCAAACTCACAAATAAAATGTGTCACAAAGAAGACATTTTGCTTATTTGTATGAGTGTATGTGTTCGAAAGATACTTTTCGGCATTAACATACGAGTGCATTGACCATTTATGCCTGTTTTATGCTATCGTCATCACCACGAAGCATGAACATAAAAAAGCTCATTTCCCAAGCTGGCAACACATACATGCATACTAAGTACAAAATACAGCTATTGTTACTCCCATATTTACTGGATATTCTTGCTTTTTGCCTAGAGCCAGAAGCCTCGGCAAAACTAATTTAAATGCGTGCATGATAATGCAGGAAGTTTAAGTAACAGCCAATAAAAAAGGTGAGGAAGATATAGGACCAGCCAATATAGGACCAATCAAAGAAGGCTGGCAAGAAATGCTGGCTCATCCAACGAGGAATGCTGGCAAAGAATGATGGAATAGTCATCAATAAAGGCTGGAAAAAACGGTTGGAGCTGCCATTGTTTATACAAGCTTATCAATATTGAAATACCAATGATGGACAATGTTGGCCAAAGCCATTCTTTTCCCAATTTTTCCAACGTAAGACGACTGGTACCCAACATTGGGTACGTCAGGACGGCGACTGCCTTCTTCAGAAGGTAGTCGCCGTCCTGAAGAGGACAAGTCCACTTGTCGAAACGTTGGCTCCAGTGACATTCCCTGTTCTACATCGTTTTTAGCGATCTGTTCATCGATTCAAGCCTCCATCTTCCCCTGAGCTTCTCTTATAGTTTGGATTTTAACATCTGTAAGTAACTTGTTTCTTGTTTACCAGCGTTGTAGCCACATTTTGGCATAAAAGCAAACAGTGTAACGAAATACTGTTCAATACGGTGCACCAGCACCACAGAAGGCAATCGGACACAATTTGGTGGACATACTTTTCGTTGAATCTCTACTGTATTTAAAAGGACATAAAGAGAAAGAGTAAATCAAGTGGAACTGGCAACATTTTAAATAAATTTGTTATTAATTTCACGACCGGAAGATCATTAGTAGAACAGAAACTGGGGGTCTTAATTCAGTTTCTTGTATTTTGTGCTGACGGCCGTGTACGCCGGCACGCATATCACGACGTTACATACCTATAGTTCTTGTTCTGACTGAAATGGCTGAATAAAAGTTACTGAAACTTGGCATTCAAAGTCTCTGGCTTCTTCAGAACACAGTGCAATCAACGTTTTGTTGATTAAGAATACTATGAACACTAGTGGTCACCGTCCAAATCTGTGACGCTTCGAAGACCAAGCTGTGGCGGGCACTTTACTCTCGCGGCAGGAGCAATGTTTTTGGTTTTCCGGAGGCGTGATTTACTTATACAAGCGAAATCACTTTTGTATCCAGTTTCTAATGCCTCTAAGCTAAAAGGGGCCGTAAAATGTTTGCAAAGGCGACCTTGATGATTTATGGGGTTTAACGTCCCAAAACCAGTTCGGATTATGAGATGCGCCGTAGTGGAGGGCTCCGGAAATTTCGACCACGTGGGGTTCTTTAACGTGCACTGACATCGCACAGCACACGGGCCTCAACATTTCGCCTCCATCGAAATGCAGCCGCCGCGGCTGGGATTCGATCCCGCGTCCTTCGGATCAGCAGCCGAGTGCCATAACCACTAGACCACCGTGGCGGGGCGCAAAGGCGACGTTCACTAAGGTGTCTTGTATGACGCTAGCATTTGGTGCATATTTGGTCGACTAAAGTTGACTTTTCGTTCGGCTTTTAGTGGACTGGCTTATACCGACATATTCATCGATGGTATGAGCTACACCTAATTTATTTATTTATTTATTTATTTATTTATTTATTTATTTATTTATTTATTATGTGTGGCTCATACACGCGTATCCACTGCGGTGCGCACCTGCCTTTATTTAATAAATGTCAATCAGTTGTTAAATTGATTGTTAAATGGGTCCCTTCTGAACCAAACTTATGATCTGACATCCCATCTACCTTGTACAACTAAATCTGATGTTATGTGACGCTATTTTCCCAGCGTTTTTCTTGTTTGTCTGTAAGAACCCCTGTCCAGAGGTGAGTCGGAGGTGCTGGATGTCGCTACGTACCAGAGCCACAACAGTTATACAGGTTAGTGCGCACTCTAGAGCGGGGGCAAACATATCTGACACTGAATATGGAACTCTGTCTTTTAGTGGCATGACTTCGGTGAGCTTTCAGTTCAAGAAATTCCCATTTCGTTATTTATTTCCTGCACGTTCCACGAGGTAAGGAGAAAAAAAACAACAAAACGTTTAACTAAGGCTATGTGCGAGCACATGAAACAACTGCCGTTGTAAAATCGTGTATTTTGTGAGCATAATGGTATCCTGTAATTTCCATAAAGCTCTACTGTAAAGACTTTTTGGTTGACCATTGCCAGGCACAAGGTATAAGCTGAATAAATTTTTGTCGTGCACTTGCCGAACCTTGCGGCTTCTGCCACGCAGGCGCACGGAAACGTGCAGACTGACCAAATTTCATTCGCAGAGGCAATGAACAAGACGTGCCTTGTATGCGGCGGCGCGCATGAACTGCTTGGCAGGCTGCCGCCAGATGGCCGGCACGGTGACCACCCAGCGCACGTCGTCGGGCAGGATGGTGGTGGCCGACTGCTCGCTCAGCTCCTTCAGTGCCTGGTCCCGGAAGTAGCGCAGGGCGTGCGCGAACACCGTAAGCGCCGCCATGGGTCGCCCGTTGGCCGCACGGATTTCCGTGTCACGACTCAGGTTCTGCGACAGCACCCCATGAGTTAACACTTTATAGAGCTTAAATTACTATAACTAACTGTACAACGGCGGTTCATGAACCCAGTGAATCATGGTTATGGTGTACTATATGTACATGGGGAAATAACTGCTGGGGTTTAACGCAGCAATACCGCGGTACGATTACGCGGCGTTCAACCCAGCCAGACAGATCTCTGTCGAAATGTTTACATTCGTGCCTCGTAATCGTATCGGAAATTGCGACCACTCGGGGTTCTCTGTACCGGCACTGGCGTCGCACAGTACACGGGCCCCTATCATTTCGCCTCCGTCGAAATGCGACTGTCGCGGCAGGCATTCGATCAGTAGCGCAATGGTTCCGATGCCCGGATCAGCAGCCGAGCATCGGAACCATTGCGCCGCAGTGGCAGCTGGACCATAAGTTGTAACACTTCGTCTTCCTGAACAGCTTTGTGACTTTGCAAATGATCACTTTAGGCAGCAAAATATATATGCGTTATCAATAAAGCACCCGCGATAATTATGCATGGGCGCAAGAACTTGTTGCCGCGATATATATTTACAGAAAATTGTAACGTTTCAGGCATTTGGAGAAATTGTAAGTGAAGCCACAGACACGACGATTAAACAACTCCTACCTCCCGCGATATCTGAATGGTTTAAGCGTCTGGTTTCCCTCTAGTAGTTTTGTAAGAATTAAGCTCTATAGATGCTTGACGGTGTCTGAGGTGATGATATATTGCGCCTGACGCTGGCGCGTACCAGACGTGTTTCCACTTGAGGTTCTTTCGCCAACAGTCGTCCAGGTACTCGATAAAAATAAAAACAAAAGACTTGCAGTGGAGGGAATAACATGAAACTATAGAGCTATGACGAAAACGTCGTCGGCAGCGGCAGGGAAGAGTGTTTTGCAAAGTCATAGATGCAGACACCTCGGACGTGGCTGAGAAGCCAGTTGTAGAACTACGTCGCAAATTTAAGAATGAAATTTGAGAATGAGAAAAAAGGCTAACGTCAACTCAATAACGAGCGTGTTCTGATAGCACGCTACAGTGTCTACACAGGTGTGTATAGTGTTTCTTAGATTAAGCAATCACTACACCTTCCTGACCTTTCGTCACGTCGCATCCTAACTTGCAAGTTGTTCTCGCCAGTGTAGCCGAGTGTGGTGAAAAAATGCTTTATAGCTTTTGCACTTTTTAAATTATTACCTGAGTAAGGATATCCCTTAATTTTACGCTACGCGTGTACGTGAGGCCGTTCAGGAAATTGTCCCCTTCTGGAATCAAATTACCCATACACGCCTACCATGGAATCAGTGCTGGTCAGCAACGTCATTGGCGTATAGCCAAGAGGGGAATTGATTGATTTCCGTGGTTTTACGTCCCCAAACCGCGATTTGATTATGAAAGACGCCGTATAGTGGATGGCTCAGGAAATTTCAGCCACCTGGGGTTCTTTAACGTGCACTGATAGCGTACAATACACGGTCGTTAACATTTCCCCCTCACCAAAATGCATCCGTCGAGGCCGGGATTCGATCCCGCAACCTACGGATCAGCAGCCGAGTGCCACAGCCAGTAGACCACCGTGGCGGGGCGCCAAGAAAGGAAGGGGGGGGGAAGGGGTCGACTCTTACCTCGTCCCTCAGTCGAAATAAGGTCCTGGCTACGACACTGAGCAGCGTTACGCCCCGTCAGACCGAACCGGAAGGCTGGATGACCGATTAATTTGTTCCGGTTGTGTCACTTAATTGCTCGCGGCATTTGCAAGTTAAACTTTAGGTTTTGCGTACCATCCAATTAACACCCACCACCTCTATAACACCCACCTCGTTGCTATGAAGCGTCATTTTGAACTTTTCAAAAAACATCCACTGCTTGGCCTCTTGCGCGTCGAGGTCGTGGTACACGTCGCGGGCTGTGAAGCCGAACGAGTGGAACTCGCCGTCCGGGTTCAGCAACAGCGTGGTCGGCGTTTTCTGGTTCACCACGCCCGGGTCGCCGCCTGCGTACATAGAAAGTGCCCTACAGTACGCGCGCTTCTCCCTTTTCTGTGGAAATATCAACGTAAACAATGGTGCACATCACAATGAAGTCCATGGGGGCGAGGACAGCGAAAGCATCTTGTTACTTTCACATTCCGCAGCGCGGGCACTTTGTGCGCCTGCGATATTACCTTATTGCTCGACAGTATCTGATGTTATTGTGTAAGGATGGGTCTTGTCTTGAACTATAGCACATTTGCAAAATATTAGGATCCGGTGGGTCCGAAGACGGGCAACTTGTCGTCTGGGGTATGTCTGTCCGCCGATTGAATACGCAGGACGTACGCGCCAGTGATTGGTAGCTCTTCATTGCGACATGCTGACACGGTGCACACGCGTGCACGGCACGCCTGCAACGCGAACACATAGTCATTGTGGCAGCGCTGTTACGTGCCATTACGGTGTCACAAAACCAACGTTCTCCCAAATACGCTTGCATTTTTTTTTTTTTTTACGAAGGCCGACGACATTAGAACTTAAAATCTCGGCGAGTTCGCAATGTCGAACGAGAAGCCCAAAGCAGAAACGAGGACACAGGAGACAGCCAGAGAGCGCTCGTCGTGTCTATTTTTTGTGTCGTCGTTTCTGTTTTGCGCTTCTCGTTCAATATGAGCAGATAACGTATTTCTGTAGCAGCTCGAGCAACACAACCAGGCTCCCGTCAAGTTTGTGGCCATTGGTGCGAGACATTCACAGCTATAACAGACATCTTGCGCAATGTTGCGGTGATCCCCCCTCGCGAGCGTACTGTGATATCATCAGCAAACAAATCACTGGGATTTCTTAAACGTCATCTCCGCCTCGCCCCACATCACGTAAGATTGCTCGCTTACAAATCACTCGTTCGACCTAAACTAGAATACGCATCTGCCATATGGAACCCGCATCATGTTAACCTCATAAACGATCTAGAATCAGTCCAAACTCGCGCTACAAGGTTCATTCATTCTTGTTATTCGTACGACGTCAGTGTTTCAGCGTTGAAAACTAAATCTGCGATACCGCCTCTCTCAGTTCGCCGTCGCATAGCCACTCTATTAATGTAGCACAAGTTCTTTTACTCATCACTTAATCGTCCACCTTACTAATGCCAGCATCGTACATCTCTCACCGCACAGGCCACACCCTTCAAGTTTTTCGTCCACGGGTCCGAACTGTTACTTTTTCAGCTTCCTTCTTTCCACGCGCGGCTAAAGATTGGAACGGCCTTCCTCAACATATCGTCGACATCACCTGTGCATCATCATTCGCTGAAAACTTAAATAACCTTTTCTGTACATAGACAGACGTGGAATTGTTGTTCATGTTTTGCTGACCCCACCCCTTATGTAATACCCGCATGCGGGGTCTTTAAGGAAATAAAATGAAATGAAATGAAATGAATACAGTTTTTATTGGTAGAGTTTGACGCCTCCAAGCGACACAAAGGATTGACGCGACACCACAGCGTTTATAGTAAAATGCTGTAATATACGAGCCTCGCATTAGTTTTGAACATTACCGTGTAGTAGACGCTCAGCACGGAATAAACTCATACATTCTACACCATTTGGAATGTGGCCAAAATTACCGGGAATCTAGCGTTGCGAATAGCATAACAAGCCTCAGCCGAGGCAATACGCACCATACATGAGATCATGAGTCCTATCATTCCTTTTTGGAGAGTGTGGACGTCTGCAGTTCAACTCTGTGTAATTAATCGGAATCGTTACAGTAGCCACTCTTGGAATAGCGGATTATGTACTAGTCGCTGTATCCTAGTCATCCAATTCCTGTGTGTTCAGCACTTCCTCCACTAGTTGCGTTTTCGGTCCAGTAACAACAACAACAACAACAACAACAACAACAACAAAAGAAAGAGAACAAAAACGATTTCATTTCCTTTTTTCGTTCAGATGGCAACTGGTATACTGGAATGCTGGAGGTTTTTTTATGAGAAGATTATGCAGGTCAGATCGCTTTTGAGGATGACTTTTTCGGTTATTTGGACGAGTTCTACGTTATCTAGCGTATAACAAGACATCTGTGTAGATGATGATCTGTCAGTACTGTCCACAGCCTTCCGTATATGCCTACGTCGCTGACATCGGAAAAGGTTAGCATATCGGTGCCTTATTATTAATGACAAATCACCGCTGGATCTGATGACCGTCTTAACGATGGAGTGCCATAACCAGCATCTCTGCGCCTCATGAATAAACAACATACGAACAATAAGAGGAAAGTCGGGTCTCTGCAATCACTACTCTGAACGCGAGACACATATGAGTGGGTGTTGTTCGTAGAGAAGAGACGCTAAATGAAGGCCTACCGCGAGATGATTTTGCAATGCGGAACGTTACTGTACTGTATTATATTCGTAAAGCTGATGCAGAGCATCAGGAAAGAGCGTAAATGAAATGTCTCCAAAGATGTCACCATGTTGAATGACACTACTTCGTCACACGCGTCAATTAAAGCGATGGCAAAGCCTACCTCATAGTTTTCAAGTGATGCCGCATCCACGCTATTCACCCAATCTGTCATCTGTCATATGGTTCTCAATCTAAAAAAAAAAAAAAAAACATAAAGCTAGGGGCAGCTATCAAGAGTGTTCTGATGACAGCAGCTAGTAGTGGAATGGAACGGTTCCACCAACTATATATATATATATATATATATATATATATATATATATATATATATATATATATATATATATATATATATATATATATATATATATCCGAATATGTTGTCTGAAGTTCGCGGCAGCGCAATGTTTTGTTGATCATGGTTGTGACACTGACTCCGGCCCTCTCGGTTGTGTTCCGTGCTGCTGCTTATTGTGTGGGCCAGATACAGTAGCATAACAGATTTATATATATATATATATATATATATATATATATATATATATATATATATATATATATATATATATATATATATATATATATATATATATATATATGCAACTTAATGAGCCAGCAAACATTGAGGCCTAGGAAAGCATAGGGGATGTTATTGAAGTTCCTAATTATGGTATTATAATTTTGGTGTAATTAGAAAGGAATTAAAATGGACGAAATGACAGACCTGCCTTCGGTGGGAACCAAACCCACGACCTTCGGCTCACGCGTCCGGTTCTCTACCGCTGAGCTACGAAGGCGGTCGTTTCGTTACGTGTATGCCGTGACGTCATGATCCCGAAGTTCGCACGGAAGCACAATGTTTTGTTGATCATGGTTGTGACACTGACTCCGGCCCTCTCGGTTGTGTGCCATGCTGCTGCTTATTGTGTGGGCCAGATACAGTAGCATAACAGATCACCAAATGGGGTCGGAGCAAGTGCAAGAGTGTTCTGTTATCCTGCTTCACTTGGTCACCTTCTATGGCATGACGTCATGACACACACACACACACACACACACACACACACACACACACACACACACACACACACACACACACACACACACACACACACGCGCGCGCGCGCGCACGCACGCACGCACGCACGCACACACTACAATGCCTGTAATGTCCTGTTATTGCTGTTTTAAAAGAGACGTTGCCCGGCCGAGCGATTAATCTCAGTCTATCTCTACAAAAGAGACGGCCGTGTCGTGGCTCAGGCGTGAAACCACGATCTGAGCGCATATCTTAACTCAATCATCATCATCACCCCATCCTATGTCCACTGCAGGACGAAGGCCTCTCCCAATCCTCACCATCCTTGCCTGTCCTGTGCAAGCTGATTCCATTTGATGCCTGCAAATTTCTTAATTTCTTTCCCTGTATCTTACTCTCTGTCGTCCGCGGCTACGCTTACGCCCTCCTGGTATCCATTCCGTCGTCCTAACTGTCCGTCGGTTATCTAGCCTTCTCATCACGTGGCCTGCCCATGTCCATTTTTTCTTCTTAACAAGCGGAAACTATATAACTACTGCTTTTTGCCAGTACTGACACACGGAGCAGAAACTTGGAGAATTAGAAAGAAGCTCGAGAGGAAGCTAGAACCGCGCAGCGGGCGTTACATTAAGAGATAGGAAGACGGCCGAGTGGGTTAGAGAATAGACGGGAGTAGCCGACATAATAACCGACATAATATCTTAACTCGAAGTTTTTTATTTGAGAACACTGCCTCTAAACTGCGTGACATTTAGCAAATAATGAACCACCTCCGCGTGATCTGCTCTGAAACAGTGTGCTGCCATACTGAACGTACTTGAATATCCACAAGCTCGAGCGCGATAAGCCACCCACAGCAAGAGCGCGTCGCCTTTGAACTGCGCCGCGGTTCGTCCACTCGCGCAACGAAGAGCTCTAACAAACCGCGGAGACGCATAAAACAAAGAAAACGACGCGTGGGCATTTCTTGTCTCCGTTTATTGCGCCCAAATTTGACGCGCCTGCTTGTTCCGCTGGGTAATTCCTGGCATAGCAGCTTCCCTGCAGGAATAACAGCAGGAATAAGAGGAGCGACACCGCTGCTTTGTGCGAATGACGAAGTTAAACTGAAGTCGTGCTTCATGCCTACGCGCCCCAGCATATCAGTATAGCTTATTCCCATAGCGACTTCGTTTGCTGGGACGACTGTCTACTCGATGCTCGCGTTACTGCGTTGCTTACTTGCAGCGACCTGTGCCAGTAACGGCCTGTCCAAATATGTCCATTCTCGAGAAGTCGACACGCATAACAGGCGCGCCCATGTAAGTGCATGTGTATGGCAAATGCGCGACCGCCGTCTTGGTTACGAGTGAGTTGGCCATTTATGACGTGTCCTGCCAATCCGTGCGACGCTGCGCGCACGAGGCCGTTGACCGGCTGCTCGGGACATTATTGCCGCTTTCTTGCTCTTCGAGTGGGTGCCATGCACCTGCGCCGTATCGAACGCGCCGCGTCGGGGGCCGGAAAATCGGAAATGATCCCCCGTACATCGGAACATGTTGCCGGTGCAGGGTCATTTTCCTCTCGGATCACGTGTGCGGGTTGAAAGATGTGTCGGGCAATTCAAAAGCAACTGCAGCCGGAGGCTTTCTCAAGCGCCATTGCAAAATAGACGCCGTTCATTGTGTAACGATAAATGTCCGTCTCAGATCAGGTCGAATCGCGCGCTGTTCAAATTACTGTACGTATTGCGTGCGGACAACGGCGACGAAACAGGGCGAACGGACGCTTGCTGTTTGTAGCCATACTGGATACACAAATCTGTTACCTTTTTATAGTTGGCGACTCAATAATTAAAATGTTTCACCAAAAATTCATTATTGTTTCCTCTTTATACGAGGCACATAAAAAAAGCCTACCTCCTTTCCTTCCCTTAATCTAGCTCTCTTAGTTCCATGCTCTGTTTGTCGATACAGTGCTATATGATGCGCTACAATACCAACATTTTCAACAACTTTCTATTATTCGAAGTCTTGGTTGCAAAGTTAATAAAAGGACTTGCAAAAGCGTCTGCTTCCTCTCTATTGTGCATGCACAAAGCCTCGCCCAAGCGCTCAGCTTTAGTTTTTCGTCGATAGCAGCACCAAGTTAGGGAAAAAAGGTAAATTTTCTCGCGGCATCATAACTCAGACCCCCCCTCCCGAATAATATTATACATACACAAAAACAGGTGTTTCTGCAGTTTTCACGTGAAAGAAGTGCTTTTGCTTTGTTTGTGGTGCCATGTACAGTAAAATGTGTGGGAGCGAAAATATGGACAGTAATTAGCAAAATTAAACGAATTAGCTTTTAAACGAAGACAGCTGGACGCTCAAAGCTTATGAAGAATGGAATTTACTTATACAGGGAATCCATATTGATTGTAATATCTCCAAAAGGCCGACACTGATAATTCCTAGAGATCGATGAAATCCGGCTAATTGCATCTAGGGAACCGAAACTGAGCGGTCGAAGAGCGCAGTGGCCACTAACTGAGGTAGTGGCCTCACAGACAGTGAGACCAAGGGAAGCATCGAACAATAATATTATTTCTTAGCGCGTGTGAGTGTGTAAACAGAGGATACTAAGAATATTTATAGAGGTTGCGTGAGAAGTTGCGCGACAGCAAAGCTGCTGATGACGCACGCGGAAGTGCCTCGGAGGTGGACAGCTGCACCTTCACAAGTCGATTCCTCAAGGTTGTTTTCATTCGCGCTTCGAAAGCCGTTTGACAAGAAAGCGGGGCACGCACCCGGCAGGAAGCGGTATAGAAAAAGAAGGCAATAAAATGTAAGTGGGTCGTGGTCTGTTCCCAGAGGGGTCCGTGCGCTGGACACTTTATAACGATGCTTCAGCTCAAGGTTCGAAGACAATGGCGGTACGCAATTACGCGCCGGATCGGCGGCACCCGAAGGTCCTGCACCAAGCGCACGACTGTGTGGGGCCTGTCTGGGCGAAAGGCGGATGAGCTCGTTGAGGGCTGTGCATTGGGCGTCTCGGTAGCGTGCAGCTGGCTTCCGGTTATTCACGTCGCTGACGCGCCCAGTGGATCGGCCGAAATTGAGGGAGCGTCGAGACTTGTTCGCGCGTTCTTTTTTTTTTTCTAGTTATAGCTTGAGCGTTACTTTCTATTGGTTTTTATTTATAGCGCAACTAAGTTAGCGATCTCCGCCCCCCCCCCCCCCTCATAGAAAAAAAAAGAACAACAAACAAAGCAAGTACAGAATTAGCTAGGGACAGCGCTTGTCACTTGGTCATCGGTCGTTTGTTGCGCATGAGAAGTTACAATCAATTAGCATCAGCCGCGCCTTCTAACCGGCAGTTATTTTCGGGTATGCTCTGTAGCATCTTGTATTTGGGGTGCACGACGTACGCAGTGTGCACTGTCCAACAAAGATGCGTGACTTGGTGGAAACTGTTTTTAGATTTGCCTAGTACATGTTCTGCGCCATCGCTTGAAGAGTGACTGTGTGCGCACGTTATACCATAGCGCGTCGCGAAACGCTACGCCGAAGCTAGCCTTATCCCAAATATCAATGTAAAACAAACCACTTGTTTTTGTTTTTTTTATCAGCGAACCTGTTAAGCACTGCATGAAAATGTCTTACCGCAAAGAACTACCGTCATCGTTAGTTCTCGTCCCCAGATAACGCGGGCACTTCTATGCAAAGCCCAATGTGCGGAGTTCGCACGTGCGCTTCTTTCTCCTCTTGCGCACATGACCTCAGCCCATTACCACACTGGCAAAACTATACGAGTGGCGGGCGCACATGCTGCACGTGCTAGAAGAAGACAGTGTTCGTCGATTTGTCCGGCGCGCAGCGTCTCGCAAAGCTATGCGTTTGCGCATGACTTCGCGCTACGAGAGGAGGCATGCTTTCGTGGCGCGAAGCTATGCACAAACGCATATATAGCGTATATTAAAGGGGTGGGACGGCATTTGTTGGCTTACCAAGAGTTTCCTCCTCACAACATTGGAGCTTTTGGTATTGTTAAAAGGTTGATTGATGATTGATTTGTGGGGTTTAACGTCCCAAAACCAGTTCTGATTATGAGAGACGCCGTAGTGGAGGTCTCCGGAAATTTTGACCACCTGGGGTTCTTTAACGTGCACTGACATCGCACAGACCACGGGCATTGTTAAAAGGTAATCTACGAGAAACAAATATAAGAAAAACTACAACAGAACCAATAAACAAAATAAATGTTCACTACAATATTTCAAACACATCTTCTTCTTTTCATTAAATGAAAAGAAGAAAATGTGTGTGCAAGAAAATTTCAAAAGCTGATCGACAGTAGAGTTACTTTGTCTACCAATGTAAATAAAAAAAACGGTGCTAGAATAAAAACAAACCCATAAAATATGTACGAGTTAACAGCGCTATAGCCGCAGAAGGGTACGCGGAACTTTTGAACTAACCCGAGCAAAACTGCTGTAGACAATGTGCATCACAGAAAAAAAGAGCCTTTTACGCAGAAAAACCATTACAAGAAATAATCACGAGAAAGCAAACATCTTCCATAATGGCTTTAGACACGTCATAAAAAGATTAACGAATTGTAAAGGAGATGCGGGACCAGTTGTGAAGGGCGGGGAGGGTAGGGGGTTCGAAAGGAAACACAGAGATATTCATTCCCAGGCGATAGCGTTCAGGGACCCTTTCGGGCGACTGCGAGGCAGTACCTGGCGCAGTGCCTCTTTGGCACCGACAGCAGTTTTGCCCGCTGACTTATCCAATCAGCGTCGGCTGAAAGTAATATCCCGTAAGCGACAGGATAGAGTCCCGGGACGTGTGAAAGGGTCAAGCGCAAAAGCGTAGCACATGCGTGTGGTGCGCATGCCGTTGCGCCTGACACAACGGACTTGCAACCGCAATTGCGATAAGGCCCTGATGTAAATGGCCAGGTCTAAACGCCTGCTGCGACATTTAGGTACAGCGTATTGCAGTATTTCCGTGCATATATATGGAAAGGCATGATGCGAGACGGAAATGAACACTTCCGCATGTTTGCCCATAACGTCTTCGATCATACATCCGTTTCCTCCCCCCCCCCCCCTTCCTTTTTTTTTTTCTTTAGAATTAGAGTCTATAGATTGTCGGTAGTCAAGAAAAACTGCCGATGCTGGTGATACATCATCAGAGTGAAACGAAGCGAAAGGAATTCCAGGAGCACATACATGCGCATCTTACCTTCCCATTTACGCATCATGTGGATGTTGTCGGGGTCCCTTGTGAAGCTGAATGCATAGCCGCTGTACGTGGTACCGAAGTCGATGGCGACCACGACGAAGTGCGAGCAACTGCCCGACTCTGGCCTGCTCGCCACTCCGCTGTCTGCCGTGTCACTGCGACCCAGCTGGCACTCGTCCACTGCGTGGCCATTGGCGACAAGACTTCACAGATCTCGGAACCAAGAAACCCTTTTTGTTTTACGTCCGAAACTGCGCGGTTATTGGTGTGCGATGGTGGAGGTCGCTGTTCTTTTTCGTCTTTTCTTGTTACGAGGGACATGGTAGACAGTACCGCCAAGATAATGTCGGTGCGTTCGTACACAGCGCTCTCAGCATCTGCGCACAGCCCTCGGTACTAGTCATGCTAATGCTTTGGACGGGCAAGCTATTGAATACGAGAAACGTCACAGAAACTCAATGGTTCCTTGCGCTTTAACTTGTGGACTGGAAGCCTCAGCGATCACCAGCACCTCGATCTCATACAATGCCTTACATTGCGAGTAGCGACAAAAGGCAGTCGCGAGACGACGCTTACCGTTTCAGGCGGCAATCTAAAAGAATATAAAATATGGTAAATACTAGCTTGGCCTGAATCCCGTGCTCCTTACTTTATAACGTCGCTGACTGGACGAACGCGTACTCAGCGGCGTCGAAGCGTACTGCACATCCACCGCTGGCGCTGGCGGCGCTTCGATGCACGGCACCATTTGTTGCGGCAAGTGGGGGACAAAGCGGCCGACTCGTCTGCGAGTTGCCGCAGCGCGTCATGTGGCCTGGGACGGGGGCGACAGACACGCGAGCGGCGCTCTCCGTACCCTGTCTGCGCCAGGCGCCTCGGCGGTTACACACAAAAATGACTCAAACAAGCCGTCCATGTCTAACGGCGTCTTTTCATCCCCTTGCTCTGCGTTTCTTACGCGGCGCGGCGAGGAACGAGCAAGACACAAACACTGCTGGCAGTGTGTCACATTGCGCAAGCGCACATAAACGTCTAGAGGAAAGGACGTCACTATTCTATGTGGGGCTTCTGTTAGAGAAATTAACAGTGGTTGTTACATTTGGGCGATGTGGCTCTCCAGTCATTTTTTTCTTCCTTTCTTTAGCAGGAGGCGAAGTGTCTTTTCACTCTCGCCCCTTTCTTGGGAGGGAGCTGGTGACATGGGGTGTGGGGGCTGATGGCGCTGACAAGCACTGAACTTCAAAAACCCGTCCTGTTTTGTTGTTAATACAAATACACCGCGCACACAGTCACCACCTCGCCACACTGCAGAACCCCGACACGAGAGCACGCCGTAATTTTTCGGGTTTTATGTGCCAAAAGCACTATGCGATTGTGAGGCCCACTGCGGGGGATTCCTGATAATTTGACTACCTTGGATTATTTAACGCGCACGTGAGTACGCAGGCGTTCTTGTGTTTCTGCCCCATCGAAACGCATCCGCCGTGTTTAGGGAACCAAACTCGGTCCTTCATGCTTACACGCGTAACGTTACAACCGGCCGCTAAGTTGGGTCTGAGAGGAAAAACCAACCGTATGTCTATTACTAGCCGTGGCTATAACCACGCGAGGATTCCTTCAACCGCGAACGAATAGCTGTGACGATTATTGCATAATCAACATTAAGGCTGCGCGTCACGCTCAACGGCAAGCATGGGGCTGTACAGGTTGCTTGCCACAGATATATCTAATACTCTATGTGTGCCAGCAGGGATGTCGTAAACGTGCTCTGTACGTGTCACGCGACAAGGTTCGCCTGCCTAAGCGATAAAAGCGATCTAGGGACTTTACTCCTGCCAAAGTAGCCAGTCCATATTTTAAAACAAAATTAGACAAAATGGTTCGGCTAAAATTGGAGAGTTTAACCAAGAGCTTTTGGCATACAACTTTTACGAAGTAGGAACGCAAGCATATATGTACTCGTTTCTTCGATGGTCAAGCTGGATCATTTGTTGCGCAAGCGGAGCTACCGTCTTTTAATCGACGCCGTACCTTCGCAGCACTGCAACCACTTTACCACCGCGGCGGCCCGCATCTGAAAGAAGGCCAGTCATAAGCACTGCATGCTTCTCGCGTACATCACAGAGAAAACAGGCTGCAATATGAGAACACGCGCAACTCATTTCCTGTGTGTTCTTGTCGCTCCACTTGCGTTTTATCCACGATGACTGGAAGCTATATCCCGCCTTAAGGGCTAAAAGAAAAACAGAAGAGAGCTGCTTGCTTACCGGGCATAACGCAGATGTCTCCCGTCTCTGACAGTGCTTTACCCACGGTGGCTGCTGGAGATTTTGCGTCGCCAACGCCCATGTCCATCTCAAGCTCATTGTTTCTGCCCAACAAGGCGTCTCGCCTTTCCGTGACTGCATAGCCATTAAACTCCGCGGTCGTCTCTCCAGGCGGCGCTGTTTGTTGCGCCGCGCCGAAGGCCGCGTATGATTTCTTGTTCGAGCCCGGAAAGCAGACTTCCTCAATGAGATTGTCATTCTGCACCTCAGAGTCCACTGCGTGCTGGCACGTCCCATTCGAAACAGATTCGGACGGTGGCACGTGCCGAGGGTCGGTTGCTGGCTTTGGAAACACTGGTGGCGGAGGACCGTCCACGAAGACCTCCTGATCGCCCGCGATGGACAAGTCCAACTGCTGGATGACCTGCAGGGTGTCCTGGTCGAGGCCTGTTTCCTTATCGACAGCGTTAGGCGGATCGTTAATCGCTGGCGCCATCATCGGAGCTGCGGGCGGCATCGTGGCTGCTTGACTAGACATCTTCTTCAGCACTTCTTGCACGATGGAAGTCCTGCTCAAACTTGACAGTGACCTCCTTCGGGGCGAGTCCTTGCTTCCCAGCCGGAAGGCAACCTGCTGAGGCTTGGCAGGCGACTGGACAACGGCCGCAGGAACTCGCGACTGCTGCTGCTCGGGCACCTGCCGTTCGGATGCCAGCATCGTCTGACAGAAGTCCTGAAAGTTATCGCTTAGTACCTGTCGCGACACACGCACGTTTGGGTTTACGCAGTGAGTCACGGGTGCGGACTGCAGATCACAGTCTTCGTCTTCAAGCGTCCTCGGCTGACCGATCCTCCAGAGCGGTGGAGGTCGGTCGCAGCACGAAGCGTGCTCTCGAAAGCAGCACGTGTAGTTCTGTCCAGTGTGGTGCTGCTCGCCGTTGTGGTCCACAAAACTGCGGCTTCTGTAGTCAACGGGCGACAGCCTAGGCCGACGGTATTCCTGGAGGGCGCTGTACGTTGCCGCCGACAGGCTGCGCTGTTCCAGAGACTCCGCGGAGCTGTGGTCGTCTCGGCGAACTGTCAGGTCCTCCCGTTCCTGGTAGGTGACCGTGGCGCGGCCATGGTAGGTGGCCTTGCGCTGGCATCTTGGAGTGTTAAGAACGCCGAAGACGGCGCTCTCCGCACACTCCTGGCGGAGGACTGCTTCGTAAGCCTGGAGGGGCGACTGGTACCTCCCTGTATGGCAGGACTGTGGATCTGTCAAAAACGAGAAAAGCACAAACGTGTGAACTTCGTGCAGAAAATTTTGCACATAGGAGCAACGCGTGCGCACAATTTGGCGGTATTGGAGGCTACGCAAGGAGACAAACACTCACCTTCCGAAGCCCGTTAAACGCGCGTCCGCTCTATATAACAACAGACAATTATAAGGCCGAAATTTTTATGACTTTCTGACGCGAGAATGTTATGAAGAAGTCGGCATTACATTCTCGTTTTTCGCATTGGTCTGCCACGTGTTCAGTATATTTCTCGCTCAAGTTCGTAAGTATAGCTTACTCCGAAGCCGGGACTGGTGAAGGTGATTACGTTGCGTTTAGCGACTGAATCCTATATTACGTCGGTGTATACCTGCATTGAGGCCAGTATGGCTCCATCCACTCAACTCTGTTGCAAGGGCAATCATTTAAGTTTGCCGTTTGCGGAAGTATTCTGTGCTCATATGCGAACACAAAATACACAGTGATGTGCACCTCCCGGCAGTAATGCACAAAAAAATGAAGGTGCACATGTGACATGGTTCTACAGGGTGTTTCAGTTAACTGGCGCCAAGCTTAAAAAAAAAAATGCACGGGACACGTTACGAGGGTGCAACGAATTTAATATTGTTTACTGCCGTCTAGACCGTCCCAGACTATTTTTTCAAGCGACGTCGTCATCATCATCATCATCATCATCATCATCATCATCATCATAAGCCTGTTTAGGTCCACTGCAGGACGAAGGCCTCTCACATCGATTTCCAATCCACGCTATCCTGAGCGAGTCGGTTCCACTTTATGCCCGCAAACATTTTAATTTCATCGCTCCATCTAACCTTTTGCCTACCTCTGTTGCGTTTTCCCTCTCTTGGTATCCATTCTGTCGCTCTTACTGTCCACCTGTTATCCTTCCTCCTCATGACATGTCCTGCCCAGGTCCACTTCTTTCTTTTAATTGATATAATAATATCGGCTACTCCTGTCTGTTCCCTGATCCATTCCGCTCGTTTTTTATCTCTTAGCGTTACCCCTATCATTTTTCTTTCCATTGCACGTTGCGTGCTCCTTAGTTTCATCTCTAGTTTTTTCGTTATCCTCCACGTTTCTGCACCGTACGTCAGTACGGTGCAGAAGCGACGTCAGGTAATTACTATTACAAATAATTAACCAACTCTTGAACTGTTCCTTTAAACGCAATATGTTCTACGCATTAGTTGTGCAACATCTCTTTAGTGTGTGCACAACTCATATTCAGGCTATTTAAAACATTTAAAACCACTGCACCTATTATGTGCAGTGGTTTTGAATGTTTTCTCGGGCTTTTAAGAAAGTTTGCGTGACTCGAAAAAGTACCACGTGACGAGGATATTGTGGGCAGCGACATTAGCGCCCTCAAGTGCGCTACGAACGAGTGATCCACGACGACTGAGCCACGCTGAGCTACGGTGACATTTTACACCGTGGCCAGACCGGAACTTTCCTTGGCGGAGATGTGAAGAAATTTGTATAAAGGCGCGTTGAGGCGAAATCCATTCAGGAAGAGGGGGCGAGTCGATTGATTGATTTGTGGGGTCTAACGTCCCAAAACCAGCTCTGATTATGAGAGACGCCGTAGTGGAGGGCTCCGGAAATTTTGACTACCCGGGGTTCTTTAACGTGCACTGGCATTGCACAGCACACGGGCCTCAACATCTCGCTTCCATCGAAAGACGCTTAGCCGTGCTCCCTTATGGGCTGCAGAAAGAAGCGTCTTTTCTACCCAAGCCACCAACAACAACTCCGTCGAAATGGGGGCGAGTCGTTCGAAATACACAAGTGGACTGCTGATTATTTCTGTATGTGCGTGACGCGTTAAGAATAGGCGCAAAGCACTGTTTCTACCGTTGCACTGTGTGCGAGAAGAAGCGCCTGAGAGGCTGCCCTTGAGTGCATGGAAATTGCGGTTACAGATAAGCACCAAACATCACACGCAAAGACAAAACGGTCATAAGGGACTGCTTATCTTCGGGTGCAAGCGCAACTATACTTGTTGCTTTGCACGACAAGATACTGATAGACGCACCTTCATTAAAGTATTGTCACTTTATAATGTCGCTGGAAATTTAGGTCTGCCGTAACGGATAGGCCGAACTTTTTGCGCGTCCGGCGTGCTAGGTTTCGGTGTCGCTACTGAAATTGGATTGTGAATAGTATCTCAAATTGCGAGCGATTTTTTTTTCTACTTCTAAACGACTGTGTGTGCCATAAATAGCTACGCCCTACAACTTTTCATGAAATCAACAGCCATGAAGTTGATAACTATAGAGTTATTTAAGAAGTATGTAAATTGGTCATTTCAATCTCGCTTTAGAAGCGGCAAACTATTTCCGCCTGTACGTAGAGTGTGAGAGCGAAGACGACAGGTGCCTGACTCGTATAGCACTTTTATACAAATTAATTGGTCTTGTCTAGGAAAGACACCCTGTACACAAACACACGTGCAAGGAAATGAGTATCTCTGTGTGCCTTACTTTTATCCCTTTGTCGACGCCTTCCGCGCTGCTTCATGGTATAACAGCACGTATAAAGTAGCAGAAGTGAGCGCACGTTTGTTACGCGTAAGCAAATAAATCACGACAGCCAAACTGTACACATAGTGTCGGCTACAAGGTATCTCTATACGTTACCTCTCAATGAAATATGGCTTGATATGCAACCGTTTGATCCCCTTACTACAGCGAGAAACTCCATTCAGTGTGTGACACTGGATCCTCGGTCTTGTATAGTGCACAATTTTGAAACAGTGGCAGTGACAGTGAGTGAGTTTATGTTCTCCCTATAATGAAACATTGAATGGGCGATAACACGTGTTCGTATAATGCCGCATTATATAGGAAAACGTATCTCCAGCATACAGAGTTCTCAATTAAATGAGGCATTATTATCAAAAGCGTGATTTTCTGGAAATGTTTTTGTTTGGTACGCCCAGTTCTCGCACGTCATTGGGCCGTTGTGTGGTCGTTCATCACTCCACGTGCATCACTCATTACGATTCGTCCATCCCGCAGACATATCGCACGTGCCTTCACGGCACTGACTCGACATCTCGCGCAGTGCATTGGGAACCCGCCTGAGCTGGTGTTTGCATTTCGGCACGACATGTAAACTGCCTGGTGCATGAGCATAAGCAGCAGATGCCATTATTCAACCTGTAAGTTGTTCTGGCAAAAAAAAAAAAAAAATCGCCGCAAGAAATTACACGTTGCGTGGGGTGACCGTAAATACCATTGTGCGCATTGTCGTAAGGTAAGTGAACGTCATTTAATTGTTCGTTCGACGAAAATGTTTCACGTTGATTCAGATACGCGCGTCGGATACGCCTAATTTTGTGCGCATAAGCATTTAGAACAGAAAGAAGCAAGGAACGCGTTCCGCCGAAGCACCTATTGGAATTGCAGCATCCCCGCGGAGAAGCAGTATATGTACTACGTTGAAACAGCTGAGCGGCGTCTGCAGTGGCGGCCATGATGTGGACGGTCGAGGGACGACGTGGAGCGTCGTGCAAACGCGGAGGGCGCCGCTGAATAGGCAGCGTTTTTCTTCCCCCTCGAAGCCGAGACAAAGAGGTGGGGCGGGGAGCCAAGAAAGGGGCGCACGCGGCCCAGTTGAGCCCGCAAGAGGCGTGCAAACTGTCTGACCCGCATCGCGCAGCGCACCTCGCCCGAGCGAAAACAACAGCGGCCGGCGCTCGTCGTTATTCGCGGTCGACCTACTTGAATCCGCTTTCCGAGGATGGACGCTTCTAGGAACGACGCGGGAATACGTAACCGCACGAATCGAACCCCCGTCACACGGGCGCTGGCACTTCGCACGACGGACGTCCGGATGCAAGATATTTTGCCTGTGAGAGATTACGTTATTCTGCGTACATATGCGAATACTCACGCTCGTCTATCCTCCCCCACTCGCCCTGTCCTGCCTCATTAAGTGCTGACCGCCGTTCAGGTGCCAGCTATCGAGCTGGACAATTAGAGTGCGCTCACATGTTGTTCGTTTTCCTTTCCTAATTTCGCATATATTTCCTCAAATAAACAGCCACATACTGCTCTTACATTCGGGGTAGCTGGCGTAGAAAGGAGGTCTCAGAACGAGGAAGCCGACGGGCGCATTACGTCATCAGGCGCGTTGAAAGCGCCTCGCGTGGAAGTTGCTCTGTACTTGCACTATATCTTGAACGCTCGATTGTTTCCCATTATTGAAGGCGATCGTGAATCGAAAATAGGACGGATGCAACACAAAAGGAAACAGGAGCGCTCGTGTGTTCTGGCATGTCTGTGTCCTTTTTCGCGCTCTAGAGATCTATTACGGACAGATAATATATTCTGTAGCTTACCCAGTTTACCACCTCGCCGTTTGAGAACAACACGCCCACGAAGGGAGTCTGTCTCTCAGTCTCAGCATCTGTCAACGTGGGACTTTTAAAACAAGAACTCTGGACAAACTGCCAAGTCTGGAACAACTGGCAGCCCCATGCCGTGCATCGTGCGATCGAAGCAAAGCTCAGGTCACGTCGCGGCAGCTTCCCTCTGCCAGATGGCCAAACGTCGTGCGGAACGAAAACTTAACCACGTACTCCTGTGGCACACAAAAGGAGAACGCCACTCGGTGAACGCCGTCGCTGGCTCGGTCGCCGAGGCGCACGCACTTCGAATCGCTCACGTTGCTTTCGGTCAATGACAGGCAGCTCAGTGGCTGGTTGCGATCTAGAACTGTTCAAAAGCGTGGAAGCAGGCCTGCAATGTTCTCCGCTTTGCAACGGCCGTTGTTAGTATGTCGCTTTGCAAAGCTCGGAGACCGTAAAGGACTTTTAAGCATAACAGCTGCGCGAACTGCCGCCGTTGCACGTTGACTCAACCGCTATGGAAGCGCGCATGTGTTTAGAGTTTGTAATGACAAAAGGTAACCGAAGCCGTGCGTAGCATCACCGACCGAACGCCAGATAATCCGTCAGCAAGTTCAAGAAATGCTGCATACGGAGTTCTCGAGTGCCCGGTCATGCTCGTGAAAAAGAAAGACGGCATTTGGCGATCAGTGTTGATTAACGACGTTACCAAGAAAGATTTTTACCCCCTTAGACAGTTCTCTGATATACGCCATCAGAATTAGCCGGCGTCTACTAGCTCTTACGAACAGTTACACTAAGAATTTTTTGCGTTTATGTGTGTGAACTCGGCTCCAAATATGCACAAACAGAAGACACATGTTCACGAAGCCTTGCGCAAAAGCGTCTTCCTTCGTCGCCCAGCGTTCGGGCACCTGCCACACAGGGTAATGACAGGTACGATATTAAGAAGATGGAGCCTCGTGAATACTGGTCCAGTTTTTCGCTTGAAACGGTGATTCTTTATTGAGGCGGCGAAGGCAAGGTGAAAACAAGTATCACATTTAAAGTGGGAGAAGGAAACAGGGTCAATGAAGGAAGGGCGTAGGGAGGACTATATTATACTTGTTTACTTTCCTTCTTTTTTTCTTTAGAAAGCCTAAGCTCAATGAAGTAATGGAAAGCTGTTAGGTGTCGCCCCCTGGAGACTGTGTCTTCGTCAGGGCTGCAAACGTTGCGGGGCAAGGTTATCAGTGACCTCTTTCCGTCAAGTGGATCATACTGGTATCTTTCTGATGTCGTTGTTAAAAAGAAGAAGAGAGGAATGTGCACGAGAAAATTTTGGCCGTCATGCAACTACCAATATGGATGTTTTTTTTTTTCCTCTCTTCTCAGGAAGCGTTCTGTACACGGGGCTATAGTACAATACGAGGATTACTAATATGACTCACAGCGCACCTCCCGCTATACAGAAGGGGCGGCTCACCGACACAGGGCGAGAAGGAAAGAACATTTCCACAGAATTGTTTCAATATGCCTGCCAAGCACTTTATTATGGTAGTTTGAATAATAACGTTACCGCTATTTTATAATATTAAGACATAAGTGGGCCCGGCTTTTCAACTAGAAACTTTGCTTTCCTTCTAACCTCCGTCTCTCTGTCTTGGCAGAAACGGACACGAGCCAATCGGCGTGTTGGACATATTGGCAAAGGCACCCGGTCACTTGTGAATGTCACTTGCAGCCGAAAGGCGTTATGGATTCGCTTCCTAATAATGGAACGTATTAGTGTTTTACTTTATGTAAACAGATATTCGTGCCTCATAGAGGCGCGGGCTTACTCCTCTGATCCTGTAATGGAATAAAAATTAAAGGCTAACTTGTCAGAGACATAGCTAACAAAAAAATATGAGCCAAATATTACTGCACTGCGCGCACCAAGGAATTTGCAATTGCGTCGTAGCAAATGACGTCACTGGCAGCACCGACTAGGTTCTTTCTTTCTTTCTTTCTTTCTTTCTTTCTTTCTTTCTTTCTTTCTTCTTTCTTTCTTTCTTTCTTTCTTTCTTATGTGGACTTTGGGCACACAGTTCCTGAGCGAAATGCTATCGCACGCAGCGCAAACACTTCCCAACAGCTAGCCTTGCTCAAACCCTCATATTAAATGCTGGTATTGATCACAAGTAATTAATTTTTTTTATTTATTTTCATACCTGTGGCTCGTACACGAATAATCCTGGCTCATACCGGCGTATCTAATGCGGTGCGCACCTACCTCAGTTTAATTGATTTGCATTAATTACCCTGATAGTTAAATGGCTCTTTTTGTACTAAACTTACGATGTGATATCACACCTTCCTCATACAACTCTAAATTTGATGTTTCTTTCTAAGATTTCTACATTTTATACCATTTTTCTTGTTTTTTGTAATAAACCTCATCCAGACGTGAACTGAGCTGAATTAAATTGACCTGAAATTTATTTTTATTAAGCAAGAAAGATACAAAAGCGAAATATATGAGAAGCATGAATCCTTAGCATAAAGCTAGTTTGGATCCATACGTAAGAATGACAGTCATATATATGCACACAGTAGGAATTTTAACAATTATTATGTGTTTAATAAACAGCCTGGTGACATCAGCGTTAATACAGGTCTTTGTAATATTGCTTAGCTTTACATAAGATCCTTCACTTTGTTTTATTTGTGCAGGAAGAACGTTCCGCACTGCACAACAAACGCTAGAAAGCCGCCTCTTGCCGTACACATTTTTTTTATAGGTGGCTGCGGAAAGTTGCCGGCTTCGCAGCCTCTTGTTCGGAACCAAGAAGACATAAATGATGAACAGTGAAGTGGACACTTATTAATTATGCAGTTATGTACCACAATTGTAGTTTTGTAGTTTATGAGAAAGGTTATGAGACATGATTTGAAGTTGGGTAAAGAGTGGCTGCATAACTTGAACCAGAGGAAAAGCGATTTGCTCGCTTTTGCAGCGCTACAAGTGGCTTTAAGTAACAATCACACGTGTGCCCCCATGACTCAATGCAGTATGGCTACTGACTATGGAAAAGAGCAAAATAAATCTTCCTCATGGTCGGCACATAAAAAAGAAAACTGGCGACATTTAAATATCACAAAGCAAACACTGCTGAGTTTTTTTTTTTATATATATACATAGCGACTCAATATGCATTCTCCAGTTTAAGTTGTGGTCTATTAGGACACGTAGATATGTAATGCTAGATACACGTTCAATGGACTCTCCCTATATCTGAAGCACACATGAGTCGAAGACGATAACTTTATGTAACGAATATGAAATATAACATATTTTGTCTTTTTAACATTTAGTAGCAGCTTATCAGCACGAAACCAATCACTAATGAGCTTCATTTCTTCGTTAACCATTCGGACAGCTTCGGCCGTAGACTCATGCGCGCAGACGAAACCAATCACTAATGAGCTTCATTTCTTCGTTAACCATTCGGACAGCTTCGGCCGTAGACTCACGCGCGCAGTTGAGGACAGTGCCATCCACGCACATGACAGGAGCAAAATTACGCCGTATCAACGGCAATTCATTCACGTGCAGTGAGAACAATATGGGTCCCAATATTGATCCTGGGGCACTTCCGTTGTAACCTCACAGAAATCGACTTCAACATCGAGAAACCGTACGTGTTGTTGTCTATTGGTCAAACAGCTTCTGAAGAATTAAAGGCATGCACCACGGAAGCCGTGACGTACTAGTTTTTCAATTAATATCCCATGATGTATTAAACGCTTTTTTTAACGTCGATATACAAACCTAACGCGACCATGTTATCATTTAAGTAGGCATTTGCAATGTCAGAGAAAGATGTCATAGCGGTGGCGGTTGACCTTTTACTCCTGAAACCACGCCAGCTAGGTGTTAGCACCAATTCTATTTCTATGAAATTCATAACCCGTTTTACAATGAGTTTTTCGAATGTGGTGTTAACTGCACTAAGAACAGATATATACAGGTAATTTTCAGAAAGACTCCAGTCTCCTTTTTGTGTGTGTGTGTGTGTGTGTGTGTGTGTATAGGAACAACGTTAGCAACCTTTAAAGGAACAATTAAAATTATTTCCAGTTGGACACAAAGTACCTCTATACATTGCTTCAGAATAAACGAAGAAGTCTCATTACATCCAGTGCTGTGTTTTTTTGGCATCGTACTCACTACGCTTACAATCTCAGCCGCTGTGATGTCGGTAAAACCTAAGAAAATGATCACCCTATCAAGAAGCATATCAATTGTAACTTCACGGAATATATTGGTAATTTCGTTGCCGATGCTACAAAAGTAATTATTGCAAGAGACTGCCATTAACTCTGCTGATATTCCTGACATCTATGCGTAGGACATGTTGTAATGGCCAGGAGTTGGTTTTATTGCTGAAGGTATAACCTGTCAGGTAATTTTAGAGTTTCTAGGATTCCTAGTAATTAGCTGAGAATAGCATTCCTTCTTACGAGAATGCGTGACTCGCGTGACGTTACCTCGGGATATCCTAAACTTTTCTATAGGAGTTGCCTCTATTTTGTTTAACTTTTGTATGCCGACAGTGTTTCTCTTTATGAGTCCCAAGAGGGCGCACACACACACGTAGGCACGAACGCATGAGGGCACGTACGTGCGTATACGTGCCTGCATGCGTTCGTATGTGTGTCTAGTCATCCATGGACAAATAGGCTTTTTGTTGTACCTCTTCTGACGGATGACGGTAGACTGCAATATGGCTTCTGTCAACCTTGAACTTAATAAGCCATGTTACTGGTTTGCGTCTGGCTGGTGCACTAACTTATAAAAGTCAACATCATTTTTTCACGGTAAGTCGCAGCGTGGTGGCGGGTGCGGTATTTACACGGAAATAAGATTGAGATCGGAGAATTATCGGAAATTACCGTGTCGTAAACAAGACAGGTGCTTGTTGGCGTGACGTGTGGAAATTGCAAAGTATGTGGCCGATTGACGTAGACGATGAGCAAGTGACCCTCGTCATTATGAAAGCCATAGGAACTGATCAGGGTGAAGTACTCACGGTGTGTGTTTTTTTATAGATCAGATGTTGAAGTCCCGACATATGACTGCTTTTATATTTTTCAGCTGGTCAAGTAAAGCAGTAATGCTTCAAAGTGATGTATAAAGTTATCACTGTTTTGGTTAGGGGCACAATATACAACAACTGTTAAAGAGGTAGCTTTAATAGCAAGGAAGTCAGACTCGTTTGGAAAATGATGTGAAAACTGAGGAACAACTGAACGCTTGATGTCCTTATCTGTGAACAGACCAACACCCCCACCCGCGTGCGCGACAGCCTTGGTCTTGAAAACGGCGATTATGCCGGTATGCTTTCAAGTTCACCAGGACAGCCATGTCTCGGATACAGCAACAAAATCGAAATGAGACGAATTATTTGCCAGAAACGAACGAAGATTATCGATATTCTTGTGCAAGCTCCGAACACTGCAGTGCAATAGCAAGTAAGAGCCCGCTAGGTGGCAACTGATATGAAGCCGTGCTAGCCATTCTTAGCAGATCTTCGAAAGATGTCCGAGAAAAATATTGCCATCCGCCACCCAGATGAACTTCCAATTGTCATCACATTTACGCGCTGTAGCCTTGCTAAGCAAATTCTCGTTTTATATGCATACATGCTCGTTGATATAAACTGGTCCGGCGCCTTCAAAGCCGAAGTCTATCGACTCAAGTTTTCTTTTTTTTTTTTTTCGCTTGCAATACAGTATCGCGAGCTGCACGAGATGCAAACCTCACGATTACGTTTGGCTTTTCTTTGTTTTTACTTGCGACACGATGAATCACATCCATGTCTGCGCATGTCAGAGAAATTCCTTGTTTCTTTCTATACTTCAACCATTGCATCGGCTACACTCTCGTTTGGCTTTCATGGCAGGCCCTTCATCTTGAGATTTCGTTATCGACTGCATTGTTTCAGTTTTGTAAGCTCTTTCTGGGTTGTCTTTAGTTGAACGTACATCTGCCCGTTTTCGCTCTTCAAAGGCTTTGTTCCTGCTTTACTCTCTCCAGCGGAACTTAGAATTCTCCAAAGTGTGCGTTCATGAATGACAGCGAACCAAGCACGTCTTGAATTTCTGCACATGCTCTTCTTGAACGGAGGTGCCGTCCAAGAAACATAATCATCGCTAGGTGCTCACAAAAAAAAAAAAAAAAAAAAAGAGAGAAACACCATGGGACGAGCAAAGTGCGACAAAAGCACTCATGTGCTTCAGCTAGGGGCACAGTTCAGATGCTCAGACACAAGCCACAAGTGCACAGTCCAATCTCGCCGGGTTATAGAAAACTCAACTACAAAGCAAGAATAACAGGCAACACAGGTTATCACACCATGCGATATACCACTTCTGCATTTGTAGCTTCTAAACGTTTTCTTGGGCTAGTTGGTTCATGACTTCTATAAAAATTGTAGCGCAAAGGAACACACGGACAGACAAAGAGCACGTAGCGCCCGTCCTGTGCTCTTTGTCTGTCCGTGTGTTCCTTTGCGCTACAATTTTTATTGTAGCTTCTAGTTTACTATATTCCACACTTGACTGCGCACTCATGTGCTTTTGCTATGAAGACATGTGCGAGAGCTACGCGCCTGTTTTCGAGCTCTTTTGTGCATTTTCCACATATTTAGAGAACTGCGTGAGCGTATTATTTTCCGTTTACTATAGTGCCTCGCTTTACTTGCCTGCGGAAACGCGTGAACTCTTGTACGTCCGACTGCCTTCTACGTTGTCCAATCTCTTGAATCTTTTCTGTGCTATTCACTTTTTTCTTCCTTCATGGCAAAAGGAGTAGCCGGTTTCATGGCGTCGCCTAAGACGCGAACTCCTCTTATGATGCATATATAGATATTGCGACGTCCTGCTGCTCGATTAGAAGTGCTACATTTTAAAAAAGAACTGTCGCTCCTATGTCGATTATTGTGCTGGAGTGTAAATAAGGATTATGAAAAAAAAAGTTACACACACAGTGTATATATATATATATACATATATATATATATATATATATATATATATATATATATATATATATATATATATATATATATATATATATATATATCGTGGACGAGTGGCAGCATGCTTGCCTGGCACCTAGGTGTCCAGGGTTCGATTGCTATTATACCTAACGCGTGGTAGATTGACAGTTGTCTGTATCTGTCCACTTGTTGTGTGAACATTTCAATCGACAGGTACAACAAATGCTGTGTCTTGTTTAACCCGCGCAGAGTGTTCTTCTCATGAAATTTTTATTGTCTATTTCGGTTGGTCATTGATTAACACGAGCTGCGACGTTAAGATTCAATCAGCTGTGGCGCATACCCGTGCAACCCGGGCCAAGCACTACGTGTATGAGCTACACGTGATTGCATTGTCGTCAATCGTGAAGTACGCGACGAGCATATCATTTTAGCGACGTCTAGATCAATCAATCGTGTTCGTCGCACATTCCCAATCCCGGTCTTGGGACTGGGGATGTGCGGCTTTCCCATTCCCAATCTTGGTATGTACGAAATGAGCGATTAGACCAGGAGAGCGCCGAGACGTAGCTGTATAGATAGATACGGTCAAAGTTGTCCAAGTTCGCCAAGAAATGCTTCGCATTTAATAATAATTCTTCCCTAGGCTTGTTCATTCGAGAAAGCTTGTTAGTGGACGCACGACCCGTATTGGTGCTGTTTTTTTTGTATCTTTTATTGACTGTTCGAATATATTCGACAGGAGCATCACTGGCGATTACGTATTTTAGGCAGAGTATATACTCGTAGCGACTAAGATTGCTTGAGTCGCCAATTTCCGGTAAAAGAATAAAAACATCTGGCTAATTATGCTTTGTTTAGTTGTTCACGTTCGGACATATTTTAAAAATATAATATTAATGCTGCGCAATGCTGACCTGCCTAACGAAAATTCTGGGATAAGTACCAAAGGTTGCCCCAGTATATCCTTCAAAACGTATTGCCGCTTAAATGTCCTTAACTGCTACTGAGAGGCCTTAACTGGGTACTGTTCATTGGAAAGTGAATATATTTCGCAGGACGTATCACAGGATGTCGAATATCTTGACAGCGGTGCTGATAAACGGATTTCTGCTAACTACTGTTCTTTATTTCATTTTCTTTCAAGTGCGAAATGACCTAGAAAAATCAATAAAAGGATAAACAGTAAGCATTTCAATTTAGCTATACATGAACAGTTCAACTGTTGTGCTCCGAACTTCAATTCAGGACCCGTATTTGCAAAAAACAATTTACGATACAAATGAGAGAAAACTTCAGCCAATTCCGATTCTGAACGTATCATCAGAGGAGCCGGCCAGCTAATGACAAAAAGCACTTACGAAAAGAACAGGACGACTCGTTATACGTATCACATCACGTGCTATGAACAAAAGCGTTCGTAAAGAAAATATTCGGCAAATCCCATGCGTTGTGAGCATCTGCGCTGTGCAGAAAAGACCGCTAGGAAATGACCCACGCCGAATTCTTTGTCATTTATCCAAGTGTTACGAGTATAGGGTCCACGTCTTTGCACAAGTCGAGTAGTTACTGCGTGCGTAACGTGGGCGTACCAGGCACGTCGGCAGCGCTGTGACGATGTGACGTCGGCACTCAGGTTAGTGCACAGACGTCTGCTTTTTCAAAGAGAAATGCACGCTACGGTGCACATATCATAAGCGTCGTTAATTTTTCGCGGAATATTCCGGTCGAGCGAGGTACGACGAAAACATGCTGAGTTGTGGCATAGTACATATCCATGGCTTCTGACTCACACTACAGGCGTAGTTTGCGTTGGACCGGTACCATCACCATAACTGCTGATATTGCAGGTTTATTCACGATATGCACCGCTCGGGTAGAGCCGGTGTGGACGAGTGGTGGCGTGCTTGCTTTTGCACCTCGGTGGCCGAAGTTCGGCTCCTACCCCCCGCGTGGTTGGTTGCGAAGCGGGCCAATATCGCCAAACATTGCGAACTAGGCACAGAGATTCACTTCGCGAATTTCTGTGCGCGCTTTTGCAAAGCTTGGGGATATTGTTGGGGGAAGAACAAGTTTTGGTAGGATGCAGCGAGGCTGGTGAAAGGGACCGCAGAGCCTAAACGCACATTGGGCCACTGTCAGGGCCGAGCAATCCTTCTGGGAGGCGTCCATTGTTCGAGCAGGACAAACACTCTCGGAATGGCCCATTGTTTTTGAGCGCGACTCAGCCACGACGGCGATGACCGGCGCGCTGGCGACGATGTGTGTGGCAAGGCCGCTGGGAAACGCACTCTCGACGCGGGTTCGCACGGGGTGCTCCACTCTCGGTGCTCGAGAGCCGACCTTGACCCCTCGGCCATTGTTGGACGCACGAGTCCGTCTTTCTTATTTCGCCTTCGTCGCGCATGTTCACGTCACACTTTCTTGCGTTAAGAGTAATGAGACCCGAGTGGCTTTATAAACGTCCGAGCATTTGGGACTTTAAAACAGATAAGGAAACTTGATGGGAAACAGCTGGTAAGAATAGCTTCACGCGCCCCTCCTTTCTGCCGGACGGTGAATAAGAATAGTTAAGTGAATAAGCTACTTTTGGTTCATTAAAGCCTGTGACGTCGCCACTGGTCGAGCCGAACTTCTCCAACAGGAATAACTAATCCAAGATCCGCTAACTCGTTCTTCCTTATCGGCATTGGTGTGGGAGCAGTACTGAGTCTGCGCGTACCTTTCTGGTGCTCGCGCACAATGTTGCTACGAGATACGAAAAGTGTAAGGTCATTCGCATAGATAGCGAGATCACGCAGTACGATATATACGAAAGCTCTCGGCCAGTGCTGAAACCAGTGCTTTCGAGCAAAGAAATTCGTGCATTCTGTCTTTATTTTACATAAATATCATATCAAGTGCCTCCGAACCTATGTCTGCTGTTGGTAAGAAGAGACAAGTATTAGAGGCCAAATTTTTGGCCCACCAATTCAAGCTTAAACATAAGCCGGGTCCGCGGCTAGTAATTTGCTGTCAGGATTGTTGTGTGTCATGTATGAGCTGACTTTCGTTTTATTTGTTTCACTGTGAGTTGATGCTCCTCTCCGGGCCTGAAAAAACTAGCAGTATTGAATGTATGAAAGAAATTATTTATTTAGTTCATTACAGCGCCCTCACAGTCTCCTCGTTGGAATATTCTGTAAGGGCGTTTGCATGATTAATAACACGTATGGTGGCGAGTACAGCAAAAAATGACTTTTCACAGCGGAGCTGTTTAAGCTAGAAGTCTAGCCGTGCCGGGCGTAGACTGAAAACTCTGTGCAGCCAACTGGAGAGAGCGGAAGGTCATGCGATGAAATTATATGAGAGAAGGAATTTCGAGCATAAAGAAATAAGTAACACAAAGGAACATTTCTTGACGAGGCGGCATTCGAACCTGGGCACTTATGGTCAGAAGTCCAGCGCCATAACCTCCAGGCTATATGCAACCGCGCTTGCGGAACATGCTTTTGCGTTGTACCGACGAGTGCAACACAACTTCATATCGGCGAGAGAGGGAGAGATAGGTAAATAAAGAAAATTCAAGTCTCGGGTTGCGCAGAAGAGAAAAGCGGACCCGTGCATTGCCCTCAGCTTATTGCTACTTCACAGAGGTAGTGATAATGCTAGCGCCACATAATGCCCCTGTCACACGAGGCAACTTATGTGCACTTTGAGCGAGTGCGCTTACGCTCACGCGCTGCTACACGAGAAAGAGAAGTGTGCTTTGGGAATGTGCATTCCCCTAGCGGACGTGGCCGCAAACTGCCCGAGGGTGAGAAGAGCAAGGTTCTTTTTGTTGAAATATGATTTGTTTTAATATATAGCAACATTTATAATAACGAAAACAATGTTTTAACAATACTTCGGATGTCGCGTTGTGCATTAGCGTCTTTGGTTGAAAGCCACTGCTACCGAGGCTACACACTCCGTCGCCGCGAAGTGAGTTCGGCAAACAAACTCGCCTGCAAGTGCGCTTTGCAGCGAGTGTCACTAAACGTTCCCGGGTGACAGCGTGCGAATGAAACTAGCGGCGAAGTGCACTCGCTCAAGGTGCACTTTAGTTGTCTCGTGTGCCAGCGGTATAACAGTGATATTGTGAAATTACTACTCTCAATAATGGTACCACAAATATACGATATTCCGACGTAAACCTATAAGTGAAATAAGTTTGAAACTTTGAAAGTATTGCATGCGAAAGGGAACAAAAGCTTCTTGGTATGTGGTTTCAGGAAGAATATTACTGGAGCACATATGTGGATAACGTGATTACGGCATTAGCGCGCATAGTTGGTCGTTTTTTACATGGAAGCACATCTCGCAGCTCGCACAGGATAGGACAAATTAGAAATCGTTGGGAGAGGCCTTTGTCCTGCAGTCGGACGTAAAAGAGGCTGATGATGCTGCTGCTGCTGATGATGATAGTTAATGCCACTGAGGTTAAACTATGTATGTACTATGTATTATTCATTCTAATGCAACCTATGCGATATTAGTCTATGGACAGCACGCTGCAGAAATTACCACATGAACGAATTACCACAACACTCTGCAAAAGCAAGTATTGCGCTGCTTCGAAAACTACAAAGGCAAATTGCAGGATCTGCCAACTACTCCACGGTTCAAAAGACATTCCATGCTTAGGGTTGATCAGTTATATTAGTATAAATTGTTCCAGATACTTCAACAAAACAAACTCTGTGAACAAAGTTGCACGAAAAGACCTCACTGCTCTTAACGGGAACAAAAGAAACAAGCACCTAAATTAAGAACTAATTAGGGCAAACAAAGTGCTCAATACCAGGTATCTAATGTTTTGAATATCCTTGCAGGGAGACTAAACACTGAAAATATTGTAGTGCTGCCATAAAAAAAAAAAGTGACGAACTTGTTAATAACCACATGTACATAGTATGGATATTAACTGGTGCTTTTGCATGCCTCAACCAATGCTTCAATTATTCATGCATTTCATGCATTTCGCGTTTTACATTTCTGCAACTTGTTTTTGTATCACTATATCACTCAGTTATGTATTCTCCTAAGCCCGACCTTTTCTGTTTCAGTAGCTTGCGCAAACTCTGCATATGTGTGTATGATATAGTTATGTATAATGTTACAAGTTGCCAGGTCTGCTTTTTCCTGAAATTGAATAGTTCTTTTTTTCTTTTTTGCACTTTATTAGCATAATCTGGACTGTAACGAATTGCGTAGGGACGGGGGCCTTTGTCAGGCTTGATTACCTTTAGCCCTTGTCCCCGTAGGGGGCTGTGGAACTTGCTTATTGTGAACAAAGGTACTTAGTTAAAGAACCCCCGATTTCTCTCCAATTATCACCTTAAAACCCCGATTTTCACCCCCCGAATTGAGAATTATATAAAACCCGAAAACAAAAAACGCCTAGCTGCTGCCAGGCTCTACACCTTTCCACGCTTGCTTTGTTTATGCGTTCAGGCTTTGGAGTTACCTTGGTTACCCACCGACCGGAGAAAGAAAGAAAAAAAAAAGAGCATCCGATTTCACAGAGAGTAGCGCGTGTCTCGTAGTGTCAAAAGTTTGCCCCCTTCGTTGTTCAGCCATGCAAGAAAACATAACATAGTATCTTTATGCATGGGCACAAAAGACACAGACATGCAATCGCGCGGTCTACCGGTGATGCCTTACGAAAAATATGCATTTGCAGAATAGGGATGTTTGTATATAGTGGTTGTTGTTTTGTGGGGTTTAACGTCCCAAAACCAGTTCTGATTATGAGAGACGCCGTAGTGGAGGGCTCCGGAAATTTCGACCACCTGGGGTTCTTTAATGTGCACTGACATCCCACAGCACACAGGCCTCAACATTTCGCCTCCATCGAAATGCAGCAGCCGCAGCCGGGATTCGATCCCGTGACCCTCGGATCTGCAGCCGAGTGCCATAAACACTAGACCACCGTGGCGGGGCTGTATATAGTGGCAGCGCAAGCGTCAGCACAAGCTATAATGGTATGACGAATATGAATGATTGATCTGTAGATCTCTAGAAGGATACACTCGCCATGTACGCCACGATCAACGACATTGCAATCACATGTGGCCCATACCCGTGCGGCTCGGCCCGTGGTATTTGGGTATGTGCCATAGGTGTTTGAACTTTATACAGGACATGTCACTCTAGGACTAACTATAAAATAGACATCTAACACATCATTATATCGCACTTAAAAACATCAGTCGTACCGTTTGTCCTAGCAAGGTATTATGACGCAGACATAACAAACAGACGCACGCGAACGCTCTCTGATCTCCGAAGGCAACATACCAAGCGGTAGGCGGGCACCGAACCAGGGCCATCGATGTGCCAAGCAAGCACGTTACCTCTATAGACTACAGGGGCTCTTCGCGCGCGCTCCATAGAGTAAGTAAACCTGCTGCACCAGCAGTTGATGATGATGACGCTTGTGTAGCATCGGTTTTGCCTCTAATACGCGTTAAGAGCTATCACAGCAATGTGACAAGAAACACGTATGTCCTGCTATCGTATGGCATGTTTTTGTGCGACTTTAGTCGATCTCGTAGGAATACCTAACGAATGCCGCTTGCGATACACGCCTTACCGCGCCATATCTCTTAGATAAAAGAGGCGTGTGTGCTGTGCGCTAACGTCGCTGCCAACGTTACGCCGTACTATGCTCTATACAATTCAGTCGCTACGGTGCTGTTGAGTTTCCTGGTTAGACCACGTGCAGCATGACTTCGCATGACACCGATACCCACAGTGCGTGGAATCTGCAGAACTTTTTTTATCACAACAATGACTGGTTCATTCCGTGCAATTCATTTGTCTTCCATTTAACTGCCTTCCCCTAAGTAAATGGGAACGACAGCAAACGTCAGCACGAACCGGTCAGACTCGGTAATGGTGCTGGCGCTGTAGCTGCATATAGATTATTTTATCCGTTCGCTCGTGCCCTCTTTACACAGGGCCTATTGTTTCGGGTTCATGGATATTAAAGGAACACACACATTGCAGCGCTGTTGCTGCATGGCATCGGGTGGCCTAACATTGTAGAAAGCGTCGATCCGGCGAAACAGCGTCTACGATTCTTTGCAAAAGGTGTCTGTTGCTTCTCGATTCGGTTCCTTCGCGAAAAAGGCCAGGCTACGAATCCTCCGATACTCAAGACAATCCTTAATTTCAACTTCAGCGAAGCTCAGGCGACCATGTACCAAGGCGGCTTGAAGCGGGCTTTTGCGTATTCCACTAGACGAAACGAATAAATCGAGTATGGAGAGCGCTGGTAGCAGCGATATACAACGTCAACAACGACAGTAGCAACAAGGCTGAATATCTGCAATTATGGGCCCCGAGGAAACGAAAAGCTAAATTTGTACATTAAACGAAAGCGCATTGCCTCGACATCTCAGGCACGCGCCGGCTTCCCAAGGACCAAAAAAAAAAAAAATCCCACTTGCAGCGGGAATCAAGGAAATGCGAAGCACGCATCAGGAACGCAATATGGATCTGCATTGTTCTCTCGCTCTACCGATTTTCGTATATACGAAGTTAACGAAACGGCCAGGAGAGCACCAAGACCGTGGCATGTAAACCATGCCGTTCATGATATGCTTGTCATGATTTTGATGTTATGACCTGGCATTTATGTTCGGCATGCAGTCAGGTTGTGCCATACCAATTTTCGTATACATCCCATCAATTAACGAAACGGCCAGGAGAGCACAAAGTCGTAGGCGGCTAGATAGATAGATAGATAGATAGATAGATAGATAGATAGATAGATAGATAGATAGATAGATAGATAGATAGATAGATAGATAGATAGATAGATAGATACGCTCAAATTCGCCGAAGTTCGCTAAGAAATGCTTCGCATTTAAAACATCCCTCCACGGGCACGAGTCTGCAAGTACCGAAACGAGTCGGGACATCTTAATCGAATTGACTAGTAAGCGTGAGTCGTCGTGATCGTATTTAGGGAGGTCAACCAGACGCGCAGCACACCTGCTACCATACTCTGGGCGAACTGTATTAAGCGATAAAAAGGAAGAAAGGAGAGTGGGGAAAGTGTGACTATCAGGGCAGAGCACGTATGGCTGCCCATTTCTCGCGAAGCGACCTCTGAGCCCGGTCAAATGTAAGAACAGCCCCCGTCGCTTTGCTGGCCTAGGACGCATAGGGCTATCGTCCGGTAATCTTTTCCTCGGAAAAAGGTGCGGTCCCGTTCGTTTAACACATTGCGAAGAACATCGCGTTCGATGATAAAGGGAGCACAAAAACACATGCGTGCTAATATTCTAATTTCACGACACTACCTAATTATATACCGTCCTTTCTCGTTCTCATACGCAACTTTCGCATTACTGCGGCAAATGATGGCTGGTCTCGCTCTTATCCACCTTCCTACCCCGTTTATTCTTAACTGTGCCTCATTTGTGGAGTTGTAGCAGGCTTCTGAAGACGACCTCTCCATCTCTCCTCTCGTTAAACGTCTCTCGCTCCTGCATCAATGCTTGAGCGCGTCGAATCAGCTTTGTAAAGATTTCACGGCTCATCAACGCATAGCACTTGCTTCATTTTCGATGGAGGCGAAAATGCTGGAGGCCCGTATACTGCGCGGTTACAGTGCACGTTAAGCGACCCCATGTGGTCGAAATTCCCGGAGCCCTCCACTACGGCGTGCCACGTAATCATATCGTGGTTTTGGCACACAAAACCCCAACGGTTATTCATTATCGCACTTCTCTAAGCTTATCGTGCATAAACTTCATTTATTGCTTCAGTGATTCCATTTGATGCCTGCGAATTCCTTAATTTCGTCCTCCCATCTTACTCCCTGTCGCCCACGGCTGCGCTCTCTTGGTATCCATTCCGTCGTTCTCTGTCCATCGGTTATCTAGGCTTCTCATCACGTGGGCTACCCATGTCCATTTTTTCCTTCTTTACTTCGACTATTATGTCAGCTACCCCTGTCTGTTCCCTAACCCACTCGGCTTTCTTCCTATCTCTTAGAGTAACGCCTATCATTTTTCGTTCCATCGCCCGCTGTGCTGTTCTTAACTTCCTTTGTAGCTTCTTTGTAATTCTCCAAGTTTCTGCCCCATATGTCAGTGCTGGCAAAATGCACTGGTTTTATAATTTCCGCTTGAGTGATAGTGGTAGGTTTCCGTTCATTAGTTGGGATTGTCTCCCGTACGCGCGCCATCCCATGCTTATTCTACGGTGGATTTGTTTTATATGGGCGGGTTCTCCTGTCAGTAGCTGTCCTAGATATAGGTATTCTTCTACGACTTCTAATCTCTGGTTTTCAATTGTGAAGACACGTTTTTTCGCTGTGCCACCTATCACTACTTTTGTTTTCTGCGTGTTCATCTTTAATCCTACCTTAGCGCTTTCTCGGCTCTGAGTCTACAATCATCTTCTTTAGTTCGTCGCAATCATTGCTGAAGAGTACTATATCGTCGGCGAAGCGTAAGTTACTAAAATATTAGCCGTTAATAGTGAGTCCTGTTTCGTCCCAGTCTAGTCTTTTGAAGATTTCTTCCAAGCATGCAGTGAATAGCATTGGAAAGATTGTATCTCCTTGTCTGACACGTTTCTGTATCGGGATTTTCCAGCTTTTCTTACGCAGTAGTAGGGTGGCTGTAGAGTTTTTATATATGTTAGCTATTATATTTACGTAGCTATCACATATTCCTTGACGACGCAATGCCTCCAGAAGTGCTGTTATCTCTACCGAGTCAAATGCCTTTTCGTGGTCTATGAAAGCCATATAGAGGGGCCTGTTGTATTCAGCGGATTTCTCGATTACTTGATTGAACACATGAAGATAGTTTATTGTGGAGTATCTTTGTCTGAACACTGCTTGCTCTCTTGGTTGATTAAATTCGTGTTGCTCTTATTCTATTTGAGATAACCTTTATGAATGTTTTGTATAGTGCTGAGAGTATAGACTAATCGGCCTGTAGTTCTTCAGGTCTTTTACACCTCTCTTCTTGTGTAATAATAGAATGTTTGCATTTTCCCAATTTACTGGTGCATTTGAAGCTTTGAGGCATTATGTGTACAGTGTCATGAGCTTTCTAGTTACGAAGCCTCCTCCATCTTTGATCGAGTCGGCGGTTATGCCGTCTTCTCCAGGGGCTTTCCCGCGGGACATGCCCTGAATTGCTTTCCTAACCTCGCCTGCAGTGACGCATGGAACTTCTCTGTCCTGATCGACGCTCATTACACTGCCGGTGGGGTGTCTCGTGTTTGAGCTGTGGAGTTCCGAATAGAAGTACTCGGCCACCTTGGCTATATCATTGAAGTTAGTAACGATGTTGCCCTGCCTATCTTTCACTGCATGCATTATGTTCTTTCCCGGTACACAACAGACAACTTAACTGAGGCAATGTGGCTAGAAAAAAAAAAAAAAGAATGGGTTTCATGACGTCATCCCCTCAAACTTTTGGGCGCGGAAATCAACAATGAAACTTTTACCTTGGTTTGCTCTTCCAATGTTGAACATAAGATGGTAAAATTAACGACAATAGCAAAAAATAATTTGTCAATCTAAACCACTTTAGTGCTTCACTGTGTGGTGGTTGTGCGGACTTCGAGCCTTTCCTGTGCGGCTGTGCCCTCTGCCGGTCCCCCTTTCATTCAAGAATAAATGATGAAGCTCATTGAGGCCCGAGACCGGACCTCTCAAATCCTGGCCGTCCACAGAGAGGGCCCACGAGAGGGCTGTCAGGTTTGACCTGACGGTTCCAGAGTAGGCCTAGCCGGGTGACGTTGAGTTCGCTCACGCCTATTGTGGACCCAATAAAGTTGTTTCACTCACTCACTCACTCACTCACTCACTCACTCACTCACTCACTCACTCAGTCACTCAGTCACTCACTCACTCACTCACTCACTCACTCACTCACTCACTCACTCACTCACTCACTCACTCACTCACTCACTCACTCACTCACTCTATAGTGTCCCTTAACACTTCGCGTTATTCACTTTGCGTTATTCATTTTTTTTGTAGGATCACGAGCGAGTGGAATGCTCTTCCGTCACATATTGTAGAAGTACAATGTAATGGCGACTTTTACCGCGGTTTGTGTGTAGAAATGAATCACTGTTGACCTAGTGATGTATACTATATCCCCCCCCCCCCTGCTGTAATGCCTGCAAATGTGATGCAGGTACTCATAAATCATAAATAAATTTAAAACACAGGATACGCTGTCGCGGCATTGTTATGCCATTATTACTTTATTAAATAAGCATCAATTGAGTAATTGTTGTATGAAGCTTTGATTGCTCGAAAGCAGAATACATAATTAACAACGTCGCCTTTAAGTGCTACCAGTTCGAAATGAGCGCTGTGTCATCGGACATAAGCAAAGAACCACGCGAAGAACTTCAGTTCAGTGCGAAGAATCATTTCAATTTGCGTTTTCCCCTTTTTTTTAAGTGACAGTATGGTATTTATTCCACGTAATAATGTGCGGGGGTTGTACAATAATGATTAAGAAAGCGAAAAAGAAAAGGTGCATGAATAGCAGGCAAGTACAAAGAGGACAATCTATAACCTGCATACTTGATGCATCGCAGTAAATAATTATGGTCACACGAAATCTACAATAATCATTTATAATTCTGTTAAATGGATGAATTAGTATACGCAGAATATGGCGGTTAGCTTTAGGAAGGATTTTTAACGATTCTTTAGTTAACTGGCACTTCTAAAGCATACGAAGTTAGAGGGTTAGCCAAATTTTAGAAACCACACTGTTCTCGGGCGGCATGAATAACGTGGGTGAACTGTGTCTCGGACCACTCATGAAATGTGGTAAGGATATAGCGTCGTTGCATGGTACCAGCCCTGCGGGACGCAGTCGTGGAAACTGGGGGTCTCGTGGTATCGCGAACTAATGAAATCTCGCTGAAGCACTCACATGTACACTACGACCGCGGTATCGACAGCCACGACTATACTCAGAATCTATTATATATTCAAAGGGAAAGTATACTTATGCATTTTCAAATAGCTGACTTCTTTCAGAAAAAAAAAAAAAGTGCGTGAGCAAGGCAGATACGTGGTTGTGTGGCGACAGGGTAATCCCCATATATGGCGCACATTTTTATCGACCTGTTTGCACAGCGTAGAAAACAAAGATATAAAGGAGGACACGTACAACACAGGCGCTGATCCCCCTTGTGATGGTGGCTTTCTTATGTCCTCATTTTTTTGCGCTGTGCAAGCATGTCGATTACAAATCACCGACTAGCCCAAGCAACCGTTTCATCAAGGCATATTTTTAAAGAAGGACCGAAACATCAGCGTGCAACAAACTTTAGTCGACACGCTAGTGGATATGCATTGTGACGCCGTCCACCGAAGCAAAAAACTGACTGGCACTCGAGAGGCCGTGTTACCCCCGCCTCTTCTCTCCGCGCATCTCAAGCTTCACGTCCGGAGCACCGGTGCAGCACTTAGTTGGCGCGTTTCTTGTACTGATTACATTAAAGAGTAATTAATGACTTTCTGCGCATCGTACAATAATTACGTTGTCGACAACCTGCTATATATAGAAACGTCAAGGAAAAACGAGACAGCATATTTGCGTCAGTGCGTCTTCAAACGCGTTCGAGCGAAGAAAGAAACATTGTGCGCAGTGATAGGGAACAGTGGAAAAGAGCAACGCGGACACGCCGCCTTTCGTCGAGGTGATATCCCACACCAGGAACTGCGGCCATTTTCATTATCTTCCGCGGTGAAGCAATGGCGGTAACGACAGCCGTCGAGATACATGGCACCAGCACCACTGACAACCACACGTATAGCTCCGAGCAACAGGCAGCTGCGCGATCCAAATTCGCGCCAAAAGCTGGCCACGCGGCTGTCCGCCCCGTGCGGCATCAGCCAGCACGCGCCAGACGTGCGCGGCCTCCGAAAGTGCCGCGAACTCCTTAGCCACTCCGGGCACGTACTGCCTCGGCGCCGTTTTTCTCCGGGCCGATGAGCGTCCGGACGCGCAGGGCGAGTCGCCCGCGATGCTGCGACGGGTCGGCTGCGCCCCCAGTGATCAGCATATTTCGTGATTCGGCTGGACCAGACACGCGAGAGCGTGGGAAAGGCGGCCCGATCGCGGAGTCACGAGCGCCGCCGAAAGCGAAGCCGACGAGCGCTCGCTCTCGTCGCGCACTTGCAGCCCAATTGGGGCTGCGTGACGGCGCTCCGATGCCGGACTCTCGCGGGCGGCGCCGTGGAAAGCGACCGATCACACGAACCCCGCTTTTGATAGCTCCTCGAGGAGAAAAACAATTCGGCCCAACTGCTGGTTAACACGAAGGGGAAAAAGATGCGGCTCTCGAGCGTGAGTGCCCCAAACGAATCCGCGATGCGAGCGCGTGACCTCGATCGTTCGAAGGAATTGATCGCCTTGTGGTGGTGATGGTGGCTATACTCAGAAGACTGCACAGGGAGGTATTCGTCTAGGACACGTCACGCAAACAGCGGCATGTGTAATCGTATAAGCGCATCGACCCAAGGACACAACTGTGGTGTACTGCGGACGGGAACCAACGGTCGGGCTAGCTGACCGGGAGTTCCGAGGATAAGATATACTGCCGAATGCCGTCATGACTACTAGCAATTTTTAAAATATGCGTTCTCGAAATTCAGTTCACTTCCTGGAAGCCTATAGTGTGCCTACGCAAGTTCGGATCGTTTCGAGTCACTCAGAGCGCGGCGCCTAATAGCTGTGTCACCAAACCAATGCACCGCCGCAGTGCATTGTACAGAATCTGAAGTAATTATCTGAAGTACGTGGCACTAAAGCGAGAGCGCTCTTGTTTCCGACGCCGCACTCATGTTTCGCTTGAGAGCCTCGTGACAACGGCATCCTGTTCATTGCTCTTTGTATTTTGCACTCTCAATAAACCTTTCGTTCAGTTGCTGGTCGTGCGCCTCCGAGAGAAGTCTATTAGAAGCCGTTTCAGTAAGGAACATTGCTTTCTGTCTGGCTATAATGCACTAAAGTTGAGTTAGAAGCAAGATGGATCCAGCTTAGAATGCCCGACGTTTCGAGTCCAGTTCTTCTCCAGGGAGTGCCTGTCTGGTTCGCAAAGGCGGCGTCGCCTTGGTTCTCCCACCTCAGCTTCAAATATTGTTCAGCCCAGCCAGACAGATCTCTGTCGAAATGTTCGCGTTCAAAACTCGAGTTAGCATCGAGAAGTAAATGCTTAAAAGCGTGTACTTTCCGCTGCCCGTTTCACTTTCTCGACCGATGGAAACTTCAACAACGCCGATACACATGAAGCAAGCTAAACGAAATAAAATAGCAGAGAATATCACGCTTAGAGTTCCTGATGGATGAAAAGCAACTTCACACGCGCGTGCACACTATCATCTCGCTGTTATATAGATCCTCTTCATGACTATCTGACTTTCGCACCGCCGTGATAACGGAAAAAAAAAAATTACACCATCTCGCCGAAGGGGACCATGGGGTGATGCGGAGCATCGCTGGGGGTTTCAACGGTGCATTTAACGGCGGTGTTTACAGGTTTGCAGTGTTGTTGCTTCCATCACACAACACCACCAACTTCTTTCATCGGAGAAGGAGGAGATACTACTGAAGCGAAGCGCGCGCGCGCTCTCTACCCGCTTTATTTATTGCAGCAGCTGCTGGAGAGAGGGAAGGGAGAGGAGAGTCGCGCATGCGTAGTGTGAGTGCGGACGCCGGTAGACGCGTGACATACCCGCGAGCAAGAGATGCTCCGCATCTAAAACTCTGAGTCGCTCACTGGTCTTACCACGTTCAGAACGCGCTAGCGCAGGTTATCGGATACTGATGCCATGATAGCCTGTCACTTAAGCCCAATGCAATGCTGAGAACTTTCAAGCGAGGTACCCCGTCATTTTCGGTAGCTCATTCAAGGCTTGTAACGTGATAATAATGATTGATGAGGTTTTACGTTAAAAAACCACGCTGATCAGGAGGCACGCCGCTGTAGAAGGATTTGGAGTAATTTTGACCATTTGGGGTTCTCTAAACTGCTCATAAATGACCATATACGGTTTTTTTTTTCTTTTTGAATGTCGCTATACCATCGGAACGCGGGCGCCGTGGAACCCCTCGATCTTTGAGCTAAGCGAGCCCGTAGCTATGCTACAACGGCGGGTTGCTATGACGCCGAGGAATCTTTTGTGATGTATACTAAAGCTCGAGATGTCAAGGCCGTCTCCAATATATTTGTTTCGTTTATTGCAGAATACCGCCGGTAATTAGAGGCGACTGTTACAGGAGTGCGAACAAAATATCAACATTACAAAAGCATACGTAACGAACTGCTTATGCACAAATGTGCAAAAGAAAATACTCACCCACAAAAAATTTCACAAACCCGCACAAGATATATATATATATATATATATATATATATTTCGGAAAGAAGATTTCCCTGAGCCCGAATAAATATTTTCAAACGAAGAGATTCACACGATTAACAAAAAACAATATAACTTTACTGACGTTGCGGCCGGTGGACCGGCCTTCATCAGAGTAAAATGGTGTTGCAGAGCACCTTGCTTTTAAGGGTACAGGAAGGGGAGAGAGTGCGGCTACAAAGGCGTATGTCTGTAGAGGGAAAGGCTATGAAGTCTGCCTGGACAGAACACGTGATCGGCTGCGGCGAGTCACGAAGCGTCTCAATTAACAGCAAGGCGGCACACCGAAGGATTCTACTAACTGTTTGTAACGCAACTATAAAGCCACTCCACGTTATAAAAATGGCAATCACCACAGCATAAAGGATAAAAAAAAACAAAAAGAAACAAAAGACAAAAAAAATGATTTATTGACAGACGGCTGGCTAGAATCGACTAGAACATCTTGTAATAGAAAAATAAAATAACATATATAAAAAAAGTTCAGAACTATTTTATATCATCTCAGGATTATCCGACAAGATGTTCTAATATTCAATATATAGCGCTAATGTATCGACGATAAGTTCCAGTGTTCAAGGTGCAACGGAAACGCCTTCATCTCGCATGAAAGGAACTTGAACTTGTAAACGCAAAAATACTTTGCCGCTTCTAAATTTTAATGGAGGCGCATGGTGGAGCTATCTTGTCATGGTAAGGGTCGAGTTATCTTGTATGCACGAACGTATCGTTTTGCCTTTGCACGCGATGTTTGCTTTTTGTCTGTTTCTTTCGCGCTGTGCGCAAGGAAACCGAAGTTCCCGCATCTTCTTCGCACCGTACAGCGCAACACTTGCGTACAGTCACTGCTGCGCTCCTTCTCGCAGACACTGAAGCAGGCTAAAGAGTGCTTTGCGCAAATTTATATAATTTAATGAACAGGCAGGCACCATGCATCGCTCGTAAAAAATAAGCGGTCCAGTTGCGCATTTTAGACTAGTTTTAAATGCGAAGCATGGTGAACTTTATCTATCTATCTATCTATCTATCTATCTATCTATCTATCTATCTATCTATCTATCTATCTATCTATCTATCTATCTATCTATCTATCTATCTATCTATCTATCTATCTATCTATCTATCTATCTATGTCTCGGTGCTCTTCTGGTCACCTCGTTCACTTGGAAGCACCACAACATGGAAGGTATAGGTTATGAATGTATAGCGAACATGAGTGACGAGAGCCACGGTCTCATGTAGCTCACGTCCGCAGTGCTCGGCACGGGTTATGCGGTTATGCGCCATGCACCACAAATGATCGAATGTTAAACTTTACAGTTTGTGTCAATCGAGAACAAGCGAAAGTAGTCATTGAAAATTTCGTGGTAACACACTTAGCGTGGGTTGAGCAAGACAGACATGCTGCTTCTTGTAGTTACGATTTAAATGGGACATAACAAGCGGACAGGTACATACAGACATGCGTGCTGTAAGGCTCACTCAACCATGAGGAAGCGGAGGGGGTACACGCAATTTACGTATACCATTTGGAGCTGGCAACATGATGGCGCTCCGTGAAGTCTGAACCGCTTGACGGAGGCTTACTTCGATCACGAGATGGCGCAAAGTTCTCGCGCTTCGCCTCCCCTTCTAGACGACGCGCTCGGTCGCGTGAGTCGGCGAAGGCGCAGTGATGTTCCGTGCAGGGAATTTTTCCTTTTTCAGGGAATTTTCGACCGCCATTTTGGACGAAAGGGAAAAAGGGAATCTTCGCAATATTGCAGGGAATTTCGAAGGTGAAGACATATCCTTATAATGTTCGAAACACTTCTGTTACGGGGCACTGTCGGTTTCTCCAATCGTTCCCGGCGCAAGTATCACGCAAAATCATAGCCTTTAAGATTCGTTCCTGTTTCACGAAGTGTCTTTTTGTTTCCTCCGGGCGGTAGGCTCGAAATCCATATATGCGCTCTGTATTTACAGCACATGAGCTCCGAGATTGTAGATTGCCATCGTAGCACACCCTAGTGGAAGCCATTATTTTTTCACCAAAAGTTTGCATCTATGTGTGCGACAAACCAGAAGCTTTCAGTAACAAAAACAATAATAGCACACTTTTCATTTTATATAGCGTCCGTTTGTACACAAACGGGTATGTATGGCATTTCTTCTGCATCGCATACTCCTTAAAGACAGCTCGAAGATAGCTTTTGCGTAGTCTCGGAGGCAATGCTTTGAGGTGCGCAGGAGCACAAGCGCGAAAAGACAGAACGATAGCAAGAGCGGGAAACACGCCAAACACGCATATATGTAAATATATTTGTGCAGGGAAATATGCCGGGATTTTTAGCGACGCGTGCAGGGAAAAATGCCTGAAATCGGGAATTTTCATGCCTCGGAAAGGGAATCCTTCGGCGCAGGACGGAACATCACTGCGAAGGCGTCTCTCCAGCGCGCACTGATCGTCGCTCCACGCGTCTCGCGTTCTATCGGAACGCCGTTCGAAGAGCTCCGCCTAACGTTTAGTCGCGCTTAAGGAAACGCATGCTCGCACGCGTGTCCACAAGCACGCACAACGTGCAGCTGCGCATGAGGCACGCTACAGGTCAGCGCCGGTCCACCGGACAGAGTAGAGCGGTTGGGGAAGACAAAGCCGAAGCACGTCGGCCCTGGAAACGTACCTCGCATGACCTCGTATACCATTCCTGCAGTTTGTTGCTGTCGCAATAATTGCTTCGTCATTCTGGCGAAACTGCGAATATTTTTTAAACCTTGGATGCTTTTCTGGTTGTGCCACCGTAACTGAAGTGCTAGGTTGATATTATTTGCAACAAAGGCTAAGCAACCCATTCACCTAGTTAAAGTAAGCACACTCGCCCCGCCGCGGTGGTCTAGTGGTTACGGCACTCAGCTGCAGATCCGAAGGTCGCGGGATCGAATCCCGGCCGCGGCGGCTGCATTTCGATGGAGGCAAAATGTTGAGGCCCGTGTGCTGTGCGATGTCAGTGCACGTTAAAGAACCCCAGGTGGTCAATTTCCGGAGCCCTCCACTACGGCGTCTCTCATAATCAGAAGTGGTCTTGGGACGTTAAACCCCACAAATCAATCAATCAAAGTAAGCACACTTGTGAAATTCTCATTTTTGGGAACTTGTGGCGCACATTGGAAGGATATCGCCATAAAAGCCAAGTTTCGTGTTTTTGTACACTTCGAAATGACCGTATCAATAAAATGTGACTCAAATTATGTGTTGAAGTAATGTACCCAATCATGCACGCGAAGTGTCAGACCCTCCTGTGACGTGTTATAAAGGTGGCGTAAAATGAAGATAGCATCAGGGCAGAGCTATCGTCTCTGCTGCTGATGCGTTCAATCGGCGGAGAATAGCTAAGGAATTGGCACCAATTTATGGAAGGAGCTCGACGGCTGCTTCATTTTACACATTTATGGCACACTTAAGGATGCGCACGGCTTCGTAGTCCTGCGCTTCTAATCAATTAAAATGAAAGAATAATTTGGTGCGAGACCAAAGATGGATATACATTTATGCTTAGCTGCACTGACATGACGAGCATTTGGAACGCTGCGACGTCGTAGACAAGCGAGAACGTGAGGTCGGAGGCCAGACGTGAGCTGACGTCGCAGCGTGACCATAAAGGATGTCCGCTGTTGTTCTGACTGTGGATAGTTTTAATATCTTCTGAAGATCGTTCGCCTCGTTGAAGTAGTAGTAGTAGTAGTAGTGGTGTTGTGGCTACAGGCGGTGTTAGCCTGGCAGATCTGGCCTCGTTGAACTAATTTCACCTGTTTCATGAGTTTGGGAGAGGTTACGTGAAATGCTTACAGTCAACACGAGATCCAAGTATTGGAGGGAAATAGGTAGCAGAATCGAACTAAAAGCATCGCACTTGTGAACAAGCACGCGTTGTTTCACTTCCTGCCCGTCTTAACGCCGAAAATTCTCACGCTGCGTGTGGACAACAAGCTCAACTCAATTTATCGCTGGAGTAAAAAAGAAGTGCGGCAAATAATAATAATAATAATAATAATAATAATAATAATAATAATAATAATAATAATAATAATAATAATAATAATAATAATAATAATAATAAATCGACCTCATTTGGAAGAGCTTTACCACACTGTCACAGGAAGGAGCCGTTGTGAATACGACTGTTGCCGAAGGTTGTACTGGGAATCTTCCACGTGACATATCTGCTCATGATTGCGGCAACGCTGACGTTATTCGTATTAGAGCGTGTAACAATTAAAGTCGAAGCAAAATAAAAGCAACTGCTGGCGCACAGTGCACGGCACAAAACAAAGTTGCTCGAACTGAATCGCAAAATCGCACAGTGTGAGCAAAAGGTTTAACCGCCCCGCGCTCAACGGTGTATATGGTCGCCGAGCACGCGGCGCAAACATCGGAAGAGGTCAGCAGTGCCGCGTCGCTCATACAGATCGGTAACGTGGCAAAGTCGGCCGTAACTGTGCAAACGTGTAACAAGCGACCGCACAATGCCATTCAGAGCAGTCAACCAGCGTATCGCTATACGTCAACATGGAGGGCGGCGCGCTCTGGACCCATCGCCACAGCAGCGCTCATGTAGCGAGCAGCACGTTGGCATCGATGCGTTCACGATCTTCCTGGCGACGGAAAGCACAGCGACCCATAAGCACTTGAGCTCGGCAAGCCCAAGCCAAAAGGGAGCACAGCGAAGGTGACCCGTTTTGACTAGGCAATGCAGCACGTGGCCGCAATATAAGGAGCCTTCCATGACTCCCTCCCGCCATTTTTTCCCCGCCATTTCGTTTAATGACACGTGATATCCACGAGAACGGCACACATTTTTGCAACGGCCATATCTGTTTAATTGGTACCGATAAGGCTTATTAAACGCGGCACTGTTACAAAACCGTAACCTTGAACGCGCCCTCGAGAGCTTCCTCGAGAGCTCCGTGTCCGATCCTCCCATTCAGACGAGTAAAAGTGTGCTATACGCTATGGTTAGGGAGATCTTGCCTCGTTGAATACAGAGTCGACTGCTGCGAATCTCAGAAGGTCGTTTTTAATGCCAATGGCTTCATGTTTCGAGACGACCCAATTTATATATATATATATATATATATATATATATATATATATATATATATATATATATATATATATATATATATATTATCCCACCGAGGTTTGCGACATTCTTATGTATGTCTAATAAGTGGTGTCGTGCAATACATGCGCGCGCCGTGCAGGATTTTTTTAAGTTCTGTATGCCGCCGGAGTTTTCTTGCTGCGATTCTTTAATTTCTTGTCAACGGTCCTACAGGTGTAAAATTACAACGATAGTGAGGATACGGGTTAGGAATCAGGACAGAGAGAGAAATAAAATGAGAAGAATCGTTGGCAAATGTGCCCTCGATGTCTCAATGTGAGTATGCCGCTGCATGCGTCGATTGTTCTAGTTCACGGTTTGCGCAGAACACGTTCGCTTGAGCAGGTGACGGGCCCAAATGGTGACGCATGCGCCCTGATTCATTCATTTTATTCAGCTTTATATCCTTCTACGCTAATGTGAGAACTACTTCACAGACAGCTGATTAGTTTTATGCCCCAAAAGCCGAATGTGCTGGTGCTTTCCGACAGAGCGGTGCGGTGCTCCAAATAAATTTCGAGCAGATTCTTTAACGCACACACACATCTAATGCTTGACGCGCCTGCGCAATTTTTCCGTGTCACGCAACTCCGAGGGAACGGTCGAATGTTACAAATGTGGAAAGTTCCCAGAGCTGAACGTCCATGGCTACCGGTGGAATCGTATGAAGACGCACCTGTACTCTATGCATGCGGATTCGTGCATTCTCCCTTGTTGCGCTGTACGGAATTAACAGCCGCGCAGCGCAGAGAGAGAGAGCTTCGGTGACACAGTGCTGGTCACGCCGAACTTTCGCGCTGCCGTTTACGCCCCGCGCAACGCAAAGGCTCGTAGCCACGCGCAAGCCGCAGTAATGCCCAGAGCAACTGGCGAGACATCGTTCCGCAGTCCCCGAAAGTCCGTTATTAAGCTCGCCGGAATAGAGCCGTTTGTGCCAGACTGCTGTCTCAATCACGCCCGCCTGTTCTGGCCACAGCGACAGTAAAGACAACCCGTCAGCTCACCTAGCTTCTCCGCGCCGCCTTGCAATCATGTCAAGGGGAGCCGCAAGCAAGCGCCGTCCAGGCAGAGCTCACCGTGAGGTAGTGGGCAGAGCGGCGTATCCTCAAGCGTGGGCTGACCAAGGCAGCCGGCGCAGCGGCTCGAGTGGCCAGCGCGCGCAGTCCGTTCTGTGGCCGGCCACACGCACGACGGCCGCGAACTCGTGGGGGAAGGGAGCCCCCGAGAAACCTGTTGCGGCCTTCCCTTTCTGCCGCCGCGCCCGGGACTATAACGGGCCGCGGCGATCGGTTCCTCTCGGGTCCCGGGTCGAGAAAACACAAAATGTGTCGGCCTCTCTTCGCGGAAGAGCTGTTCGGAGCAGATGCGAGGAGCAACGAGAGGTTTTGGGGCGAGCAGCGGGCGTGACGGCTGAGCTTGACTGAAGCGAACACTTGATCCTGGCCTTTGATCACGGCGACGGTGAAAGGGGAGATCCTTGTGTGAGCTGAGAACGGTGCCTCCCTCGGAGACAGACGCGGTTTCCCAGTTACTCCTCTCCAAGATCCTAGAAGACGGTTCTTAGCTTGACTGAAAAACCGAGGGCAGGAAAAAAATGTGGAGACAGGGCCGCGTTAACATCTGTTGCTTGAAAAAAAAAAAAAAAAACCCTTTGGTTATGGCGACACAGCGGCGAATATGTAACGGCACAGGCTACTTTGACTCAATGTGCGTTCAATGGGTACATTGAATTAAATGCACGGAGCCTTTGTATGGCTTGACGTGGTCCGCGGTCCTTTTGAATAGTGTCTACAGGCTTTCCGCTGTGCTACTAGCTACAAATGTCGTTCTGCCTTCTCGAACCCGCTATTCACAAGGGCAAAGTCCATTTATGAATGAGACAGAGGTCCTTTCCGCAGACCAAGTGGAACAGTCTGCGGCCACCAACGGCCATTCTACCTCTGCCGTCCTTGCCTCTCGTCCCTTTTTCCATCTTCTTTTACCAAGGCGTTGGAACATGTCTTTGACAAATCGACGTTTGTGTAGGGCCAAGCCGACGAACCGCCCGGCGCGCTGGGCGGTTTTGTAGGTTGCGCTTCCAGCAGCGAGACGGTCGCGCGCCAGCGCGTCATGTTCTTTTTTTCTCCAACGCCAGGATGTGTTTGACGCGTCCGCACGAAGTGGGACGCAAAATCTGGCTTAGAAGGTGGGCTCCTGCACCCGAGAAGAAAGAAAGACCGCAATGCGGATCCTTTAGGGTCGCTATACATACCCTTTCGTTTTCGCTGCTTGTACTGTCGCTTTTAAGCCTTCCGCAAACCGTTCCCTCACCACAAAGAGAGAAATACCAATCCCTAAGTGTACAGAACGCTGAGCGTACACGGTGTGCACGTAGCAAGCGCTGATCTCAAAAGCGAAAGGAACGAGAACGGTCCAGTAGCACAAAGAGTATACGTAGCGGCAGGCAATCAAGCAATATGCGATTTTCACGAGCCAAATCGAAGAATTGTCCGCGTCTACAGGCGGAATGGTGCGGAGTGCTCACGGGCTAAACTAATGCAGGAAAGAGCTCCTCACGATATTCGTACAACGTGTAGCCTTCACGTTTTACGTCTTACTGCTGAACCGCTCTTGCATGTCTTGAGTCACGGAGACCTTGACATGCCAGAGCCCTGATTGCGCTCACAACACAGATGTTTTTATTCGAGCACACAGGATACCGCGCTGTATGTATGCACATTATATATATATATATATATATATATATATATATATATATATATATATATATATATATATATATATATATATATATATATATAGTAAGAGGGAGAGCTTGGAGTTCAGTGCTGGAAAAACCAGTCCAGCAATCTGTAGACTCACTAGTATTGAGGGTCACCTGTTAGATGCACGGAAGATGCTCGTACATGAGACGTAATTTAGTGCCTACAAGGTATATAGCAGCAGGTGGTGCACATAAACACAGTGCGTAGCGCTGTCATTGTGCATGCATATATAACACTGACAGGAAAAAGAAACGCTGTCTATTCTTTCCATAATCATTTTGCCTCCCAAATATGATCTCTCTCGGAGTATAATATGGAGAGTGCCCTGTGGGTGTCAACCGTATGCTGCTGTCGCTTCACCAAGCAACCGCTACAGCGTGCCCGGTGATGGCGAATATACTGTGCCTCTCGGTTTCTCCGGCCGCACCTTCCCGCGAGGGCAAATGACGTTAGGCAAATGCACGGCTCTTGGCGCAGCCTTTCGCGCCGATTGTTTCCTTCGGAACAAAAGCGAGAGACGCGCGTGATCTGGGACGACCGAGGGTGGCACGATGTGCGTGGTCCCTTCGTCGAAAAGCTGTGCGCAGAAACAGCCATCGAACCGTGCCTCGGCCAAATATTGGGCGCGCTGGTCGACGGCGCACGATCGGCGGCGCCGCTCGTGACTCGAGGGCGTGGCACGAGTATACGCCGACGAACACACCGCCTGGACTCTGCGGTGCTGCCTCGGCGCAAAATGTGGAATGGATCCGTTGCTCATCTTTCTGTTATTCTTGCAGATGATGGACCATGACATGTGATCGTTGGAGGTGGAAAAAAAAAAAAAAAGAAAGCTTTCAGCGCTCGCTTCTGATACGAACGTAGCGAAAACTTCCGGACGGTAGCCGGGGTCGGATTGACCAGCCCTTGGCGACATGTTACACATACGCAAATGTTATGACAAAATAAAGCAAGAAGGAGTTTTGTTCATATATACGTTATCTGTCTCGAAGAAAGGAGGAGGAAGGAAGCAGAAAGGCAGGGAGGTTAACCAGAAAGCGTCCGGTTGGCTACCCAGCACTGGGGGATTGGGAAAGGGATTGGGATTGGGAAAGGGATTGGGGATTGGGAAAGTGAAGCAGTCGATACACCTGAATATAGTAGCTCTGTTGAACAAGTAAAAACATTGGTCAATGTATCTTTCAACACACATCATCATGAGTTAGACCAGCCTTTCTCGCTAGGGGAACTGCAGAATGCGCTCGATTCTTGCCGGCAGAAGACAGCACCTGGACCGGACGGCATATCATATGCAGCTCTGAAGAACCTGGGCCCTTAGGCTACAAATACCCTTTTGAGGCTACTGAATGATACATGGGTTTCGGAATGCCTTCCTCCATCTTGGAAATTAGCAAGAGTGGTTCCGATACTAAAACCTGGCAAAACTCCATTATCTATAGACTCCTTTCGTCCTGTCAGCCTGACAAGTTGCCTCTGTAAACTTATGGAAAAAATGATTGACGCTAGGCTTCAATGGTGGACAGAATGCACTAACGCACTGCCAGAAAATATGGTAGGATTCCGCAGGCGCCGCTGTACGATGGATGCTATCTTAGACCTGGTCACCTATGTCGAACATGAGAGAAGTTGCGGAAGACTCACCATTGCAGTGTTCCTAGACATCAAGCGTGCATTTGATACTAGCCACACTTACGTACTGCATGGACTAATTCACGGTTGCGTATACTTGGCCGAACACTGAGATGGATTGCGGAATTCTTAAAGGATAGGAAGATCTACATTGAAACAGCTGATGGAAAAAGCAGGGAGCATCCAGTAAATCAAGGTGTTCCGCAAGGCAGCGTGCTAAGTCCACTTCTCTTCAATTGCGTTATGGCTGAATTGGCCCACATTTTGCCAGCCTATTTACATTATTCACTATATGCCGATGACCTATGCATATGGGCATCAGGCTCGAATGTTCAATCCGTTCAACAGCGACTACAAAGTGGCCTAATAATCATTAATGAGTTTCTGAAGAGCAGAGGTCTGATGCTTTCTCACGAGAAAACCGCAGTGCTTCCTTTCACAAGGAAATGCCTCAGGAGATTCCAGCTCAAGATAGATTCTCAGCGTCTGCAACTTGTGCGGCAACACAAGTTCTTAGGAGTTATATTGGACAGGATGCTGTCATGGGCTCCACAAACAAAAGCATTGGAGGCTAAAGTCAACGGCATAATTAGCATTATTCGTAGAACTGCGGGAGTGAGATGGGGCAGTTCCACTTCATCTTTGTTACGCATTCATGCAGCCATTATTAAACAAAGAATAGCATACTCTGCCCCTATCTTACATGGCATATCTCGCAGTTTAGAGGATACACTTCAAAGATTAATGGCCAGAAGCCTGCGTATATGTCTAGGCGTACCGCGCGCATCTGCCAGCGCCTTGGTAATCGCCGAGTCCCATCAGCCAACTTTTTCTGCTCTCAGATTTACAGAAACTTGCCGCCACTACTTCCGGTTGGCTACGCAACACGCTAATCATCCACTATACCGAGCTCTTCATGAAAGAACAGGCGCACGAATGCATGAATCTATATTGCAGTGCAAAAACTTATTGCCGGTACACGAATATTGGCCTGCAAGCATGAATCATCCCCCATGGAAACTAGCGATTCCAGAAATCGTCACTTCGATTCCAGGAATAGCTCGGAAGTGTGACATGCCGCTAATTGCGATAAAGCACTTAACCTTATCGCATCTTTACACTACATATGAGGACCGTATTCACGTCTACACCGATGGGTCATGATTGAAGCAAAGCTCTACATCGGCGTACGTCATTCCTGCATACCAAGAGAAAAAAGCTTACAAGCTCGGTCATTCCACAACATCCACAACGGCAGAACTTTACGCGATACTTTCGGCGCTACGTTTCATATGTCACCAGTCGGGGCCTCTTCGATGGGTTGTTCTGAGTGACTCGCAGGCGTCATTGCTCAGCCTGAAAGCAATCAGCCTGGGAAAAACAAGCAGCCCGTTGACATACGAAATACAGAAAACGTACGCCATAGCAACAAATTTACACCACGATATAATTTTTCAGTGGATTCCCAGTCACTCTGAAATCACAGGAAATGTCACAGCGGATTGCATGGCCCGCGCAGCTCATCAATAGAACGATATGTCACTCTTACCTCTAACGGCGAGTGATGCACGATGTAATCTGAACGGACTATGCAGACGCTTGTCCGAGGAAACTTGGTTTTTAGATGGTGCACAAAACTCGCGATTGTTCAATATAGATCCTGGAATGACGTTTCATATTCCGTTTGGCATTAACCGATCTGTGGAAACAGTAATTCATAGGTTACGCCTAGGTACCGCCTATACTAGGAGCTTCCTTTATAGGATAAGGAGAAATGACAGCCCCACCTGCTCATGTGAAGAGGCTGAAGAAGACATAGAACATCTTCTTCTTCATTGTAAAAATTATCATGCCCACGAAAAAAACTTCTACAGATATTAAATAATCTGGACAGACGCCCACTGTCATTAGCGAAAATTCTGGGCCCTTGGCCTACACAGAAATTACAGTACGTCGCGGCACGCGCACTCGTGAACTTCTTAGAGGACTCAAGGATACCGGAAAAATATTAACCTGCATCATGTTGGGGCCTGCATCGCAATTATTATGAAGCACTAGGGGTACATATTTCCTGTCTCTTCTACTTGTTCCTATATTTGTCACTAGCAATTAAGAGACAGTCTACATGCGCTATGTGATCATGTTGAACTTGACAGTGTGGACGGTACTGATGTGTGGACACTGGAAACTTATGAATGTCTTGTTTAATGGACAGTTGTACTGGAAGAGTGACCCTACATGAGTGATGTGATGTGATATGTGTACTGGAAAAGTGACTCTATATGTGTGATGTGATGTGATATATGTGTCCGTGCCCGAGTACTTGTATTGATGAACTTTGATGAAGTGTACGTAACTTTGTGATGTAAGCCACCCTATAAGAGAAGAGGAGTAGCCGGCGCCGCACATGGGCACCAACCTCTCCTTCAATTACATTTATTAAAAAAAAAAGAGCGAAAGAAAAAGGTGGCCGGGGATGGCAGATAATGTGTTGACGCGTAAGCTCGAAGAAAGCATTACCAAGTAGCCTACCAGCAAACGTTACTACGACTTACAAGGTGCACGTCAGTGCGCGTTAAAGAACCCCAGGTGGTCAAAATTTCCGGAGCCCTCGATTACGGCGCGTCTCATAATCATAACGTGGTCTTGGGACGTAGAGCTCCATGAATCAATCAATCTTATGTGCAAATGTCACGGGCGATTTGTTATATATACCCAGGCTCGTACTCGCAACAAAGCTTCTCACGATAAAAATGACCTTAAATATACTTTAGCAAATCTTCATGCTGAACGCATCATTAGCAAATACCGGCACCCAATGGCAAAAAGTGCATAAAAAAAGGAAAGCTTGTGAATTCGCAAAACTCCTCTTTCGTATGCACGTTGTGCCCTTGGGGCCGAATGCACAAAACATCTCCTTCGTAAGTGCATTTGCCATTGACTGACCAGCTTTTCCAATGATATGCCCAGCCTTGGGATACGGACCTCGGTCGGCTGGTCTCTCAAACCGTATATCTGGCATCAGGATTGGCTTAACTATACAGCTCATTTTTATGGTAAGGTGTCTTGTGGATATGGGCCTCTAAATTCTCAAAGCTCTCCTTCCAAACGCTCTGTTTGCCTCCTTCAACAACGATAGTTCCGGTGTCAGGATTGGGCGAAGTTTTCTCTTTCAGACATTTCGAGCTTAAAGGACATTTGTTTTGTACGGTTACAGGGCCTGCGTTTGCAACGTTTGCAAATGTTCCGAAGAGAATATTTAAGGCAATCCTGACGTGGGACATATTATCAGCGAAGTCGCCTACACAATAACAAAAACCACTTGAAAAAGAAGCGTTGTGAATTCGGCCCCGGATTAATTTGCATTCTCGCAGCTGTTTTAGAGCAAGCACACATTATATGGACCCCACTTATTGGCTGTTGGCGCGGGCAGCACTGGAAAGGCGGCCTTGGTTACGACACAGCTGGTGGCGAGCGAACGGTGCCGGTAACCTGAACCGCAGCATCTGAAAAAAGGAGGCTGCCCGTCTCGGCCCGTATTCACAAAAACACTGACGATCTAGTTGCTTGGAACATTTTAGCCAACAATGGTGCCGAGTGTATTATTAGCAGAGGCAGCTGGCCTATGACGAGAAACATTTACGATACTAAGTTTTGCGAATCCGAGCAAATACTCACAAGAACGACTTCCGATAAAAATGTTAGCTAAAGAAAAGTTCACCAAATATCGATTCACTTGGGGAGCCGGACAGCCAATGGCAAAAATCTCACTTACGAAAGCGAAGAAGTTCTGTGAGTTTGGCTCCCGGCGCCTGGGCATGTATTCACATAATTCACATAACCACTTTCGTTATGGGTGTTCGTAAGACAAACTGTACGCCAATCCTTTCGTTAGACATATTATTAGCATGAGTGCCCGGCCTATGGCGAGACGCGCTTACGAAAGATACTTTCGTGAATTGGGCCCCTGGTTTATTTATAAATTTGGCGGGTCGTTAATTGAACACTGTGAGTACGTATGCTTGTCAGGACGGTTTTTCCGGAAAGAGAAGTTAATTGTACCGTTTGGAACACGATATATTGAAAAGCTGCGCGTCAGACCTAAGTTTTTGGGCATTACATCCTGCTGATAGAAAACGGGTATAATTTTGCGAGCTTTAAAATCAACCTCATGCAAATACGTAAGGAGTGCAGAGACGAATACAAGAGAGCCTGTCATAATAAGCTTCAAACTTCCAGACAGCACTAGCCAGATCGGAGCGATGCGCGGACGCGCGCGTCTCCAGTCCGGTTGCGACAAAACGCCGCATGTGTCGTTTCTCGTTTCGTATACTCTTCCGTCTTAGCTTCTCTCTTGATGATTCACGATAAAATGGTCGCACTACTTGTCTTCCAAGGACAGCGCCTGCAGGAAATACTTATTGGAGATGTTTAAGAAGACCAGAAACAGCAGTCGCGCAGTGAGTGGAATCTGCAAGCTAAGATTGAGATGATGTATTGATGATTTATGGGGTTTTACGTCCCAAAACCACGGTATCATTATCAGAGACGCCCCGCCACGGTGGTCTAGTGGTTATGGCACTCGGCTGCTGATACGAAGGTCGCGGGATCGAATCCCGGCCGCGGCGGCTGCATTTTGATGGAGGCGAAATGTTGAGGCCCGTGTGCTGTGCGATGTCAGTGCACGTTAAAGAACCCCAGGTGGTCGAAATTTCTGGAGACCTCCACTATGGCGTTTCTCATAATCAGAGCTGGTTTTGGGACGTTAAACCCCACAAATCATCAATCATTATCAGAGACGCCACAGTCGAGGGCTTCGGAAATTTCGACCACCTAATGTACACTGACAACGCGCAGTACACGGGCCTCAACATTTCGCAAGAGTAAGACGCAAACAAAAGAAAAAATTTTAAAAAATACGGGCTTCAGGTCACCCGAGATCCTATGACATCGGGATATTTGAACAGCGCCTGATAATCATGACAGTTTGCAGGGACGACAATGGCTTCCAAAGAAAAAAGATAATCACTAAATTTATGTATTCTGATCAGTCCTTCCCCAATGAAAACGGCCAAAGCATGCAAAAATATTTTATAACATGGCGTCATGCTGGGGCATGCCGGCACTGCTTGCCGATAGTGGACAAAAATCTGGATAGAAAATATTGCCTTTCGTTTTTGCCGCTGGTTACAAAGTACATTATTCCCAAACAAATGACCGAATCGTGCCTATAAGGGAAGTCAACAAAATAACAGGGAATACTCCACGATCTACATCAGGTTTACTTTTGTTGTAACTTTAACTATATGTGTTTTGCATATTTGATCTTTTTTTGTTTTCGGTGGCGTGGTTACAGCAAAAGACAACTGGGGGGATTTTATATGGACTTTGCGAATAAGTCTCTTTACGTAAAGATCTACTAATCCACTTTTTTTCGCACCGTTGAACCTCCATTTGTGCCTTTAGGCGAAAAAATACAAACGCCTCCTCATGCCTTGTCATCCCAGCCAGACAGCAGTGGAACATGCATGTACAGAATGGCGTGCTGCAACTGGCCTTTGTTAAAAAGATGTCGACAGGGCGGCGAAGGTCGGTGCACACAATATTTAAATAGACTCGCGATTAGTTTGACGACGATTGGTCACCTGAAGACAGAAGAAGGTTGCGATTTGCGCGGTTTATTCACGCAGCCCGGTGCAATTCGTAAACAGTCAGACTTAGTATTGTCCAACATATCTCTTAAATGTTACGGTTGTGCTGTTCACGTTGCTCTCCTTTGTTATTCTGTTTAAATAACAGCACTTGATAATAAGGGTACTTGGTGTAAGTTACTACCACCATGCACCACCTGGATGTCAAAGCATATAACCACAAACAGGTTCAGCATGAGCTTATTAGGACAGAGGAAGATAAACGGCCGATATTTTGTATTTAGACTTTGGTGAGCTATTGCTACAAACAAATGGGTAATTATGTTAATAACCATTAACTTCTTTGTTTTTTTTCGCTTAACCTTGTGTTAATAAGAGGGAACAAATATCGGGCGCGAAACAAAGCGAAAGAGGGATCGCGAGCGCGTGGCACGTGGGTTCGTAGTGTTTTCTTCTTTGATGGAATAAATGGCGGCGTAGGGACGGCGCTTCTCGTCGCTCTTCAGGCGTATTGTCTTCAGAGCCTGGTCTTTCGTTCAAAGAAGTTTTCGGACTTTACACCTTGCAAAAACTATCCCGTGAGGGACGCGGTGGTATAGTGTACAATTAAAAAAAAATTTATTCGCAGATACTGTCGGTCCACATCAGGACCAAGACAGAAGTGGTAACAATACAAAATTATACATAGTGACACGTGCGGTTGTTTTGGTTTAAGTGGAAAGCCGTTATCACTTCCCAGTGACACGCGCGCTGGTTTTGATTGTTTGCGGGGAGCGCCGTTATCACTTTCTGTTACGCGCAACGCAGGCCGCGTTCCTGTTACGCGTAACGCAGGCCGTGTCAATAGTAATACAGCGAGCAGTGAACGGAACAAAAGAATACAGCGGTACAGCGATATATGCCCTATTGTTGGAAATATTCGGAAACAAGTGCGGAAAACTGCTCACGAGTCCCTGCGTTTACAATGTTTGCAGGAAGACAATTCCAGTCACGTGCTGTCGAAAGGAAGAATGAGTATCTGAAACAATCTTTGTGAAATCGATTTTCCTTAACGTGTCTACTATGTTTATTTCACACTATATTCGGATCTTAGATTCATTTATGTAGCGAGAATTATCAACTAGTAATAGTTCATTAGTGATTAAATAGAAAAGGCCAAGTCGCTTTTCCTTCCTCCTCACGTTAAGTAGGGGCAGGCTTGCCCTCGCGTAAAGTGGCGTTACGGCGCCTTGCAGGCGGTATCGGGAATAATAAACCGCAATTCTGATTTAACCTGACTATACACAGTGGATCTGTTCAGCGGACGCGCGCGCATACACTCTTAGCACGGTAACATTTAGTTTATTTTACAGGTACACAAAAATGTGATGATTGATTGATTTGTGGGGTTTAACGTCCCAAAACCAGATCTGATTATGAGAGACGCCGTAGTGGAGGGCTGCGGAAATTTCGACTACCTGGGGTTCTTTAACGTGAACTGACATCGCACAGCACACGGGCCTCAACATTTCGCCTCCACCGAAATGCAGCCGGCGCGGCCGGGATTCGGTCCCGCGACCTTCGGATCAGCAGCCGAGTGCCATAACCACTAGACCACTGTTGCGGGGCCACAAAAAAGTGAAAATGTGCTCATTTACTAAAGGTTAAAGCGCTTTAACCTTTAGTAAAGGAGCATATTTTCACATTTCGTGTACCTGTAAGAGAAACTAAAGGTTACCGTGCTAACAGTGTATATGCGGTCGAGAGCCCGAGGCTTCATTCTCCGCGGTGCCGTGTAGTGGAATTGAGTCTCTCCATTTCAAGTACGGGCGGCGGCGTTCTCCTTCGTCGTCACAACCGGCGTCACTCCCTGTTGACAAAGGCCCTCAAACACGGGGCCGGCCGGAGCAGTGGACGATGCGGAGCGGCCTTTGTCCGCCTCGGGCCGCATTGTCTTGTATAGGCCTGTCTCATCGGCCTACGTTGGTGCTCGTACAAGCGCTTGGTGTACACGCGGCACAGTACACGCAAAGCGAAACGGGCCAAATACCGTTCGGGTTTTTTGTTTGCGCCGGGCCGACATCTTCAGATCATCTCTCAACTCGGCATCTTTATACGGAGTCCAATCAAACGGCCATTTACAACATCGATTGGTGGTACGCGCCTCACACTTATGAGTCGAATGATACTGTGAAATGAGTGATTATGAAAGAATTAATGCTCATTCAAATATATACTAGAGGTACGGGGCACACGGTGTGAGCGTCTAACTCTTATTCTGCCTCAAAAATTTGGCCTGCCATACTGAAGAGAAAAGAAAGCTTCGCAAGAAAGTTGCCCCATCACCCGAGTGATCGATTTCGCTATATAGATCGAGATATCGAGATATGCGGGCTATGTAATGAAGATAAGAACATGTTTGATAAAAGAGACGTCGATCGCTTTCAGCCAGTATGAAGGGGGGGGGGGGGGAGGGAGGTCCTAGAGCCATAAATTATCATGGGATCTATGCTCAACACTAGTCAGCTTTGATAGTTCTGCAAACTCTTTAATCTTTTCCCGAAGTGACTTCCATTTCATGGATTCTTTTTCTAGGTTCCTAACTATGCATTTGGGGCTGGATATGATCTTCGCGATGATCTTTCGTCACCAATAGTTTAATCATAGAGGACGCCATGACGTAGCTATGTGAGCATCCACTTACTGTAATCTTGCAATCCTAAGAAAATTTGGGGCGCAAATTATATATCTTAGAGTTCTCACGAAGGTGGGTGGCGGTGTAAATGCGTCCCACCGTTCCTCTTCACCGCCCACCGGTCCAACTGACCTCTTCGACACCCGAAAGGCGCACCTGAAGAACCAAAAGTGGTAACTGTGTGATAGCTCCCAGAAGGGGGCACGCACACACACACACACACACACACACACACACACACACACACACACACACACACACACACACACACACACACACACACACACACACACACACACACACACACACACACACACACATTGCGGGACCCTTAAGCTTCGCCGTAAGAACTGAACGCGAGATAGCGATGCCTGGCCCCATTTTCATCGCGCTGTCTTCCGCTTGCGATGCTCTTCAGTCGCCTAGCCACGTAACTGTCATGACACCGCTTGGTAGAAAGTGCGAGTTACTTCCGTTACTGCGTGGCCTACCTCGTCGTCTTGCGCCATTTGGCATAAATGTGCCATGAAAACTCGCCGAAGAAGAAGGCACCATTACAATCGAGACTTGAGCTAGCTGGTAATGGTTCATCTTGAGGTGGGTGCAGCGCTACGCGAAACACGGACAAGGAAGAAGACGTACCTGTCCTGTGCATCTTTTTCTTTGTCCGTATTTGGTGTAGCGCCGCACCCACCTCAAGGTGAAGAGGTCAGGCGGACATATGCATGGGGGGGGGGGGGGGGGGGGCCTCCCCCCCCCCCTCGATCCGGAACCTGCGAACCCTCGATCCGGAGCGCGTAGCGCATCGCGCTCCGGATCGAGGGTTCGCAGGTTCGATTCCCCGGTCGACGAAGGTTTTTCTTTATTTGCATCTACCTCGAATTTTCGTTCACGAACAACGCTGATTTTTCGCTCACAACCAACGACGCCCGACACCAGAATTTCTGCGGAACAAGCTCTCTACGCTATAGCGTTAAAACTATACGTACTTCCCGAAAAGACATTATCAAGTTGCAACTGGTGACTGCGTTTCTCCCATGTCCAAGTCGTGTTGTACCATACAGCACAGGTCTAGTACAGCGTAAATATAGGAGTAAGAACATATGAAGTGGAGCTCAATTCAGCTCTCTTAGTGCGCTCTGCTTAGTGCGCTTACGTTTCGTGTTTCGAAATTTGCCTGTCCGGATTGAGCAAATTTTGAAACACGAAAACGTAAGCACACTAAGCAGAGTGCATACCATGGATGTTTAGACGAGCGCTTGCAAATGTGACCAGATATGCAGGAATCCAAGAGAGAGAGAGAGAGAGAGAGAGAGAGAGAGAGAGAGAGAGAGAGAGAGAGAAAGCGATAATGTCGGCGCCCGTACTGAAAAGCCATATTAATTCGGTTATTCAAATACCCGAATGTTGACATAATACAAACCGAACAAACAACTGAAAAACCGGTCACTGCGATTATCCGGTTTCCCTGCTCGAATAACCGGTGAATTAAATAAACGGAAAACCGGTATTGCACCAAGAACACTTTTACGTTACTTCATTGCTCCTAAAGGGACCGACAACCAATCTTAAGGCACCCGTTTCTTTTTATTGCAACGGAAAGCTTGCCTTTAAGAGTGTCCAATCACGCAATGACAACGGGGAAAACGCCATGAAACATTTTCTATCAGAATTTTTTTAGCCTAGACGTAACACATGTAGCAAACAGTGGTCGACAGCTGTCGCGTGTATTTGCGCTAGGTTCTGCCGCATGAGAGCGCATGCGCGCAACGCCTCTAAGACGCCGCGCGCATGCGTCGCGGTTAGAAGCAGGTTTTCGATTGCCGCGAAGGCAGGGCCGCTTCTCAACGTCGACTCCTCTGACTGCTTAGAAAGCAAAGAATAGGGCGGCGATGCGTTTCATATATACCAAATGTAATTTTGAGCCCGAGTTACGGTCATATGAATAGCGGCAGGCGATGTGCAGCAATTTAAAGACTTCAGAACTCAGTACCAAGGCTTCAACACCAGTCTACGCCACGTTTCAGTTGCCCAAATTTTCAAGCTCCCTGTAAAAATACAAATTTTATTGAAACCGCGAAAGCCTGCTCGATCACACCACTATATATCAGGGTCTTTCCGAATGCGGGAACGTTTGTTCACACGTTTTGTCCTGTTGTCGGTCCCTTTAAGTTCTCAAGATTCTTTGTTATCCTCGCAGGCTACCCACGACACCGGTAGCCTGGAGCAAGCACATGTGCCAACGTACGCGATGGACAACACACTGTAAGCGCATGCAAAAGAACTAGAGCAGCTTGCATATATACAGATGTCGGCGCGCGTGCAGCGACAGGCGATGCACGCCTGGCGATGGGGTGTTAGACGACACGTGGCCTTTGCATCAAGTAGGAAGGCGTTCCTCGTCAGCGCGACGGACTGATTGACAGGGGCCTCTCCGAACAGACCGAAGGGACGGGTAGCCAGCGGCCACTGACCCGTGACTGGCCACTCCGAACAGCACGTTGCAGCGGGAGCGAGATTCTGAAAGGATCCCCCACCGCCCATCTTGATGGCACGCTGCGCGCGATGTGCACTCGGCCTCTTGGGTCGAGGAGGCGCTCTAGAAGCCTCCTTATAGACAGGAGCAGTCAGAGTGACGGACAAAAAAAAAAACTAAATAACAATGCAGACAAGAGTATAGCTGCTAAGAAAGCGGCCCCATATATTTATAACCAGCTGAGTGTACGACGAGCGATTGTTGCGGTGGTAGTATGCAAATATTCTTCATCCTTCGTATTATTGAGGATGTCAAATCGTGCCTTCAAGAGAAAAAAGAAAGGAACGTCGCTGGATTGCACGCGCAAGAACTTGGGTATGGATTGTAAGCGAATGCCTGCACTTGGCTCCTCTGCAGCTCAACGCTCTTCGTCCAAGAACACACAGACTTGTTCCCAGCCTGTTCACTTTACTTGTACAGCAAGCCGCTTTTGACGTCAAGTTATCCTCCGTAGCGGTACTTGTTAATTTATCGCCTCTTCTTCTGAATTTTGGGCACCCACTAGTCGCCTGCTCTAGGTTATCAGCATAAAATCAGCCTATGCCGTTTGACGGGTGGCCCAATTTGTCTATTCGGACACAATGAACAGCCTGACGAAAACAAGTCCACTTGTCAAAACGTTGGCTCCTTAGACATTCCCTGTTCTAAATCGTTTTTTAGAGATCTGTTCATCGATTCGAGCCTCCATCTTCCCCTGAGCTTCTCTTCTATTTGGACACAGTGACACATACCCAGGGCCCGTATTCATAAAAATAGTATGCGATGAAAATGTTAGCGAAAGAATACTTTAGGCTATGCTGATGTGGGATATATCAGGGAAGGCAGCCGCGCCAATAGGAAAGACAATTGGCGAGAGAGAAGTTTGTCAGGTCGCATACGCGACAGAATCAGCCAGCACCCGTAACGTGCCGCGAAGAAACGATCGCTTCACTTTGCTCAGCTGCCATCACCACGGAGACGCTGAGGAGTGGTAAATCTTTTGCACTTATTCATGGCGTTTGAGACACTTTAGTGACATGAAAAACGAGACACATCCAGCCTCCAGGGAGAGTGAGCCTTCGAAGCAACCCGGCGTCGAATTTACAAGCTTTTTTTTCCCCCGCTGGGTCTTCACCAGTCCTCACTGCACGCTTCGCACCTCCTCAGGTTTTACGTTAGTGGAGCTGCATTTTTTTTTCTTTCGGTGGGTCAGTAAATCACTCCTGGAAAGCAGGGCTTGAGGTCAGAAGCCCTTGCTTTCGAGAACTGGAGTACTACTGTAATGATATGCGGTCCTGTAGATACGTATACTCACAGGGGTACGCGTTTATTTTTACGTAGCGCTGCAATATACGAACTCATTTGCTAGGTCGAACGGAGGCTGCCATTCACGGCCCTGTTAACCGAAGTTTTCGCTGTCATGTTTTATGATTCTTTTGCGGTTTAAAGGAACACGTGCCGATTTAACAAAACTTCCCTTTCGTAAGTGTTCCTTGCGGTTGGTCGGATGTCTTCGCTACTGATATATCCAGCGTCAGGATTGGCGGAAATATGCGCTTGCGAACTTTTTTGTCGTAAGATGTTTTTGTGAATATGGACCCAGAAAATGAGACGCATGTTGAGTTGCGGGACGACCTTGTAGGGTCCTGCCTTTGTCTTCGTGATAATACGGGGGTTCTTCTAGTTCAGGTGAAATGGATGCCTCGGTTAACCGTTACGAATAACCTGCGCGCTAGAGCGTTCCGTGCGCATGCGCATTCGTGGGTGTACGTTTTAAGTTTATCTTGCTTTCTTTCTCGTCTTCCTCGCAAACTTCTGTAGTGGTGTGATGAGCCCGCCTGTACAGGGTGTTTCAGTTAACTCCAGCCGCCCCGCTACGGTGGTCTAGTGCCTATGCCACTCGGCTGCTGGTCCAAAGGTCACGGGATCGAATCCAGGCAGCGGCGGCTGCATTTTGATGGAGCCAAATGTTGAGGCCCGTGTACGTCTGCGATGTCAGTGCACATTAAAGAACTCCAGGTGGTCGAAATTTCCGGAGCCTTCCACTACACCGTCTGTCATAATCACAGCGTGGTTTTGGGACGTAAGAACATCAGAATTCAATCAGATAACTTGCGTCATCGCATCAAGAATTCCACGTGTACGTTACGAGGATGCAACCAAACTGGGCCCGTATTCACAAAGTACGTTTTTGTAAAGAAGATTTTTTTTTCATTAGTCAACCAGCTTCGCTAATGACGTGCCCAGCATCGTGATTGGCCGAAATAATCTCTTACGAACATTCTTAGCGTAAGATGTTCGTGTGAGCACGGGCTGTGATATTTTTTTAATGTGCTCTTGACTGTCTCAGGCTATTTTTCAAATGACCTCAGGTAATTACTCATAACAAATATTTAACAAACTTCTGAAATGTTCCGTTAAACGCAAAATGTTGAGTGAAGAAGTTGTAGAGCATGTTATTCAGTGTCCGAATAATGTATTTCATATTAATAGGTGAAATGGTTTTAATTTTTCCGGGCTTCTAAGAACGCGCGCGAGATTTGAAAAAAAAAAAACAATTACCACGTAACGAGGCCATTGCGCGCCGCGACACAAGTGCCCTGAAACATGCTACGAACGAAGAAGTTCATGATGCACGCAGACAGACCAGTACTGAAGAGAACAGAAGCAAGAAATAAGGCTTGCCATACCTTTCGCCCTTTCGGCCTGCTGGTGTCTGCGGTATGTAGTACATTATCGGCTTCGTTCAGCGCGTTTGAGGCTATGCTAACGTCACTGTGCGCAAGCGCCGTGTCACGTGGTACTTGTTCAAATCTCGCGCACTTTCCTAGATGCATGAAAAAAAAAAAAACTAAAGCCACTGAAGCTATTAGCATGGAAATGCTTTACCTGCGCACTGATTACCAGGCTTTACAACTCCTTCATCGAAGACTTCGATTTTAAAGGAACAGTTGTAATGTTGGTTAATTAATTATTAATAGGAAATTAACTGAGGCCAGTTACAGAAATAGTCTGAGTTTGCAAAGATGACAGTAAACAATATTCAGTTCGTTGAATCCTCGTAATGCGCACGTGCACTTTTTAAAGCAATGGCGCAAGTTTACTTAAACACTCCGTATAAGTGAGGCTATCAAGTAATCATTAAATCATTTTTTGCCGGCTGCAGCAACGCAGGAGCCGACCATTTAACTATGCCGCCTTCTCTTTATCTAAAACTCACTGCAATTTAGGTGATGTTCTGCATCTTTTTCCGTGGTATTATACATGCGAAATTTTGCTCACCAAATTTGCCCTTTTTCATACCGTTTCCGGGTGCAGATAATATTATTGGAGATAGTTAACTGAATTACACCAGAAGATGAGCACCAATTGTACTACAGAAAACTGCGTTAACTTATTAATATAAAAGTGGGATCATTACGTCGCTAATGAACGACATTTACGCACGTTTTGCAATTGCCGTAGTGAAGGCGCCTGCAGCGGAAGACGTGCGCACTGCCGAGCTGTCTGGCGTTTATCTTGCAACTGCTCGTCACTAAAAACACTTCGCAGCGTATTTCAGGGGATGAATTCAGAAACGTTTTCGGTCACAAGTGCCTTTTTGCTCGAATGATATCTCCAGCATCTGCACTAGCTGAAATTCTCTCTCACCAACAATTCTAGCGTAAGGACATTATGTGGATACGGGCCCATGGACCGGTATTGACAAAAACGCCCTACCTAAATATGTTCACGGGAGAATATTACCGTTAAAGCAAGAAAAAAAATAAGCATTTACGAACGAAAACGCTTGTGAAATCGTCCTCAGCACCGCAGTGGGCGGATAGAAAATAAACGGTAATTAACGCGCCCAGTTCACGCACAAGCAGATCGTCATCATACGCTTCGTTCAACCTCCCCTCCCTTGTTACTTTATTTCAGATATGTCGCTGGGGGAGGGACGGTTTTAGTGCGAAATAATTTTTTGTACCTCACCTGTCGAGATTTCATGAATGTCAAGAAATAAATCGAAAAAAAAAAATCGCGGCGCTTCAGCAGGACTTAGTGGGGAAATAGTTGGCGACCTATGCTCTGACCAGGTGTTGCTGCGGCCATTGCATGTTTGATTCGGCTAGTAGGACTCGGCGTTCCTCGTCCATTTCGGCCCGCCTGTCACTCTTGTGCGTTCTTCCGAGATTCCGAACGTATTCAGCGTTATTGTCCGCGGCTCTCGAACATGCGTCGCTTATAGCGGACCACGCACACACGTTGCCTAGCGGAACCATACCGTCTCATTTGATATCCACTATTTTGAGTGTCACACGGTTAACGTGATCTTCCATGTACCTATTTCGCCTTTTAATGGAAGCTTGTCTACAGATATTTGCTGATACTCATGTCAGACTTGCTATATTATATATGTACTATATAGGCTAATGAAGGGGTCCTTTGCTTCTTTCCTCTCCATCAAATTGTTTCGTGTCTCTCACACAAAGACACAAAAAATCAGACGAAGCGTAAGAGAGAAAGCGGATAATTCGACCGTACGGTTTATTACACCTGCACGGACGAAGGAGGATACGTCATGTAAAACAGCGCACAAACTGGACAGACAAAAGAGGCACAAGAACATGGGCGCTGTTTGCCATGATGCATCACTGCCAACAAGCCGGATCCACAAAAATTTTTGAAGAAGGATAAATAGCGGAGGAGAGTCGACACGGAGCGCGCTAATCGGCCGCTCCTTTCCAAGGACTGTGGTTGCGCGCGAATTGCTTCATTATTATTTTTTTCCCGCCTGTTTCAAAGGCGGCAGTTGTCGTCCCTTTAAAGAAATGCTGCTTATTGCACTCGAGACGAAGAGACTAGATGGAGGACAAATCGAGCCACATTGAGGACGAGTGCGCAACAGGTGCGAGCGACGCGCGCCGAAGGAGACCCCGCTGAGCAGGTGAAGCTCGCCGTTTTATCCCAATGTGCCTCCGCAGATGCTCTCGCTGCCGGCCGCCGGAGAGAGCGTGCGAATGCATTGAGCACGCTCGCTATACGCTGTGCAATATCGGAGCCGCCGTCCTTCGCCGTGTGTATAGGAAGGGCGGCGGCCCGCTCTCCCGTAATCCTGCCCGCATCTGCGCGAGGAATGCGGGCCGCTGGCCGTCTCGGCTCTAACGACGCTGGCCACTCATGACCGAGCCGTCAAGAGAGCGGCTGCAATGCGTCCCTGCGTTTCGCAACATCTCGTGGAACCGAGGGGGCTGCGCTTGAGGCCCACTTCCGTCCGCATCATGTAGGAATGGCTGCTGCGCGAGGCTGATCCGCTTCACGACGATCTCGTTCGGCACAGCAACGGAATGCTTTTTTTTTTTTTGCTAGTGTATGGGAAAAGGTTTGTTTTCAGAGGGGTTATACACTTTTAAAGTTTAGTTCATACTTGTATGTGTAACTAACGAAATGAACGGCCATAAAACGCGCCACAATCAACTGAACCTCCTTGCATTTCCTTTCTCTTCTCTGCAAACCACATAAAGATTGACCAGAAGGCACAAACTGACAGAATAACCTTGCTTTACGTGAATACAGTTTGCAATTAGACGGCCGGGTATGCTATTAATAAGTCCAACAAGAACAGTTTGTTGGAATATACAATGTTGACCAGTTACAACGTGAGAACTCTCTCGTCAGTACGGACTCGAGGCTCTGAAACATACTGAAATTCTTAGTAAAAAGAAATACTCCCCCAACCGTCCTTCCCCTCCACCATCTTCTGAATCCCGCGAAAGAAAAACAGAAAAGGAAAAACAACAACGCTGATGAAAAATTGATGAATAGAAAGCTTTGTCAGTCCATTCATTCAAGGCACCCCCCGTAAACACACACACACACACACACACACACACACACACACACACACACACACACACACACACACACACACACACACACACACACACACACACACACACACAATCTTAACGATTTCTCATGCTGGACATACACGTAGTACTGGAGATACGATTGGTCAGCCAGGACAAGCTTTGGAGAAGGAACGAGCGAATAATTCCTCAGGGTTGCCGTCAACGATACCGTATTAACGATTTACAGAAAATAGTCATTTATACGAGGCGAGATAAGGTGCTTCCAACGGTCAAAAGAGATATGTTGCTTACGAACGCAGTGAATCCGTCATTAGCAATATTTCGAAAAGACTCGATGCCTTCTAGACGCTTGGCAAATGACGGCAGAACCACTGCAACATGCCGCGCTACTCAAATAATTATCTGGTATATCTCTGAAGAAGAACCATGTCATTGCGCGAAGCGCAAATCAAACGATGACAAGAGCTTTACAGCAAAACTATATAGCACTTCCCTGCAGCAGGGATACAGCACATCGCCATTTCGTTCTTTCTAGCGCATGCAAAAGTTTGGAGTGCCTGTTAAAAGTACAGTTGTCACACTACGTGCCTTGCGTTTAGAGTCCTCGTTGTTACCGGAGCACCTTCCTGAGAAAGCATTGAAGAGCTTCAAGGAATGCTTGCACACGTGATCACATACTAAGGAAAGGAAAGGGGTTCGCTATATGTTTATGAATTTTTATGTTAACAAAAGCAAAATAAAGGCAGAACTGCAAGCATCAGGTTATGTGCTGACCATTATGTATAATTTGCGCACTCTTACTTTCTGTGTGTAGCTCGTGCGAAGGCACTATAGTGCAAAACGACTTACAAAAAAAAAAAAGCGTAAAAGTGTAATGTGTGAGCCCATGAAGTAAATGAGGCTGAAAATGAGGCTGAACAGGCACAATATCTATAGCATGTGCTTTCGCGGTGTATACTATAGCCATTTCCCGGACGCGCCATTTTTACAAGGGCTGAATGCAAAAGCTGTCATGTAGTCACATGTAGATTAAAAAAAAGAAAAGAAAAAACATGACATCGTTCAAATCGCCCATTGCGCAGTTGTTGAACCGAAAACCACGTCATAACAAAGGCGTAGCATTAAGGGGGTTCAGTGTCAGAATCCCCTCCCTCCAAGTTGCATAACCGGCCCCCTATACACTAGACCGTCTTTTCTGCCCCTGATATTTAGACGCCGCATCGTATAACATTCCCCGAAACACACCGTATATATAACACTCGCGAAAAATATTCCTGGCTACGCCAGTGACTTCAGAAGCTGCAGGCTTACAGCGTTCCGTCACAATCTGGCATGACATGAACGCGAACTTGTAAAAGATTGCGTCTCCCGCTATGACATATAGCCAAAGTGATGCGTGCGCTCACCTTTCATCTTGTCGCCGCTTCGCCTGGTGGTCTTGACGAACTTGAGCAGCGTGGCAGCTTTGGCGTGCAGCTCGGGCGGTATCGCGAGGGGCGCCGTGGACGCCCGCTGTTGGTGCTGCTGCACTGCTCCACAGACGCTGGCTTGTCCGTCGTCCACCGGCGACCGCGAGAATCGGGCGCGGCGACCTCGCATGCGGACCAGGTTGCTCGCCTTCGGCGGCCAGTGATGGAGCGTGCGCCCGGCCCCGTTCCCTTGAACCGCCGATCGGCTCTCACGCTTGGCGAAACACGCCGAGGAACCCTCGCCGGACGCGCCGTTCGACTCTGTCGGCGCCGTTGCAGAGCAGCATCCCGGAGCCACGCGCCGAAGGTGAAAGCGTCCGGGTGTCGCGGGCGGCGCCCCGCTTGACACACGACCGACGCTTCCGGGATCGCGCGACCGCAACCACCGCACTTCCGACGAGCTCGGCGCTGTTACCGCGAGGCGATTTCCTGAGCGCGATCGGCGTCGACCCGGCGATGGTAACTCGAGCCGAACTTCCGAGATCGACCGGCTTAGGCTCTGCGCGATTCACAATAAGCCCGCCGCAATCTGGTCTGTTTAGTTTCCCACGAATCGCAGGTTGCAGTCCAGTAATTGACCGACGATATGAAGCGAACGATTCCAGACAGCCATAAAGCTGGCTTCCGGTGACATGTCTGGTAGCGTGCTTTCCCCCTTTGTGGTGACGCGATTGTTCAGTGACTTCCCGCTGTGATGCAGAAAGGATCGAGCTCTTACAGAACCACAACGAACCACTTAGCAAAGCCACGGGAGGGGAGCGCGGTACTAAAGGGTGGAGCGGAGCGTCCACGTACTTACCATGATATCGCAAATTTGAGCACTACACCTGAATGAAGTTGGGTCTGTATAGCCACAATTTGATCGCGTGCCGCATGACAGGAAGGTCGTCTGTAAGCGCACGGAGACGGTCTGAACGGCACAGTTCGTAACACGGGCTACGTCTTCCTGGGACAGCGAAATCAAAGACTACGTAGCGGCTAAAACAAGCCAGCAAGCCACGCAGTACTGCAGAGTGAGCACAGATCGGCGACGTTCGGCAGCGTGCATCCGCGTGCGTGACGAACTCGGCGACTGAGACGCTGTCTTGAGTGTCGTCTACGAAGCCACTCTCGGAGGTTGCCGGCGGAGAGAGGACGGCGTCGAATGCAGCCGCTCGGAACCGCGCTTGGCCAAGAAGCACCGCCGCGCTGTTGAGGACTGCCTTGCGGGGGAGTCATCTGTCGGCGCCAATTAGCGCCCACGCTGCCCCTCTACGCCACTGGTTGTGGCTACCCTCGTGTCTACGCGGTTAATTGGGTCAGCAGAAGACGAAGGATCATCCGCGATGGGCGCTCGAGGCCCGGCGCACTAATTGGAAGAGCACAAAAGCCCCCATCCCAGATGAAGAACCACAATTGCGAACCAGGGACGCGCCGTGCTTGTGTCTTGAATGGTGCCCACATAGGGACACGCGGATATGCGCAAGACCATCGCTCGCACAATGGCGCCCGGCGCTTGTCGTCACTGCGCGTTCTGCGCACGATTCAGTGGCCCGGAGGCCCGCACACCATGGGATGGTCGATGCGGAAGAAGCCAGCACTAATAGCGGTCAAGGGCAGGAGTTCACTGACCATGACCCAAATATGGGAACATGTACTGGGCCGTCTATACGCTAACGTGATGTTTCTTTAGGCATACAGAAACCGCGAATACTTTTCGTTTTGTTCTGTCTGCAGTAGATTCCTTGGAATAGAGTTCCGTTTCACTTATATCGCCGGCTATCCACGTACCTTAGCCCAACACTCCCACACTTCCAAGATGCATGGATGCCGAAGTTGGGATATTTGTATTAGTGTGGCTAGTCTTGCGTTGCCTGTTAAGACGGCAATGCAAGAGAGCAGCCACACTACAAATATCCGAACTCAGTATCCATGCATATTGAAATGATGACGTCAGTTGCGCTGGTATGCATTGTTGCTAGCGCACAAACGTACGACGGAAGCTGTAGAAGGGTTGCGGATCGAAACCACACACACCACTTGCCGGGTGCTTCAGAAAATGTGTCCATAAATCTTTGAAATACGGAAAAGAAGATATTTGCGCACCTTTTACGGAAGTGCTTTGTTCATGGTGGCACGCACTGCAAAATAGGTAGGAGTGATATCTTAAGCAGTGATTAACAAAATTAGATTAATTAACTTTTAAACCAATTAAGACAGCTAGATGCCCAAACCAAATTGACGAATGAAAGCCATTTATACAGGGAATCCATATTCGTGGTAATATTTGCAAAGGGGCAGCGCTGGTGATTTCTACACATTGCGGAAATCTGACTAATGTGACGCAGTATAGTCCCTCTCGCATTGCCGAGCGACGACGAGAGAGCGTCCTTAGCGCAAGAGGCGATCTTTCGCTTCGTTGCCACGCCCATATCGCGCTTGCCGAAACATAGGCACTCGACAGCGACGCAGGTTCGTATAATCACACGGCAAAGCACTTCCGGACACATTTTCTAGCCCCACTGTGCTTCGTGGAAATGCTTACGAGAATTTCTCTCATTGGTGAGAGATTGTTTTCAGATTTCCATTCCCTCTTTCTGTTGTCGAGAATAGCAAATTCGCAGAAAAATTACAGCCATTAATAGAAAATAATTTCTAACGGACCATGTAGCATAGCAGCAGGGGCATAGCCAGGGTGGGGGGTGTTTCGGTGTCAAAACACCGCCCCCCCTTCCCTCCATAAATTTTCCGAGCCCTCTCCACCTACTTTCACCTAGTTTGGACCTTCTCTATGCCCACAATATTTACACAGCGCGCTGTATAACAGCCCCTGAAACATTTCCTTGATTCCCACTGCACGTGGAATCTGCCATTTTTTCCACTGACGCCATCCGCTTGTTATTTAAGTGTAAATAACTTCTAGATTGATTTATTCATTTTCTTAATACGGTGATTGTGTTCATTGTCAGTTGGCTCCATATGATTGTTATACGAACGCTTTCCGTGTCACACGGTAACAACCCTGGAAAGTTCTCAAGACCTCCCAGTAATAGTGACGGCGGGTCTGGGAAAACCTTCGAAACTGGTGAGCGACGGGCGCTCCAGTCAACCACAGTCTGCCTCAAGACTGGGGCAAATAAACTGCGAAAGGAGCCGACCGCAAGGCGAAAGTGGTATACCGCTGGACGACTGGAGTGGCGAAACGCTATTATCAGCGACTATATGCATCGACAGCTGCACGGAAGCGGAAGAGTGGGCCATAGCCCTCGCCATCATTGCAACCTCCGGATAAGCTATTAAGCATTGTAACGGATTCACAGCAAGCATGTAGAAACCACGCACAAGGACCTATCTCCCCGATGGCTCGTAAGATCCTGTACAAAAGGCACGATATCCCACTAGCCCAGGCACGTAGCCAGGTTTTTTTTTGCGGGGAGGGGGGGGGGGGGGCAAAGCCTAATTCTTCGCAAAAAAGCATCATCACCATTTATTGACCTTTAAAGGCCCCTTTCAGGGTATTACATAAGGGGGGGGGGGGGGGGAGACAAAAGCATCAATAACAGCATGGTCATTATTATACAATGCTAAAAAAACTTGCCCGGGAATATAGAAGGCGCTTAATTATTGACGACGAATGAGAACAGAGGTGGAATGCAGCACAAGAGGCAAGTTAATCCGAGATGGAAAGCAAGTTTTTTTGACACTGCAGTAATGCTAGTGCGTGTGCACAAGAAAGAATACTTTCCAACCAAGTAATCTCAACGAAGAAGGGCCATACAGAGTCAGTGACGGAAAGAGGAGTGACAAAAAGAAGAGAGAGAAAGAAAAAAAAGGATGCAAAGGAATCAGGCGCCCACTTACGGATGTGCAGCAAATAAAAAAAAAAGTGATTGTCGGACGCTTTCTATATCCAACTTCTCACACTCTGTCTCAACGACAGGCGTGCAAGAACGTGAGCCACTTGATGACAGCAATTCTTAAACAAAAAAAAAAGCACACTCGGGAAAACAATTTTATTGAACCACAAAGAACCAAAACACGGATGCTTTCATGACACAAAAGGTGCGGAACGCTAACATTCGTTTTAGGAAGCAATATGAAGAATGGCATTGCGAGTGGTTTTACAATATAGTAAAAGTCACTGCAAAAGAAGAAAAAAAGAAAAACGAGCATGCATCTTGGCCGAAAAGAGTGGTTCACGCTGCAATTTTCATGCGTGTCGGTTTCTCCATAAACACAGTGATAACTTCGTCGACACTGGCTTGCATCCACCGAATGGACATAAGAGCCAGGCCATTAAGCCGCTCCTCAGCTGTTCGGTTTCCCAAAAATGTTTTTACTCTTTTTAGTGTCGACCACCTGCGTTATGCAGCAGCTGTACTCACTGGGAGAGTTGCCAATATCTTGAGGAGTGTGTGTGAACGTTCGGGAAGAGGGCTTTTGTCACATTCACCTCGTGATCAAATCGTGCTTCAAAACAAACCTATTATGCTCTAATCAAACATGGTCATGGTGGCTTTAACTAAGACAAAGCACGCCCGTGTGCTCCCACCCCACCCCATGAATAGCAGCAGTCGATATCAGGCGAGCGCCACGCGAAGCTCAAGTTACGCGCCACCTGGCGCGGACGTCGCCACATAGCCGGCGCGGCGGTACGTGAGCGCCACAGTGGGAGCGGGGAAGGGGCGACGCACACGAAGGAGTCACGTCAGCCCTTATCTCACCGAAAACCCGGTGGGAAATGTACAGTACACACTGTTATAGTCAGCTATAGGAGATGTGCGAACACTCCAAACGGTGTCCTATACGGGGACAAGCAATGGGCTTTGGACAGATAACTCTAATCAGTGTTACTTAATCCGAGGGTCGCGGTATCGAATCCCGGCCGCGGCGGCTGCATTTCGATGGAGGCGAAATGTTGGGGCCCGTGTTGTACTGTGCGATGTCACTCAGTGCACGTTAGTGAACCCCACATGATGGAAATTTCCGCAGCCCTCCACTACGGTGTCTCATTCATAATCATATCGTGGTTTTGAGACGTAAAACTCCAGAAATCAATCAATCCATCAATCGTGTCGTTTGGACGAGCAAATTTCATACTCTGAAGCGAGATAATAGCCTTCTACTGACACCTTATTTCATCGACGTCTTTACAGTACAACGTTGTCACAGCGCCATAGAAAGAGGTTGCCTAATTTTTCGCGGTAATGAAACTAAACATCAATGATACCCGCCTTAATCGAGTCTGGCGACTCATTTGAAGAAAACCTGCACGTGCGATTTCACTCGTAGTGTTGGAATTACTGTTGACGAAAATGGTGCTATTTACGTGAAGAATACTGGCACGTTACGTCGCATCCTATACCATTGTACCGCAGTGTAATGTAAAGATATTCTCACCGAACAAGCTGTGGCTTGACCGTTCCGAGCTTGAAAGAAAACATGGTTATGGTTGCGTGAATTATTGAACAACAAGCTTCACGGGCCATACCAGTGCAACTACTTATACACATCTCAATGGAGTTGCTTCATATCTTGAAAAGACAGGCGTACGAAACCAGGTTTCTGTGTTTTCTATCGTTTTGACTTCTGCCCCGAAGGAAGCGGGTTCGATCACGGCCGCGGCGGTAGCATTTTAGGTGGAAATGGCGGAGGCACTCCGTGCGTTGTCGGTGCACACAGCCGCAGCGCTCCACTACGGCGTGTCTGATAATCACAGTTTTAGTTTTTCATTTCATTTCATTTCATTTTCTTGTACCCTCAAGACCGAAGTAATGCAGAGGGGACTGGATAACAAACAAAAAATACAAATGAGCAAAAAAATAAAGAGAAAAACAGCAAACGTGGCTAGTTAACACAACATCAGATTGGTTAAGTCCGGGAGTAATGATGTCTGATATATGGCAGTACGAAACTTTGAGTTGTCCTTGATAGCGACAACTGCGTTTTGGCACGTAAAATCCTCCAGCTATTATTATTATTATTATTATTATTATTATTATTATTATTATTATTATTATTATTATTATTATTATTATTATTATTATTAACCTTCTATTGTTTTAAGTCAGTTGCGATACCAAAGACTCAGTAACGTGCTAATCACGCGCCAAAGGAAGCATGGGTGAGAAAAGATTCTTGATCACCGTGATGATTCCTTTTATCATGCATCACAATATAGAGACATGTGGCTTAACAAAGCCACACTATATTCCCATATCATGGCCGTAGAAAGGGAGCTATTTTTCACGTGTTCCGTTGTTCGCTCCTGGATTCCACTGATGAATCCAATTTATTTGTTTATTTTTGACGCCAACCCACCCAAGGGCAAGCTTTATAGAAAAAGAAAGTAAGAAGTACATTCCACAGAAGCAGCAGCTTACAGACAATATAGATGAGACACATAACTCCTACGTGCGCAGCGTGATACTAAAAGGACCCCTCGTGTCGTTTCCATCGCTTACTCCGAGGAGTAAACGACAGAAGCCTCTGGGGTGACGACCATTGTCATGAATACAAGAGGCAGCAACCTTTATAGAACTTTCAGTCACCGGCATAGCGTTCCAGCCTCGAAGCGCTATAAGAAGACCTTAAACCGCTCATACAGAACCTGCTAAGCGGCCACAGAAAGACGTAACGCTATATTTAAGTAGAATTTCTTGAGGTGGTGTTTGTTCATGCAAATGACTTACTACTAAATGCGCAAGTCGAGAAGCAGGAGACCACACAAGATCGAGCGTAAAATAATATACGTGCATATTCCCCGCAACATTTGTACCACAACTTCGCCATCCCGAGTTGGCTTGAATAATCCACAGAGACATCTTTTTATAATAAAGCTCATCAACCACGCTTTGTACGCGCTTATGGAACAACAGCAATCATTACTGTCACTCGCGTTAATACCACCGAGGTCGGCAACACATCACACGTGGACCGAATAAGAACGGAATACTCGAACACCCATGACGTAATCCGGGCGTAGAAATCCACACACAGACCCCATATGGCAAGAGGCTTGATCACAGGCACAAGAAGTGAGCTTTTCGTCGATAGTGTTAATATTGACGTAAAAGTTAACGTGACATCTGGTTTATACAGAACGATAGAGCATATTAACAGCGCTGATGTCATACTACCTAATGGCCAGACTCCATAGTAGCGGCTTGCATTTTGTTGTACTTAGCACGTGGGAGGGTCCTTTGCGAATCAAACACCACAAGTTAGTTGAAATGTCGGCCTTTATGCGAATGCAGCTTTCTATTTCTCTCCTTAGACGCATTTGTTATTTTAAAAAAAAGCAAAAAAAAACAAACTTCGTACTATGAGATATGTAAGTTCACACACCACTGCCATTGCGCGTCACGCACGTTGCACGCGAGTGTAAACCACATCGGAGCCTCCATTGAGACCGTACGGAAGCCTCTTGCAACGGTCACCTTCTATAGGGCCTTACAAATGCACATAGCGTATTTATCTATACGGCTGATGAGGCCTCCAAAATATACGCCCAGAACCTCACAACAGTCTCTATGCAAATATAGTCCATAAACTCCCTTACAAACACGCAAGCAATGTCCTGCGGTGACCAGGTTCAGCTTCCGATTGAACGCTGCCGCAGGGACGTGAGTGGTGAGCTCTGAGTTATGCTAGCTCGCTATTCGCGATGACGCCACAACGACTATACGATGACGCGGAGACGTGACGAAGGAGGCGCAAAGGAAAGAATGACAGAGACACCATGGCTGTCGCAGTAAAAGGCGGGCGGCATAATGAAAAATATCCTAAAACCAATGTAATGCTGAAAACCAAGACATTGGCAAACAACTCCGCGGATTCCCCAGTCCATTGCCTGACTGTGCGCACCATGTCCTTCGAGCGAAGTTGCGAGGCCGGATTCACAAAACTTTCCTTTCGTAAGTGCCCCTTGCCAATGGCCTAACACCTTCAGTAATGACATTCCAGCCAATCACGGCATTGGCTAGAATTTTCACTCGACGAAAAATTCTAGCGTAATAAGCTTTTGTGAATACGGACCGAATGCGGCAGTAGTGCTGAAGTTTGCAAAGTCTTTGGTATTAACAAAGCTGAACGAGAACCTACCACTCCTGACGCGGCTGTAGCAGAGGCAGCTGGCGCCAAGTCACTGACCCTCGGGTTGGTTCGTCGGTGCGCTGCGCTTGGTAGATCTGGCTGCTTGCGCGACGGTATGCGTGTGGTCACGAACAGCGGCGCCGGCTAGCAGGGGCGCCCCGGTGCTGCGGTCCGCAATTTGAAGCCTCCCCCGCGGCCGATCGTCGGTCGAGAGTCCGCCCGACGCTCCAGTGGATTGGCTTTCCGCGGCGGAGAAACGCTGATTTAAAAAAGCGGTGTAACAAGAGCCCCACGTCCTCGCTTTCCCTCCCGCTCTGTTGCGGAGCAGTGGTGCCGCCGTACGCTTTTCAAGGTTTTCAATCGCTCGCGATGCGTGTTCGACATACCTCACCACTGACGTGACTCGCGGCGCCAGTACACGAGCACGATGGACACCGTAGAAGAGCGCATTGCAATGCATACACATACGCTATCGATCCCGCCGCTCCAGAAAGGGACTCTTGGCCCCTTCAGCCCTTGGACACATCGCAAGATGTACTCTTTTATTTCACTCGCATATGACTACAGCGATGTACCTGCTTGCTACGCGTCCTTTAAGCACATTGGAGGCGTTTAGACGCAGTTATCGGTTACCAGGTTCAAGACCAACACGAGCCAACTTGGGCCATTCGGTGAATGACGCAGCGTATGTATCCATGACTGACCTGCATTCAAACTTAGATATTAACACACAGGTAGACGCAATATTCCTCGACTATGCGAAAGCGTTCGACAAGGTACCTCATCGTCGCCTAATTTTAAAACTGTCCCATTTAGGCTTGCTCCAGATGTCATACGATGGATCAAAGAACTTCTTACTAACCGGTCTCAGCGTGTGTGCATCAATAACACGACCTCTACCCATGTTCCCGTATCCTCCGGCGTCCCCCAGGGCTCCGTACTGGGCCCTCTATTGTTCCTCATATACATAAATGATCTGCCATTGGAAGTTGCTTGCTCTATTCGCATGTTCGCAGGCGATTGCATCATTTACCAATCAGTAACTAATACCTCCGACCAGGCTCTGCTGCAGAGCAGTGTAACTAATATCCCAAGCTGGTGTGATCGCTGGCTCATGGTTCTCAACCCCAGTAAATGTAATGTCCTTCACCCGTTCACGTAGTCCTCTCCTCTATCCGTACAAAATTGCTAACACTCGGATTGAAACTGTTAGTACATACAAATATCTCGGTGTCGCTATCTCCAAAGATCTTAACTGGTTTCCGCATGTGTCCAACATCATCTCATCCAGTAACAAAACTTTAGGCTTCCTGAGGCGTCATCTATTAAACGCCCCTCCTCATGTTAAACTCATTGTCTACAAGCCTTTAGTTCGTCCAAAACTTGAATTCGCATCCGCAATCTGGAACCCTCATCAAAGTTACCTCATAGATGCACTAGAGATGGTGCAGAACCGCGCCATCAGGTTCATTCATTCATCACATTCATACAACGTAAGTGTACCCTCATTAAAGGCGGAATCAGGCTTGCCCACTCTTTCCCGTCGCCGTCGCATTGCCAGCCTATCTCTACTACACAAAATGTACTACAGCTCAATCAATCAGACCCCTTACTTCTCACCACCAGCTCGTGTATCTCTTCGTACGAGCCATTCCTTAAGTGTTGCTCACCCCCAAATCCGCACTGTCACCTTCTCGTCTTCTTTTTTCCCACGCACCATTGTAGACTGGAACGGCCTTCCCTACGTCATCGTTGCCATCACCAACACAGAAGCTTTCATTGAAGCTGTAAGAGCTCATTTCTCATCCTGAATGGTCAAATGTCATGCATCATTATTGCACTCCCACCCCTTATGTAATGCCCCACTTGGGGCCTTTAAGGAAATAAAGTGAAGTGAACTCTTGAATAGAGATAATAAACATCTGTATTTGCACATTGTAGCTTAGGCGGGGCATCCTCGTTCCAGAGCGCCTTATGCTCGAGCCGCGTCCTGGGTCCGCGGATACCCTTGCCCCATCCTCAACGTTGGCGCTGGCCAATTCTCTTTCCCAAGGCTCGATGGTGTGATAGGGTTGCCATGTAGTGACAAAAGTGTGAAATAATAAATATTTGCGTTTTGGTGAACGTCGTTGTCTGTCTCGTTGTCACGTTTTTTGCATTGTTTGTACTGCCCTCCTTTCTTTTTCTATTTTTTTTTCATTACACGCCAACAAAGGCATCATATTGTTACGTGGCAATTAATGACGCTGACCTGCAGTGGGGTGTACGGTTACAGGGATGTGAGAGACACCCAAGAAAGAAGACGATGATGTATCTTGGGTGAGCGTGGTGTGACTCCCAGCTTGGTTGGTCTGGAATTCAAACGCTGTAACTAATTCCGCTGTGAGGTGAGAAAAAAGAGATACGGCGCTATCTCCAATAGTCGGAGCAAGGTTCTGGTGTCGTCGACCTCAACTACACAGTTTCCGTAAGACGAAAACGGAGAATATTGCTACCCACCAACACCACTGAGATTCCATCTTCAGCCGTCTCCACCAATGCGCCGTTAAGAAAGGGGTGCATTCGACATAAATGACAGTACACAAGTATGGCAGACACTGCCTGAAATTGACATTATGCTCTTTTAACCACCTATGAAACGAGTTTCATCTCAAGACGAACAAATAAACAGATCATTTTTCAAGCCTCAAGCCATTCCGTCCTTCGATATTCTTTTCATGAGACCGTGAATAAATAAAAATATAATCGTCGTGATGTTTATTTCCCTCTTGCACACGCTTTATTCAAGGGCGTGCTATTAGCGAAGAACTCATTGAGGATTATGCATTGTCTCCGTGTTAAGTGCTAGCCTACGGGATACATTGGTCGAATGTGGGTTGCTGTAACAAAAACCTCACGCGGAGCTACACTTCTCTAAAGGTGAGGGCCCAGTTAAGTGATGAAAATGGACGTTTTAGGGTCGACATGGGTGGGGCCTTTGATGCGCGCGACATTCTCGCACGCTGAAGAGGAACGTGTACCGTCCTTCGTCGCTGTCCTCCTCCTCTCTCTTTCTCTCTCTAACGCAATGGAAAGCGTACGATTCGAAGTGTCCGTACTTGCGGTGGTTTCGCTGGAATGTGAGTATTCTTAAAATGTCTTTTTTGTTTCGTTTTTCGTGGTCGGGTCTTCTGCGTTTGCAGGGACGCCGGCGACACATGGTTACTGTGTTCCTGCAGGATTAATTCGACATATTTTTTCGCATTTAAAATATTAGCGTAATATTCGCTTACGGCACGCAGAAGATCAATAACGTATCATGCCAACAGCTTTCTTCCACTGCAATACGCACAGGTCGCGAATTATAAAGGATGTCGTCAGAGGAATTCGAAGGCAAAGCTGGCAGCGCCAGCATTCAAAGCGCAAAAAGGAATATTAATCTCCTTCGCAAAGAAGCGCTAGCAGATGCAATATAAAGTACAATTATAAGCATTAACTTTTTATTTTTAAGCGAGATAAGGGAACCTTCGTGGGTCTTTCCTGCTGCTTTACACTCGGAGTTTGACACGCACCAGCAAGGATGGCGCCACCGGTCATCTTTTTAGGACTTTCAGAGCCAGCTTAAAAATATTAAGAAGATAGTTGCATATCTATGTAAGAGACTATCTTATAATTTTCACTCCAACCAACACAAATTTTTCAAGCGGTAGACGGTCCCTTTAAGGATTGTCGCCCACGCTATATGAACTGGCGTGCAGGGAAACGCAGCAGTTTTGCTGCTGACGTCGTGCGCTGCTGTAGCACAATGAGTGGAAACTAGCCCCACGTTCGAAACTGCTTCCACCGATGTGCGCAGAACCGCGTATTCTCTCTTGCGCTCGGTCGTCTTCTGTGGCCATCGTTCACGCACACGCCCGCTGACCTCGAATGCGGCGTCAAGTGCTCATCTATGCGGCAACTCCGCACACGCGGGCATTCAGATGCGACAATCAGCGCGGCGCTTGAATGGCATATCGTGAATGCACGAAGACGGCGCACGCGGGGCATCCCTTTTGATGCCGCAGAGCTGAGCATCGCCGAGGGAGAGCCACCGGTGCGCGGAGGAGACGCCTAAAAATACGCCGGCTTTCGTGGCCGCCTCCTAACGAAGTGTTGGCCACTGCGGCGCACGACCGGTCAACGCTGGCAGGCGCGGCCGCCACCGCCGACAAGCCGGCTGACCCAGAAGCCCGGTTAGCGCTGGATGCCGCCTCCCTTGGTGGAGGAGCTGCCCTCGAAGATGGCACGGCGTGCATTGCTCACAGCCGCCACGCACTAAACTGCCTTCTTGCCGCGGATGCTGCTGTTTGGAGAATGACGCTTTCTGGGTGTCTCCCTCGGTTGCATTGGTTTCTGCTTACGCGTCATCTACCCCTGTGCGATGCTACTTTGTGTGCTTTCACCCTGCACTTTAGCAGGGAGATAAGGTATGCATAAAGGATTGCGGTTATGCTATCCAGGCTAACTAGATGCACGCTACGAGGAGCAACAATGCTATCTTACCGGTTTTAAAGCGGTCAGCGCGAAGCAAAATGTCGAACGAAATAGCCACGATTTTGAATCAAACCGGGATCCCATACAAAACTTTCGCCGGGAAATAAAAGCAACAAAAACACGGAAGGTTACAAGTTCGGCACGAAACAGGACGAAAACGGGTGCGTTTCTAGGACGAGTAAAACTGAGAGCAATATAGAGACGCGCTTTTTGTGATAATGAATTGAAATATGTAGTTGTGTGCCGCCCTTGCAATATCTTTGGAACAAGGTTAAATTATTTTAAATAATTATGCTAAGTCCGTAAATGTAGCAGCAAATGCCACAAGTAAAAACTATATTAGATAAATAAATAAATAAATAAATAAATAAATAAATAAATAAATAACAAGCAGTTCCGCACACTGTTTGTAAGCAGACAATTGGTGCAGATTTAGATACGGTGCAAATGTGCATGGGGAGAACGCTAGCCTGGGAAAACTGTCAATTATGGTGGAAAAATGCAATCCACCGAATTGTCCTAAAATAGTGCTTCCTTTCGTTTATTTACCTCTTTCTCGTTCTTGCAGTCCCAAGTGTTACGCGACAATGACGCTTTCAAGTAAGAGAGGGAGAAGGAAAGAGGCGGAGAAACCTTATGCTAATAGAAAAGTTAACTAAAACGATCGTCTTGTGAACTGAGACGCAGTCTTTTTTCGTGCGAAAGAGAAGCGAATATTGGCACAAACTCGTATACGAGAACCCCGACCCAAGGATCGAGGGCAACCCTGACTGCGCGCAGAAGAAACGTATCCGAAGGTGGCGCCACGTTCGAGAGCAGTGGAGTGCTTCTCGTTCGGGCAGGATGCACTGTGTGTAACAAAGGGCCCCAGCACGCACGGAAATTAGTGGCGGCCGCCGCTGTGCCGCACGCGTGGCCGACGAAAGTTGTCAGTGTGCAGCAACATCACGCGCCGGGATCACGATCGGCAGGAAACGTGGCCAAGGCGCGTGCATCTCTCCACATCGGTGTGGCCGAGAACCTCCGTCGCAGTTCCGTGCAAGAAAAAAGAAATCCGGATCCAGGACGTCGTATATGGTCCTACATCAAGCAGCTTGAGATGGTCATACGAGATAATATTTTAAGGCTGATATTATCGTATGCCATTCTGGCATATGTGGATTATGGGTTGGTCATATTTTCTTTTTCTATTTCAGTGTACATCCTGAAATCGCTCGAACGCTGGTAGCCTCGAAAACGGTTGAATGAACGCTTTCAAGAAACTGCAGACACGTGTTTATTCATAGGAGTGCGTGAAGGTAGGGAGAGAGGATGCACAGCAAGAACAGCACTGGACAGCATCTAGTTACTGGTAACGCGTTACTAGTAACTAGTTGCTTTTTACAGCAACTTGTAACTGTACCTAGTTACGTTTAGGTTAGGGGGACTTATAACTATGACACTCTTAGTTTTTTATGTAGTAATTCTAACAGAAAAAAAAACCATTACAGTGCACTTCTTATATATATATATATAAAAGTTATCCAAGAGTAACACTCTTTGAAAGCCGACGTACAGTTCGCACTTTCCGGTTTCTCGGACTTTTGTTTCTTTCCCATATTCAGCCTTTTTTTCTTCCACAGAGGTAAATGACTAGGTCAGCGACCCTGAAACTGGTCTCAGTGAGCTGGCGAAGTTACCCAAACTCAGGAAGATCTCTGCCCAACGGAATACGGGGAATGCGTCCACCACGCCGGCTCAACGTCTGCTAAAGGACGCGACATGCCGTCATCAAGACAGGGAAGCACTCGGATGCCATCTCTAAGAAACAACTCATCCTAGGTTACAACGAGCGTTACCATAAACTCCCCGACACCAAGAGTGCATAAAAAAATGTCGATGCAAGAAAATGAGGCGACGCAACGATCGCTGCGTGTCAGACTTGAGTGTGGCACCTTTAGATTCCATACGTCTAGCGACTTACCGCGTGCAATTCTGACTACCGACATGCTTTCGTACGTTTCTATTGAATGAAAATTTTATCATTTGGTCTTGCGATTTACTGCTTAGTTTTATACTGTAACGAAAAGTAACAACGTTACTTTTTCACAGTAACATTATTTTTGACAACTCTGTAACTATAAAAGTAACAGAGTTACTTTTTTCCGCCTTGGTAACTGTAACGCTGTTACTTTTTACTGGTAACGTGCCCATCACCGAGCAAAATACACATACGTACGTAGCGAGACCACAAGGACGACGAGTCGCGCCTCCCCTTGACTGTATAGATAAGGGCACAAGCGTATATGGTATACACTGCTGAAAGTGGTAAAAGTGCGAAGCCAAGCGAAGTCGTGCGTGGCGCATACTCGCATACCACAGGCGGGCCGAGGTCCGCACATGTGCGCTACCTCATTTACGCGGGCATAAATTAAAATGAATTAACGTCAACCAATAATCAATATAAAGTGAACTAAGGTTAATCAGAGACGGATAAAGTGAATGGATGCGAATCCATTACGGAATAAAGTCAATTGTTGTGAATTGATCTGAACTATGAAGAAACACCGTAATCGACTGAGAATGTGAAAGTAACTTAATGAAAGTTTCGTGAAACTTTCGGCTTTCGCCTGTGCTGTCCTCATCGTTGTCTAGAGGGACTGTCAAGTCGTCCTTATTATTTATTTATTTATTTATTTATTTATTTATTTATTTATTTAATTTATTTATTTACCTGCACATCCTACAGCTCTATTCAGGGCTATAGCAAGAATGGGACGTTATATAATGCTAATAAACAAACAAGAAATGAAGGTAATACTGCAAATAGCGAAGAAAATACACGCGTAAGACAGCAAAAAATGACGTATTTACAGGACAGTGAAATGTTCTTCATTTGCAACAGTGACATCTTTTAGCGGTAAGGAGCGAATGCTGTCAGGGAGGGAAGTTTTATTGCACGTGGGAAAAACTGTATTTAAATGTATTGGTACGAGCAAAGAAAGGTGTAACCTTGAAAGCGTGGGAGTGTACAGCTTTCGTCGGTGAATGTGATGAGGTATACCGTCAGAGAGGCCGGAGGGGCAGTTAATAATTCTTGTTCATCGGGAGTATCCTGGGACCAAATTCACAAAACTCTTTCTTTTTCGCTCGTGTTCTTTTCCATTGGTCAGCCGACTTTGCGGATTGTATGCCCTGCACCGCGATTGGCGGAAATAACCTCTCACGAACATATTCAGCGCAAGATGGTTTTGTGAATTCGGCCCCTGGTTTTGAAAAAACCGCCACTCTTTGCTGGGTCACTGGCTGCGATCTCGCCACCAGAAACACCGTGCCGCGGTGTTCGAGCACTGAACGAGCATATAGAATGGGGCCGTCGCGTCCGCGCGCTTGCTCGTCTCAAACCATGCACGGCTGCGCTGCCGCGCGCGTCCGTCCGCGGCCCGTCTCTGGTCAGGACAGCACGAGCCAGAGTACGCGGCGATAGAGGAGAACCTTAGGCGTCACCCTCCAAGCATGGTAACATGATAATAATAAAGACAAACAGGCCGAATCTAAGGTCGAATGACATAAACAAAGAACAACAATAATCGATACAACGCTTACACAATACACAAAGACTATGCAGGGGTAGAAGCACCTAACCCTCGGACAGCGCACCTGCAACCGCGCGACCCCAGAAAAGAAGAATATAACGAAACAAACGTACAGTAAGGGATGGGTGCACATCGCAGGCCCCTGCCACTGGTCGTTGAGGCACGGATCGGCGCGCGAGCCAGCTGACTTTCTCGTCGGCCGGAGGATCACAAAAGTACGTACGCACCATTCCGTGTCCCAGCGAGTTTCTGCTCGAGGATCTCCACGCGCGCATACCTGCGGGACTATCTTCCTGCCAATACCTGCCAGTGTCCAATCACAGACTGGTCAAAACCCACGAGGGCAAAGTAGGCTGCCGTCGACAGTGAGAGACCGCTGTTCCGTTCAGCCGGGAAGAGGGGGACGGAAGGGCATTCTGAGGGAAACGAGTCATCGCGGCGCGGGGCTCTGATCCCCACAATTTACGCACAGTCGATCAGAGAGCCTATAAAGCACCCTAGGCGGAATGCACACCGACAGGCTTGCGCGTAGCCCGCATTCGCTATGTGAAACATCCCTGGTATTTTTTTTTGTTTTTTTGTTTTAGAAATAGAATAGTTTGCGATGTCGCTTGCAATCCTTGGCTTTACGTTTTATGCTTACAAGCTACTGCCAAGCATTCTCTGGTCCATTTTTGTACATAGCTGGGAAAATTAGACACATCGACAGTAGACCCCTTGCCCCAATTTTCTCGGAAACAAAACTGATTAAATATAGCTTCTTTCCTAGAACCGATATCAGAATGGAATACTTTGTCCTCCACTGTTGTTGATATCCATAGGCTTTGTATGCAAACATGAAAGCCTCTATTATGCATCACAATTGTAATGAATGTTTGATGTCTTGCGTTTCATTATTATTATTATTATTATTATTATTATTATTATTATTATTATTATTATTATTATTATCTCTGTGATTGTCATACTTTTCATGATTCTGCGATCACTTGTACAGCCTCACCTGCATGTACCACGCGGTGGTCTGCAGTATTGATAAATATAAATAAATAAATAAATAAATAAATAAATAAATAAATAAATAAATAAATAAATTCGCGCCCATTTTTACAAGGGGCCCTACAACACTGGTGCGTGCAACGCACTTCTGTAAGTGCGTTGCGCGCACCAGGCAATTCAATTCGCCACTTTCAATGTATGGCGTCACGAGGAACACTGACTCGGTCGCTTGAAGTAGAACTATAGCGTCACTGATTCCATAATCAGAGAAATGCCATCGGTGCTGCTTTATTTGTGCGTGTTGAGTTCAAGAAATGAACAAAACTGACGCATTTTTTTTCTTTTATTACAACAAAAGAAGAGACGTAATTGATGCTACTTGTGACGTCATTTGTTGAAAGGAAAACAGGCGATTTCCAGCTGTATTTGATACCAAACTGTCAATTTCCTGGCGCATGGCACTGCACCAATATTTGGCCCGCGTGTTCACAGGAATCGCCGTGCCTGATGGGTGCCGATTTCAGGCTACGTTAAAAAAGTGTTGCAGGGTCCTTTTCAGGTCTCAACATAAATGTATATGCTTAGGGTTTGATGGCTACTTAAGCTTTCACCAACACTCTGTAAAATAGGTGTCAGAGTAAGCTGACATGGTTTGCCACCTTTGGGAATCACCGCACGCTTACATCTCTTCGGTGCTTGTACTGTGTCAGCTTAAAGTTGCGATTCAGTCCTTCGAGGAAAAGCCATCAATCTGCTGCCCCTCAGCGAAATTAATGGGCCGAAATTTATTTCATACCAAAGCTATTCAATTTATTTGGCCATTCATTACAGCGTCAGCTGAAATACGGCGTCATCGACATAAGTAACGCGAAGTTCAGACCAACACGCTGCTATTTATCAGCTTCGCATGGTTCTTGCCAGTTCCCTCAGCCAAAACAAAAGCAGCTCGATCGCTTGGCTTAACTGCAGAAAAGAAATTCCAAAATAACTCCGCACTAAGTCAACAAAATAATACATAGAAAATACCTATGTAAATCACGAAAAATACACACTTCATTTTAGAAAATGGCGCAGATTCTTGTACAGATATGACGATGCAAGAACTTTTGCAGAAAGAGTATAGAGAAATATTATACATATAGGAACGGGGTTCATCGCATCATGTGCTCGAACTTTTCGCGCAAGACAGAAAAATGGAACCTTTATTTTGCGTTATGAAATTGGACACGTAATGTTAGCATTTAAACAATCTAGACAGTGTTGGAAACGAAATTCTAGAAACTGACAACGTTTCTGCATGGTCGCTAGACTCAAGAAAACTGTGTTTCAGAAGGAGGAAATATGGAACCATTTTCTGCATGCGGGAGCACGTGTCACCGTCTCACTTCGGGCCTCATCCAGTGGCATCTATATGCAAGCGTACTTCTGCGTGGTTTTATGCTGTGATAACAAATTTATGCATCTAAACACCTCCATACACGCAAACAATGAGAGATTGACAGTTAAATAAAACTCAGCGTTGTGCTCAAGGGACGAAGAACATTGATGACACGATCTCAACATATTTCTTCTTACCTTGCGTTACCGCTGAGTTATATTTCCTATCATAAACCGCATCCAAGTGTCCTAATTTCGATTCCTAAAGAAAGTTTCGCTTCAACCATTCCTCCATGCCGTCAAACCACCTCGCACACCTTTTTCACACACCCCCAACAAGTTTCGAAATGAACTAGCTTGAGGTCAATTTAGAAACACCATTCCAAACCAACAACCACGGAAAGCTGCTCAAATAGCAAAGAAACTGAGGAATTAAACTAGAAAGTACTTTTGAGCTGCACCAAGTTAAGAAAAAAAAGAAAAAAAAAAGACATTGTGGGGAGCGGGTGCAGTACGTGTGCTGTAATTCGTGCCACAAGTAATTATTCGTAATAAAAAAAATGCTACGCCTCGTAGGGATCGCTTTCGTGCGAAGCAGCCAGCGATGAAATTGCCTACGACGAATTGTTTGACATTAAGCGAAGTCTTACGCCTAGGATTGAGGTTCTTGTGCAAAGAGCATGAGTGAGCGTATGCTTAACGTGAGCTAACCAGGAACGTCGACAGCGCCATGAAGAACGAATGGTATAGATCATGGTACGACGTAACGTTGGCACTCATGTCGGTGAACAGCACAGACCTTTCTTTTTGTGGAGGTAAAATGCACGCCACGGTGCGCTGATGTGCGTGCCAGAGGCGTCGTTTGTTCAAGTATTCCTACGGGATCGAGCAAAGTTGCACAAAAGCATGATGAGGGATAGTAAAACATATGTACCTTTAATAGCTATGATAGCCCTTAACACACATTATAAGCGCAGTTCACGTTGAACAAGCACCATCATCAGAAGTGCCGGTGTGATAGTTTTGCTTATACTACATTACCGTGTGGGCGGAACCGCCGTAGCATAGTGGTAACGTGCTTGTTTGGCACTATATACGGGGGCCCGGGTACTATGCCCCCCTTACTGTTTTGTAGGTTGCACGTGTGCCTGCGCTCTTATGTTTATATTTCAATCCGCGAAATGCGACAGTGTGCCTTCCTTACTTTTTAGTGTGTTCTAATACGTTACACGTCTATTTTAGTTGCTCCTCGATTGACATCGGCTGTATAAATTTCAAACACTCGTTGCACATACCCGCATACCGCAGGCCGAGCACTACGGGTATGTGCCACACATGATTGCAGTGTTGTTATTAGTGATGCACATGGCAAGTGTGTGATGTTATTGGTGTAAAGATCAGTCACCTATGGTCTTCATACATTTGTACCTTATCATACAAATAGATAGATAGATAGATAGATAGATAGATAGATAGATAGATAGATAGATAGATAGATAGATAGATAGATAGATAGATAGATAGATAGATAGATAGATAGATAGATAGATAGATAGATAGATAGATAGATAGATAGATAGAGTCTAAGTTGCTCAAGTTCGCCAAAAAAGTCTTCGCAGTTAAAGTTGCAGCTACGTCGCGAAAGCGACGCAGCTGCTGATGCACAGTGTGACTGTGGCATCTAGGGAATACGTCAGTTTAAAGGCAGGTGTGACGAAAGAAGGATGCCTAGCAAGGAAAACGCTTCTCAGTGACCGCTACGCATAACATCGACTCCCACAATGCGTGTGTACTGCCAGACACATTTTTTTTCCCTCTGTATATCTCCTGGGTAACAAATCTAGCAACGTTCGAGCTCGCAGCATGTCCATTAAGGTTGGTTGCTAAATACAGCAGGTAGGCACTGACGTCATGAGGCCGCCATTTTGTTGTACAGCCAGCACAGTTGCACTTTACCTAGATCGGTTTATCTCCATAAGCACTGTGGAAGCTGCGAACCGTAAGAAAAAAAAAAGACATTGTGGGGCGTCATGTGCGCCATTCACATGGCGCACATGACGCCATGTGAATACTGCGTATTGTCAAACAACAGCATGGTAGAAGAAGAAATCAATAACACCGAGCGCTGTTTAAGGATAATACTTGTACAACATTCATGCTAAGCTTATAATGATACAGGAAAAAAGAAACATCACTGCAGTGCGCCATGTCCGCCCGGCACACACGCTACAAAACCACCGCTTTCCACACAGCACACGCGCGCATGCAGAAAAACATGCACGCACTATCGGCACAGATACACAACACAAATGGGCGAAGGCAGAGAAGAGGACAAAACACAGGCGCTGGCTTAGACTAAGCTTTATTAGCGAAACCGCCGGAAATATATATACATGAAATAAACAGATGCGAGCAGAACCTTCTACGCAACACGACAAGCTTCTTCGTAGCACAGCCTGATACTCAATTTCATTTTTTTTTTTTTTTGGTGAGGTCACTGGATGGAATCTTGTTCGTTTCCATAATTTCACGTGTGAGTTGGTCACGGTATTTTGAAACAAGAGTGCAGTTTTCAAAACGCGGCTGAAAACCGCAGTCTCTGCAGTGGATGCCAGGATATCCTTGAACGCGTTTGAATTAAAGCCATCGAAATCGCTCTTCCAATCGCTCGTTCAGGCATCTCCTTTTAATCGATCGTTCAGGGACACACAGTCCGTCCCCGCTGCCGGCATCGTACATGGGTTTGCCGGACATTCGCGAACACTGTCAGAACGAGAATTTTCGAACTTATACTCGACGAATACAAGACTTAATTTTTTTTTTCTGGCTAACGTCCAGTCATAGCCTCCTATGGTCCAGTGGAAGGGGGGATACGACGTCGCCAAAAAATGGCGACAACTGCTCCGTTTATTTTTGTTGCAAAAGTAAAAGGGAAACCTATAGCACTATCTCTGGGCTGTAGGACACCACAGGAGGGATGGGCGGATTTTCGTCCAGCGACGGAGGTATCTGTTGCCTTCTTCGAAACGGTGCCGCCCCTGCCCCCCCAACTGACAAGGGGTCGCCTACTGTTTCTTCGGGAACGCCGTTTAGAGTGCACACTCCAATAAATACAGAACAACACTGAAGGGAGTGCACATTTTCGTCCCTCCTTTTTCTTTCCTCTTTCTACAAGCAGAATTATCAACAGTGCGAATGCAATCAAGCGTTAGTGATTCGTACAATATTCGTCCTAAGAAGAAAAGATAAACAACACAGGGCAGTGATGCGGAAGGTTGAAGCCGATGCCAACGAATTTCAGGAATCCCCGAATTTGTTGTAGTTATTTCCGTACTGAAACGTACACTAACGGCACAAAAGAATTTTTCTCGTCTTAGTACATCAATTTTTCACAAAGTCAAAAGCACCGCCTTTGCGAGGAAAGGGCCCTTGGCAATCTAGAGCACGCGCAAAAGAAAACACAAGTGGCGACGCCGTTCTGAGGTTCCTGCGCTAATGTTAAAATGTACTAGAATGCCTTCTAGCACGCTATACTAACACGAATGATGTCACAACTTTTGAGGTTGACATCTTATTTATCGGTAAAAGAGATATGCTTTGTGTTCAAAGGAAGCCAGAGCCTTAACATGCGCTATATAGCGTGTTTCGGAAAATTTTACCTCGAAATAAGGCGAAAATACAAAAAAAGAAGAAAAGAAGGGGGGGGGGGGGGGGGGGGGACGGCGTTCGCGACGTCATGGGGGCTATCGGAGATGGCATTTTAGCGAGAGCGTTCGGAATCGCCGCACGCGATTGGCCAGCGCCGCTCCGCTGTCGTCATCCGCGGGGCGTGCCCACGGTACGCCTACCTATAACCAGATTAGAGAAGAGAAACTGTACCGTTGACAGTGCAACGAAAAATAAAAGTAGCGGTGGCGTCCTAAACTAAGATACACGATCAAGAGATGGCACTGCATGTACTATCATCATTATTGTTTAGATGCAACATGTTTGTTTTGTTTTTGACGCCTACGCCTTCTGGCCTTTATTGAGAGCCCCTAGCAGGAAAATTTCAAACTAAAATATGGGGCTAGGTTAGTAGTTCCACTCTACGTGCAACTTGATGGAACGCGCCGCGGCTGGTTTTTTTCGCCACCTGTAGCGACTTGTGGAACGTTGAACCTTCCGGGGCCCCGAGATTTCGGTGTCGTCAAATTGACGTCAGTTCCCTGTCAATCATTTTCAAACCAAGCGTGTCGTCTGCTACGCGGAGAACGATTCCCGAGGCCGCTCGCTCAGCGAACGGTTTGCGAACGATTTACGAACACTTTGCGAACACCGGCCGCGGCAGCGGCTCCGCTTGGATTGAAACGGCGGCTGCGGCTGCGCAATGTTGCGTCACAGAGGGAAATGGCGGTCCACTTGGGCGCTGAGTCCTCGCATTGTCGTCGCTGAAATAGGACGCGGAGCAGCTGGAGGTTCGCGATGTATTTGAGGATTTGACAGGAAGTGAATTCCGGCGTCAATTTCGCCTGTCGAAGCGAACAGTACGTTGGCTGTGCGCCGAACTTGATCCCGAGAGAGAGAACAACTTTATTTTAGGAAAAAAAAAATCCTCCCCGCCACCTCATCTGCTCGTCTGATAGCTGGAGTTGTTTCTCCAGGCTTGAGTCGCGGTGAACGGTGTCCCACGCTCCAGGCGAGGGAATGGTCAAGAGATCGGAAATCGGGTGCCAAAGTGCCCGTGGAATTTCGACGGAGAGAAAAGAGCTGCGCATGTTGATGTTCTTTAATTGCTCCTGGAAGTTTCCAGCGCGCTGTCGGTAGTGAAGAGTTTGTCGGGCTTTCACAGTTGGGGTGCACCTCCAAAAATGCGAGAAGGAGCTCCCTCTGCCTCTGAGCACCCGCGGGCCGAGATGCACGTTTTTGTGCGAGGACATGGCAGCAGCAGACGACGACACGAAATTTAGATATGACGGCACTTACGCGCACGCTTCTTGTTTTTCGCGCCCGCGACACCGCTTAGCGAACCTGCAGAGAACGATATTGATGCTTAAGAGCGTGTTTACGTCTGAGAAGAAGAAAGCACCGTTTTTAAAAGGAGCAGATTTCTTAATTTCTCAGGAGAAACATTTTGGCTTTCAGAAGCAGACGACAAACGGAGTACGTCATCATCCGAGGAGCGCGCCGCTTCCCCATTGGCCGCGCCGGCCGCGCTCCTCCCATTCTCAAAGCATTGCTCAAAGCTATCGCGGACCACCCACTTTTTGACGTCAGTGTTCGGAAAGCGTTCTCGAGCGAACACCCGATCTCCGATAGCCCCCCATGTGCTCCGAGTTTCGGCGTGAGATGCAATGCACACACACACACACACATATATATATATATGCGCGAATGAAAATGGATGGATCCGGTGAAATATGTGTTTGAGGTAGAGGGTAACAAACGTTCGAAACACAAATTTTTACTAACGTTTCGGCAGGTGGGCCTGCCTTCGTCAGAGTAACCAAACAAGAAAAAATGAAAGAAAAAAAGAGCCACTGGACTCGAACAGGCCGCTATTGGAAATTAAACATTGCGACCCTTAACATGCGAACTCCTTCGAGTGAGTGGTTACTCTGACGAAGGCAGGCCCACCTGCCGAAACGTTAGTAAAAATTTGTGTTTCGAACGTTTGTTACCCTCTTCCTCAAATATATATATCAGGGCACGGCGGCATCGAAAACATGCGGATCGCTCAAAACCCGCTTGTCTTCATTGCGCAGATCCTCGGCCTTCTGCAAGATCCATTGTCATCGTGCTCGGAACCGCTCGTGGCTGCTACTAGTACGCTTCACCTCAATGGACAGCCTCGGCACGTGCTTCACGATCTCAACTGGACGCCGTGGGAACGTCTGAATCATCGCTCTACGTCACTGCACGTGGAGCGCTGCGCAGCAACACCACAGGCGGCGACACCGTGCTGGCCGGCTATAAAAGGGCTTCCAGCTTACTTCACGGTCACAGGGCACGGCGGCATCGAAAACATGCGGATCGCTCAAAACCCGCTTGTCTTCATTGCGCAGGTAAGAGGGCATTATGGCAAATGCTTTCGTTCTGATAACCGTTTTCTAGTGATGCTGCCGTGCCCTCGGCTGTGTGATATGTTAAATGTAATCACTTACTCGGCCAGGAAATTGCTGTTGCTTGGAGGTGACGTAGAAGAAAATCCTGGCCCAGACGCTGCGCAAATCGCTAAACATCTTAAAGAAATTGCATCAGACATTAAAGAAATAAAGGAATCTCGTCTTCCAGATATCGAAAAGAAATTGGATTCGATATCCGCTCTCGAAAAAAGGGTAGCACTGTTTCAAGAGCAAATTAACTGCATGCAGAACACTATTAAAGTACTTGAATCTAAAATAGACGACATGGAAAACTATAGCAGACGCTCTAACTTGATCGTTTATGGACTGCCAGAAAAAGATGATGAAAATAACACCACACTTGAAACTGCAGTAAATAAAGGCATTTTTCAGGATATTCTTGAGGTTCGGAACGCACAAATTGAGCGTATACACAGACTAGGCAAGCGACGACAAGACTCGACGAGGCCTGTCATTCTTAAACTGTTAGATTCACGAAGTAAACATGAAATACTAAAAAATGGCTTTAAACTCAAGGGCACGGATTATTCTATTGGTGAAGATTTTTCCCGAAGAATTCGTGACATCCGAAGGAAATTGTGGGCTAGTGCGAAGCCGAACCGTGAGAAAAAAGAAAAGGTTTCACTAGCATTCGATAAACTTTACATAAATAACGTGCCTTACGTCTGGGATCATGATTCAAATGATAAAGTTCCGTTGCGAAAAAACGGCGACATGGGCATGAACCGTCCGAATACCAGAGGCTACACGCAGAAGCAAAGCAAGAGTTAAGATTGAGGGGGGATAATGAGGGCCCTTCCACATCCGTTAAACGCATTCACTTATCTCGTCAAGTAGCTCAGAGTACCCGCAATCCTACAAAACCGAAAGAAAAAATCTTGCGAATTTTAAATATAAACGCACGGAGCATTGTGAACAAAAATGATTCTATTGAGACCACACTACTCGAATACGACCCGCACATTACTGTACTCACCGAAACGTGGTTACGAAATGAAATAAGTGATGATTTAGTCTTTCCCCCGAGTTACAGTGTCTTTCGTAAGGACCGGACAAATAAGGGTGGAGGTGTTGCTATCCTTGTCAAGCCTTCAATACAAGCGATTGTTTTAACAGATGTCACTGATCTCGAGTGTCTGTGCATCAAAATAACTTGTTGGGATCAATGCTTTGTGCTATACGCGTGTTACAGACAACCAGACGCCGCTCCTGAATATTTGCTGAAATTGCAAGAGCATATGACACAATTCCAGAGTAAAAAAGTTTTTGTTATCGGGGATTTCAACTTACCAAATGTTGATTGGGAACTCCTTCAGGCAAGCCCAAAGTCGAACAAAAATGCAAACATAGTTTTTGACATCATGCTTACTCACGATCTTGTTCAAGTGGTTAGGCAGCCTACTCGAGAACAAGGTTCGTGTAGTGCAATATTGGACTTAGTGTTCCTAAACCGCGATTTTCATGAATATACTGTTTTAATTGAAAGTGGCCTGTCTGATCATGATCTTGTGTCACTATTCCTTTATCCAACTCAGCCGGTCACAAACGCACAACCACACGAACCTTCAAGGATTATGCAAGATCTGATGATGCGTCTATTGTACAGTACATGGAAAGTTGTTACAATGATTTTATTGAAAATGAGGGCGATGTTGACAAGCTATGGAACCAATTTACTAAAATGTGTCATCACTGCATAAGATCATTCGTACCAACCAGATCTAAAAAGATTGCTAAAAGCACCCCATGGGTTACGCGTAAAATCATCCATCTAAAACGCAAATTAAAGCGGCTGAAAAAGAGCAATCCCCAATCAGCTATTATTCATGAACTTAAAATAAATTTGGCAAGTGCTTTGCGCGATTCAAAGGATTTTTACTTTAAAACAACTCTGCCAAACTTTTTAAAAAATGATCCTACGAAGTTTTGGAACTTCCTGAGCGATAGTAAGAAGCAGGTATCACATATATTAGTCGATGGAAATACAGTTACAGATCTGAAGCTCATTGCGGAACATTTTAACAGATTTTTCCATAGCGTGTTTGCTAAGGCGAGTCTTCATACGCCTCAGCAAGGAGTATTTCAGTCTAATGAAGTGGACTTTATCTCATATTCTGGTGTCCTTGAAATGATTTTGAAGTTGAATACTAAATCATCTTGTGGTCCAGACAATATCCCTAACGTTTTTCTTCGCCGTTATGCCGAAAGTATTTCTCATTTTGTCGTTGTGCTCTTTCGGTGTTCACTGTTGAGTGCGAAACTACCCAGTGAGTGGAAGATGGCTCGTGTTGTTCCCGTCTTTAAGAAAGGCAACCATTTACTTGTCGAAAACTACCGTCCCATCTCATTAACATCACCAATATGTAAAATGCTTGAACATGTAATATCTAAGCGCGTTGTGGAATTCCTCGAACAAAACTCTGTACTGACTAATTTTCAGCATGGATTTAGAAAAGGTTATTCAACCGTAACTCAGTTAGTCTCAGTGGTTCATTCATTTGCAGAAACTCTGGATAAAAATGGTCAAATGGACGTCATATTCCTTGATTTTAGCAACAAGTTAATGAGCAAACAGACAAAGAAGCTCATTAACTTGTTTCTAACAAATAAAGAACGAGCCCTTGACCCCTTCCCTTTCGTTGATTTTAGCAAGGCATTCGATAAAGTTATTCATCACAAACTAATTACAAAACTCAGGGACATCAATATACCCGACATATTCATTGCCTGGATTCAACACTATTTATCAGAACGTTCACAGTTTGTTTCAGTAGATGGGAACAATTCGAGCTCCCTTCCTGTAACATCAGGCGTGCCACAGGGTAGTGTTCTGGGACCGCTATTATTTTTAATTTACGTAAACGGCATTGTAAACACAGTACTACCAGGAACTCAAATTAGACTATTCGCGGATGATTGTGTGCTCTTTCGTCAAGTTACTTGTTCTAAAGATCAACAAAACCTGAATTTAAGTCTTAATAAGATACTAAACTGGTGTAATGACAATGGTATGGCACTGAACGCACAAAAAACTGTTTATCTTTGCATAACTCGTTCAAAAACACCGATTCATTTTACTTATAACCTCGGCTCATCATCACTACAACAGGTAAACAACTATAAATATCTAGGCGTGACAATTACTAATGACCTGTCTTGGAACTTACACATAGACAACGTATGTTCTTCTGCCTTCCGTAAGCTGTGTTTTTTAAAACATAAACTTAGAAATTCTCCTTCTAACATAAAACTACTTAGTTACTTTACGTACATAAGGCCAAAACTGGAATACTCTTGTGTTGTATGGGACCCCTTTACTAAATCTAACATTAAAAAACTCGAAGCAGTACAAAGAAAGGCTGTTAGGTTTGCTTATTCTAAGTTTAAAATTACGGACTCGCCGACTGAACTCATGACTGCTAACAACATTGAAACACTTGCATTACGACGAAAAAGGAATCGCCTTAACTTTCTATATCTTCTTGTTAATCATAAGTTAGCCCTTGACCCGCATGCATATGTATCTCCTCTATCCACTTAATGAGCAAACAGACAATGAAGCCAAGGAAAGCATAGGGGAAGTTACTTGTGGTATTGGAATTGTGGAAAATATAGAAAGGAATTAAAGTGGACGAAAAGACAAGGCCTGCCTTCGGTGGGACCCGAACCCACGACCTTCGGATGTCGCGGACGCGACATCCGAAGGTCGTGGGTTCGGGTCCATCCCCTATGCTTTCCTTGGCTTCATTGTCTGTTTGCTCATTAAGTTGTTTCTAACAAATAAAGAACGAGCCCTTGACCCCTTCCCTTTCGTTACCTCTATCCACTAGGCATACACGTCATCATCACGCCCATTCTTTAACCCCGTATTTTGCAAAAACCAACGCGTTTCAATTTTCCTTTTTTCCGCGTACTGTTTCAGAGTGGAACTGTCTAACTGATCTCAGCCAATTTTCTGTTGTTTAGAGCTAAAATATGCACTGTTAATTTGCGTTCTGTTTCCATTTTATGTAATATTTTGTCATGTTATCTTTTATGAGTTCTGTTAGTACTTGTTTTCGATTCCATTTTATGTAATATTTTGCCACGTTATCTTTTATGCGTTCTGTTAGTGTTTTCGATTCCATTTCTCGTGATATATTCTTATGTAATCACATGTGTTTTTGTTATATCCTGGCTCTTGTACCTGTCCTGCTTGGACCAGTTCTTGGTCTGCAGTATTCAATAAATAAATAAATAAATAAATAAATAAATAAATAAATAAATAAATAAATATATATATATATATATATATATATATATATATATATATATATATATATATATATATATATATATATATATATATATATATATATATATATACGTCGTCTGCTTTTCCTCCACTCTTCGCTCCGTTTCTTTCAGGTTCTAGATCTTTCCTGTCTTCTTTCTTTTCTCATTCTTTCTTTTTTCATGTTTTTCTTCCTTCCTCTTTTATGAAAATCTCTCTCAGATAGCTATAAATAGAAGCGGAAATACAACCATAGGCATTCCTGATGAAGGCCGGTCTCCGGCTGAAACGTTGAATAAACGCTTTCCGCATTTTTGTTGCCAATTCCGAGGGTCTACTACTCATCTCTGCCTTCACGCCTCCGGCCTATTCACCACCATGACTAATATATATATATATATATATATATATATATATATATATATATATATATATATATATATATATATATATATATATATGAATGCGTGGATATCCCTTGCTCTTACTAGATATGACGACGATTGCCGATGGTGACACGCAACATGAACTCACCAGTTTATAATCGATTTTAACTGTTAAGGGGCCACCAATTAGCTACTCGAGAATCAACGTTCTGCTTTGGTTTTTTTTTTCTCTCTTCTATTCTTCTTTTTCATTTTTTTTTGCGAGGCGGCCCTTTCAAAGTCAAGTCAAGAACGACACATTAAGCCTTACGCCCTGATCTTTATCATCACTGGTGACGTAAATAGCAACTTTCCAATATTGTTGCGATGATCTGACATGCATGATATCCCGCTATGATGCTAAGCTATTAGCACTGGTCTTCTCTCAGAGTAAACTGACAAGAAATGAGTAAGCGCGGGCAGCAGAACGCATGTTGAGTTTTCTACCGTAACTTCAAGGACGCAGCACTACCGCGAAATCGGAAACCGATTTCGACACATGCGGCGTAAGCTGTGACACTGATCAACGGTCAGGGAATTGTTATCACGGCGCTTCCGTGAGCGAGAGTTAGGTTTCTATGCAACCTCATAACGTCCAACACCTGTAGCTTTGCGACCGCCCCAGCCCTCCCTCCCCCCCCCCCCCCCTCTCCCCCGCAAAGAAAAAATGAAAGAAAAAAAGAGCCTCTGGACTCGAACAGGCGCTATTGGAAATGAAACATTGCGACTCTTAACACGCGAACTCCTTCGAGTGAGCCAGACTAGCTGAATTACTAGAAGATTAATTGGGATATCATTGACCTTAGCGAGGTTAGGAAACCAGGGGAAGAATACTTATAGTGCTTGTACACATGTCAGAAATAAAGAGTATTATTATTGATGGGCATGCCCTCTTCTACAGAGGCCTACCAGAGAAGAGCGAATACGGCGTGGTATTCTCTATCCACAAAGACATTGCGGGTAACATTGAATAATTCTATGGTAATGTAGAAAAGTTTTATGAGGATGCGGAAAAATCTGAACAAGGTACGCGCCCAATATACGATTGTTATGGGGGACTTTAACGCGAAAATAGGAAAGAAACTAAAAGGAGAACAAGCAGTCGGCAACTACGGTGTAAGTGATAGGAATAGCAGAGGAGAAATACTAGTGGAATTCGCAGAAAGAAATCAACTCCGTGTAATGAATACTTTCTTTAAGAAACGTAAGAACAGGAACTAGACATGGAAAAACCCTAACGGGAAAACAAGACACGAAATATATTTCATTATGTGCAGTGATCCAGGTATAGTACAAGACACCGAAGTGGTTAATAAGGTCAGAATTAGTGACCACAGACTAGTAAGGGCGAATATAACTGTCAATCTCAAGCGGACAAGAAAAAAGTTAATCATACGGAAACAGGCCAACCTCGATGTAGTCAGGGTAAAAACAGAAAAATTTAGAACTGCACTTAAGAACAAGTATGATACTTTAGGAGAGGAAGAAAATGAGGATATAGAGAAGATGAACGAAGACATTACTAAGCTGATCACCGAAGCAGCGATCGAAGTAGGGGGCAAAGCACCGAGACAAGATGTGAATAAGCTCTCTGAATCTCCTAAAATCTAATCAAACAACGCCAACAGATGAGAATTACTAGCTCAAGAGACAAGATAGAATTCGTCGAGCTGTCTAAGCTCATCAATAAAAGTAGAGTCTGGGACATACGTACCATAACGTGAAAGAAATAGAAGCAGCCGTCAGAAAATGAGTCAGCATCAAAACAACTAAAAGGAAGCTTTGTGCGGGAAAGAACATAATGCATGCAGTGAAAGATAAGCAGGGCAACATCGTTACTAACTTCAGTGGCATAACCAAAGTGGCCGAGGACTTCTATTCTGAACTATACAGCTAAAACACGAGACACTACACCGGGAGTGTAATAAATGTCGATCAGGACAACGAAATTCCATGCATGACTGCGGACGAGGTTGGAAAAGCAATTCAGGGCATGTCATGCGGAAAAGCGGCTGGAGATGACGGCATAACCGCCGATTTGATCAAATATGGAGGAGACTTCCTAACTGGAAAGCTCGCGACACTATACGCACAATGCCTCAAAACCTCAAATGTACCAGTCAGCTGGAAAAACGCAACATTCTATCATTACACAAGAAGGGGGATGTAAAAGACTTGAAGAACTACAGGCCGATCAGTCTTCTCTCAGCCCTATACAAAACATTCACAAAGGTTATCTCAAATATTATAAGAGCCAGACTTGAATTTAATCAACCAAGAGAGCAAGCAGGGTTCAGAAAAGGATGCTCCACAATAAACCAACTTCATGTGATCAATCAAGTAATCGAGAAATCCACTGAACACAACAAACACGTCTATATGGATTTCATAGACTACTTACAAAAAGGCTTTCGACACGATGGAGACACCAGCTGTTCTGGAGGCATGGCGCCGTGAAGGTATATTTAATAGTTACGTAAGTATAATAGCGAACATCTACAAAGATTCTACAGCCACCCTACTCCTCCTTAAGAAAAGCAGAGAAAATCCCAATACAGAAAAGTGTCAGACAAGGAGATACAATTTTTCCGCTGCTATTTACCGCTTGTTTGGAAGAAATCTTCAAAAGGCTAGACTGGGACGAGACAGGACTCAGGATTAACGCGAATATTTGAGTAACTTACGCTTCGCCGACGATATAGTACTCTTCACCAATGATGGGGACGAACCACAGAAGATGGTTGTAGACTTAAGCCGGGAAAGCTATAAGGTAGGATTAAAGACGAAAATGCGGAAAACAAAGATAATGGTAGGTGGCACAGCGAAAAAACGTGTCTTCACGATTGAAAACCAGAGATTAGAAGGCGTACAAGAATACGTCCATCTAGGACAGCTACTGACAGGAGAATCGCCTCATGTAGAAGAAGCACACCGAAGAATAATCATGAGATGGCGAGCAAACGGGAGACATTCCCAACTCATGAATGGAAACCTACCACTATCACTCAAGCGGAAATTATAAAACTCGCGCATTTTGCGAGTACTGACATACGGGGCGGAATGTTGGAGAATTACAAAGAATCTAGAGAGAAAGTTAAGTACCGCGCAGCGGGCGATGGAAGGAAAAATGATAGGCATTACATTAAGAGATAGAAAGACAGCCGAGAGGGTCAGGGAACAGACAGGGGTAGCCGACATAATAATCGAAGTTAAGAAGAAAAAAATGGACATGGGCAGGCCACGTGATGCGGAGGCCAATGGACGGTGAGAACGAGGGAATGGATACCAAGGGAGGGGAAGCATAGCCGTGGACGACAGAGAGTAAGATTGGGTGACGAAATTAAGAAATTCGCAGGTATCAAACAGAATCAGGACACGGAAGGATGGAGAGCATTGGGAGAATTAACCTTGCAGATCAAAACCAAGGCCTGGGAGTTCGAATGCCGAAGCCCGTGGGCTGGAGTCCCGTACCTGTGCATGTGCACTACTGTGTAATGTCTGTTTATTTTCTGATCACATTCGATCACACGCGGCGCATACCCCGCACATCCCTGGTCGAGGAATGCGATCATACGCCACACCCGATTTTATTATCGTTAATCATGACGTAACTGACGAGCGTGTCAAGTTATTGATTCAATGACCCGTCAGTCGTTTCAGTCATACATTCGTACCTTTCCACGCCAATTTTGGTATATAGAGTAAAATACCACTTGAAAGAATGTCAGTTAAACGAATGTTTCAGTTGTACGAACTTACTTTTAAGCCCCCCGCCGAAGCGCCAATGGACCCAATGCTAACGCACTTCCGTTTAGCGAAATATAGTGCAGAGCGAGTTTCAGTTCTACGAACATATTGTGTGGCACCATCCAGTGCATCCCACATTATAATGATGACAAGTACAGCCGCACTTTCCGTATAACAGTTTTACCGTGACCCTCGTGATGAGTTCCGCAACGGCGCGTCACGGGCGCGCATCGCTGAGGCCATTGCTTCGCGTTGATAATGGCGCTTCATACCACATGACGAAAGGTACGACCCCTTCCACTTTGGAGTGGAGTGGCTGGCTACGTATACATATCTTCGCAACAAAACGAAGCCGTGACAGCCTGCAGCCTTGGCCCTGCAACCGCGTGCTCGTTATGGGTGCTAAACGGAAGCGCCTGTCTCTAAACAAAAAAACTGAATGTTTTGCATAGGCTGGACTCCGGTATTAGGACCACTGCAGTCATAAGTGCACAAGTGCAGCAAAAGATTACTGCATTCTTCAAAACATGCTAAATAAGCAGAAAATCACATTCAAATAAGCAGTATTGCAAATAAAAGGGTTCAAATATCGTATCAACAACTGACGTTTTCTCTACCTCCTGATAAACAAGTTGCAACCTAGCTATTTCAGTTCAGCGAACTTTCATTTTAACGAACTTTTTCCTGGGGTCCCTTGAAGTTCGTTCAAGTGAAGTTTCACTGTACCAACTGAACGGGACGCAAGTTTCCGTTATTTTTTTTTTTTTTGAAGCGTTTCACTTTCCTCGAGGTCGTCTTCCAATGAAACGCATAAAGTTTCGCCTAAATAAATAAATAAATAAATAAATAAATAAATAAATAAATAAATAAATAAATACACACACACACACGCACGTCTTGCAATGGGCTGTTTCCCCCACGGCTATAATGCGTTTAAGGAGGGCGGAAGACTAGTCTAAATTTGTTTCGAGGGGTGCACACCAAGCCCACTGAGACGTACCGTGTGCGGTGCATCGTACGCGAGTGCATCGAGCGCGGCGATGTCGGCAGAGAGGCGCTTCCCCGTCGCCACTCGGCGGCAGCGTGTGTGGCCGTGCCGTCGACCAGCCGTCCTGGATGGCGGAACCAAATTCTGCGGCGGCTTTAATCGTTGGGATGGAAAAAGAATCAGCGGGGAGATCGTGTCACTAACTCAACCTTGACCGTAGTTCTGAGCCTAACTATTTCCCGCATGCGAGGCGTCGTACAAAGCGGCCAGACTCGCCGAGAGAAATTTTGGGTAACTGCTGCGAGCACACTTTGGCGCCCCCCCCCCCCCCCTCCTATTGTTATCCGTGGAGTTTTAGAAGCACGGAGCGCACGAAAATGCGATACAAACAGCAAAGGCCATATAAAATGATGGTCGTGTTGTTTGCCAGAGAGAAAAGTGAAGTTGAAAAAAAGAAGAACGGACGAGTACACATGGTGTACCTTGAACATCTTGTTTCATGTACTAGAGTTCTCCACCAGTAATATCGATAGGATCGCAATGCAATAACACATACGGCCCCACTTGGTAGCTCGTTAGGGAAGCCCACGTGATAAAATCAATCCGGGCCTCTCCTGTATACAGTGCCTGCGATGACTTTTGTATTGGTTTGTAAAGTTAAGAGTCCAGTTACCACATAACGCTACCACGAACCGGTCTGCAGGCGTGATGCACGATTGTGAATATGGGTGGCCCAGTTCAACCGCTATTTTCGAACCATAACGTGGCAAGACCATACAAATGATATCACGAAAGAGCCGGCATCAAACCAAGCGTATGTATCGAGAATTTGTTATAAGTGCTTCCTAGCTGACAGTTAACATATTGTCGGGGGTGGGGGAGGGGGGGGGGACGAAAGTACGCTATAACTGAAATATTGCACTGCCACATTCATCAAATTTAAGTACAACAGCTCTCCACGATAATAAAGCTATTGCTGCAGTGCCAAGGGTGAGGTACGGCTGCGGCACTATTTCAGAGGCCGATGTCAACTATTGTTAAAACGATGCGCGTGTTCACTGTGCTTCTCACTATATTTCAAAATGAGTGACACAATCATGGGAGTGAGGCAGGATGAGAACTTAGTGGCTAAAATCGTCGAACTTCATCACAATGCTACACATCAAGGTCATCTAATTAACTTCCATTGGTTGCCTAGCCACGGTGGTATAATAGACAATGAGAGTATAGATAGAACTGGAATACCGCATGGTGAGAAGCACCACATTTTATGAAATGTGGTGCCTGCAGTCCTTGAAAGCGTCATTATAATGACGCTTTCAAGGACTGCAGAAGCTGCCATAGAACGCTTGGTTGACTGGCTCTTCCAATTAAACTACATAACTTTCTTTTATGTTGTCCTTATTTCTGCATTATTTCAGTCTTGATACGACTAATTCCGCACGCACGTGCTGACATCTGTTTGCGCACTTGACATGAAATTGATGTATCATTCGCTGTTCAGGAACTAATCTGGGTGATCACTATGTTATTATGCTTAGCAATCTTCACATTTAGCGAGATCAATTTGTCACTGTCATAGTATTCGACTTTATATCTAGTGATGGAGGTAATGACTCGGTCAAAATTATTTGACCACAAGCCGCACTGCTGCTTTAATAACGAATAAAGGGGAGCATTTAACCACGAACTGTCAAGAAGGGTGGGGCAGGAAAGGGAAGAGCGGGTTTGAGTTCGTGATATGACGTCAGCACTGAGGATACTGTTCCTTTCGCATGGGAACCCACCGCTTGCCAAAAAGAGTCTGGTGGAGTAGGAATCCCTCTTGAATACTGTTTTGGTCTCAAGGAATCGTATCTAAAAAACGGAGAAGTAGATTAAGACTGTCTGGTACAGATCTAAAATATTTCCGATTAAATCGAAAGAAAACAGTAAGAAGAACTTGAAATTCAGTCTTGTTGGCTCTTTTCCTTAAAATTTTCGAACAGTTGAGCAAGTGAGGGCATGGGCCATTTTTCTGCAAAGAACACGGTTTGTCAGCCGCTCTGAGCACGAGAACAGGCTTGACTGCACGTGACGCTACGCAGAAAATAACCGGCCCGCCTGAACGACAACGTTATTCAGACCTTCTTAACTCCAAACAACGAATAAAAATGTAATTAGGATGTTTTGTGTTAGACACTGTCGTTCTAAAATGTACGGGAACAGCTTTGTCATCGACGATCTCGCCGCACATAGAAGGACAGGAGACATTCCAGATCCTGATTATTCCAAAGGGAAACGTAGCATTGAAACACATACAATAACTTCTAGACACTGAAGCACGAATATGCCGAGAAGGACAGCGGGCTGACCGATTACGTTTGTTAACAATACTAAAAGCACTCTATGTCCAGGGGTTGAGTGCGAAGAAGAAAAAGGTAAGAAAATAAGGAAACTGAAGCTTCCTTACCTGCAAATATGAAGGTCCTTGTCCACTCCATTTGTGAATCGATATTTAAAACGTCACGACCGACTCGATAGTCATCACCGTTCATAGAGAAGGAGGGAACTTCATAAAAACGCTATCGAAGATCCACAGGCAATGACTGCCTCAGTGGTAGAAGCGCAGACGCACCGCGGTCACTGTCTGCCGAGCCCCTTTCTGAAACCGCGCACAGCCATGCAGCTGCAGTGCTGCGGCGCTGCTTTTGGTAAAGAGCGACGCTCGCGAGGGGAGGGCTTCCGAAAGTGGATGGCGAGGCACGCCTGATGGACAGACGAAGGCAGCGAGTTCTCCGCATCGGAGGAACCAGTTTCTCCGGAGCCGGCACAAGAATGAGCGCGCTCTCGTGCCAGTTCGTGTGCATTAATGAGCACACGACGGCAAACACCGGCAATGTTCGTGGCCGCAGACTCGGCAGTTCCCGCCGCCTTCGATGTGGGTCAGTCGGCGGAGATGCGCAACCCCGGCGGGGTTATTACGGCGGCCCAGCGTGAACGGACTCGCAAATCGGACGCGGTGGGTATGGACGGCCCAGCGCCGGCAACCGGGCAGGCGCCCACACCATTCGAGCCGATCGCGCCGTAAGGAAGTGCATCCCGTCCGCCAACGAGTGTGTGAAGACGCACAAGGAGCGGCTCGGTGACGGCCCGCTGATGAACCTGTCGCCGGTGGAACCAGTGGGCTGGCCCATATGCACGCTATATATCGTGTCCCGATCAAAGCTGCGGCTTAAAGTACACGGCAGGGCGTGGGCGAAAGATTATATACCTCGCGTGCGCCCGGCGGTATATCGCACCGCTGTATACGAGTTAGAACGCTGCTTGAGTGAATTGTAGGGCCTAATGATACGACTGGCAAGCGTCAGGCAAAAGTTGGCACAGTGCTTTCACTCATTTAACACGCTACGAACACGCATTGGAAAGTCCAGTGAGCGGACGGGCCCGGCCTGACGCTTTTTGAAGTTCAGCTACAGGGGAGAAAAAGGGGCACAAGAAAATTACCGACGATCTCGGTATACTTCCTAATGCGAAATGTGAGCGCAGCTGCACGAGTGTGCATTTATGATGAGAAAGGGCCGATGAGTGTCTACTTCCGCCGCACAGGCTACTGATTTCTGAGAAAACTGGCTCATATACCTCAACGGTAATCCAGCCCACATCCGCAAAAGAGCGTCGCGAGGCTCGAGCCGGGACTTCTCTCGCTGTGCTCGTTCGCTCGGTTACCGCGAGGACCGAGGGACGACGTTCGACGCAGTAACGGACGCGTAACGCTCTGAAAGAATGAAAACAGAAGGCGGCTCTCCCCGAACGCGTGTCCAGTCCTGTCCATCAGCCCTGGTGCCTACCTTCAATACGTAGGGTTTGGCCGTATAGACGTTGTCATTGAAAAATATGTACCGACACTTTAGGGGGCACCATACACGTGTCGGCCCAACAGCTGTGTTCCAGTGCTTCGGAAGTGTGGTACTCGCAGTGCCTGCGGTTGTCGCAAGCAAAAAGAAGCAAGATAGCACAGGGTGACAGCGATGACGAGGATAATCCTTGGCAACATATTTGCCTCTCTGCATGGTAACAATGCATGCACAGGTTCATTCCCGGGACCATTTAGTGGTAGGAAATACGAAACGGGCGCGTGTGTGGGGAGGCGTCCGCTCTACAGTATAATGCGGCTTGAAGTCACATGAACGCAGAAGCACGCGCTTATTTTGAGTACACACTACCTCAAAGTCAGAGAACGTATTTCTTGCATTGTAATGTGTCATGGTTGCCATACTAAGCGAACCGCAGTTGCCACCAAGTTGCAAAGAAATTTCTTTGTACTTTAAACATTATCTGGCTCCTTTGTCGTTTACTAACACGGCTTACGAATAATAACGTAAGAAACGTCAAGAAAACGCACACGACCCTGTCAGCAATATGCATATGAAGATTGAAGCCTCTTCTTTTTTTTTTTTTCGGCAGTGGTGATTTGAAAATACTTGTAAAAAATCAGTCATGAGTGACATCATGAGAGACACATACGTCAGCAGTGACGCCAACGGTGTGGAAGTCTTGGCATTTAACGTAGGTTGGTGCGGCACTTGAGCGGAGTTTAGGGTTTACGTGAAGGCCTAACAGCACACTCTTTTATAGCATCGACTGTGCTCTTTGTCAAAATAGCTTGTGAAGGGCAAATCAACCACGCCAAGAATAAAACTCGTATTGCGTTATACCGTAGCCTTAATGTGCACCAGTGCATTCTCGAACTGGATTGTTGGCGCACGCTGCACTGGCACAAAAGTCTCAGCAAATAAACACGAAAATTCGGGTATCTATAAGTAAGTAGCCGCTCGCCCTGGTTGATTTGCCGTGAAAGCCAGCGGAGTTGAATTTTCTCGACAATGAAATACTCAAGTCTGACACCAGCTCACCTCGGCGCTCCGGTGGAGCCGGAATCCCGCGGCGGCGCACAGTTCCATCGGCGGGGTCGACGCGTGACTCTGGCAGGCTGTCGAAGATGTCCGGCGGCAGGGCCCGAATCATGTCGGGCATGCAGCGTTGTGCGGCTCCGAGGCTGGACGGACCCCGCGCGGGCGGAGCCGGCGGCCAGGCGGCGTAGTTCCGCGCCGCCATGCGCCTTCCGTCGGCCCCTAGCGTCGCCGCCGGACGCCCACGCTTCCGGTCCTGAGAGCGCGCGGAAATCGGCGAGCCACTGACTGTGACGGTCATAGCACGGAGAGGTCTCTCCGGAACTTGTTTAAAGGGACGCTAAGGAGTAATATGATTTTTAGTTTATCACTGGATTACCCTTTCACATGCAATACCAACAGCACCACTGTTGCCACCAGAGAACGCTTAGCAGGCGAGAAAACGCATAAAACGAAAATACGGGTGGCGACACCATGTTCACGTTTCCGCACTAACCCACCGTGACGTCATAGATTTTGAAGACGCCATTTTATGGGGCACAAATTTTATTTTCCACTACAGATTCAATCAGGTTGTGTTCCAGGGTGGCCAGAGACTTAACGCAGCAAGTTTAGTCCAACTTCATTGCGCCAATGGGGCTCAAATGCGAGGGAAAGGCCTCGAAACCCGTGACGCCACGCTTACGGCCGGATGCCTAGGTTTCAGCGAGAAATTTAAAACGGAAACTTTAACCTTCTTTTTCTCTTCTAATACGAGACCTATGGCGGCGAAATCAACGACGCGAGAGTTCTCAAATAATAATCTACCGGTTTCGACTGGTTCATTGTTTCTCTTTACTGTCCCTTTCATGGGACACTGAGGAGCAATATAATTTTCTGGAATTAGTGATTGCGCTTTCGTGATTCCAAAAGGAACACTCCTGTCGCGTGAAGACGCTTGGTAAGCGGCAAAACACGTAAAAAGAAAATGCAGGTGGTGACACCAGATTGATGTCCCTGCGCCAATAGTTCACTGAGTCACAACTTCCGCTAGGCCTTACCGTGTTTCTTCCGTCGCAGGTTGTGTACAGATATCGATCTATGCTGATGACATCTGTGTTTGGACGTCAGGCGTAACATGTCCGCTGATACGCGCCAGGCTCCAAAAGGCCGCGACTTCGATATCGGCATACCTTAGCGAACAAGGCCTTGAGATTTGGCCTGAAAAATCGGCGCTGGTCGCTTTCACGTGAAAGCCAATGACAGCATATGCCACATCTATCAAGGGGCAAAATGCTTGTTACACAAGGACGTACAGATTCCTGGGAGTAATCATCGATTGGGACCTCTCCTGGTGTCCCCATGTGGCCGGTCTCAAGAAGCGCCTAACGGCCACCTCACTAGTTTTCCAATTCCTCGGCGGGAAAACTTGGGGTACGTCGGTGCAAGCCATGTTGCACCTATACAGGAGGCTGTTTCTCGGATACTTGAAATACAGCTTGCCGATGCTGACTGACACCTGTAAAGGTAACATACGCACACTCGAGAGAGCTCAGGGGCAGGCACTCAAAATCTGCCTCGGATTGCCACGCTGAACCTCAGCAGTGGATACTACAGCGATTGCCAAAGATCTTCCTGCCACAACTCGCATCACTTTGGAGGTGCTTAGAATTCACATTCGACACCTTGCTCGTGCTCCTGCCCACCACCTCGCCTCACTTCCAGAAGACCGGCCCGGTGCCTCTTTTTGTAAGAGGATATCGGCATACCGCAAGTGCCTGCCAAAGAACTATGCGCCTGCTGAGAGACTTCCGACGCCTCCTTGGTGTTTGGCCCGTCCAAAGCTCCGGCTGACAGTGCCAGGGATTCGGACGAAAGCGGAACTCTCACGGCCGGCTTTAAAGCAGCTGTCTCTGCTGATGCTACATTACAAGAACCACGTTCAGCTTTACACTGATGGCTCAACAGCAGCAGGCGGATCTGCAGGAGCTGTCCCTGCCAAACCTGTAGATGCACTGTTCAAAACGTCCCATGGCACAACATCGACTGCCGTGGAGCTTGAGGCACTACGCACCGCACTTTGCATAATCGAAGGAGAACCGCCACAGACGTGGGCCATCTTTACAGACTCAAAGTAAGCACTTCAATGACTTTTATCGGCTTTACGTCGGGAGGCCGCAAGACCAGTTAGTACTTGAAGCACGACAAATATATCACCAATTAACATACAAAGGCCATGATATCACGTTTCAGCGGCTACCAGGCCACTCCGGAACAATCGGCAACGAGCACGCGGATAATGCTGCAAAACATGCTCACGAAATTGGAATTAAGCAAGCCATCCCGCTATCAAGAACAGATTCAGTAAGAAAACCTTGCTCGCTTGCGCTTGATATGGCTGTAGCAATGGGGAATACTCCTGGTCTTCTGTATACCCGCCTTCACCGCCTCGACCCATCACTCCAACTTCGAGTTCCGCCTGGACTAACCGTTACGCTCAGAAACGACCGTGCTTTGCCGCTGTGGCTAGGAACATCATTTACTAGAAGTTTTGGCTATGGCATCGGACTGGAAGAGAGTGCTGTCTGTGTTCACTGCGGCAGCGAGGAAACAATTGCTCACGCCCTCTGCGATCGCCCTAGGTACCGTTCCCAGCGACAGTCTTTCACCGCAGAATTGTCACGCTTTGGTGACCGACCGCTATCTGAGAAGACCGTATTGGAATGCCGGAACCACATAGTCTCTCAGCACAAAGCCACGAAGGGTGTGCTCAAGTTTTTGCGAGCGACGGGCCTCGTTGACCGTCTCTGACACTGCCGTGCTTGTGCGTGTGCGCGATTAGATCTCTCTCTTTCTCCCTTTCCTTTTTTTTTCTTCCACCCCTTTCTGCCTCCCTTACCCCTCACCAGTGCAGGGTAGCAAACTGGATATTTTTCCTTCCGGTTAACCTCCTGCCTTCCGCTCATCATCTCGCTCTCTCTCTCTTCCCTCGTCAAGCCACGCTTCAATCGCAACTCCTTCCCCCTTTCACGCAGATGTCACTAACAATTTGTTCAGGGGTGATTTTTGTCCAAAGCTTCACGACCATATAAGTTGACCTCGTTATTGACACCGAAGAAACGCTACGCGGGCGGCTGAATCTCGTGCTATGCGTACGCCCAAGAGGGACGTGCAAACTGTTGTAGCCTAAAAAATGCTCTCCTGCCGGACGGTTAGGCCGCCGCACGTGAATGATAACGGTTACCCCTCCGCTATAGCGCTGTTGCTGCATTATAAGGTGACGGGCCACTTGACTACACTGACGAATGAAGGGAATGGGTCAGGGTTCTCGTTTTTTATTTCTTACAACAACGTAGGATCAAGACAACAGACAATGAAGCCTCGTTGTCTGTTGGCTTCATTGTCTTGACTTGGTTAGGTGACTACGCTGAGTGATTCTTTTAATAACATGTTTTACGTCAAACAGAAGAAAAGCCCTTACTCTCAGGACTTCAGCATTTAAGCTTTCAGCTTTAAACAAGGTGTTATATGCAAAATGCACGATGACACAAACAGTTGTAGTCTAATGATATATATTTTATGTGAACATGGAGAAGAAGAAACTAATGAGAGTGTCTGTGAAGTGTTATGCGAAACAGCAAAATTGTCTGTCCCTCGAGAGACAAGAAAGAGAATAATTTATAAATTTTCCTGAAAGAACTGGAAGGAAAAATTATATACACGAAACATATGTCTTATTTCCGGGCCAATAATGACATAACGATAAAGTTATTGTACAATAATACAATATTACATAATATTATGAAGATCTGGTGTATGGGTGATGTAGATGCTATGCGGCTTTGCACATGTGAAAATAATTATGCGGCTTTATTTTCGTTCGAAGAATCCGCCTCGAAGTAGTACATATATAGCGGGAAGTGATCAGCTAAGTGCACGCACATTCCCTCCTCGATGCAAGCACTGCGGCAAAGAAACAACGACCATTTTTGTTCGTTTGCTACGCAGCGGTTAAAGTAATCCATTTCGTTTTAGTTTAGCCAGTAGGATTCTGGGCTTGGATAGTCAGTCGGAATTAGGTGAGGCTAGTGGATGGTCACGTGAGGATAGTTAGCGAATCATTCAGTCAGCCACACTGCTGAACATATACTGACATTGTGTCCCTGAAACCGGTGCAAGGTAACGAGGAAGGGCGACGATTTGTTTAACCTATGTATTGGTGGTATATTCGGCAACAATCCACCGAGCGAGTACCAGTAATACCAGGGGCCAGTAATACCAGTAATACCAGAGTGCCAGTACCTGTACCAGTAATACCAGAGGCCATCTTGCGATGACAGCTCTGGTCGAAATTTCATTTTTCGAGAGTTCCTTCGCAAATTGCCTTTATATTGCACGGCGCGTTTCCCTTGGAATGCTTCGTACAGCAAGGTTCAGAAATGCGTTGAAATGTCTTAGATTTACTCAGGCCCAGTAAAGAAAGAGACAAAATACAACCTGCTTTGTCTCTTTCCGTGCAGTAATCATGTTTCTTGTCGCGTAAGTTGTGGTACTAGAGACATCTCAAACATAACATGGGCAATGGGAACTTCTAAGGAATATTAAATACGTTCCTATTTTTGCTTCATCGACTATAGCAAAGCTTTTGACTCAGCTGACGAATCAAAGATCTGAGTGTATACCAAAGGGATCGTGTAATACCTTTTGAAGAGTCAGAAAGGTGCCCATGATTAGTGGGGCCTTCCACGTGCGGTAATGTGAGCGAAACATTACTGCGCTGCATGCGCCAGGGAATATGCAATTTGGTTTGAAATACAGCTGGAAATCGCCTGCTCCTTTTCGAAAAAATTCCTTCGCAAGAAGCATTGACTTTAACGCTTGAGGCAGAACTAGCATTGGCTGATTTCATGATCACGGAAGCATCCCCAGTAATGCTTTAATAATTCCGTTTTTTTTTTGGTGAATAAGTAAAGAAAATGTGTGTCACTCATATATTATAGTGCGTATTATTCTATTCTAAATTGTATGTTGTGTTTTAACCAAACACATTCCTCGTTTCAGTTCATTATATTTCCCTGTACTTTTATGTACCACTGCATTTGAGCAAATGTATCGGTGGAGGGACCTTAGTCAGGAAGAGGTAGTCTGCCTTAGTCCTTTCAATCTAGGCAATGTTTTGTCGGAATAATTCGAACTGAATTGAACTGAACATCGAAATATATAAACCGATGGTGGTCTCTGCTCTTAGTGACGTAAATCGTCGAAAGCGGAGCATGCATTTTTCAGCTGCATTTTAAACCAAATGACAAATTCCCTGGTGCCTGCTAGTGCAATAATATTTGGCCCATGTGTTCACAGGAACGTCCACGACTGATCGCCAACATTATCCGACAATGCTCAAAAGGTGTTGCAGGACCCCTTTAAAGAAACTTTAATTTCCGAACATCCTCGTAATTACACTGTGAAACACATACAGCGGACAGTAAGTTAAGACAAACGTCGGTAACAAGTTTGGTGTAAGATTTAGGAAGCTGTCAGGCTGGTTTATATTCTTCTGTTCAATTGACACAAATAATTTGTATTCAGGAACTGTGATTCGGAAAAAAGAAGATCTAGGATCACAGAGCAACGCGGGCAACCAGCTCACAGTATGGGCGAATGCAGATTATAACAAACAAGTGGTCACGGTGACCATTCCCGATTTGCGTTAAATTTACCCTGGGCGCAGTTTTTGGACGCAGAACACTCGTTCTGATCTTAGTTTCGTGAAAGAAAAGAATATTTGCCTGGAAGGAGAATGCACAAGTGTCAGGCACGGAAAACCACTTTTTTGCAAACATGTCAGGTAAAATTATTTTTCAATTACCTGTATCCGAGTCATGACGTGATCGCTAGGCCGAGTCGACTCATTGTAAATTGTTGGGAACTCGAATGATGCAGCGTTTTTTAATGCATAATGGTATGCAAGGTCCTCGACTTTAACCACATCATTTTTTTTAAAGCTAGAATGGTCCTTTTTTGGAAAGCCAGTTACGCTTGAGTGCAATTTTAAAATATAACAATTTTTCACAAAGCATCCCCCGCCACGGTGGTCTAGTGGTTATGGCACTCGGCTGCTGATCCGAGGGTCGCGGGATCGAATCACGGCTGCGGCGGCTGCATTTCGATGGAGGCGAAATGTTGAGGTCCGTGTGCTGTGCGATGTCAGCGCACGTTAAAGAACCCCAGGTGGTCGAAATTTCCGGAGACCTCATAATCGCGTTTCTCATAATCAGCGTCTCTCATAATTAGAGCTGGTTTTGGGGCGTTAAACCCCACAAATCAATCAAATCACAAAGCATCGAAAATTATTGGGACAAAAAGTACAAATATAAAAGTCGATATTTGCCGAATTTCGTTATCCAACAACTACAGCAATAAATTCCGGAATTACAGGTATTTTGATCCGTTACCATGTTAGTGATGTTTCTTCTCTAAATTCTTTCCGTAGCCAAACTTGAATCGATGAACAGATCGCTAAAAACGATGCAGGAATGTCGCTGGAGCTCCAGCGACATTGCCTGTTCTACATCGTTTTTAGCGATCTGTTAATCGTTTCCGTAGCCAATTGACATAATATACTCATAAGGTAGCATTTCACGGGTTCTCCGCCGCAAGAATAAAAAGAAAAGAACATTGTGATAAAAAACGTCTACAATTCTTCTTTTTTTTTTCATTGTCGCTATGCGTTCAGAAAGTTCTGAAATCGTAAAATCGACGGAAAAGTGCTTATGGCGGCTAAAGTTCGTGCAGATTTGTTTTTTATTTGGGGGGGGGGGGGGGGGGTAGGGGGCGCGAACAAGTTATTTTCCACAAACCTAAGTTTAGAATGATTGTCCTATGTGCAAAAATGGTGCCTGAGGTAAATTTCCTCAAGATTTTTTTTTTCGGTAATAAATGTATAAGGCTAGAGCTACGACAGACGGTTGAGAACAGAGCATTCGACGGAGTATGGACGTAGTAGACATTGTAGAGCGAGGACCAGAACAGACAAAGAGGGCAGCTCTACAAAATAAGTTCGGTGAACACCAGGAAAGAATGGGTTGACTCGTAATAATTGTGGACATGCCTGAGCGATGATACTCGTTGGACTCCTAATGATTGTGAAAGATAAAACTGTTAGACTCAAAACTTAAAATACTCATGGTTAACGTCTTTAGTGTATGGTAGTAAATTGGATTGTATTAACTTGTATGTTTTATCACATTCGAATCTCGTCTATTTCTCTTTTTCTGCACGTATGCGAAACAGTTGGCGATCATGATTTGAGAAAGCCTGCCTTGAGCCCATCCTTATTCTTTGGTGAAATTATTATTTGCGAATACAACCGAAGTCCTCTGCCACACTGACTGCGTCAACGAAATTATGAATAACATTGCTGTGCTTAGATTTCACTGATTGTATTTTGACTTTCAATATGTGAAGCTTGCTTTTCAAAGAGAAAACCGTAGAATCACTCCATTCTGCCCCTACTACGGGGCAGAAACTTGGATAATTAAAGAACTTGAGGAGTTAGTTAATGAAAGACGTGACATTAAGATAGAGGAAGGCAGCAGTGTGGCTCATAGAAGTAATATCAGCAGCCTTAAAAAAAGAGAATAATGGAGATAGGCAGGCCACATAATGCGCAGGGCAGATATATACAGTGGTCAGTTAGAGTGGCATTATCTATATGTATATGTACGGGGGTGAGAAAAGCAGCCCAGAACGACAGTACGGTACATGGGACAATGAAATCATAAAATACGCAGGAGTAAAGTACAATCAGCTCGCGTAAGACAGTGTGAAATGGAGATAATAAATACTGAATAATTCATGATGATGATGATGATGATGGCGGCGGCATGCTATCAGTGTGCCACTATCATCATCGTCGTCATCATGTTTTATGTTCACTACAGGATGAAGGCCTGTCCCAGAGATTTCCAATTAACCCTGTGGTGCACGAGTTAATTCCATTTTGTGCCTGCGCACTTCTTAATATCACCGCTCTATTAGGATTTTCAGCTGCTGTGGCTGCGTTTTCCACCCCTTGAAGTCTATTCCGTTGTTCTCACTGCCCACCTGTCATTCTTTCTACACATTACGCGTGCCAAGGTCTATTGAAGGGAAACTTCTTCGAGGCCAGTCGGGGTTGTCGTGGTCGACACGCAGAAACTCAAACCGCGCAAAAAACAAAACTTGCTCATTGGGCTGCAGATTCGAACCACCGACCGTCGAGTTACGAGACCAGGAAGCTAAGCGATTCAGCCACTGTCGGCTCATCAGACGCGAGCAAAGCGGGGTTTTGTATGCATGAAGAAGAAGACGTCAGCGCAATGGCGCGCACCCGTCACACGTACACGCTCGGCAAACGGGAAAGATGGGAACATATCTGAGCCATGTTTTCTACCAAAGAAAGCAAGCAAGAAAGGTGGCAAGAGAGAAAGAAAAAAAAAGGAGGGTAGGAAACAAAGAAAGAAGGAACGACAGACGTAAACAAAGGAACAAAAGATAGAGAAAGAGGGAGTGGAAGGCAACAGGAGAAAGAAAGAAGGGAGGAAGGAAGGAAGGAAGGAAGGAAGAAGAAGGTGCTAAACTTTTCTACTTGAACATGGCATTATAAGAAAGAGTAGAGGCCAGTCGTATGGTTAACGGTACCAACATCATCAGTTAGGCGATTCTATTCCGGAATTGTGCTGAGCAAGAAACGTTACTCCTTGTATTCTCTAACTTTGTTAGAGCATGATCGGTTCGCGGTAATATGTAGTGCCGTTGAAATATGTACTACTTGTTCCTGTCTATACCAGTTCTGGAAAAAAATTATGAAACAGTTCTAATCTTAATTTTCTTCTCGGCATTCAAAGCGTTGCCCACCCTATGCTCTCTTTTAAAAGGGGAACGTTAATTTGCCATCTCTAATTGTTCAGGACAAAACATGCCGCTGAGCTTCGTTGCACTAATTATAGAAACTTGATGTACTTGTTTTAACCACAAGTTCCGCGCTGTACAAGCATACTCGGGTGTAGACCGGACATTGAAATCCTTTCATAGAGTATTTGCATTTTTTTTCCATCGGGAAGTGCTTTGCGTTTCTTCCCAGCATTTAGAAACTTTAGCTGTGTGACAGCAAAAGCTTGTAAATGTCCTAGATCCTATTTAATTACCGCACGAACGAATCCGTGACTACACGATAACAATGAACAAAAAAAGTTTTCTTTTCACAAATACATTTTAAGAAATTACTAGGTGTAACGTCACTAAAATTATGTCACGTAAATGATATCATATTCTACTCAAGTGATCACTGATTAGCTGCGATTCTCTGCTTTGCTGGCAATGCAATGAAAAGTGCGAAATACCGATTGCAGCGCAAAAACCACATCTGCGGCGCTCTTGTGGCAAGCGTGCATTTGGCCTTTGTATAACGTCTTTCATCATGGACACCTTTCGCTACTAAAGCAAGAGACTCTAGACTGAATCACACCATGCCGTCAAAATGGTTTGTTGCCATTGCGCCTCGTGCTCATGAATTTCACGAGTTAATTCGAAGACATCTGAAGCCTGCAACGGCGTACACATGTCATTCATCGCCATGATTCAGACACATTAGCCTGTAGCCATGCAGTGGGGCATAGAGGGCTCAACCCCGCTTTTGAGGGTTCGTATGTATGCGTATATACGCACGCACACACACACACACACACTAGCCAAACGAGAATACAGCCCGTTTCCCGATCTCCGACAAAAAAGAAAAAGAAATCCTGACTACGCCCATAATGACTCCATCGCAGGGTCGCCGCTGGGCAGATTTCAAAAGGAGTCAGAGCGCAAGCTAAATTGGCCAAAATAGACGTGATACTTAACTTTAGTGTCACGATTGTACCGAAATAGAACATAAGTGTCACAGAGTTGGCGGCATGCCTGATTATTCTTTCCTATATTTTGTATAAAGTTGCTGCGGCCGCTTTATTAACGTATGTTTATCAAGTCTGAATCTTATTTTGGTCAGTCCACGAGCATGCATACGTGCTCGTTGAATCACGTTGTAGTTAGCCTAACTTCGCAGTCCACAAGCGGGGGCGTACGTTCCCCATGTTTTGTCTCTCTTGATTTTCTAAGTCGAAGGTGTCCCCTACTAGAGCCAAAGCATTGAGCTCCATTTTGTACATGTGTAATTTTTTCTCGCCTGCGGAATCACCCTTAGCAAGACAGAAGTTTCGGCGTACGCGCCTCTTGTTTTGGCTTTGCGTTTTGCTTTTGCCATTTCAAGGTCACCCACACATGACCAGAACCTTGCTTTTCTTTTGATTGTTGGTTATTTGTTGTGACGCCAAGATGGCGGCTATGCAGTGTGAGAGTTACGTGTCTGCGTGCCTACTACTTTGTGTGTGTGAACTACTTGCTGCGCTTTTGTGTGTGTGGTGTTTTTTGGACTGCGACTCGGTGAGTCAGCCCGTGACCGCAAGCGCCGTTCAGCCAGCACCCGAAGGCCTATATAACGCGCCCTGCCACCCCACTGGGGCAGACCGCTCAACGGTGGGAAAGAGTCCGCCGCGCGGCTCCCGAGGAACCCTGAGCCGCCTCATCCCGAGACACCGCACCCGCTGCCCCGGAAGAGAAAGACGCCTTCGAGGGCCGCATTGTTTGGTCGTCGTCTTCGTGGATGGAGGGTCGCCGCATTCCGTGGTCAACTGCATGCTTCTTCGAACTATGAACTCTTATTTGGACTCCGTAACTTCTCTGAATATGTTCGTTGGTTCGCTGACTATTAATTTGTAACTTCAGTTCTTTACAAGTGTTCTCATTTTGTCGTACTGGTCCTCGCGTCGACCATATGATTTTTTGTCTCGTTCTGTTGACGTGCCTCCGTCTCAGTTACTGCGCTTGCTTACCGGCTGTGCCGGGCATCAATGGACCCCCCCCACCCCCTTGCCATGCCTCGGTGATTACTTCGCGCAATTATGGAGACCGTGGCAATAAGCGATAATACATATAGCGTTTATAATTGAACATTAATGTCATTTTCAAAGAGCGGAAGCAGAGTAAACGGTATTTTTATCGTGTTGGAAGTTGAAACCAGAGGTAAGTTGGAAACATATAAATAAATTAACATAAGTTTAGGGCGCCTCCACATTGGCTGTATAGAGACAGAGTTCCTGCCACAGTAATTTTGGAAAATTTATGAAACAATTAACTCAATATGAACGCTAACCGTTAGCGCAGTTTTCCATTGAAAACACGAGCGAAATTGATTAGCAGAGCTACATTACAGTGCAACTGCAGCTTCAAATAGTGAACTCTAGTAAAGGATGAACAGACCGTCTATATTCTGTGGCGGATCGCTGTTATTGCGTAGTTTACACGGGAATGCTGCGCATCATAATGCTGTGCATCGGCATTATGAAATGGCGGCGCGCAACGTGAGCACAGGTGGCGGACAGCGCCAGCATGTTTGCCTACATGCGAGCAACTCGTCACTCCGTCCTTGCCCTCGCGCCGCACGTAAGGGTGCACCTCAATGCGCGCGCGAACTCTAGGGCAGGTTGAGGAAATGCGCTCTCTAAAGAGCTTATGCCTATAAACTTCAATCATGCTGGCTTTATGACTATATATAAGAAAAAATGAAAGCGGTATATATATATATATATATATATATATATATATATATATATATATATATATATATATATATATATATATAATATATATATATATCATCAGCCTGTTTAGGTCCACTGCAGGACGAAGGTCCTTAGAAAAAGACTGGTCTCCAGCGGAAACGTCAGAATAAATCCTAAATAATATGTTTGTCAATTTCTGATCGTATATTTATCCCGATAGCCAGGAAGATATATATATATATATATATATATATATATATATATATATATATATATATATATATATATATATATATATATATCTGTGTGTGCGTGTGTGTGTGTGTGTGTGTGTGTGTGTGATAAATGCGCCCGAATAGCAGCTCAATATAGGCAAAAGGCAGCCTTATAGCCAACCTTAATTTTCATCGCCAGGCAGACCTTTACGTATACACATTGGAGTCGTCATGTGACTATTTTTGCGAACAGAAACACTTATCTATTGCAAAGGTAAAAAAAGTAACCATCGAAATAAAAAATAACCACGGTACTCTAGGGTCTCGATGACGAACATAAATGGCCTGAATTGTGAACTATTCGATCGCTTCCACCACCACTCCAAGCACCGAAGCGAACTGCTTGCGTTAGCCTATATACATGTAGAACGTTGAATGCGAACGAATGAGAATGCCGCTGGCGGAATAAATCCATTGCGTCTGCACCTACCTCGTTTCCCGCGCACCGCAGGCGACGTTAGGGTCTAGACGAGACGTCATACTCTGCGAGCCAGGCGGTGAACGACGCTTCCTCGGCGCCGGCCAATCTCGAGAAGAGTCCTCGTGGCCCGACGAGATGGACCGCGCCCCCTTATCGCGCGCGCAAACGAGTCGCTCGCTTGCATAGCGCGCACTGTAGACGCCTTAGAGGAGCAGCGCGCCAGGTCTGGCCGCGGGTAGCCTGATTCCGCAGACCCACAACGTCACGGTCGGGACGGTCCGCTCGTCTGTGTGTCTGCCTGGCCGAACCCGCTCACGCACACCACCACTGTTTGGGCATTCTACTACCTGCCTGTTTTGTTCGCATTTCTTTTTCCGCGACGGCCAAGAGGCCAGCCGGCTTGCGTGGCCACGCGACGCGATGTCCACTGAAGCGTGCTGCGCTCTGTTCTCCGCCCTCGGCTGCCGCCGCGGCGATCAAACTGCACCGGAAAAAAAAAAAGCTACAAAATAAGGCACATCCAGCGTGCTAACGCCGGCGTCCTTCTCCAATGCCGTCACTCGGTGGTATCCCCTAGTTTCGCAGGCAACTGCTCCACCGCGAGTCAGCCCGTTAAGTGCTCGGTCGGCCCTTCTCTCCCTCTTTAATGGTTTCGGCGGCAACCAGAGCGTTGTTGATGGAGCGCGCTCGTTTTCTTAACGCCGTTCTCGTATATCCGCCGCGTCTTCCCCCTCCCTCTCTCTCTCTTCTTTAACGTAAAGGACACTTGCGGCTGGCTCTAGTCAAGCGAGGCCCCGTCAGTCGCCACTCGGGCAGTCCGAAACGTGCATGTGACGCTTGGAGCTCCCAGGCATTCTACAAACGCGTGCGACTTTGCGCAGGTGCCCGCGAGTTACCCTGGCAGCGCGCATTTCTCCGCTTCCACATCGGGCGCAACAATTTGCCGCTGCTGCGCCTTCTCTCTCACGCTTTTCTATCTCTTTTTTTTTTTTGTCTTTTTCCTGGCTTTCGCTAGGACCGAACAAAATGCAAGCAACATATTTTTTTGTTCTTGGTTTCCTCATCGTCGAGCTAGTTTCCGGGAAACTGCGGTGCGCGCACTGTCGACAAGCGGACAGTTTTTCCGTTTCGTGTGTGGGTGCACGCTTGGGAAGTGGCGCACACGCCGAATCGCGCTCGTGGCGCACTTACTTGGCATGCGCGCTAAATGACGTCTCAGCGCGCCACTCGTCGCACCACGCTGTGCCGACGCGCTCAATTGGCGCCGGAATATGTCACCCGTAAACAAGCGCCAAACACCTTGTTCTCGGCGGCACTTTTGGGCGAAAGCGCCCACTGCAGATATTAACCAGCGCCCAAAATAGTAGGCATCATGTGGCTGAAGCCGAAACGTCCGCTTCAATTACGACTGTCCGAGGCCGTTTCTCGACGAAGGGGTGCATAATACGTGTAGTTGGGTGGGGGAGCGTCGTTGCGGAAAAAATGAATGCGGCATTCATTGACCATAGCCGGCCTTCTTTCAACATCGTCATGTTTCACGTAGTACGTCAGCAGTATACGTCCCCGATTGAATCGGGACGGTAATAGTATATTAGACGGGTTACTGGCAATCACACGCATGTCTCTTACAGATGGAAAAGCATGGAAACTTTCACCAGCGTCTCGAGCGCGGTAGCGAGAAAGGCACCTTCCGCATCTCACCGCGGTAACCACATCAGCACCTGTTTATACTGAACACAGATCTGTAGAGTGCTGCCGGCTCGTCGTAAGCAAATTCTTGGCCCACCACAGGGACGCCAGTGCGTGACGTTTCTTTCGAAGATTTGAGTGATGACGGCACCGTGTTCCATATACATGCCTTGCACCTCACGACCAGGAGCTGCTGGATACCGTTTCGCCATCGTGGAGGACCAGCCACGGCAGTGAAAGTGGCGGACGCGTACGCTTTTCTGTACTCGCTCTCGTTAGCCGCGATGCTATGCGCTCTATTTGAATTCCCAAACCGCAGGAAAGCAATGAAGAGACGAGAGTCAAGGTATACAAACATTTTTCACCTGTCAAAAGCCCGTGTACTGTGCGATGTCAGTGCACGTTAAAGAAGCCCAGGTGGTCGAAATTTCTGGAGCCCACCACTACGGCGTCTCTCATAATCAGAGCTGCTTTTAAACACAACTCTACAACCCCAGAAATCAATCAACCTGCCAAAATCCGTACACAGTCAGTGCGGCCGCACGAGAACAGCTGAGCAGCGCAGTTTGTGGCTTTTCATTTCATTTCATTTACTTGGGCATTTTCACAAAATGTCCACGAAGGGGGCAAAATGAGAATGTGTCTCCTGACTTGACCCACTCTTCGTGAGGCACTTCGGGCAGGTACAGCCAGGACAGTGTACAGAATATACAGTAATATACATACAAACAATAAATAAGCGAGGAATACTATAGCGATTGGAGAAATGTAAGATAAAGATGCAAACAAAGCTGTTCCTCAGTGATAAATGCAGAATGCACTACGATCAGCACCATTTAACATGTATTGAAATACATACAAGTTAAAATGTGATGTGAAAACAATGAGTACATTAAATATATTACATACACTAAATATTTTCAGCACATGCACCTTAGGATTGTGTTCTATTTATTACATCCAAAATTCGATTCCTAAATTGTGCAATGTTTCTAGCCACCCTGGCGTATACAATTATTTCAGGAATCTTGTTGCATAATAGAACAAGTTTGGTTATCAACTGACTGCACACCATAGTTAGTCCGGCACATTGGCCCGACCAACGCAACAGTACGCAGATTATACGTAAGAGCTCTGCATGTATCAGAAAAAAAAATCTGGGAATTATCTTTAATTTTTTTTCAAGATTAACATGGCTGGTTGCATCCTATAGCACTCCGGGAATGGGAGTACAACATACACACAAAAAATAGACACGTTTGGGGGGACCGAGGTAGTTATCAAACCTAGTGCGCGTTTTTCAAGAAGAATTATACTTTCTGTATTTGTTTTGTTACACGTACACCGTACTAAAATGCAATACATGATTTGCGAGTAGGTAAAACTAAAGCTGTCGTTTAACTCTCCCAGGGAGGAGATGCTGCAAGCGTCGAATTAGACCGATCGACCTTGATATTCTTATTCTAAGGTTGTCCACATGGTCAGGATCAACTAAGGTCGCTTTGAAAACATACGCCTAGAAATTGAATTTTGTTTACCTGCGCAATATTTTCCCCATTAAAAATCAAAGAGATAGCATGATCTACAGGCCTATTTTTTTGCTTGAAGAGCATAAATTTGTTTTTTTTTATGTTTAGTTCTAGCTGGTTGACTGTAAGCCACAATTTTAATTTATCCAACCAGAAATTTGCGGTTATCTCAATATCGCGGAGATCTAAACCAGAAAAGGATGCATTGGTATCGTCCGCGTACATGGCTATGTTTGGTGTGAAAGGAATGCTTACTATGTCGTTGATATGAAGTATAAAATGTAAAGGGCCAAGTATCGATCCTTGGGGAACCCCATACTTAATTACGCCCAAATCAGATTTAATATTATGAAGCTGTACATATTGTTTCCTGGACCAAAGATAACTTTTCATTAGATCAAGCGCAGTCCAGCGTATTGCATACATTTGCAGTTTCCTAATTAATATGTCATGCTTTATCGAATCAAAAGCCTTACGGAAATCGAGAAATATTCCCACAGTGTAAAACCTTTTTTTCAAAGTTATGAAGTAGGCTATCTTTAATGCGGAGTAGAGCAGTCTGAATTGATATACCTCGTTGAAATCCACACTGTTCTTCACAAATGACATTTATGTTTGCTATAGAAGAGTATACCCTCTTGTATGTCAGGCGTTCCGCGACCTTAGAGAAAAGCGGCAATATAGATATTGGGAGATAATTTTGACGTTCATTTTTATTACTTCCTTTAAAAATTATTGTTACGCGATATATTTTCATGGCACATGTAAAAATTCCCGTCAAGAAGAGTCTGTTGCATATGTAAGTGAATGGAGTGACAATCAAATCAACAACTGCCTTGATAGGTACTGCGGTAATGCCATCTCCGCCTGGTGAGCTGTTCTTTAGTGAGCATATGGCAGTGGCTACTTCCTCCTCGATAACGGATGATAAAAACAAAGAATTAGTGAGAGAGCTTTCAATATGGCATTCAGCCGGTTTAAGGTCAGTCGCTTGCGTTATATTACTTGACGATCCTGCCTCAAGGAAGTAAAGGTTAAATTTGTCTGCCAGTGCCTTGCCGCTGAAGTGAGTATCGTTTATCTGTATATCGCTAGGGACAGTGGCCTGTTTTCTTCCTATCAATTTATTACCTGAACTCCAAACCATTCATAAGTTGTTAATAATTGCAGAAAACTTGTAGGCATAGAAATCTATTTTCGCCTTCTTTAGGTCCCTGTTTACCTTGTTTCTGAAATTTTTGAACTCAGTGAGATCAGTTTGTTCTTTTGTTTTCAAAAAAATGCTGGTAAAGCTTTTTTTTTTTTCATTTATCCGCTTTAGAAGTGCCGGCATAATCCACTCCTTTCTCGCTCTCTTGTGTTTCTTTAAAACAACGTACGGAAAAGCAGTATTGTAATTACTAACAATTTTGGCCATAAACAGGTTATATCCCTTGGACGGATCAGGTTCTCGGTACAGGTCATCCCAATTGCCGTTAAGCATTAGAGAGCGAAATCGGAGAATATTTGTGTCGTTTATATCTGTACGCACGTATTTTGGAGAATTCAGCAGTTCTGGCATTAGGTAAGTGGTCAAGCGCGTATCAAGCGTATGAAGCGTGCCGATCGCGACACCGAACACGCTGATATAGACAAGTGCGCAGGAGAGCGCAGAAATGTTTTGTGAGCAGAGTTATGCGCCTATTCCTGCGTTGAGCATCGTCCGTTGGCTCCCGCCGTAACCGATCGCGGACGAGCCCAGCGAAAGATGTCCTGGCTCGCACGCCTCAAGCCACGCACGACGCACTTTTGCCGACGCCGGCGGTGTTGCGCCGGTTGGGCTACCGTGGAACTTTTCTAACAACAACCTTCGATCAGTCAGGGAAACCCAGCAGTTCTCGCCACCCAAACGGAAGCTCACCGTAGATTGATTGATTTGTGGGGTTTAACGTCCCAAAACCAGTTCTGATTATGAGAGACGCCGTAGTGGAGGTCTCCGGAAATTTCGACCACCTGGGGTTCTTTAACGTGCACTCACATCGCACAGCACACGGGCCTCAACATTTCGCCCCCATCGAAATGCAGCCGCCGCGGCCGGGATTCGATCCCGCGACCTTCGGATCTGCAGCCGAGTACCATAGCCACTAGACCACCGTGGCGGGGCGAAGCTCACCATACTTGAAGCGCGATCGAGCTTCTGTGAACAGTGGGTGACGTATTCGCTGGAAGTGCTTCGTCGGCACAGCATGCTATACTTGCTGGTCGGAGAACGTAGATATATAATTCTATTGCTCGGCATATCGAACACGCGCGCGTGCGGCTGCACTCGTATTAGGAAGTATCACATTCGTCGGGATTTTTTTTTTTTACGACTGAAATTTAGGGACACCGCGAAAGAACGACACTAACTGCATTCGTAGGCATTTCATGTAAGATCTTGGAAGAGACAAATATCGATGGGGACACCGACGTTTCTACACTGATGCAGCGTAGATCGTGGACAGCGCGCTGCGACAGCGTGAAAGGACGGCGCCTGCTGAAACGCGATGCTGGGGTGAAATCTTCCAAAACGCTTCCATAAGTGGACCAGTTCACTTGGTCTCGCGTGATTGGTCAGAATCGATCTTTTTCTGACGGAAGCGCGACACTGTTCAATCACGCGAGGGCAAGCGGACCGGTCCACTTTTGGAACCGTGGTAAGATATCGCCCCTGATGCAGCGGCAGTAGCGGGTAAAAACGAAGTAGTTGACGATGTCCCCGTGCGTCACTTCAAGTACACTGCGTTGGTGCCCGTATAGGCGTCCGGCAGCTCCGTGTAGGGATCGACATCGTCGCACGTTCGCACCTTTGCTCATATAAACATCGTGCCGATGCGATTAACTGGGGCTAATAATCTTTCCGCAAGGAACGGGCGACATTGCGCCTAGACAGTTAAACAAAAGGAACCAAAACACGGTCAACAATGCATGAACGGCGCTGCACAGAACGAACCAACAAGTGGTCCCCATGGTCTTCCAGCATGTCCGTCGCTTCCACTGCGGGCAGTCGTGACGTCACGTGCAAGCTATGTATACATGCATCAAGAAGGACATATATGTGGCAGCGGAGCGCACTAGAAGAAGGAGGAGGAGGAAAAAAGAACTTTATCTAAGAAGGATAGCGAACGGCTCAGGTGGTGTCCCTATTCTAGGGTCCCATTGGCATGGGCTCTCGTGATGGCCCTTCACACCAGCATACGCTCGTCCTCAAGCTGAGAGCATAGCCTCCCAAGCTTCCCTATTGTTGAAAAGGTTTCCTGGTTGCCGTCGTTGTCGTCCTAGCATTTGTCTCTAGGCTTGTCGTTGCAGGGCCTGTTGCATTTGCGCTTCGTATTTGCTCTTGTAATTTGAGCATGCTCGAATTCTGGACATTCCCGTGTCATGTGATCGAAGTTAGGGGAGCCCCTGCACCACGGGCAAATGTTTCTGTAAGCCGTCGGATATATTGTGTGCAGCCTGTGCAGGTTTACGTACGCATCTGCTTGCAGTCGTTGTAGCACTGTGCATTCTTCCGCGGTCAAGTCTCCATGAGGGGTAGGGTAGATCTTCCTTGCATCTATGTACTAGTATTATGTCTCTATTCCTGGTTCGATAGTAATGTGATCAACCGACCTGTGTTCTTCAGTATCTCGGTAACTAGTAAAACATCGAGATGCTTCGTCAGCGGGCTGGTTTCCCAAAACTACCTCGTGACCCGGAACCCACATCATGTGTATGGAATTTATGGCACTGCGGAATTGTAAGTACACAGTTGAGCCCTCACGCCAACCGTTCCCTTTCGGAACTTGCTTACAACTTCCTGTGAGTCAGACAGTATCGCTAATGGGGCGTTACGTTCCATGTCCTCTCATATTGCCACAACTATTGCATCCTTCTCTGCCGCCGCAAGTGTTGATTGGGTTATCGAGGCGCATCTGGCGATTTTGCCTCTCCGATTAACTACCACGATCGCCACATTATTTGCGTTAGATCGATATGGAGAACCATCAGTGAATCTTAGGGTGTCCAGAAATCTGGTGGACTTGCTTAAGTATTCCGCTCTCGCTTTGCGACGGCTTCGAATGCTTTGAAGGATCCATGTTCCTGAAGAAGCCAGACACCTCATACCGGTTTCTGACCTGTCGGGGGATTTATTTAATGTACTGATGGATCATGGCTTGCACATTTAATCCAATTCTCCGTGGAAAGGAACCTTTGATTTCGACAGCCAATGTTTTTTCGCGGTTAGTTGTGGCTTTTCGAATCGTTCAAAGGCATTGTGGAGTCCGAGGTATAACAGTTTGCTATTCGGCGTGCAATATGGTAATTTAAGAGCCGTCTTGTATGCTATCCTTAGTATTCTGGTAACGGTATTTGTTTCTTCCCCAGTGAAAACATGATAGGCAAGGGAGTACGTGATTTTGCCGTCAATCACGCCTTGCACCTGGCGGAGAGTGTCATGTTCCCTCAGCCCTGAGCGGTTGTGGGTAACTCGGGCTATCATCCTATTTACCTGTTGCACTGATTTGTTGATGATGAGGGTGTGCGTGCAATTTTTATTCGATTGTGGCCACGTCCCCAAGATCCTTAATATTGATCTTTCCGGGATCAGTTCTCCTTCCAGCTTGATCTCAAGCCTGATCTTTGGGTCCTGTCCTTACATGTTCCTGCTCCTTGTGAAGTGCATGAGCTCAGATTTTTTAGCTGAACACTTTAAGACTTCCTGATTAGTATACTCTTATATTATGCTGGCGGCACTTGAAGCTGCTCCTCCTGCTGTGCAAGGTTCCCTTTAGTTATGCAGACTGCAATATCGTCAGCGTACATAACGTGTCTGATGTCAGGGTCGTCATGAAGTGTTTTGACTAGTTCGATCATGGCGATAATTAAATGTGTGGGCGATGTAACCGCATTCTGTGTGCTCCTTTTATTTGGTAAATTGAATATGACACTATCTCGGTCATTGCCTACAACCATGAATCGCAGAACGCCGTGCTGTTGCGCCTTGCTTGCACGTAGCCAGGGCTGCCGTTCTCATGGGAAAAGGTTTGCCGCTCGCAAGTGCCTCGACGGAGACCAGCCGCTCTCGAAAACTTGCGCGGGCAGTTCGCGAATGCATGCAGAGATGGCTGGGGCAAGCCTTGTCGTGATTAACAGCTCGTGAAACGAGGAAGCCAGACTCTAGCGTCCTCGGGCATGCCATCCTGGACGGTAATTCATTCTGCGCTGGCCTTGACTTGTGCACCGAGCAGCACTTGGCGAACTAGCTGGGGGTAACGCGTTGTCTGTGTGTGTGTGTGTGGGTTTGAATATAGTTACGGTATGTGCTTGCCCATACTAAAATCAGCGCTGTTTTTTAGACGCATATAAGTGAAAAAGGACAGCTTTAGCGGCGTGTATACTATATACTTTAGGAAGCTTCGCAAACCTCACATTTATCGCGTGGGCAAGGTGTACGTCCTCTTTACGCTGTAATGAACTAGACCACGTTATGCGCATCTGTCAGTGTCTAAGCCTATACAGAACGAAGCGATGTCTACGATCCCCGTATTTCATTTGGAAAAATGGCCGTCAGGGTTGCCGTCGGTTCTTACTCTGCGCCAAACTGGCTACATTCCGACCCTGTCTGGCGATAAAGACTTCAGGTTGGCTCAATGTCTACTTTATGGCTACTTTCAACTTCTTTTTGGGAGCATTCACTAACTCTTTCTCTCGACATTCGCAGTCAACACAGTAAGCATGTCTGAGGGCTATACACTACGTCTCAGCTTTTTTTTTAGTCGCGTTTGCCGATACCTCACCTCGTAAGTGGGTCGGTCTAAATGAAGGCTCCTCTACGTGCGGAGCGACTGAAAAGACGGCATGACGTAATAAACAGACAAATGGCAAGCACACTGCTGGCGCTGTACGCCACTTACGCTGCCGCTGCGCGCCATTTTCTCATGCTCATGCTCAGTGCGCGTTACATTTGAGCTTTATCCGCCACAAAAGTGAAGATGGACAGATCATCCTCGAAGAGGATTCACTACTTCAGGCTGGACTGGTATTACGGGAAGTCTCTCCAATCTATTTTAGCATAAGGCTTCAAGGAAAAACTGCGCCAACGTTTGACGTTCCTACTCACTTGTCTGCAACAAAGTTCCAAAATTCCTTCAGTAAGTTTAATCAATCCAGATAACATATGTACTGGCACCCTAAACTTATACGCATTGGTTTATATATTTGAAACTAACCTCTGGTTTAAAGGGCAAGCAAGAGAAAGAAATGCGCTTTGCTCGGGTTTTTCTTATGCAAAACGACGTTATTTATTGTTAAATAATAAAACTACCCATATCATCACTCCTTTTCTGTTTGGCTACAAGTTTGACGCTACTACTACATGACACGGCTACTTTGGCTACATTTAGCTTGGGTAATGGCTGCTTTTCAAATGTGCTCAAGCAATCCTGGTGGCAGTCAATAAGGAAATGCGGCGGAAGTTCCTAAGGGTCTAGGACCTCCGTGCGCTGTATGTTCTTGTGTGGCATCAGCGCTTGTTTTTACAGCGTAAGCTGTTACGGACTCGTTAAAACGCTGAAACTGGTGGCAATGATGTCCGCCGCTGCCGTTACCGTTGGTGTCCGCAACTGCCATGGCTACTATCGTTAACAATGAGGAGAAAAAGAAATGCTTTATGCCTGAGCGGATTTCAGCCAAGCTGTATCGGAGCAGTGCCCCATTCCCTATTCTCATCATTTTTTTGGGCACTTTGGGTTCTCGGCGACGGCCTTGATAGGCAGGTATGGTGTTTCAGGACATTATATAGTCAGCCGTCGGCTGCAGCTTCATGTACGAAGACGAGGGAAAAGGAGGAAGGGGAGAAAAAAAGAAGAGGAAGAAGGCAAAGAAAAGGAAGATGAAGAAGAAGAGGGAGAAGACGGCGATAAAATGGAAGCGGAAGAAGAAGAGAGGACGACGGCGATTAAGAAGATGCCGAAAAAGACGAGGAAGGCGACGACAACGAAGGGAATGAGGAAGCAGAAAAAGAAGACAATGGAAGAGCAAGAGGAAAGGCAGGGGAAGCAGGAAGAGAAGGAAGGAAGGAAATAGTAGAGAAGGAAAGGCAGGGAGGTTAACCAGTGTATGACAACCGGTATGCTACCCTGCACGAGGGGAAGGGGACAGGGGAGATTGAAAGGTGAAAGGAAAGAGGAACAGAATAGAATGGGAGAGTACGCAGCGAAGACTAGCCTACGTTGTCATCGTGCTGCGTTCTCTGCGTAGGCTTGGGATAAACGCGGGGTAATCGATTCCAGTGTCCCCTTCACTCATTTCGCACTTTTACTGCATTTTCTTTTGTTTACTGTTTTATTTTTAGTCGGTGTGCTGGTCATCGTTGCTTCTGAAAACAGTCACCTTTAAGAAAAAAAGGAATTGTACACAGCGAGGAACGTATCCGCGATGCGCAGCACCTAAAGGGGCGCCACTGAAAGCCGCGTAGCGGCGGCCGCCGGAACCAGCGGGGGGCTTCGTTCCGGAGATGCCCGCTTTCACTGCACGCATGGCCGTGGCGCATGCGTGCGATTCGCCGCTTGTGTGCACCCTCGATCGTTGTTTTTCCAGTGATACAGTACGCAAAGGAATCGCCCTGAGTATTACCGGCAATATTAGAGCTTTATTAGGGGTGTCATGCGTGTGCTGTCAGAGCTGCCTGTGGTGACTGCCGATCTCCTCCATACGCCCCAAATCTTTGCCATTGAAGAGCTGGTACAGTCGCGTTCGTTTGATGTTTGGTGAGTTCCACTCAACCAGTGACAGACGGCGTGCCAGGTGTCGAAGCTGCATTGCAGCATCTGTCCTTGAGAGTGGAATTGAAACGATGTTCGCTTTATGATGTGAAGTGCGAGCTGCACCATCTGCGGAATCGTTGCCGCTGATTCCGCAGTGACTGGGCACCCACTGAAAGTCAATCTCGTGGCCATTTTTTCTGAGCTGGTGGTGAAGCACGATTACATCGTACGTCAGCTGCTCGTGGCATCCGAGCCTAAGAGCTGACCGTATGCACTGCAACGCCGCCTTTGAGTCCGAAAACACAGCCCATTTCCTCGGCCTCTCACTAGTGCTCGACGTAGAGCCGTGAGTTCTGCCGCCGTGAACGTCGTGACATGAGACGTCTTTAGTCGAAGCGTTATCCCCTGCGTTGGTACGAGCACCGCAGGGGAGAACTGGAGGACGTAGTCGATCCATCGGTGTATACGTGTACGTGGTTACCGTAGCGTTCGTACAAAAGGTGTAAGCTGCATATATGAGTTGCTTTAGCGCAGATACTGGTAGATCTGTCTTCTTCTGTATCCCAGGAATTGTGAGGTGTACTTGTGGGAGACTCAAACACCACGGGGGGAGCACTCGCTTAGACGCAGGCGCGTACCCTGTAGTAAACGCCGCACTGTGTGCATTGACATTAGCGCTGAATGAAGTGCGGGGCCTTGCAGCAACGAGGCTCGCCAGATGGTGTGAGGGAGTCCTAGCCACATGCCTGAGGTGAAATCGCATGGTCTCAACGGCTATGTGCGTCGTGATAGAGAAATCCTGCGCTATGGCAATGTTTTCAGCCGTTGACGCGCTGCGTGGTAAGCCACGTGGTAACCCTTCCTTGCATCTCCGCCCTCCATCAGGACTTCCTCGACATGAGGCCTCGCTTCTTTGTCGACTTTGGCTGGGAGTTGCCTTGGCATACTCCGCATTAATTGGAGCGATCGACAGAGCAACCTGCGAGATGTGCGACACCGACGAAACCCTGGACCATCTGTTGTGCTACTGTCCGCGATTCGTCGAGGAAAGGAAAACACTTGCTGAGACGCTACGCCACCTTGACGATCGGCCACTTTCCTTACAGATGCTACTCGAACACCGCCCTCATCGCTCGTCGGCCCACAAGGCACTAAAAGCACTTTTGCGCTTTTTGAAGACGACAGGTATGAGCGAACGCCTCTGAGTGATGGAGTCATCCTACAAACTCTTTTTCATTATTCCCCTTCTTTCTCTCTCTCTCTCTCATCTTTCTATTCCCCCTTCCCATTCCCCCAGTGTAGGGTAGCCAACCGGACGCCTTTCTGGTCAACCTCCCTGCCTTCCTCTTTTCCCCTTCCTTCCTTCCTTTGCCACTGAAGAGTATCAACAACCTTGCCCATGAAGAGGAGGTCATTGTAATTATGACGAGCTATAATAACGCTGCAGTTTTTAAAGACGACAGACTTGCACAAGCGACTGTAACAGCGATGTGTGATGTCGCGTACCATGCAGGTGCTACTGACTCTGACAATCAAAACTAGAAGAGAAGCTCAGGGGAAGATGGATGCTTGAATCGATGAACAAATCGCAAAATACGATTTAGAACAGGGAATGTCGCAGGAGCCAACGTTTCGACAAGCGGACTTGTCTTCGTCATTGCCGCCCTGACGAAGACAAGTCCGCTTGTCGAAACGTTGGCTCCTGCGACATTCCCATGTTCTAAATCGTATTTGGCGATTTGTTCATGGACCCTGACAATGTGCTATATGTGCGCCCTCTCTCTCTCTTCCTCTTTCCTTTCACCTTTCAATCTCCACCGTCCCCTTCCCCTCGTGCAGGATAGCATACCGGTTGTCCTACACTGGTTAAACTCCCTGCCTTTCCCTCTCTACTATTTCCTTTCCTTCCTATAATAACGCATCAGATGCATTGTCTTCATTTGTTAACCTTGTGAACACATGCTTCGTTGACATGCCGCGTGCTTCTGCGGTCGGCTAACGAGCGCGCACGTGGCGCCTGAGAATGGTTCGTATACGGCGACAGGGGAGCTTGTAAACCGGCAGGATGGACTTGAGGAAGATAGCGTATAAGTGTTCTTCGCTTTTAAGCATGCGTCCTGCTACGGTCCGCACAGCATGGATTTCCCCTTTCCATCGCTACACAAGCAACTCGAGCTTTTGAATAGTTTCACGGGAGCACGCAAATGAAATACCACAAAAAGCAAGAACCGAAAAATTACTCCCATGCCTAGGGCACACTTATTTTATATTGTGTCATTTTTAGTGCGACCACCATCGGTGTTTTAGTATAACTGTCGCACCCAAATGCAGAATTAAAGCGCCTGTTCTATCACCTGATGTAGAGCTCGAGTGTGCGAATACAGCGCCATCATTGTCATTATTTTCGTACTCCTTGGCATACTGTTGAAGTACTGGCAATAATCCTCAAATTAAATGCATGGAAATTAGGTTTTGAAACGCAGAATACTAAAAGTACCCCATCCTCTCTACAAGATTCACTGGAATACAAAAGCGTGCGAGAACGAAGTAGTTAGTTAAAAGGGTTACGCTGACGCAGTATTAACAGTTTGAAACAATATGGAAAGCGTGGTATTAAATATAGCATACATAACGTTCGATAGCCCATTTTCATTGCAGGGACAAAACTACAAATGAGCTACAGCCCAGCATATTCACCCACTACGCAAATGTATAAAACTTAAGCGCCCGCTACAGCACCACAAGCAGGAATAAATCAAAACATGAAGGTTTAAAGACTGGCCACAACGCATGAAACAACTTTATGTTAAAGTGAACATGCGTGATTTGCAGACACCGAGGCTTCGGAGATCAGGCATTTAATATTGCCGTGAAATAACGTGAAGATATATTCAGAGCGACGTTCAACTCTGTCAAAAGACTTTATTGCCGGGATGTAAAAGCCCACCTGTTGCTGTACAACCTTTAATATGCTATGTTTAACGGCCAACACGCAGACAGTCGAGGCGAGCGGACCCAAACATCCTGCACTACAGGTCGAATTTCAGCGCAGACGATGCGTAGTGCAACAGCTAATTACGTGCAAAGCACGCGTGGTGCAGCGACGCTTTTCTAAAGATGCTGTCGACTTATTTTTTTTAGAAGACCTTTTTTTGTCTAAAGCGTCTGCTTATAATCAGTACTGCGCGTATCATATGAAGAAAGAATTTAATGTGTGTTTTATCTTCGGGCTGAACAAGAGGCTTCAGCGCAGACGCGTTCACTCAAGGCGCCGCGATAAAAAGCAACCAAGCAGAAACGCAGTAATCGCTCTATGCCCTGCGTTAAATAACGCGCGATTGCTTATTCTCTGCGCCGAACAGCTGCGCCGTCGCTCTTGTTCGCAAAGCATTACCAGAGACGTTTGTCTCCCTGGCATGTTTTACTCCTTGTTAATTAGCTAACCAATTAACACAATTAGCACGATTGCCGTTAAACGTCGCTGAAAGCTGGCAGAAGCGTCAAGCTAAGATGAACAACGGAAAAAACGACAGCGCGCGCAGTAGGCTGACGGGAACAGCGCTCCGCCGAGCCCGCCTATACGCTTCGGAGCCGCGGCGACAATCAGCGTTGTCGGCGTTTTGCGTATACAATCGCATCGACAGACTGTAGTAGCAGGGAAGCCCTCCAATTTCTTGATGTCTCCGAAACGAGATATCTTGGAGTGCAAGTTAAAAAAAATTAAAAAAAGCTAGCTTTTGGTTCAGGTTAGGCTACAATGCTTCTATTTTACCTATTGCCTCAAGCGCCGCTGTTATATTCAGGATCGATCACTAGTATGTCCACAGACCTTTATTGGCATCATTTTGGTCTCGGAACCGCGCTGGTCAAACTAAGGTCGGATTCCATACAATCATATTGTCATTGTTGTCGGTTTAAATGAACTACTAGATGATATGACCGAGTATTACGACCGTCGTACTAATTAAGTGTCCCACCGCGGGCATCAAGACACGCAATATGGATTAAATCCCAATGAATGAAACGATAATACACCGCCAATCAAACGCGCCCGGTAGACAGAGTCTTAAAGGCAGTGTTGACTTGCGCTGCTGACATACAGGATATTGATATCGCAAAGAGTTAAGGAAGGAAGGAAGACAAAGGTAAAAGCAGAGAGGCTAAGTTGGGCTGAGCCCTGTTGACTACTCTGCACTGGGGAAGGAGGGAGAGGAAGTAAAGATTGAGATGCGAGAAAGAAAAAAAAAATACTTCATCGCACTGCCGCCGACGGTTTAAATGACGTGTGATCCTCGTCAAAGACTGTCAGCGCCCGATGGCGTTCAGAACAATTGTAGGGAAATAGGCACTGTCCAAAATCCCAAATTCGGGACCTGAAGGCCCCTCACATCCCACTGAAGTATGAGGGTTCTTCTGAGATATCCCTGGAAGGAGTACTAATGTCGATTAAGAAGCATGGTGCCGCTGCTATATTTCTCAATCACTGCACTCCTGAAGGCTTGCGAGAACTGGATTGATGGCATCTAATACCTGCAACGCGCTTTGAGCTGTCTGAATCAGCATATTGCCTAGATGGACACGAATAGCAATGGTCAGTGAACGGGTCAAGGCGATAACTTGCTTGTCTTTATCTGTACACTTATAAGGAACAGACGAATAGTCCATTACGGCCGATTAGTCAAAATGTAAGCCTGATACTGTAAGGCGATTTTTCGTATTTTCTTGTTGCAAGGCACTATAGCATTGGAATCCAGCTCAATGCGACAGCTGGTAAGTACACTCCTTCGGACTGTCCCTTAGCCATGGTGCGGGAGGGGCATTATTATTTACTTCTATATTTCTTTTTGCCCCATCCTAACGTATGTACCTAACGTATGTCCTAACATATGTCCCTCTGTTGCTTGTTAAAACGAATTTTGGCATTTGATGCGCCAAAACCACAATGCCCTTGTATGAGGCACGCCTTAGCCGGGTACTCTGGCTTATTGTGGCCATCTGTGATTCTTTAAAAGGCACTCATATGTGCTTTTGCCTTGTGCCTCTGTTGAAGTGCGTCCAACGCGTTGGACCAAACCGGCGACCCCGAGCTGCAGCAGCGTAACGCCTGGCCGCGTGGGCTACCGCGGCGGGTGTTGCTTGTCTCTGGGCGCTGATCTCACCAACGCTCACTGTTTTTGCACAAGTGATGGACAGTGCGCCTTCCAACACTTTTGTTTCTTACGGTAGCGTAGTACACCAAATTGTCTACTGATCTTTAATACTAGTGTTGTTGCCGCTGTTTTAATTATGATGACACCACCAGCACCGCCAGCACATTGCCTGGAACGGTGCCGCCATCCAGAGGCGGCAAAGTGAATCACTGCATCTTCGCCTCTCCTGTATGGCAGCACCATTCCAGTCGCGTTCCAAGTCAGCCTCGATTAACGCGTGCAGAGCCGCGCAGGCAAACCAGGATAAGAAAGAACGTAGCCGCGTTCGTACAGCTTCGAGCATATGTGCGCCGACAGCGCAGTCATAGAGCACCGGTCACCTTTCATAGTGAGTGGCGTCCCCCCGCCGACCGCTCTTCGAGCGTGATGGCAACAACAACACTGCCGCGTTAGGTGCAAGCAAATATGATCGATACCTTTGTCGTGCGGCATTTACGTTCAACTGTGCCCAGTTATTACGTAAACTACTTCAGTTATCACAAAGCGTTGGTCCTTGAAGTTATGGAGGCGATGCGTGAACGTGGGTTCATCCACCTCAAACAGTGCCGTACCAGCTAAACACCGATAGCAATGGACAAGTTCACCTCGACGCAACAATAAACACTCAACTGCTTATGCGAATATAGACATTTCCCTTTTGTATTATACCGATTCCTTTGACAGAGGCATCAGCCCTATTTCTTTACATTTATTTGTACTTTTGTATATTTTCTCGGTTTTATTGTGTAGTATCACCATTATTTTGCGTGCGCCAGCACCAACACCTCTCGATTATTCCTGGGCACATTTAAGTAAACGTATTATTATTATTATTATTATTATTATTATTATTATTATTATTATTATTTTCAAGGCTAGCAGGGGTAGTGTCCGTATAAATAAGAGATCTAGGAATACAGTTTTTAACTGCCAGCGCATATACAGTGTGTTTCAGTTAACGTGCTCCAAGCTTTAAAAAATTCGCGTGCGCATTACGAGGATGCTAGCTACTTAATATTGTTTACTGCGTTCTTGACTATCGCAGACAATTTTAATGACCTCAGGTAATTATTTGTTGTTAAATAATCAGCCAAATATTAAACTACTGCTTAAAACAAATATGTTCAACGTAAAGTTTATAAAGCATATAAATAAGCGCTCGTACATTACATTTACAGATGCAATGGTTTGCATTTTTTCACGCTTCTCACAACGTGCGCGATTTTTGAAAACGGGCCACGTGGAGCGTAAGCGCGCAGCGATATAAGCGCCCTAAAATAAGCTATAGACCTATTCCATGTTGGTAAACAGTGGTAGGCACCGGCGATATAACCAGGGATTGTATCGACGTCGCGGCGCGGAGGCCCCGCCCACCGCTTGCCGCGGCCCTGCACGGTCGCGCCACCGCCGCCGGCGAAGCGTGTGCGAAAGCTGCCTCCGAGCACGGGGCGTCGGAGCAGCGCCGACGGCGTGTTTACAACAGTTTGCGAGGGGCAGCCGCGTGAGGTGAAGTTGCGTTAGCTCTGTAGGAGGCGTTCAATGAATGTAGAAAAGAATGTGCCGACGCCCAGCTATGACAAGATGCGAGAAACTGATTGAAAGGGCAAGCACCTCACCACATGGATGCGAATGATCGCGAGCTATCATGTCGGCATCGCTTCATGCGTATACTTTAATTCGGCAACTAGCGCAAGGATGAACCACTTGCAACAGCGAGACTTGTTTAAATGCGACTTGAAGATGCCTCAACTAAAATACTGTTTCGGACTAAAGCCTCTAATCCCTACACGAAATCCTTGCGCAAAAACAAATGTAACGGTATAGGTACTCAAGCATGCGATATTGGTGACGCTATAACTTATGTAAATACGGCTTTGATAATGCACACACACAAAAAAAGCAATAACGTGCCATGGACAAGGCTCTCAAATAACCGCCAGCAAGGCGCATAACCGCGGCTTGCGACTCTGCCCATACGCTCAGTTCCGATCGTGAAGGCGGGAAGTCCTGTAACGACGCGGCAAATTTCAAGCGTGTAGTTCATTCGAGCAGTCTGACAATCGAAAAAAAAATTTTAAGCGCGTCATATAACCACTACAGCATTGCCAAAAACACTTCTCGTGTGTATGCTATCGCAGCCGCAAGCAATTTGCAAAAGCGTCGCTGTAATCGACCTTTCGCTGAATTAAGCTCTTATATATGTTTCATTTGAGTGAATAAAATTCGTATGACGTATGTATAACATCCCCACTTCAATTATACACGGCGACCGCGATTACATTTACACATCGAGCTAAGCTAACGTCGTGCGCGCTTTGCGGTAAGCGTCATCGCTCTGTGTCCACACTTTGTTTATGCCAAGAAACTTGGTGTCGAGCATTACACTTGACAAACTTGTGGCAATGCTATTTCTCTCAAATGAAACAAGCCGCACTAACCCTAAATAGTTACACATATGCTTAGTCATGACGAAAATGTTTGGCGCATAACCGATGCGCCAAACAGCCGGCATTACAGGTTCGTCCCTTTCCTTAAGACAGACATAAGCAGGAAACCCATAAAAACCTATCGCACATATCTTGTGCGTTGCTGAGCAACCAACCGACAGCGCAGGTCATCGGTGAACACTTTTTTCTTCTTTTCACGGCGGTGAGAAGCGCCCGCACCAGCGAAAACGCAGCGGCTGCTACGGTAGGCGCGGCGGCGGATGCCTACCATGCGAAACCAAAACTCCCGACGACAGCGCCACCGCATCTTCGTGACGTAGGCCCGGTGGAATAGGTCTATACGACTGACGAAGCACGCAGACACTGAACAGACCACAAGAGAATACGTGAAAGGAACTCTGCAACACTTTTTAGATCAAGTCAGAAAACGATGCCGATCAGTTGTGGATTTGTTGTTTTGTTGTTTTGTGGCGTTTAACGTCCCAAAACCAGCTCTGATTATGAGAGACGTACGCCGTAGTGGAGGTCTCCAGAAATTTCGACCACCCGGGGTTCTTTAACGTGCACTGACATCGCACAGCACACGGGCCTCAACATTTCGCCTCCATCGAAATGCAGCCGCCACGGCCGGGATTCGATCCCGCGACCCTCGGATCAGCAGCCGAGTACCATAGCCACTAGACCACCGTGGCGGGGCGATCAGTTGTGGAGGATCTTGCGAAAATGTGAGCCAAATATTATTGTACTGCACGCACCACGGAATTTAAAGTTTGCTTTAAAGTCAAGTGAGAAGCGCCTCCTCTTCTTTCAATAAATGACGTCACTGGGGCCACCCGCTAGGCCGCTTGCGGCAGAAACAGCATTCGTTGACCACGTGATCATGGACAGCCTCTGCAATGTCTTATTTGTACGTTATGAGTTCAAGAAACAAAGCAAACGTATGCATTTGTCCTTAAGAAGAGGGAAACAAGTGAAGCGGCCTAGTCGATGCAGCCATTGGCATCATTTGTTGAAACAAGAACAGGAGATTTCCAGCTGTGTTTGATTCCCTAGTGCGCGCAGTACAGTAACATTTGGCGCACATGTTCACACGAGCCTCAACGACTGTCTGACACCCTTTTCTGGCTATGTTCAAAAAGTGTCGCAGGGCCCCTTTAATAAAGGGCCACTAAACAGGCTCCTACTCTTTTTTAAAGCCGCCCAAACAAGCTAACTCAATCATAGAGAAGGATGCGGCGATCACATTCTGCGAATATGACAGCGCTGCGCGCCACACAGACGCCGTATTTTAAAAAACAATTCCCGCGCCTCTTTCCTGCGATTGACCAGTCGCGCTCGCATCCTAGGTGTCGTCAAGTTCTACCTCGAACAACCTTGCGCAGTTGTAGCTCGTTGATTGGTCGAAACCAGGTCTATTGTCAGATCCTCTGGCCATCCCACCGGCGTGAGCGCAGCAGCAACCGGAACTGGAGCGCAAACGTCAATGACGTCAATTGCTCACGTCATGTCACGTGCCAAAAGTGGGCGGAGTCTCGACGGCGCGCCGCGCATACTCTCTCCTCGGCAGAGAAGGGTGGGGAGGCCGACCGAGAAAACGAAACCGACGCAAGTGGCCACTTAAACCCGTGTAACTTCTTTATTATTGCACCTATTCGCAAAATTCTTTCGGGAGCATGTTCACATCGCACAGGAGCTCAGTTATATCTTTAAAACAAATTTTGGACATCGGGGTTGTTTAGGGGCCCTTTCAGGCCGGGCCGCACTTTTCGCCCTTTTGGTCTGCTCACGACTATGGTCTGCGTGCATCATCGATTGTGCGCTTGTAGTCAGTTCCCGCAAGTGTCTAGTCCCGTGGTACGTTTTCAAATCTCGCGCACTTTCCTAGAAGCCTGAAAAAATTAAGACCACTGCATCATTTAGCGTGGAAATACGTTACGTGCACACTAATTGACATTCTTTACAACTTGTCTGATGAGCATCGTACATTTAGAGCAACAGCACGAAAGCTGGCAAGTTATAATATAATTAATAATAATTAATTACCATTGGTCATTTTAAGAAATAATCCACCTTGGTTGAGACGAAAGTAAATAATACTAAGTTGGTTGCATCGTCGTAACACGTACTTCCATTGTTTTAAGGCGCAACGCTAATAGACTGAAACATCTTGTGCCCGGATTATCTGCGCCACATACACACATATCTGTGCGTTGCCTGTGCATTATCTAAAGCGTTTGAATCTGTGCTGCATACTCTATTCTCTGTTAATGCGGAAGGCATTGTAATAGATGCACTTTGACGCACTTACGAACCATGTTTGCTGAGTGGTACATGGTTGGGTCGATGAGACGCCGTGAGCTCCTTATTACAGGAGGGTTTATTGATGGGCGCGTTGGTACATGTTAATTAATTAATTAATTAATTAATTAAAATCACGATAAGATCGCCAACGGAGATCCTTGGTCGGAACAGAACGCGTTCGCCCGTTGCGACGTCACGATACGTCGGCGCTGTTATCGTGCGTATTGCGGATTTGGCGCGGCTGAGTGCGGCGCTGGCTTCCCGGATTGGTCGCTCTCCTTTGCCCGAGTGAGTGATGTCTTACGACAGGCCGGCCACACAATATGTGAGGACGGGAGGGCGAAAGCACCCTCTTGGCAAGCGATGAACGTCCCAGAAGTTGACGGGCACGCTTTTTGTCTTCTTGTAAACTATATAGTAAACGAAATGTTTTTTTCCCTTGTAATGAATAAGGCTGCTTTATGAAAACAAATAATATTTTCCTTTCTGAACTCGACGCCAGACCTGCAGAGAAAACGTGGTCATGCAAAAATATGGCCGCGCTCCGCGGCTTACGACATTAGCCAATGTTGCGCCCCGAAAACCGAATAAAACGGAACGCTCGCTGAAACAACAGTCTCCAGTCTCACCCGAAATTATGAGAGACGCGTAGTGGAGGGCTTCGGAAATTTCGACCGCGTGGGTTCTTTAACATGCACTGACATCGCACAGTACACGGCGCTCATTTCCCCTCCATCTAAATACAGCCACCCCGGCCGGGATTCGATCCCTGCAGCGACATTCGCACCAGCAGCCGAGTGCCAATAGCCACTAGACCACCGTGGCGGGGCTGGTACACGTTGCCTCGGTGGAAACAGCGTGAATACGGGTCAGAAGAAATGAAGTACACAGCATACTGATTACAGTGCTAAAGCAAATCGACATACCATTTCCCACTGCTGTCATGTTATCTAGTTATCTTATCAAGAAATATATTGTCGAGGCCCGAGGGCAACAACGGACGTACGTTATACGGGGTTGATACAGAGGACTTCATGGATTCATTCGTAGCCATCTCCTCGTCTTATATGGCTTGCAAATAACATTCCGCGAGCAATTGAACAGTCCTTTTTATGTTATACACGCTGGCGACATAAACTATGAAAGCCTGTCTACAGCTTTATACAAACTACATCGACATTTACACACACACACACACACACACACACACACACACACACACACACACACACACACACACACACACACACACACACACACACACACACACACACACACACACACACACACACACACACACACACACACACACACACAGACCCCTTTTTCCTTTCACTATTTAGCTGGTATACAGATTCCTTTGCTCAGTGTCGATGAAGTGAAAGCTTTTAAAAAGCCCTATGCTTCTCTTCAGGCGTTATATGTTTGAAACAACGTCTATGACAGTTTTGACAGTTTTTGTCAAACATTGGATGACTTCCACTCACATGTTGTTTGTGTGAAACTTTATTCTACTCTCTGCCTTTGCCGCTTGGGGAGGAACATGCAGATCTAATTCTAACCACATTGGAGAAGTCGGTGACACATATGTATATTATTTTGCGATCACCTTTTCTCTTGTTCCGATAACCACTATCCAGTCCATCGTACCAGAGGCGGCAGTCACGGGGGAGGAGAGCACAGACGCGCCCGCCTCCACCCCCTCCTCTCGGCCGAAAACAATAACATCCCCAACGGCTCAAATGTGTGTGACCGGACCATGACCATTCGCACTGCTAGACGTCTCCAGTTATTCGCGTTCTGAACATATTGCATATATACGACAATTTTTGAAATCTCAACTCTACATCGGCACGTTTCGTTGTTTCTATTCATTGTGAATTTGTAATAGGTCATTCTTTAATGCGCATTTGAGGTAATTACAGATTTATCGTTTAACTTATGGCGCTTCCTGCATTTATGCCGTAGGCATCTTAAATTTCCTTTAATTTCTCGATTCACTGACCAGGATTTCCTTATGGGCTCTCCGAATTAGTGATGCCTAGAGCAGATACAAGAAATGGTTGTCGTCCGCAAGCACTGGAGGAATCGAGCAGTATGTAGAAGTTCCCAGATCACGAAAACAGAAAAATATGTCCATGCGTGGCGCGTTGTAGGCGATACAAAATTTGCTCGGATATCCAAAAGGACTACTAACTTTAACAATGACAGACAGTTTCTATGGCGATAACCTAATCGCGATGCCCACAGAGGACAGTAGACTTTGAGAAAGCTTACATGACGCGAAAACGCTCTAAAGGTGTACATGGGAATACCCTCATGCGTAGAAGGGGAAAAAAAGGAAACAGAAAGGCAGGGAGGTTAACCAGAAAGGCGTCCGATTGGCTATCCTACACTGGGGGAAAGGGAATAGAGAGACTTTCACTCAGCCAGTGATAGACTGCGGGCGAGGTGTCGAAGCTGCATCGCAGCGTCTGTACTTGTCAGCGTAATGGAAACGATGTTCGCTTCTTGATGTGAAATGCGAGAAGCACTATCTGAGGAATCACTGGCGCCGATTCCGCAGTCCGGCCGAGCGGCGCCGCCGATGGCTACAACCGCGCATTTTTTTTTTTTTTTTGAATGCTGCGCTTGCAAGCCCTTGTCTATCTGGGCATTATTTAGGCGTTATCGCGTTGTGGCAATTATCGAGCACCCACTGAAAGTCAATGTCGTGGCCATTTTGTCGGAGGGAGTAGTGAAATTAGGTGATATCGTACTTCGCTGTTCGTCGCACCCGCGCGTGAGAACTCTCCGTAAGCTCTGTAACACCGGATTTGAGTCCCAAAACACAGCCCATTTCTCGGCCTCTCAGTATTCATGAATTCTAGCGCCCAACGCAGACGCATGACTTCTGCCGCCGGGGACGTGTCAATCGAGTGGTCCCTGTGCGGCATAGTGGCAAAAACAAAAACAACAAAAAGTTTTTACCAATCAACCAAACTGCGTAACGATGTTTGTTAATGAACTGGTGATATTCAGTCCATGTTAACTTGCATTGCATCCCTATTCTGCAACCATAACAGAAAGCATGAGTCTGTGAATACTGAAGTATAGGTCACATAAAAGCTTTCAGGTGTTCGAGACCTGGGGTGAAGATGACATTTAGCGCACCTCCTGTTCCTGCCGAGGGCACGTGTTACAATGTTTTACTTGACTAGAAGAGAAGCTCAAGGAAATATGGAGGCTTGAATCGATTAACAGATCGCTAAAAACGACGTAAAACAGGAATTGTCGCTGGAGCGGACGTTTAGACCCCAAGTGGACTTGTCTTCGTCAGGGCGACAAATTGGTCAGGACGTCAGGACAGCAACAGCTGCCATCCTGACGAAGACAAGTCCACTTGTCGAAACGTTGGCTCCATGCGACATTCCCTGTTCTCTATATGACTAGTCCTTAGCGATCTGTTCATAAATGTTTTACCTGATGTTAGTCTTAAAGGGTCCCTGAAACGGTGTTTTTACATTGTGCCACTGACTAGGCTATATACGTCCTTATCAAGTCATTCACACCACCAATTAGGCACCTGGCACCAAGGCAGCTATGGGACTGCTTCGTTCGCCTTCGTCCTCACCTCCGCAGTTCCTCAACCCGCTTAGCTGCGGAGTTAACGCTAGCGATGGCTGCGCCTCCCGCGGCAGCCGCTATGCCGAGGCCTCAGTATGGACGTGGCGCCGCCATGTCACTACTGAGGCTCACCGGCCTCAATAGTGCTGGGTTGTTTAGACTACTACTTCAGTAGCACGCCGGCGAACGCGAGTGCAAGTCTCCGAGTACCATGGTGACGTTATCCCTACAGTGTTCATGACGTCAGTCGGAGAAAACCACTCACATTACTCGTGTGACCATTGCCCGACCCATGGGCAGAAGTGGCTGAAAACTCTTTAGGTGAAGTCACTTGATCTTTATTTAAAATCGAGCAAATTTAAAACTTTACTGTAAAATTCACACTTAACGCAAGGCGCTGATATTGGTCTGCGCCTTGCGTTAAACCTGGCGCGTCAGGCACCTATGTGCCTGGATGCAATCCTGCGCGTGGCACAGCCTCCATCGGTGACAGACGCATTCTGCACATTTTATGAGTTCACTCAATCAGTAATGGCTCCATTCAAGGAAGCGCGGGGATTCTTCAATATTTAAACGTAGATAATGAGAGATCCTTCGAATTTGTATAGTAGCAGCAAGTGCGACGTAAACTTTGCGAGATTGCTTTGTCCATTGTCGCGAAATCCGAGTCGTGTCACAGTGAACTCGGCAACGTCCTCTTCATCGTGCTCGCTCAGGACCCGGTTGTGACGTAGAGCGCCCGTGTTCTGCTCATTAGTGACAACAGACCGTATCAGACACGCGGAACGAGTACAGCCACGATCGCTCTTCGTAATCACACATATTCGTAGCGCTGCAGCCGACCCTTTCGCGTTTCACTTTAGAAGTAGTAAGAAACAGGTATACGCATTTCCCGCTTTTTTCGAAGCAACAGCCTATCCAGTCGGTGTTATAAAAATCAAAGAAAAAACTAAACTATTTCCTGATGTAACAAAAAATGTATAATAATGCCCATGTAATTACGTACGGAGTTTTGTCTCACCGTCAAGCTCTGACTTTTCAACATCCATTGGCATGACATAATTATGCTTGTACGCAACTATACTTTATCGAGAGGCCTGGTTGCTCCACAGGGTGCATACAGCGATAGCGGTTGCTGATTGTAAATGTCCTTCGCGGTGTGACATTTTGGCCATTGTCGCAAGGCGGGCAAAAACTTGGGCATAAAGCCGAAATAAAGGCAACAACGAAGTATATCTGACAGCACACAGCGCTGTTTGTTGTGCTCTCTTTTGTGTGTGTCCATATTTTTGCCTGGGATACAAAAAAGCAGAAGTAGCAGGAAGCAGGCATCACAGCATGCTGCGTCTCGCACCACTACTTGCACATCAATCAAATTGTGTTTTTCGTGCGTTCTTGGTGGAAACAAAGAACAGTTTGTATTTTTCGAACACTCTATGACTCTAAGAACACTCTATGACTCTATGAATAGTCGGCGAGTTACAGCGAGGCATGTTTCGTCTTAAACTCACCAGGGAGTGACTTTCACCTATGCTCGTTCAAAGTAATGAAGCCACTTTACACAACCGCGGTATAAATTTTGTGCCAACAACAAAGCTCTCCATGCTGAGAAATCATATAGGAGATGTGACAAACAAGTATTCCAACTCAGAATAGAGCCGCACTCAAAGAAGTGCACTTTTTCTGTCGGAACACAGTACGCCGGTATAAGCGTCATGACACATGAGAATTATATCGCAGTGATACTCCCAGCAACTTATGTTCACTTCTCAATTGGATCGAGAAGGGCTGAGCTGCTGTTGTGAGTGGGACGCCATAACAGGACGGTGACATGAACCCGAAGAACGTCAAAGCGATCAGTGTGTTCGTTAAGATTTCCGCGTAAGAAGGCTTAAGAAGCCGTTGGTATAACGCCTGACAGAGACATTTCACTCACCTTCGCGCCGTCCCAACGCCAGCGCAGCGCCAGTGTCTCGGTGTCCGAATGAGGCGTCGTCCGAGGCACGTGGTCTACGCCACACTGCGCGCTCTTGGCGATGGACGGTAGGCGTTGGGTTCTCGCGCGTTGGGCAGCTGCGACCGCTCACTCGGTGCGCGCAGCGTGACGACAGGAATGCGCCAACAGGAGAAACTCGAGGCGCCGCCGAAAACGCGGGCAGCTGCAGCGCTGTTTTGCTGCGCTTCCGACGCCGACGGTGAGAAAGTCCAAGGTGGAGGGAAAAAAAAATAAAAAAAAAGGAGCGAGAGAGATTTGTGACACCGTTGCCGTCATCACTGTAGCGTGCTGCGCGGGCAGCGTCGCGTGGAGGATGGTTTATAGCCGCGCTGCGCTGCCGTCTCTCGGCTGCACGTTGCGTGGCTACCACGGCGTTATGCGAATGCCGGTGGCTCGCGAGAAACGCGGCGGCAAGACGACGCTTGCGTAGTTTGACCTCTCGTGCTTGTTTGTCACTCGAGGTGGAAGAGAAAGCGAGATCTCGGGTTTGTGCTTAGGCAATTTTAAAAAGGCGAGACTCGGTTGTAAAAAGTTGCGCCGTAAGCATATTAAGTATCGTGTGGAGCCCGGCGATCAGTCTAAGCTTAAGTTTTAACTTGGAGGTAAGGCAGCATGCTATAGATATTTGGATTTGCTAATGGAACTAGGATCTGATTGATATTTGTTAATGATACGGCGTGCTATGTTGCATCGGGGGGCTACGTTGCTGTGGATAGCAGCTATGGGCTATTGGGGTTACGGGTTTTTCTTATGGCCCATAGGAATGCATGAAGTTTAGAAATTTCACATTTCATTCTTCACTACACGTGTTCCCCCTTACGTTTTACAACTTCTAGCAAAACATGTGACATTTCAAACCGGGTATATTTTTAACACGTAGGTACAGGGGATATCGGGGCAGTAGCGTAACGCCCGAGCACTCGACCGATAGAAATTCCAATTTTCGAACACTCTAATGGCGTTTCATTTATTTTATTGACGGCCTTAATTCAAGCATTACGTCAATAACTGAGTCGTTCACGTATAACCCCATTAAGTATGTCAGTGTTCGCACCGTTGATTCCGTGCTACATGCAAGGAACAATGCACACAGCCTATGCATCGTCAAACCAAATTCATTCAACCTTATATTTTGGAGAAATGAGACAATCACAATCGCGATAATGAAACAAGTGAGGAACTCTTGTACTTTGCCGCTGCAAACGTGGATATTTTCGCGGAGGATGAACATTATGCAAACGCAGAAAGGCATACAATATACACACAATATATGAAAAGCACGCAATATTGTCACGTGGTCGTGACAACGAAGGATGCAGCAGAACTCAAGGCGTTGTCAGTCAAACTGTTTATTGAGCGAAACTGTGCCCCGCAAAGCAAAGTAAATCACACTGCAAGGTGCTATAGAGGCGAACATTGCTATCGGTCGTCGGTAAAAAATGACCAGCTGTGAAATACGTCGGCTTTTATGCATTCGTCAAAGCGCGGTCGGTGTTAGCACTGATACTCTAGAAGGTGCTCAAATCTACCAAAGGAAAGAATGATTCCGAATGGGAAAAGTAGCGTCATGAACACAAATTAAAAAGTGGAGTGGGCCTAATACTGACACTTAAGGGTAGTCATTCTGTACATCGAGGACGTTTGGCCATTTGTGGCAACATTACTTGATCTATGACGAAGATAGCTGTGCGGGACATTCACAAATGAAGAGCCAACATCAAAGTGCGCAAGTTTATCCACAAGCAGCGAGCGGCTCACTACGTCAGAAATATGATTAAAGTCACTCATAATGGCGTCATCGCGACCTCTTTGAGACACAGGCGTGGAGATTTGCATCATGAAACTGGCAAGATTAGTGACAGTTGAGGGGCCAGCGAGAAACCCGTTTTGCTTAGGTATCCACCAGTTTTTCACACGTAAAGAAAATATTTTGTGAAGAGCCAGCTCAAAGATCTTCCATGTGGCACAGAGAAGAGAGATCGGACGATATGATTCGAGACATCAGTTTTACGGACAGACTGAGAAAACACGAGCCGCTTTCCACATGCTAGGAAATGTGGAAGAATACAGACAGTTATTAATTATCGTGGTCAGCTCTGCGACAAGTATACTGCCGTAAGCTTCTTGCATAGCTGAGGGGACGCCATCTGGATCCAATGATAATGGCAGTTTCAAGCGTTTAACGCATGCAGAGACAGTGCCAATAATAATAATAATAATAGTAATAAAAATAATAGTAATAATAATAATAATAATAATAATAATAATAATAATAATAATAATAATAATAGTAATAATAATAATAATAATAATAATAATAATAATAATAATAATAATAATAATAATAATCAAATGTTTATTTAATGTGGCCAGGAACAACCGTAATGCCTTTGTACTGGCGCACGCAAAAAAAATAACAAGAAACAATACATTAAGGACACTCTACAGAAGAAAATAGTACTAATAAATAAAAGCAAACATTCATAACAAGATATAAGGGATGCAGTGAAAAATACAAAAACGCTATAAAATTGCACATATCCAACTATGCGCAAGGCAGCATAAAAAAGAAGAAAAATTCAACAATGTACGACACTGTGTTAATACAGTGCAAATCGATGGAGGCGAAATGTTGAGGCCCGAGTGCTGCGCGATGTCAGTGCACGTTAAAGAACCCCAAGTGGTCGAAATTCCCGGAGCCCTCCACTACGGCGCCTCTCATAATCAGAGCTGGTTTTGGGACGTTAAACCCCACATAACAACAACAATACAGTGCAAAGCTCGGCGCAGAACAGCGACTGGGAGCTGTGAAAAACATCGAGGTCTAAAACGTAAGCATTGTAAAGACGTTGTATCCTGTCGACGGTCGAATGTTCACAGAGGCAGGCGGTTACATGGAAAGGTCTATTCTCTCTGGTCAGCTTACGTGGAACTCGAAAATACATACAAAAGGAAAAAATAATTCTGAAGGGCAGAATAAATATCATTAACACAAATTAAAAAGAGGAGTGGGCCCAATACCGACCCTTGAGGAACCCCACTAGTAGCTTTGTACAAAGAAGACGTTTGGCCATTTACGGCAACATAACATGGTCTGTCAAGAAGATAGCTATACAGGAGGTTCACATTTGAAGAATCAACATCGAAGTGCGCAAGTTTATCCACAAGCAGCGAATGGTTGACAACGTCAAAAGCTTTTCTAAGGTCACAGTAAATAGCGTCAACCTGTCTTTTCTGCGATATAGGCGTGGAGATTTGCATCATGAAACTGCCAAGGTTAGTGACAGTTGAGCGGCCAGCGAGAAACCCATGCTGATTCGCAATCAATGAATGTTTTACATCAAAAGACAATATTTTGTGAAGAGCAAGCTCAGATTTTTGATGCGGCACAAGGAAGGGAAATAGAGCGGCAGTTCGAGACATCACTTTTACAGCCAGTCTTAAATACTGGGAAAACACGAGCAGTTTTCCACATGCTAGGAAAAGCTGAAGCATGCAGACACCTATTAAATATTGTAGTCAACACCGGTACAAGTATACTTCCATAGGCTTTTAGTATGGCTGAGGGGATGCCATCAGGGCCAGTTGAAAAGGATGGTTTCAAGCGCTTAGTGCATTCTGAAATGAGATCTTCATTTAGCGACGCAACATCAGCTGTGCCACCTGCCTTAACCTATCGACCGTTACTGGCTGTAGAGGCTGGGGACTTATAAATAGATGAGAAATGCATGGCAAAACGGTCAGCGACGGTTTGAACTTCTGCTCCATTTGGGTCCAGTATCCTGAAGGACTCACCACTTTTGCTCGACCGTTTGCGTACATACTTCCAAAACTGAGCTGGCCTGTTAGAAGAGCTTTTTTTCTAAAACTGAAATATATAGACTGTGATCCCATTTGAGAGTTCGAAAACGATAGAATTCTTCCTTCCAATGAGTTGATGGAGAACATCTAGACTTCCTGTGTGCGCGATCTTTATGCTTTAGTGCACTTATAAGTTCTGATGAGAACCAGGAGGGATATTTACAGTAATTAGGTGTATACTGGGGAATGAACTTGCGCATGGTGGTCAAGATAAGTTCCGTAAACTGATCGACTTGATCATCAACATTGGGTTTGTCAGTTACCAGTGACCAATCTGTGGAGGACAAGCCACGGTACAAGCCGACGTAGTCACCTCGCTTGAAAGCAAGTCTGGGCGATTTGTCGATTTTTCCAGAAAAGCTTGGTTTTTCTGCTGACATACACAGTGTTAGTTTGAGTGGTGGATGAAATTTGTCAGGACGAACAAGAGAGATGTGAGAGTGTGGCACTTCGATAGGTTGATTATAAGAAATACACAGATCTAAGGCGTTACCGCAGGAATTGGCGATACTATTGTACTGCTGTAAGAAATTAAAAGCGAGAAAATCTAACAATAGGGTGCACTTAATTGTTCTCTAAGAAATGATGATAATGAAAAAAGTTAAGTGCGGTCCAGTCAATACCAGGTGTGTTAAAATCGCGAAGTACAAGAATTCTGTGCTTTCTATGTGAAATTACCACATTTTCAATAGAAGAGATGATCTGATTAAAAGAGATTGGCGAAGCGCTAGGTGAAAGTATATCCTCCATCAAAAGTAGTCTGGATCTGCCTAGCCTGTCACCAAGAAGGAAGCTCGCCCGTTTATAAACTGCTTCATAAAATTTATTTTGCCAATCCAGAAATAAAAAAATATGACCTCATCATACCGCCTGTGTACATGTCAGCGCAAGTCGACCACAGCCACTAAGTCCGAGTGCCAAGTTGCCAGACAAACCTCTTCCTCAACTCATTTCTGCCAAAAAGAGCATCTGAATGGAACCACCCCCCCTCTCGGTCGCCAGCAACCCAGATCATTCATCTTTTCGAGCTGCTTTGTATGATATTGTATGACATTCATGTGTAACCACTCCTCTCTGTAACGTTATTTGGCATTTAATCTTTGATAAATAAATAAATACGTAGAAACACCCAATCAACAATTTTCACAGAGCTCTAGGCTAATCTCGGCCCAAATCGATTCAGAAATTGTTCCTATGTCCTTGCGTTTGACAGATCTTAGAGAACTGTCTATAGCCATCAATACACCACCACCTTTTTGATTAGTTGCACAGAAGTCCCGATCACTGCGGAAGGTGGTGTAGTTCGACGCAGGATAGTCACATGAAGGAATTTCGCTGTACAGCCACGTTTCAGAAATCACAATAAGGTCAAAAGAAGACGAAACAACATTAGAAAAGAATTCACGCGTCTTCATTCGAAGACCACGAGTGCGTTCATAAAATATATCTAAATTACACGGCACCGTTGCTTACGGGTGCGAACTCTGAGGGATGGAGCATGTCGTCGTGGAGAATCCCACAGAATGGCTTGAAAATGCAGCCGCACGGCCACATTGACGGGTCATTCAGACGTTTCAGTGTATCTTCATAAACTGTGATGTAGTACGAGGAGTAAGAAGGATATTTTGTTTTGAGCCGCCGGCAGGAAAAAGCAGAAAGGTCAACAGATTCAATGTGTTTCTTGAGGTCAGCAGCTGTAGTGTCAGGGCTCAACTTGGACACAAATATGGCCCTCTGCCGCTGCGGTCGTTGAACCACCAACACAGTGGACGACTGCGTGGCTCCTGTAGATGCAGGTGTTTTTCCTTTCTGTTCCGTCTTCGCACTCACTGTGACATTGGCCCAAGAGGTGTCCGTACGATCTACAACGCGTAGCATCGAATCGCGCTAAAAACCTGGTGGTGGGGTAAAAGGTGGACGCGTTTCGGTCGTATGCAAAGTCACGGGGGTGTCAGGGTTTGCGGAAAATTTACACTGAACGCCCGATGGAGGCTTCGCAGGACGCTTCCCTAGCTTGGGTGCCACGCGGCGTGTCAGCTCGTCGCGCAGATAATGAACATCGGCACGAAGGGAGGCGACGATGGGGACCTCCTGCTCAGCTACGCGGGAGTGGCCCTTTCGATGGAGGCGAAATGTTGAGGCCCGTGTGCTGTGCGATATCAGTGCACGTTAAAGAACCCCAGGTGGTCGAAAACTCCGGAGCCCTCCACTACGGCGTCTCTCATAATCACAGCTGGTTTTGGGACGTTAAACCCCACAAATCAATCAATCAATCCGCGAGCGCTCATTTTCCTCGCGCAGCTGTGACACCTCGTAACTCAGGAACGAAATCCCCTCCAGCGCATCGAGGAGCAGGCGGCGAAGGACGGCTACATCCCCACCATGGTCACCCGAAGGGGCGAGAGAACCACGTGGAGGGAACGCGCCGCCGTCGCGCATGCCTCCGTCTCGTCGTTAGCCTTGCCACCGTGCTGAGTGGAATGGCACAAATTGCCGCAAAATGAACGCGATCCAGACTTCAACAGATGCAGTTGGTCATCCGGCCAAGTCACACTTCGCGTGCACACGTTTTTCGCAAATTTCACTCCTGAAAAAGTGCTGCTTACCGAAAAAAGGGCACGAGCAGAGCGCGCACGCATCTCGGCTGGGTGCCGTGCTGAATAATAATAATAATAATAATAATAATAATAATAATAATAATAATTGATTCCACGTGCAGTGGGAATCAAGGAAATGTGAAGCATGCATCAGGAACGTAAAATGGATCTGCATTGTTGTTTCGCTATACCGATTTTGGTAGATGTGAAGTTAACGAAACGGGCGCAGGAGCACCAAGACTGTGGCATGTAAACCATGCCGCTCATGACACGCATGTCAGGATTCTAATGTTATGACCTGTCATTTACGTTCGTCATGCAGTCGTGTTTTGCCATAGCAATTTTGGTATACATCCCATCAACGAAACGGCCAGGAGAGCACCAAGACCTTGGCATGTAAACCATGCCGCTCATGACAAATGCATGTCATGATTCTAATGTTATGACCTGTCATTTATGTTCGTCATGTAGTCATGTTGTGGCATACCACTAACGAAACGGCCAGGAGAGCACAAAGTCGCAGGCGGCTAGATAGATAGATAGATAGATAGATAGATAGATAGATAGATAGATAGATAGATAGATAGATAGATAGATAGATAGATAGATAGATAGATAGATAGATAGATAGATAGATAGATACGCTCAAAGCCGCCGAAGTTCGCTAAGAAATGCTTCGCATTTAATAATAATGATAATAGTCTATACAGTCCCCCAAATTCAAGCGGTGGAATTGTTTTTGAATGACGCGTGAAATGCACGTGAATGACGAGTGCTTCAATTTTGCTAGGCAATGCTAGTGACAAGTTAGTTTTAATCATTGTCGAGCAGCAATGTAAAGATTGCCACTCACATGCAGAAGTCATAATAAATACACCGCACCCGCTTAAAGAAAAATTAGATCAAGGCGGTCTGAGTCGGGCACAAGGAAGGAAGGGAATTACAGAAAGGCAGGGAGGTTGACCAGAAAGGCATCCGGTTTGCTACCCTACACTGGGGCAATGGGAAGGGGGAATAGAAAAATGGGAGAGAGAGGAAGAAGGGGGAAAATGAAAAGTACGTTGTAGGACAAGCCCAACTGTCAAAGGCGTTCGCGCAAACCAGTCATCTTCAGAAAGCGCAAAAGTGCTTTTTGTGCCTTGTGGGCCGACGAGCGATGAGGGCGGTGTTCGAGTAGCACCTGCACGGAAAGTGGCCGGTCGTCAAGGTGCCGTAGCAAGTGTTTTCCTTTCCGCGGCTAATCGCGGACAGTGGCACAGCAAATGGTCCAGGGTTTCGTCGCTGTCGCACATTTCGCATGTTGCACTGTCGATCGCTCCAATTAATGCGGAGTATGCCTTTGTCAAGGCAACTCCCAGCCAAAGTCGACAAAGAAGCGAGGCCTCATGTCGAGGCACAAAACATCTACAACAATTTCAAAGTGCCACACAATAACGAAAGGGAAAATTAGCATTCGCCCGCTTGCAGCACAAAGCTACAAGGAAGTCCGTAAGGATTTTTCATAAATGAATGCTTCTTCGTTCACAGAAAATTTTGCCTGGTTCGGGAATCGAACCCGGGACAGACGCCTTCCATGGGCCAAATGAGCTAACTCGGAGGCTAGCAACTGACAGGGCAATAAGGGCGATTAATCGACAACTCAAAGGACGTGGGCATGACCGAACACTGATTGATAAACGAACATTGTTTATTACCTTTATAAATTGCAGTAAACATTCCCTTAACTTGACATGTGAATTTACTAGCATGCCATTCGTCAAACCGCCGTCAGAACGCCGTCAGCGCCATCATTCTGATAGCGCAAACCGCGCTATCAGAATGCCGGCGCTGTAGCAGAGCGCCGCCAGCAGAGGTGAGTCACGGCGCAGCGATTTGTGTACAGTGTCATGTTTCAGCGTGTATACGAAAGATGAGACTAGAGAGGCACATCTTAACGCAACGCCAGCCTATGAACGTCACAGATTTTGTTCAAATTGGTAGTGTGAAAAGGCACTGTATGCAATCAGTCGCACATAAGTGCACGTAACGCAGACTCATGCTGCAAGTATATGCGGTAGGGGAGTGCCCTGCGTTACCTTGCTTGTGTGTAGGCTTCTGTTTGGAATTTCAGCTTTTTCACGCCGTGCGGCATTTTTACTGGCAGACACGATTTCATCGTGTTTATCAAATCAAATCAAATCAAATCAAATTGACTGGCGGCTTGACTAGTCCGTAGCCCAACGTAATCTATGGCATGTGGGCCATAGATGTGGGCAAAGGAAAACAGTTCACAAACGAAAACTTGAAAACATATGATTAGTGCAGAATAAAAGCAGTATACAATAGCCTGGAAAAAAGCATACAAGAATACGACGCCAGGACCAATAAAATTAGTTTTCTTATACAAACATAGATCTAAGTGCAGCTGAGGAACAACAAAACAAATCAAAATCGGTTGACTGAAAATGGTTTAACAATGATGGTAAGGAATAACATAAACGCTCAATACCAGTATTCAAGCGGGGTGTGACAACTTTCCAATACTCTCTATGTCTCGTTTTATAGTAGTGGTCATTTGTTTCCAAATGTGCTAGGGCTCTAAATTATGTATGTTATGTCTTACTTCATATTTATATCTAGAACTCAGCCGATAATGGTATAATTTGTGAGCTGTTATAATACCAGTTTTATGAAAGAAGCCTATAGTTGCTGCATTATATCCAGCATTGTAAACATTGCGTAGATATCGTTTCTGCATAACGTAATCTTTTTTATAGATTAGAGAATGAAGTCGTACCCCAGACAAGTTGACAGTAGTTAAGATGTGAATAGAAAAGAGAGTTGTAAACTAGTATTTTAAGTTTTGGAGAGAGAATGTATTTGAGCCGACCGACTATTCCAGTTATTCGAGCAAATTTTTTTAGCACTATGTTCACGTGAGATTCCCAAGACATGTGCGCACTAAATACAACACCGAGGCACTTAAAGTGGTCGACAATATCAACTGGGCGGGAATTGAAAATTATATCTGCATGAGGAGGGATTGGCTTATTCTTGGCTCGAAATGTAACCGCCTTTGTCTTATTTTCATTAATCTTCATGGAGTTGATTAAAGACCACTGTTGCAGTTGAACTAAGGTATCATTACAATTTGAGATAAGATAGTCGATGCTGTTTCCAGAGAAAAATATGGTTGTGTCATCTGCGTATATAATAAACATGGCATTATTATTAATGTTAACGATGTCATTAATGTAAAGGTTGAAGAGCAAAGGTCCCAGAATGCTGCCCTGTGGAACACCACAAAGCAGTGGAAGAATTTGGGACCGCGAGTTATTTATTTGAACAACTTGTCGCCGATGAGACAGGTATGACCGCAGTAAATTTAACTCACAACCACGAACACCATAAATATCTAACTTACTTAACAAGACCTCATGATTCACCAAGTCAAAAGCCTTGGAGAAATCAACAAATACACCAATTGCTATTTTCTTGCTTTCAGATTCCTTTAAAATATATTCTTCCTGGTGAAGCAACGCTAATTCTGTTGATCTGTTCTTACGGAACCCAAATTGATGTGGTGTTATTATATTGGCATTTTCGAAAAAATTTGAGAGCCTACAATGAATTAGTTTCTCAAGAGGTTTTGAAAAAATAGGTAATATAGACAGAGGGCGGTAATTTCCTAATTCGTTCCGATCCCCCTTTTTGAAGAGCACTGCTACCTTGGCTATTTGCATTTTTACTGGGAAAGCTGATGTAGTTATGCAGGTATTGAATATGTGTGCAAGAACTGGCGCTATTATGTCTACAACAACTTTCACGGGTTTTATCTGGATTTCATCTATATCTCTACTGCTGCTGTTTTTAAATTTGTAATTGTTGAGATCACTTCCTGAACTGTGACTGGATAAAGCTTTATCGTTCCTCATGTTCATATATTGACATGCATCTGTGGGACTGTGGGCGTGAGAAACCGAAACCTCTGGCATCTCAGCATGTCCGCTGCTATTTGTTGCCTTCTTGCCGTCGCTCCGCGATGTTTTCCCACTGCTACGTGCTGCTGTGCGCGCAGCGGGGATAATTACAACCGCAGGAACGACGTAACGCTGTTTTTAACCAAATACCTTGATTATTTAAAAGATGAACAAAAAATGAAAGTATCACCGCCACAATATTAGCCTTGCGTGTGTTGTGAACTATATGGTCGATGCGCGTAATATCGCCGTTAAGACTCATATCTATTTTCCCCGTGAATGTGACTTACTTTCTCGGCGACAAAAGCACTGGTCGATTTAAGTCACGCGCATTTGTAGCAAATATTTAACAGACGAGTACATGACGCACGTAATACATCCGAGAGAGCGTGATGGATCGCCTTTTGCTTGGCGTAGTGCTTTTCACGGACGAAAGCGTCTGTTCGAGAGAATAAACATGCATACGTCAATGGCGTGGTTTGCGAGTACACATTACTTTGATTGTATCAAAGCAATGCGCATATACTGCGTGACCCCGGAAAACTGTGCGACGTTCATGAGCTTCTAAGAACATCAGGTCATTAGCACAGTAAATATCGACGCAAGTAGCAAATTTATTGACGCTGCACCATGAATCAATGTTCACGAAAACTAGGTTCCGTATATGTCATCAAAAACTTCACGTACGTATTGCACGCATCAATAATGCGAAATACTTGAATGCTTTAAGCATTATGCGTTCCGTTCTCGCCGCTGTACCTTTGTATTGATTTTTTAAAATATGAATATATGCGATCGGTAGCTCTCAATATTTACAGCCAAATTTCGGCCGTCTAACGGCGCGCCTATTTATTGCAGTTGCAGCAGGCCGTCGGTGTCAATTTGCAACCGCGCCGTATTGCAAGTCAAGATGATCCTCCGCGCCCGACACCATGGTGCTAAGGCGACGCTGTAGTGTTCTTCCATCTTTCGCTTTATACTGCCTTTATGGGCCCCAGAAATTAATCATCTCTCTATAGTGCTTTTCCTTCGAAAAGAAAGCTCTGGAGAGGAATAGCGGTTGAAGCGAACGACCTTTCCGTGCGGAGGTCCAGGAGCTTGCGTGCTCCAAACTCCTCAGCTACAATAGAGTTTTTCCCGTCCTTCTCGGGCGTCATTTTTATTATTTTTTTCAAGAATCACGTCTGTACCCTTACAACTACGCATGCGCACGGATGAGAGAAAAACGCGCGCGGAATTCGAAGAAATAAAAACAAGCTTGAATTATGTTAGCAACAGTCTCGATGAATCGAGCCGCCGACTTGACTTTGTTCTGAACGAGAGAAAAAAAAAAGATATTAAGAAGGAAAATGATGCTCTTAAGCTCAGGATCCTCGCTCTCGAAAAAGATCTTGCTGACTGTCAAATTCACATTCTAGGACCTGAGCAGTACTCGCGCAATCGAAACATTGAAATCAAGGGAATTGAAAGAGCAGATGATGAGAGCCTTACACAACCCCTGACGAAAGTCGGCCAAGCGATTGGAGAACCGGTATCGCCTTATGATATCGATGTGCGCCACAGGGTGCAGACCAAAAAGAGTGACAGTCCAAATATAATTGTTCAGTTTCAACGTCGCGAAAACGTGACAAGGTTCTCAATATCGCTCGAAAAAGAAGATTACGAACGCTACTATCGGACTGCAGAACAGTGCTACCATCTATGTAAACGAGCACATGTGTCCGGCAATGAAAAGAATACTCGGGATGGCATTTTCACGAAAGTGCGAACACGGTTGCAAATTCGTTTGGAGAAAGAATGGGAACATTTTTGCCCGTCGCACTGAAGCTTCACCTATTGTTACGATCTCTCGCGAAAGTGATGTTGAAAAGATTAGGAGTAGCGCTTATCTAGGATAGTTTTAGAAGCATTCGATGATGGCTATTTGCGGCGTGATGTCAGGTAGTCCTATCACCCCTGAATACATTCGGACTGTCATTCTGTTAGGGAAGAAATCCACTAAGCTACTCAAAGTGATGCACTTAAAGGCACGGTCAATTAAAAAAAAAAAAAAGATGATGATATCAATTTGCTGTTGGAATCATGTAGCATAAACTTTGACTTTCTAATGTTCACAGAAACGTGGTACACCAATCAATCCGAACATTTCATGCTACCGGGATACAATCATTTCTTCTTAAACCGCACGGAGCCCCGCCGCTGTGGTCTAGTGGCTGTAGCACTCGGCTGCCGATCCGAAGGTCGCGGGATCAAATCCCGGCTTCGGCGGCTGCATTTCGATAAAGACGAAAATGCTGGAGCTCCGTGTACTGTGCGATGTCAGTGCACGCGAAAGAACCCCAGGCGGTCGAAATTTCCGGAGCCCCCCACTACGGCGTCTCTCATAATCAGAGCTGGTTTTGGGACGTTAAACCACACAATACAACAACTTAAACCGCACGGAGAGCAGAGGGGGAGGCGTTGTCATTCTAATGACACTTGACTATTGTGATATAACAGAAGAATATACCCTTATCACGAACAGCTACGAAGCGTTATGCATCAAAAAAGGGTACACATAAATTCGCTGTTCTTTATCGCCCTACTTCGCATCTGATTTTCTAACATTTTTCGATCGTCTTCTATCACATGCAAGTGCTATGAATTGTTCTAACATATATGTGTTGAAGAGCTCAGCTACAAGCAATGAACTTTTATCAGTGATTGAGTGCAACTCATTTAGAAATGTTATTACCATGCCTACACGCGTAACAGAAACAACAATGTCATTGGTGGACATGTTTGTTACTAATTCCCCAACAGAACAAACAGTTTCAGGAGTGCTAAGTAGCGACGTAAACAATCACTTGCCTATATTTATGTTCTAAAAAATGCGTACTAAGCCGACACATGTAAAACTAGAATTTTCTTACCGTTCTATAACACCTGCAACATTAATTCACTTTAGGAACGGCATCAAGCAGTCAAATTGGAATGCTGCTTTGGATGATGGAAATGGAAATAATCCGTATAATAACTTAATAGCAAGATTAAAGGAATCTTTTTTTTTATCATTTCCTCTAAAGACATATCGCAAACCAAATAAATCGCGGAAACCATGGATAACAAAGTGCCTTAAGCGACAGATAAACCATACAAAAATCTGGTTGATCCCTCTGTAATAGGAATCTGTATAACACGAAAGTGAAAACTGTCCTCGCAAAGTTGTAGAATGCGTAAGCGGCAATCTGGCAAATCGAGGGGCAGGAGATGGCTTGGGTACTGTGAACATGTGAACACGTTAAATCTAGACATCAGCGGCACCTCGACACGGTGTACACAACAGAAAGTCTTCGAGCGACTCACATTGCTCTGGAAACATTGAATTGCACGCGCCAGAGCCCTGCGCAAGCCTGCCATAAACGAGGATCGTCCGCAAACATTGACGCCTTGAAAGAGAAACCGAACGGGTTGTCAGCGGATCGTTTAGTGAAAACACAGCCCACTGCAATGGAAGGCCAATTATTCGCTTGTCGACGGTCGTCTTTGCGATCCTGGAGCAGTGCGCGTCGCAACTCAACACACCTGGCCACGCCAGACAAATTTAGTAGCGGCCGCATCGGCGCGTCCGTACTTTGACGCTGGAACGCGCCGTCACGACGCCGCCACGGCCCTAACTTCTTCGGCGGTCGAGGCGCGAACACTACCGAAGCGTTGACTGCCGGCGCGAATCAGCACGACAGTCTGCTTCCCTCTAGCTATCGTTCCTAGATGACGGTACCACCGCAGCGAATCAAGAGTGCAGTATAAGGGAGGCGATGTTAACTTAAGAGTAATTTTGCTTGTTAAACACCATAGTTCACTGTACTGCACACCTTTTCTTTAACCGGACGACAATTAAATGTAACTTTTAAAGCGCTATAGTGAAGATATAAAGCCCATCTGTTCCCTGTATGAGCGGTGCTGCGGTGGTGTGTCGGTAGAGCATCCAGCTCATTTCTCTAATTCCGGTTGAAGGTGGGTTGGAGTCCGCCTGGGTGGAACTTTTTCAACGTGAATATAAGTTCATTTTTTCAGAGATCCACTTCCGTTACAAGAAGTACGTCACTGATTTCTTAGTGGACCCCGGCATAAAACACTTTCGTGTTAATAAACTTTATCAGCAGTTCTTTAAAACGTGCAGTGCAGATTTATGGGCTGAATACAAGACATTTAGAAATCAGTTCAACAATCAAAAGAAAGGGCGAAAAGAGACTAATACCACGACATAGTTGATCCCCAACGTCGAGAACGACGTAACACTACGTGGTAAAAACTAAATGAGGTACTGAAGAAAGGAGCTCCTCCCCCCTAAGGTAGAAAATATAAAAATAGATGGGAAACGGAACTGAGCTAGCAGATAAATTTAATGACTTCTTTGCGAAAATAGGAAATGCCAGCCACAGCGCTCAAACAACAACTGATATTGGTCCGATACCAAACACGCTTTTTCTTAGACCAACTTCCATCTCTGAAGTAATCACAATATTCAGTAGAGTAAAAAACAGTCGCAGCCGTGACCCTTACTGTATAGAAATGCGACCAATAAAGCATGCATTAGACCTCATAGTAGAAGTGCTAACACATATCTACAACTTCATATTATCAACAGGTAATTTCCCCACACGCATGCAACTAGTAAAAGTTACTGCTATATACAAAACAAGAGGTAAAAATAACTTAAGCAATTACTGCCCCATATCTGTACTCTCTATTTTCTTGAAAGGCGTTGAAAATATAATAAACGACAGAATTGATATCTTCTCGAGAAAGTACACACTTATTACCGAATGTCAATATGGCTTCAGGAAAAAACGCTCAACTGAAAGTGCATTGTTAGCACAGAAAAAAGTCATATGCAATATACAGGGTGTCCCACATAACTTGAGCCAAGACTTTGAAAATGCAAGGAACTTTAGAGGAGAATTGAACCAAACGTATACTATTCGCACTAGCCTATAGATACTCAGGTTATAATGTGGTTACATGGAATACACTGCGCCTTTCACACATGTTCGTACGTACGAGTTTGCAAGAGCCACATGTAAAAAGCAAGCTTAGAGGTGTTTTACTTGGACGGTGTCTTTTGTATACATTATTTAGCATCAGTCCTTTTGCTTGAATACATTTAGTGTGCAGTGCTCACAGAATGAAATGCAGCATGTAAACACTGATCGGTGCCAAATGCGCGGCTACTCGATATAACCATTGCATGTCACTTGGAATGGCGGTTCAGTGGGTTACAAACTGATGAAGGTAGAAACAAAAGTATGTGCGTTACGTAGCCCAAAATTTTGGCACTTCGATCCGTGATTACTGTGCCTGATTCGATTGTACTTTTGGTTTATTGTAATAAACCACCATTTTATACGAGGATGTGCTGGAGTTTTCATTTTTTGACAGTCTCCTGGACCTCTCTGCCAAATCCTGTCATCCATATCCCACATGGTCGCATTGCATCACGATGGGCAAGCACTATCTTACACGGCTAAAGAAGCTACTTACCGCACTGCAACAATTTTTATAAGGTATGTTTCCCTGTATCTACAATAAACGGCAGTTGAATGAGTTTCTGTGTTTAATTTTGCAAAATCATGCCTTCATACATTATGCTTCTCAGTCGCTTATGAATTCATGACTTGTTTCTTTTCAGGAATGCCATGCAACGACAGGATAACTGCCCTCGAAAGTAGACTCTGCAAACACGGTGAACTATTTGGACGTCTACAGCCGTTCAGCTTGGACCCCATGCCTCTGATGCTGTCTGTACTTATGGACGGCTCATCAGGCATCTTATAAAGGTGTACTGATGGTCGTTCACGAGTATTAGCTGTATACTGTTCTATATATTATACAGCGCACTAGTGTTTTAACATGACCCCTGTATGTTAGTTCTGTCGTGTCGTACTGATAATCGAGACAACACATGTTCCAGCCGTGGCAGCTGAATTTTGGTGAGGTGAAATAAAAGAACACCCATGTACTTGGACTGTACATAAGGAGGCCCGTGTGATAAAATTTAATCTGGAGTCCCCCGCTATGGCGCGCTTCATAATCGTGCCCTGGTTGTAATCATAAAGCCCCAGAAATTTGCGGGTTCAATGCCGGCTGTGGCGGTCACATTTTTTGACAGGCGAAAATGCTAGAGGCCCACGCACTATGCATTTTCAGAGCATGTTAAAATTCCAAATGGCAAATATTTCTTGAACCCTGCACTGCAGCGTGCCTCAACCATATCATGGTTTTGACACGTGAAAACCGTAAGAAAAAAACAGAAATTGTTAGTTATAATAGAAATGAAGATGAGGGCAGTCGGTGGATACGAGTCCTTCCAACATTTTTAATGCCTTGTGAGACAGTATACGAAGTGCGATTTCTTCTCGTCATAATTAGCTGCATTCAAATCATAGAAGCTCAGAAAAAAAAGGCCAAAGTTTTAGAAGGCGGCACTCACCTTGGCATACATGTTCAGCAGGATCTTGTAAAATTATTTACAACCAAAAAGGCGCGGTTATAAACGATATAAACGAGTTGAACCGCACTCAACATGCATGATAGGCTTCCTTTGGAGTTGACTGCAAATTTTTAGCTGATGTATGTACTGTCATTGCTTGTACCAGCTTTGGCACTCTTAATAAACGATGCAAACCTTACTTGATTGACACTGCTTTTGCCAGTCGAGGCCTGTTCAGGCACCTGGCGATAAGCTACATTAGCTGTGTACGAAATGCGGAACATGAAAGTGTTACTAACGCGAAGAACGAAACGCGAAGCACGAAAAGTTGCTCCGCGGTTCGAAAGCGCATGGGAGCCGCGGATCCAGCAAAGAGGAAAAAACAAAACACGGAGAGCCAGTAGCGCGACGAACGCAAAACAAGCAAAAACGCGAATTTTCTAATGATGACGATAATACAGGCTGCGCCATCTGCGCTCGCGCTGTTGCAGTTCACTACGCCACAGCTACTCTTATTTTCGTTTTACAGCCAAAGGTACACTTTCCGTTCTCAAAACTTAGTATAAGCAGTATAAGTGTTCTGTGTCTCCACGCTGACGGCCTGACGTTAGGCACCATAGTTAGGCAGCCTGTGTTATCGCTTGCTCATTTGCTTCGTAATTACGGATACTACGAAATTTTCAGATAGATGGGTGCTCTTTCCGCCATGCGTACTGGCCAGTGGAATCTGGAATAAACACACGCTCGCTTTCGAGGCGCAAAGATACAACACGAGCTGCGCTTGATGCATTCTATTATCTGTCGCTGGCGTGACGACGGCGGTTGTGTGGAACGAAGTTTCTTGACACGAATTCATTCCATTTTGTTCTTGCATGAATTTGCTCGGCTGTTTTTTCTTGTAATGTTTCAAATCTCCCCTTTTCTCTTGTCCTGAGCTATCCTCTGGTGTGAAATTTCCTCGGTTTTAAGAGGTTGTGGGGTGAGCAGCAAACTTTACCGAATGGGACGATGCTCCTCTGGCCAAGCCCGGAGAGAAGGGGGAACGGGGAACAAGCCTCTCTCTTTCTCTCTCGTAGTCTACGCCTATGAAATTTAGCCATCATTCAGCACAATTATACCAGTGCACGTTAAAGAACCCCAGGTGGTCGAAATTTCCGGAGACCTCCACTACGGCGTCTCTCATAATCAGAACTGGTTTTGGGACGTTAAACCCCATAAATCAATCAATCAGCACAATTATACACGAGAAAATGCGAAAAGCTGCGCAGTACTCATTCCTACCTTCGCTCGCACCGAATACACATACAGACGATTTGATGCAAAAGGAAACGAAAGAAAAAACAAAGGGAAGATTTGAGGAATAAAAGAGCACATTTATTTTAGCGCTACCTTTGTGAGAGCAGAAAAACAAAGTCGCCCTGAGAAGACACACCATTAGTTCAAGTTCAAAGTTGGCGCTGCTTCTTGCGATGTCACGCGCCCTCTCATAGCTTTGTGCGGCTGTTGCCATCTGGCGGCCAAATTATGAACAATCGACTGTACTTGCCACGCGAGTTCTCGCCTCGAAAACCCAGAGGTCTCTGAGCGCGCCGCCACCTGCTTCGTACTGGCGCAGTCAGTCTCCTCCGTGAGATGGCGCCACCGCCGTGATTACAAACCTGACGTTACAAGCCCGCTTCCTTCGGGCCACGCCAAAGCGCCAGTCACAAAACTTGTTGGATATTGCTTGAAAGATCACTTATGTGTATTTTTTATATGCGGGGATGCTTCTATTTTGGCTATCATTCACTTCGGCGCATGAAGTCTCGCTGCCCTAGTTTATCTGAGTTTGCCCCCGTTGTCGTTTGCAACGCCGCGTGCAAACTTATTTTCATTGCAGAGGAAAGCCCTCATCTGGAGGAGTATAAAAAACTTCTACGCTTTATACAGTTTTTTATGGGGCTTTTCCAAGGAAGTAAAGAATATGAAGCGGTGAGTGCCAACGAAGCGGCTCGTCTACCACTAGTACTTTCTTCTCTCTCTCCCCCCCCCCCTTCCCCACCTGGCTTCCTTCACAAAGCCTACATAAAAATGAAAATCGTGTAAAAGCATCATGTATAATTGCAAAAGGTAGGTGCGACTTCAGCGCGTAAGTATAGTACACAAGAAGAAGTTTAGACATCAGGGCAATTAATGAAAATTAATTAGTAGGTAAGTGCGCACCGCATTACAAATGCAGCTATGAGCCAGGATTTTTTGAGCAAGAGTCATAGGTAAGAAAGAAAGAAAGAAAGGAAGGAAGGAACAAACAACGTGTGCGCTCTTACCCGCATTGGATATGAGGTTCTAAGCCAGTGCACCCTTTGAGAGGTTTTTTGTGCTGTGTGCGGCGTTCTTTGGTTACGAACTGTGCGTCCCAAGTCCACATAAGGTTAAACTAAACTCCCCATAAAGTCCACCAAAACTCTACGTGCTAGCGCCATACCAGGCATTTAGACTAAGATGTTCGCCTTTAATACTGAATGGCTTCTTGTGCGCAATTGATAGAAACCTCCGTGAAACCTCATTCGCGAAACCTATTAGTGAAACCTTATTCATTAGGCTGATATTGACCTCAACTAGCATTATTTAATATTCCTCTCTTTCCACCTTGTTATTTTCAGCCATTCGCTCTAATTTTGAAAAAAAAAGATGAAAAATAACCAGGTCAGAACGGTAAACGTAAAGGAAGGAAGCCAAACGTGAAGTTTCATGCAGCGAAATTTTGTTGGTAACAAGTAAGACAGGAATTTCGCCTATTGGCACCCGGCTTTATTGTCCTGAGACCGCAGAGTGACATGCTTCACAGAGGTTTTAGCGCTTGTGCGTGTCACTGCCGAATCGCGGCTAGTCTTTGCGCTTTGATCGGTGTAAATTGTCGCCGTCCCTTTTGTGCAAAATAGCCTTCCGTCTTAATAGAGCCATCGCATTACCACTGAGTGCCCAGTTAGCGTTATGCCTGCCACCCACAACCCACAATTTTTGAAATTATGAAAATTATGACGTGCCTCTTTAATGGGCGGGGTAAGCTCATCGCGTGGGGTAGGCTCACATCCGTGACGCCGGTGATTTTCACATCTTTGTGAATGCAACGCTCGTCTTCAATATGCAATTTCTCTCTCTCTCTCTCTCTCTCTCTCTCTCTCTCTCTCTCTCTATATATATATATATATATATATATATATATATATATTATATATAAAAGGATCGATGGATCCGGTGTAAATGCGTTTGAGGAAGAGGGTGACAAACGTTCGCAACACAACTTTTACTGACGTTTCGGCAGGCGGGACTGCCTTACTCTGGTTACTCTGACGAAGGCAGGCCCGCCTGCCGAAACGTTAGTAAAAGTTGTGTTTCGAACGTTTGTCACCCTCCCTCACACACACACACACACACACACACACACACACACACACACACACACACACACACACACACACACACACACACACACATATATATATATATATATATATATATATATATATATATATATATATATATATATATATATATATATATATATATATATATATATATATATATATATATATATATATATATACAGTAACACTGCAATCAGGGTCGGTCTTTCGAAACGCCTTACGAAGACCTAACCTCCCCCGGCAGGACACATGCAGCTACAGCATAAAGATCATATATATTTTATATGACACTACATCAAATGAACTCGCGAGCCATGTTCAATGCAATAAAAACAGAAAATATAAAGCAAGATACTTCTCAACAATGAATTATTGAATTGTGTTTATTGTGCAACAAGTTTGCAAGGATGACCAGGAAAAAAAAAAACATGCGTCGGACAGCTTGAGGGGAACCTGGTGACCTCACACACTGGGCACTTTCACAGCGCTCAGGCAGAAGCCCACGGTATACATAACTGTTATCTAACATGCTAAAATAGCCTGCCGTGGTAGCTCAGCGGCTACATGTTGGCTTGCGAAGCTCGAGGTCGCAGGATCGAATCCCGGCCACGGCGGCCCCATTAACGATGGGGGCGAAATGCAAGAAACGCTCGTGTAGTGTGATTTAGTTGCACGTTAAAGAACCCTAGGTGAACAAAATTGCTCCGAAGCCCTCCACTACGGGGCGTGCCTCACTGCTGTAACTGGTTGTAGCACGTAAAAAAAAGAAACGATCAATTATTATTAATATACGAAAAATATTTTAAAAATCAGCCGTTGATAATTCTCAAATATTCACTAAATCAAAAAGTCATTAGGAAATCGCTAATTAAGGAGAAGATAACGTTACGAAGATGTTTTACATTTCCCGTACTAGAAGACTGTCTAAAGTATTTATTTATTTATTTATTTACAGGTTCTGCAGGCCTATACTTATGCCCTAGCAGGAGGGGCAACAACAAAAAATTCACAGCATATCCACGGGGTGAATGATGATGAGTGGGCGAAGCTCTAGAGTGAACCACCGATAAACCGTTAATCTTCCGTGTAATTCGCCCAGTCGATCACCATGTAAAGACGTCAGAAACACTCTATTCGAACGCTGGGATCTGGCGTTTAAGGTGACGCTAGCACAAACGCGTTACAAACATGCAGTACACTCTAGTAAGGGGGGAGAGGCCACAGCGTCTTACGCAGCCCCTTACACAGGCCGGAACGCGCACCGCGTTTGCCGACGCCATCACATGACTGCTGAAAGAGTATAAGGCGGAGAGGCCACAGCGTCTTACACCAGCTTCTTACACGCGCCGTAACGCGCTAGCACAAACCCATCATCATCGTTAGAAACGGACAGTCTTTCGCTCTCTCTCTCTCTCTCTCTTTCTGTCTCACACAAGACAGCAGATGGAAGAGTGAGAGAGCTCGCGCGCCACCTGACGTTCCTGAAGGCAACTCGGAGGTAAACAATGGCTGCTAATGGGAATGAGAGACAGAAGAAGTCGGCTTTTAGCTAACACTTACGCTTCTACTTCTACTAACGTTTCCTACTGGAACATGCCAATGGCTGCTAATGGGGAATGAGAGACAGAAGAATTCGGCTTTTAGTTAACGCGCACGCTGCGAATTTTTTTATTGTTCAACAACGCACAGGAGAAATCTCCCACCGGCACCACCTTGGAGGTCAAAGCGTAAGACTGGTTACGCACTACGACTACGACTACGACGAGGGACGAACGGGTGCCGCTTTAAGGAGCTTCGCCTCTAAAATAGAAAGTTGTACACTGTCACGGCACATAATCAGACGACTTATAGAGCTCTTGGCCAGCAGTGTTGCGGCAGATAAACAATGAACAAAACACTCATACGCAGCATAAGTCTACAAATAATTCACTCGGGCACTGCCAACACGCCATATTCATACATCATTCAAAACTAAACTAGACAAAAAAAAAAAGCTTCAAGTTGTTTTTCAATATCTTCGGATTGAAAGGCACTTATTGGTAAGGAGTTCCAGTCAGCAATAGTCCTGGGGAAAAAACTATTTTTGAAAGCAGTAGTACGAGCAAAAACAGGCGCCAATGAATATTTATGGTTATGTCTTGTTTTTCTAGAAGATAGACGTTTCACACAGTTGGGCAGACTTATTGTAACTTCATCGGAAAGAATTTTGTGTAGAAACGTTAACCGATTAATTTTCCTGCGAGATCCCAATGTTTGGATGTCATTAAGTTGCATAATTTGTGTTGGCGAATCATGTCTTTTATATTTGCTAAAAATGAATCTGACAGCCTTCCGATGAACTTTTTCAATCAAGACAACATCCTTTTTACATTGAGGGTCCCAAACAACCGAGGCGTATTCAAGCTTTGATCTAATACAGGCGTTGTATGCCAATAATCTGGTCTCCTTCGTGGATGATTTAAGTTTCCTTTTAAGAAACCACAGTTTCCTAAGTGCAGCCGTGCATATGCTTGTAATGTGATCTGACCATGCAAGTATTTTCGTCAAAGTTACTCCTAGATACTTGTATTTTTCTACATCCTTGAGTGGGTTATTGCGGAGACAATAAGTGTAAAGGCTGGGAGCTCGCTTTCTTGTTATCCTCAAGAGAACTGTTTTGTCACTATTAAGTTCCATGCCCCAGTTATGGCACCATTCATCAGAAACTTTTGCGAAATCTGAGAGCACCGGGATTGGCCTATAGCTATCCTGTCTCTTACCATCCTTGTAGACCGTACAGACTGGGGCTAATGTCAGGTCATCAGGAAAAGGTATCAAGAGTCTGTCGAAAACTTGCCTGCTCGGGGATACTCAAGTTCAAACGTAAAAGAAAAAAAAAAGAAAAAGAAAAGAAAGGACACGGAGTAAATGCAAAAATATAACTTTAAAAGAAAGAAAACGAAGAAGAGGCGTTTCGACTCCCGTAGGCGATTCTTGTTCGCACTGAAGTAATGGCAGAATGGATAGAAAAGGGGGGGGGGGGGGAGGGGTAATTATGTGCGTGCGTGCAAATAGATGGCATAAACGAAAGGAAGCGTGCGTCATTGCGGTTCAGCTTGCTGTCAGTAACTTGGTTTAATAACAACTCGAGATGAAGTCGCAAGATTAGATTTCTCTCAGCAGCTAGCACACGCGCACTGGCCTAATCAATATCATGTCCTATTGATACAAAGTGTTGGGTAAAAGCAATGGAAGACGCTTTCTCTCTCTCTCTTTTCTTTTACATAGTAAAAGTGTTCCTTCAGATGCCACTGGAAGTTACCAGTCTCACCGATGTACAGGTTATTACAGTCTGCACAAGGAATACTGTACACGACACCAGGGAACTTTTCTTTCGGAAGACTGTCCTCAACGTTTACAAATACATTTTTAAGTTTGTTTTTTTTTTCACTGGCACGCGTGAGACGTGTGCATAAAAAAAACGAAGCACATGGGCTAAGGCTTCACTGGCACCAGGGGCATATGGTACGTGAGGGTAAGTACCAGAGGCCAGCATGACGTTACAAATATGGTCCACGGGAGAGTCAGTAACACCGGTCATTGCTTTAACTGGCCTTGTAATTATGCTGTCTGCGTCAGGGCACAATTTAGTTTTAGAGAATGCATAATAATTAAATGTTTCATTGTCGTTTCATGCTGATAAAAATAAATATTTGGAATATGTGTGCTTCGTGAAACTCGCGGGATCTACGGAATGGTCAAAATCTCCATTTGGTGTACCTGCAGTTAAAGAGTGTAGCTAAACTGAGACCATGCGAAATTTCCCCTTCATGGTTTAAAAGTGCTGACAGTGCGATTCTTATTGCCACCAATTAATTGGTTTAACACAGACCAAGTTGGCTTAGTGGATTGACAGGAGTCGTAAAACGTGTTCAGACATGTAGTGTACCGCGAAGATGGAAAAATTCTAATATAATCCTTATCCACAAGAAAGGTGACATAAAGGAGTTAAAGAATTACAGACCAATTAGCCTACTCCCAGTAATATACAAGCTATTTACAAAAGTAATTTATACGAGGATAATAGAAACCCTCGACTTTAACCAACCGAGAGAACAAGCTGGTTTTAGGAAAGGTTACTCGACAATGGACCACATCCACGCTATCAACCTAGTAATTGAGAAGTACGCGGAATATAACAAACCTCTTTATATGGCGTTTATCGACTACGAGAAACCATTTGACTCCACAGAAATACAAGCAGTTCTATAAGCTCTACGTCGACAAGGGGTACCTGTCGTATACGTGAAAACCATAAACAACATATACAAAGATTGCACAGCCACACTACTCCTAAATGAGAGAAGCAGAGAAATCCCGATCGGGAGAGGTGTGAGACAGGGAGATACGATATCCCCGATGCTATTCACTGCATGTTTAGTGGAAGTCTTTAAACATCAAGACTGGGAAGAAAAGGGAATTCGAATAGACGGAGAATATCTAAGCAATTTAAGATTTGCAGACGACATTGTGCTCTTTAGCAATGATGGAGACGAACTACAAAACATGATTGATGACCTAAATCGGGAAAGTATTAAAATTGGATTAAAAATGAATAGGCAAAAGACCAAAGTTATGCTCAATAGCCTAGCTAAGGAACAGGAATTTAAAATTAACAGTGAACCCTTAGAATGTGTAAACGAATACGTATACCTGGTACAGTTAATAACGGGAACTCCTACCCATGAAAACGAAATTCTCCGTAGAATAAGGATGGGCTGGAGCGCATTCGGAAGGCATTACGAAATCATGACTGGAAACTTACCGCTCTCACTAAAGCGAAAAGTATTCAATCACTGAATTCTCCCAGTATTAACGTACGGTGCCGAAACGTGGAGGATAACGAAAAAAACTAGAGATGAAACTAAGGAGCACGCAACGTGCAATGGAAAGAAAAATGATAGGGGTAACGCTAAGAGATAAAAAACGAGCTGAATGGATCAGGGAACAGACAGGAGCAGCCGATATTATTATATCAATTAAAAGAAAGAAGTGGACCTGGGCAGGACATGTCATGAGGAGGAAAGATAACAGATGGACAGTAAGAGCGAAGGAATGGATACCAAGAGAGGGAAAACGCAACAGAGGCAGGCAAAAGGTTAGATGGAGCGATGAAATTAAAAAGTTTGCGGGCATAAAGTGGAACCAACTCGCTCAGGGTAGGGTGGATTGGAAATCGTTGGGAGAGGCCTTCGTCCTGCAGTGGACCTAAACAGGCTGATGATGATGATTATCGAACTTTTCTTCCAATATCGAGCAAGCATCTACCATCGAACACGAGGAAGAAAGAAGAATTTATATATCGAACACAGAGTTAGGAATCTGTCAAGGGGACCTCCTTGAATGTAGCACGTGTATAATAAATACAAAGTACAGCCATCATAGTAGAATTCAATAAAAAAAATCATGTTAGAGAATAGCACGAATACAAAATAAAAGCAAACTCTACAAGAGGTACAGCGAACACAATATAGAAACACTAAATTGCACTTTAGTTAGACATATATACTCTCTATGTAACTGAAAACTTGCAACCCAAACACAACGAAAGCAACCGTCAATGTTGATATCGGTTCGGTCAATGTTGATATCGCTTCATTGAAATAAAGTTAATGTTGATATCGCTTCGGGTATTTATCATCGGATATTCAAACGTCTCTTCAAGCCGTAAGTTACTAATTGAACCAGGTATGAAAGGTAGGCGTCGCCCTACCGAAGCATTGATAAATACTGTTTTGTTGCGGACCGCCACCCCCCCCCCCCCCCCCCCGCCTCCGTTTCCTCTGTCTGAAGCTGAGGGGGCTGACCTCCCTCACTTTTGAAAGGGGTCTCTGTGGGTAAGAGACATGCGCATGCAACAGCTGACGCGAAGTTGTTCATTAAAGGGTTGAGATGGCGTGCAAAAGGCTTTTGGAGTCTATGACAAAAGCCCTGTGATCAACAAAACCTAGTCGTCACTCTCTTCGAAGCTACTCTATTGTTCAATTGTTTCTCTGTTGATCGAATATTTCCTGAAGTAAAATGAGCGTTTCTTGCACAATTTGAACGGAACCAGGACGCGCAGGCGCTGACAAACAAAAGCCATTCAGACGTTCCGTCAATCCGCTACAGGTAAACAGAGCGGATCCCTACAGAGGAGGCAAGCGTGGCAGGGTTTGGAACAAAGTTAAGTGATGATATATTTTTACGTCCCCAAACCATCATGTCATTATGAGAGACACCTTATAGTTGAGGCCTCCGGAAATTCCGGGATCCTTAACGTGTATTGACATCGTACAGTACAGTACACGGAGGCTAAACATTTCGCCTCCAGCAAAATGCAGCCGCCGCGGCCAGGATTCGATCCCACGAGCTTCGGATCAGCAGCCGAGTACCATAGCCACTAGATCATTTTGGCGGATCATTTGGTCAGATTGGCAACACAATGTTTGAGCGGTTCCGAGCACAACCCCTTTCGTAGTGACGGTTTGACCACTCTCCTATAGCAATCAGGATGGCGCACGTGCTTCATCATCACTCGCAATTTTTTTTTCTTTGCGTCTTCGCCTGCGTGCAATTGGGTTAATGTCCTCTCTTGTGAGTTCATTGCTCACTTAAGGCAAACAAACGAAGCTGAAATGAAATTACAGTGAACCAAATGAGTAACGTCAAAATATGGAAAGTGCCACTCGTCATCGCGAAACTGTGCAATCTTCTGCAACAATTTCACGAGACTTCTAGTTGGGGGGAAACGACTATTTCGCACAAGCTGTCAGGCGTTGCGCAGAGTGGAAGCGTTCTTCGATTCACCGTTCCCTGAATAGCTGACGCTAGCTATTCGGGTGAATATCTTCATCAGCGTTCTTGAGCTGCCGATTTCCCGCGGCTGGGGATTGCACTGGCCGCGGTGACGAAATAGACCAAAGTGAGTCGCCTTGCGGAAACGGTGCAGGCGCGGCAAGCGGCAATTGCGGGATGTTCCAGCGAACGCCGTCGCACCCTCGGCTACCGCTTGTACAGAGGGCCATTGGACTCCGCTAAGAACCCCGAAAAGAAGCCAGGGCGGCCGGCGAACTCGATCTGCTACACACCAGTAACTTTCCACGCGAATGATGAAATCTACCGTAAGCCCCGCGCACTAGCACTGGGTGAGCAGTTTCGTGCCACCACTGGCCCGCTGACCTTGAGAATGCGTGGCGGCGAAAAGACCAGACGGCGGCCGTGACTCAGGCGGAATCGGGTGCACCACTGGGCAGGTCATTGGCTTAGAAAGCGCGTGGTATCCCGCTACGGGGTCGCCACTTAGCAGCGTGCCCAGACGATGACCGATGGCCGCAGGAAGTGTTGCCCCTGTGCTCAGCCGACTTTCAAAGAACCTCCGGCAAATGGGAGGCCGGAGCTCAGCCACTCGTTTCGCGGAACGCGTGTAACACGTGAGCGTGAGCATCGCGCACTTGTCAGCTCGGCTGGCCCACCATGAGACGCGGCGGCGGGACGGCTCACGGCTCGCGGTCGACGACACGCCGACGCCGGATACGAGCGGGTCACCGCGCGGAATGCAGGATCCACAAAGGAGCCTTTCGTGACCGGCTGCGGAATTCCGTTGCCGCAGCTCTCTCCGGGCTTTGTTTTGACACGTCTGGAATGGAGGGCGGTCGGCTGCTTCGGGCTCCCATTGCGTGCGTTGTCACGCTCTCTGCTTGGCGCGAAAGCATGAATGAGTCGACCGGCCACCGCCGGGAGCATTCCACTGCTATTCAAGGGCGAATGTACTACCGCTGATTAACATCGCCGTTGTAAGGCGCTGACACTGCGAGACGCTCGCGCGATGCAGGTAAAAACGCTGGAGGCTATACATTATTTTTTGGTGGATTGCACATTCACTAAACGGGATACATTCTACGTTCGCGCGTCTGTGCTATAGTCGCGGACAACTTTTCTTGGCAATGGAGGGAAGGCAACAGAGCCAAAATACGCGTGTGCTACCAATTAAGAATATAATCCCACAATTTCGTCCATGTTTTCTGCGTGAGAATTAAGAAAACAACATTGATTTATTTTCTACAGGACGCTCTTTGAAAAGAGGCACTGCTCGCATTAAGGAGATATCTATAATTTTTTTTACTTTACGCAGTGCCTTTTCGCGTTTTTGCACGTGCGAGAACGTCGCACATTTTACGTGCAGGTCACAGTCCTCACTGTCAAAATGGCCTCCCCACTATCAGGTGCGCGCTCGTCTCCCTCCAGCTTTTCCGACAAGTCACCGCAGGAGCTTGTGACGAATTTGACGAACAAATGGCTGTCGAAGCAGACAAAGCAGACCCGCTCGAATAATCGAACGGCCGTCACAGGAGATACGGAAGGTTCACAACCGAAACTAAATTTGAAACGCGCGCCGAACCGGACTACATCGCGGAGGAGTACATGTGCAGTAGCTCCGCCCCCGTAGCTTTCCCTTCATTGCCAAGAAAAGTTGTCCGCGACTATAGTGGTTTGTTGGAATAAGCGGCTGTGACGTGGCCTACCCTCCCGTCCTGTCACGCCTAAGAAAAACAGCACCGCTTTTTTAGCCGTTGCTCTAGATAAGAATCAACCTTCGCGTTCAGTCAGAAACGTAAAGCGTTACCTTCACATCGACGTAGTCTAATCAAAGCTCGCAATTACATAGAAATACGCACTATTGGTTCGCCTTACTACTCCTACATTTGTGACACCTTCCGTGTGACTTGCTGTACTGGGGTGACATTTATTACTCTTACTTATGGTGCTGTCCGACGACTCACTTTCAACGACATTTTTGCTCGGCACCACATTGAACATGTTGTCTCTGTGGGAACCACTTAAACAATATATATATATAATTACTTTTAGGGGCGAAGCTCCTTAGGGTGTGGGTCGTTCCCTCCTCTGTCGTAGTAGTAGTAGTAAAAGTATGTAGCCACCTCGCGGCGCGAGGTGGCTACATACTACTACTACTACTACTACTACTACTACTACTACTACTACTACGTAAAAAACAACAATGATGCTTTAATTCCGGTGCGTCCAAGTGACGTGATACGTACTGGAGTCAATGGACAATCCAGTTTTTCCACGCGTTCGGACAAATCATGCAACATTACCTGCTTTCTTCTTTCATTAAGGCATTCTAAATCTTACAAAATGTACGAGGTCATTGTCATCATCGCTACGCTTATTACTACGTTTCTACAATGAAAATATTCTCTCAATAAATTATGGGAAGTGTAGCACTAACATGCAGTTCTGTTACTTTTTTGTATGTATGATTGACGGTTGCTTTCGTTGTGTTTGGGTTGCAAGTTTTCAGTTACATCGAGAGTATATATGTCTAACTAAAGTGCACTTTAGAAACAACTTAATGAGCAAACAGACAATGAAGCCAAGGAAAACATAGGGGAAGTTACTTGTGGTATTGTAATTGTAGAGAAAGTAGAAAGGAATTAAAGTGGACGAAAAGACAAGCCTGCCTTCGGTGGGACCCGAACCCACGACCTTCGGATGTCGCGTCCGATGCTCTACCAACTGAGCTACGAAGGCGCTCGTCCCCCCGTCCACTTTATTGTGTATTTATGTACTTATTATCCTGGGAGTGTTAGGCAGCGCCACTCATGGCCAAGGCGGCGTGTGTGGAACACACTTTCTTGCCAGGAGGCGTCACGTAGAACGTGAACTTAGGTGAGATGGATGAGGTGAGAAGTGGACAGGGGGACGAGCGCCTTCGTAGCTCAGTTGGTAGAGCATCGGACGCGACATCCGAAGGTCGTCGGTTCGGGTCCCACCGAAGGCAGGCTTGTCTTTTCGTCCACTTTAATTCCTTTCTACTTTCTCCACAATTACAATACCACAAGTAACTTCCCCTATGTTTTCCTTGGCTTCATTGTCAGTTTGCTCAATTTTTTTTTTATTGATATGAGATTAGGAGATGTTGGCGCACAAATAAGGCGCCGGCTACTCCTTGGCTCCTGGGGTCCGTACAACAAGCATGGTGCTAAGCAGTATGCGAAGCAATCTGGCATAATCACAAGAATAGTGGTTTCGTCAGAAGATTAACAAAGAAACACAACGTATACAAATATAAGTTCAAACACATGGCAGTACTTTCGAGTAAAAGTCTCTAATATACATAAGAATGTCACTGGCACAAAAACGTCCATAGTCAGTCAGAGGCACAAAAACGTCCATAGTCAGTCACAGGCACGTGGTCGTGTAAAGCAATCACCAGATATTGAATAACATATCCATATAGTACTCTTTGAAATTGCGCTAATAAAGTCCAGCAATGCCGCTTTCTTCTAAAAACGTTTTCAGTGCTTTTAACGCGTTTTTTTGCAAGGCCATCGTCGGCCATGGACCCAGAAGTTTCTTTAAACTGAATGGCCGACGGTCCAGTGTCATCAGGGCTGCTTTTAGTCGATGCCTTGGTTCGTCGTGATTTGGGCAATCTAGGAGCAGGTGACTTATGTCTTCGTCTTGAAACCCACAATCACAGTCGGGAGTTCAAGCACGGCCAATTTTGTGTAGGAAATGCTTTGTGTAGGCAGTACCTAATCTTAACCGATGAATGAGGGTTTCCATACTTCTCTCTAAAGATAATGATATTCTGAGTTCAATAAACGGATCGATGTGATACAAGTCACAACTTTTGGAATTTTGATCAAACCATGTACTTCTGCTCATTTTGAAAGATGTTGTCTTTAAAACGCAGCGCAATTCATTTTTCGACAACGGGAGGGAGACCGTGGCCTCCTTGTGATGTGCTTGTCGTGCTGCATCATCGGCTGCTGTGTTACCGGGAATGTTGCAGTGGCCTGGTATCCACTGAAATACTACGTCGTGTTTCGCTTGGTTTGCTCTTGAGAGTTCTTTAAGTATCTCATATATTATACTCTCGCTGGTCATTTGTGCTTTTGTGCTGCGCAGGGATGTTAGAGCTGCCTGTGAATCACTAAATATTACCCATCTTTGCGAATCTCTCACAGATGTTATAAATTTGATGGCACACAGGATAGCAAATAGTTCGGCCGTTGTAGATGATGTAGCACGACACAGTTTATAGGACTCTTGCGTATGGAATTGCGGAACAACGAATGCCGAAGTAGAGGACGTTGCTACACAAGAGCCGTCCGTATAAACGTGCACGTATCCTGGATACAGCATATATATCTGATACAGCGCCAGTTGTTGAGCGGCCGGTATAAACATGTCTCTTTTTCTTATTATTCCCTCTACCGACAATTCAATTTTTGGTAGTGCAAGCTTCCATGGAGGATAATCAACGTCACAATGCCAATATGTGTTGCTTGGTAATATATGAATATTTGCTTGAACTGCCTTATGCATATAACTTCTGTCTCTTTTCCAAATGTCTAGTACTAGTGGGTGATTCTTATGTTGTGTTTGAAGACGAAAGAAATGCCGGCATGTTTCTATTGTTCTCATAACTGGAAACGGAGTTTGGCGGGACTCAGCTATTACAAGCCGGCTAGACGTCGCTTTTGGAACTCCTAGACATATGCGCAGTCCTCTTGCTATAAGTCTTTGAAGCCGCTCTTCTGACGTGCGAGAAATGTTATGTAAGATAGCCGCAGAGTACGCAATTTTTTGTCTTATTAAAGCATTGTGAACAGTGAGCATGGACGACACCGATCCACCCCATGATGTGCCAGCAAGTCTGCGAAGTATATTTACTATAGTGTTGACGTCACTTTCCAGCTTCCTAATGTGAGGTGCCCAGGATATTTGCCGATCTAGTATTATTCCAAGGAATCTATGCTGTGTGACTATCGCCAGCGGTTGTCCCTCAAGATTAAGGCTAAAATTTTTTAACTTCCTGCGAGTGAAGGGCATTACGGCTGTCTTTTCGTGTGACAAAACCATGCCTCTTTCACGTAAGAAGTTATTGATGATGTCTATTCCTTCTTGTAGTAATTTCTGAAGTAAATGGACATTACTACCAGATGCCCAAATGCACACATCATCTGCGTAAATTGAGAATTTTAATTCAGCTGGTAGCATTTTTGTTAAATCAGCCATGACACAATTAAAGAGAAATGGGCTGAGTACACTCCCTTGTGGCACACCCTGCGTGACATCATGTTCACTACTGTTTCCTTCGTTCGTCTGTACAAATACCTTGCGACCTGACAAAAACTTGGAGATCCATCTCAGTGTTCTGCCGGAGATTCCAAGTTCTAACATACTTAAGATAACATGAACGTGACTGACGGTGTCAAATGCCCTCTTGATGTCTAAGAATACCGATATGGTCAAGTTACCACAAGCTCGTTCATGTTCCACAGATGAGACGATATCTATTACGGCGTCCATTGTACATCTGTGTTTTCTAAAACCTACTAAGTGGTTAGACAGCACATCTGTTTCGTTACACCACCACTGAAGCCGTGCGTCGATCATCTTTTCCATGACTTTGCATAAACAACTTGTCAAACTGACTGGGCGGAAGGATTCAAGGCACAGAGGCGTCTTGCCCGGTTGTTTCTAACAAATAAAGAACGAGCCCTTGACCCCTTCCCTTAAAGTGCACTTTAGTGTTTCTATATTGTGTTCGCTGTACCTCTTGTAGAGTTTGCTTTTATTTTGTATTCGTGCTATTCTCTAACATGATTTTTTTTATGGAATTCTACTATGATGGCTGTACTTTGTTATTATACACGTGCTAGATTCAAGGAGGTCCCTTTGACAGATTCCTAACTCTGTGTTCGATATATAAATTCTTCTTTCTTTTTCGTGTTCGATGGTAGATGCTTGCTCGATATTGGAAGAAAAAGTTCGATAATCATCATCATCAGCCTGTTTAGGTCCACTGCAGGGCGAAGGCCCCTCCCAACGATTTCCAATCCACCCTATCCTGAGCGAGTTGATTCCACTTTATGCCCGCAAACTTTTTAATTTCATTGCTCCATCTAACCTTTTGTCTGCCTCTGTTGCGTTTCCCTTCTCTTGGTATCCATTCCTTCGCTCTTACTGTCCATCTGTTATCTTTCCTCCTCATGACATGTCCTGCCCAGGTCCACTTTCTTTTTTTTAATTGATATAATAATATCGGCTACTCCTGTCTGTTCTCTGATCCATTCCGCTCGTTTTTTATCTCTTAGCGTTACCCCTAACATTTTTCTTTCCATTGCACGTTGCGTGCTCCTTATAGTTTCATCTCTAGTTTTTTTCGTTATCCTCCACATTTCGGCACCGTACGTTAATACTGGGAGAATTCAGTGATTGAATGCTTTTCGCTTTAGTGAGAGCGGTAAGTTTCCAGTTAGGATTTCGTAATGCCTTCCGAATGCGCTCCAGCCCATCCTTATTCTACGGAGAATTTCGCTTTCATGGGTAGGAGTTCCCGTTATTAACTGTCCCAGGTATACGTATTCGTTTACACATTATAAGGGTTCACTGTTAATTTTAAATTTCTGTTCCTTAGCAAGGCTATTGAGCATAACTTTGGTATTTTGCCTATTCATTTTAATCCAATTTTAATACTTTCCCAATTTAGATCATCAATCATGTTTTGTAGTTCGTCTGCATCATTGCTAAAGAGCACAATGTCGTCTGCAAATCTTAAATTGCTTAGATATTCTCCGTCTATTCGAATTCCCCTTTTCTTCCCAGTCTAGATGTTTAAAGACTTCCTTTAAACATGCAGTGAATAGCATCGGGGATGTCGTATCTTCCCTGTCTCACACCTCTCCCGATCGGGATTTCTCTGCTTCTCTCAGTTAGGAGGAGTGTGGCTGTGCAATCTTTGTATATGTTGTTTATGGTTTTCACGTATACGCCAGGTACCCCTTGTCGACGTAGAGCTTATAGAACTGCTTGTATTTCTGTGGAGTCAAATGGTTTCTCGTAGTCGATAAACGCCACATAGAGAGGTTTGTTATATTCCGCGTACTTCTCAATTACTAGGTTGATAGCGTGGCTGTGGTTCCATTGTCGAGTAACCTTTCGGAAAACCAGCTTGTTCTCTCGGTTGGTTAAAGTCCAGTGGTTCCCTTATCCTCGTAGAAATTACCTTCGTAAAAAGCTTGTATATTACTGGGAGTAGGCTAAATGGTCTGTAATTCTTTAACTCCTTTATGTCACCTTTCTTGTGGATAAGGATTATATTAGCATTTTTTGCGCGGTACTCTACATGTCTTGATACATTTCGTGAAGAGCGATGCAAGTTTTTCAAGTACAATATCTCCTCTGTCTTTGATCAAGTCGGCTGTTATACCATATTCACCAGCTTCTTTACCGCGGGACATGCCTTTGACAGCTTTTTTGACTTCGTCAGCGGTTATACATGGAATTTCAGTGTCCTCCTCTGATTCTATTTCTATTAAGGTTGTATGGTCTGTCTGAGAGCTGTACAGTTCAGAGTAGAAATTTGCTGCTACCTTTATTATTTCGTTGAAATTGTTGATAACGTTACCTAGCTTGTTTATCTTTTAGCGCATGTATTTTGTTTTGTCCTAAGTGCAGTTTCTTTTTGACCGATTTAATGCTGGTGCCTTTTTCTACTGCTTTCTCTATTTCTCTCATGTTAAAGTTTCTTACATCTCTTTGCCTGGCTTTACTGATCAATTTTGATAGTTCTGCGAAGTTACTTTCATTTGTTGGCGTTTTTTTATTAAGTCCTTGGTAGATTGGGACAACTTACTTGTTGTTTGCTTTGTTGTTTTACCCCCGACTTCTATCGCTGTTTCAAGGATTGTTTTGGTTATGGTTTTGTTTATTTCTTCTAAATCTTCACCGTTTTCGCCTAAGGCCTCGAACTTGTTGGTTAGGGCGACTTTAAATTCTTCGTTCTTCGCTCTGATTACCTCTAGATTGCATTTCTTTCTAGTAAATAATTTAGTTCTTGTTTTCTTTAGGTTAAGTACAATCTTTGCCCTTACTAGTCTGTGATCGCTGCATTTTATCTTCCCCACTACTTCTGTGTCTTGAATTATACCTGGTTGTTCGCACATTATAAAGTCGATTTCATTCTTTGTTTCCCCGTTAGGGCTTTTCCACGTCCACTTCCTATTCTTGTGTTTCTTGAAAAACGTATTCATTATTCGGAGTCGGTTTCTTTCGGCAAATTGTACTAGCATTTCCCCACTGTTATTCCTACGGCCGACGCCGTAGTTGCCAATCGCCTGCTCTCCACTTTGCTTTGTTCCTACTTTTGCGTTGAAATCCCCCATGGCTATTGCCTATTGTGTCCGTACTACTTTTATTGCTAAATCGATATCCTCGTAGAACTGCTCTACTTGTTCGTCGTCGTAGCTCGTTGTTGGCGCACATCCCTTTATTATCTTAAGTTTATACTGCCTATTTAGTTTTATTACGACGCATGCTACCTTTTCGTTAATGCTGTAGAATTCGTCTACGTAGCCCGCTATATCTTTGTGAATTAGGAACCCAACGCCATATTCTCTCTTTTCAGGCAACCCTCTATAGCAGGGGACATGTCCGTTGTTTAAGACTATGTAAGCTTCGCCTGCTCTCCTAACTTCGCTAAGGCTAATGACGTCCCAACTAACTCCCTCTAGTTCCTCGAGTAGTTCCGCTAATCTAGCTTCGCTGGAGAGGGATCTTGCATTGAACGTTCCAATGTTTAGTTAAAGGTACTAGTTTATTTACACTTATTTACAAAACTGTACAAAACTTTGCCTGAACAGCAGAGCGTTTTAGCAGCGGTGGCTTACCGTACTTACCGTACGGTAATTCCGTACCCTCATGGTCGGTGCGAGGCTATTTTAATCGGAAACACCTGCACTAGTTGCTAAGTGGGTACGGAAATGTCGTCAGATTATAAAACATGCTCGTAAAGCGCTCAGAAGCTCAATTTTCTACGTGCCAACCACGACGGTACGGCATTACCGTACTTACCGTACGGTAAGCCGCCACTGCTAAAACTCTCTAATATCTCAAACGCTTCTCGTAGGAGCGACCGTCGTTTCGTCTTTACTCGTCCGCTCCCCGAGTCCGTCTGCCGTTATGAACGGTCATCGTTCCCACGCCACCGCCCCGCTGCGCTATTCTTTTGGTCCCCCCTTCCTCTTTGTGGCTCAAGCATGTGGGATTGTCAAAAGAGCAACAAAATACAAAGGGAAGCAAATATGCATTCCTCAACACTCTGAGGCCTCTGAATGAAATAAGCCTCGCTAATATTTTTATGCATGTAGTACTAGTGATGCAATACTTTCGGTAGATTGACTATCGCTAGTATCGACAGTTCTATCGCTAGTATCGAAGTATTGATAACCTCTAGATAGTATTATCGAGAGCGCGTCGATACTACTACCATCGATAGTGCAATCGGCGTCGTACCATCGGAGTATTATTACTGATAATACTATATCGATAGTGCTAAGAATAATTGAGTTGTTGGGCAGCGACGTTCCCAAAACACTTGCGATAGCCTATCTTCTATCAGTAATACTCATTCCGCTTGATTTATGAGCATTGTCTCGCGATAATTATTTCAGCAGCAGAAATGGCGGAATGAGTCCATCAATAAATTTATACTTGAAAGCCACGAGCTAAACGGCACGCGCACACACACACACACACACACACACACACACACACACACACACACACACACACACACACACACACACACACACACACACACACACACACACACACACACACACACACACACACACACACACACACACACACACACACACACACACACACACACACACACACACACACACACACACACACACACACACACAGTTCTTGAGTTAGTGTTTAAGTTGAAGTGCTGAAACACTAACTCCTTTCATGCACATATGTGGCTATTAATTCTGATATTACCGTTGTAACCCCACCCCTTATGTAATACCCCCAGGAGGGGGAGGAAATAAAAGCGAAGAAGTGAAGTGAAGCAATATTGACGCCTCGAGTTGCCGCCACATGTATAACGGCTTCCTCTCCGCTACAACTGAACCGTTATTCAGTTCAACTATCACGTGTCAGCCAAGCCTTCTGGTGAAAGGACACCACACGCATGTCAACTTGCCTGCAACCCAGCCTGCGAGTACCGACGTTGTTGGAATGCACAAGTACCTCCTAGAAACTTCAGAGTGTCGCGCTGTGGAGCATTGCCAAGGCTTCCATAATTCTAAAGGGTTGATCTTCCTTTTCTCTGGATGTTACTCCAGGTGCTGGCGAACCGTTAACCCGGCGTTGGAGAATCTTGTTGAGGGCTTCCGTTGTCTTTCAAGAAGCCGCATAGTTGGGCTTCCTGCCGCAGCTTCGTTTACAACCGCCTGCTATCCAGATAGTTCAAGTGCAGGACCAGCAGCACTTTCCGACAGTTGCAGGCCTAATCTACCAACGAAAGAAGCACCGGCACGGTCTGCGTTTGTTTCGATGTAAACGTTCGCTCCTTTAGTCCTAGGTCTGGTAGTGTTGCTAGAGGCCTTAACTGCCTTTCCTATACCTGCATTGCAATTTATCAAGCTGAACTCCAGTATCATGTACGCGCGGACATCGCTTCATTCGAGCAAGCAACGTCTCTGTACCTATGTATATTTGTGAGCAGATTTGTTCAGAGCGCCGGAATGGTGTGCTGCAGAACAAATCAAAGTGCTGTGCTAAGACAAACATCAAACCTGCTCGTTCCTTGTTTCTATGCCAATGCAGCTTCGATTCAATTCAAGCGATCCCCTTGCAGCACGGCAAGCGTACGTGCCGAAGTAACAATTGCACTCGAATTCAGTTCAGAAGCAGGCGCACCTAACTGTCCGCCTCCTTCCACTGTTGCCAGCATAACAGTTACATTCGTGACGCTAATACATTATCCAGCACATGTACTACGCGGGGCACAGCGGTCAGTGCCAGGTAGATTGGAACAACGACGAGCTCTGTCACAATTACCATTACCACTATATATACGGCGCACTCGGTGAACCAAGTTTATGTTTCAACGAGTTCGCGCGGTTGATTTTATGCTATCGATAGTACTACTGACTACTGAGGGCACAATCCAGAGCACCGTCGAAGTTACTATCGCTAGCACTATCGATTGTATCATTTCTAACCATCGATAATTCGATAGTGACTGAACTATCGATAGCACCGAAAGTGCTATCGATAGTTCTGCATCACACTAGCATCTACTCAAATATTCTAAAAGACTTCAAAAGTTGAAAACGCAAGTACCAAGCATGCAAAGCGTACTAGCTTCGTTTTCACTGCCACACTATAGAATAAAGCGAAACGTACGATGCGGAATCAACGCGTTTATTCTATGATGGCTAGCGGAGCTTGATCTGCTTTCAACCACAAACTGATGCTTTCGGTTGGTCCCGGGTTATAATCCTTCCCTTGAGATACAACAATCCCAGAAAGGACAAACACGCTTACGCTTTAAGATAAGCATTCAATACTTTTTCAATGTGCATGGTGCGTTGACGCATCCGTCTTTCGCACACGGTTAGCGACGTTAATTGCCCTTTAGCGCGTTATGGGTGCGTAATTGGGGTAAAGAGGCGTAAGCCGAACACCTTGAATGTGCTACATCCTTGAGCGAGTCGCAACGAGACCGAAGGTACGCGTGTCCATTCTGAATGGCAGATGCATGGCCCACATAGGAACGTTTTATATATCTCTCAGTCGGAGGAATAATTTTCGTACGTTCATTCATTCATTCATTCATTCATTCATTCATTCATTCATTCATTCATTCATTCATTCATTGTGTATGCCGTTCCATAAATTAAGGCCATGAGAGAGACGCGCAAGAGGGCTTAATTCGCAATTTAATGTGACCGACAGATACTTTCAACGAGCCTGCAGTCATCTCTATGTTCTAGTTTTTACTCAGTCTCTATCTTTGTGCATTTTAAATAGTGAAATTGATACGCAGAGTGGCGCAGCCACGTAGAGTGAGTCTCCTCGGTGAATAGCCCTGCCACGGCGGCCTAGTGATTGTGGAATTCGGTTGCTGATCCGAAGATCGCGAGATCGAATCCAGGCTTCGGCGGATGCATTTCAATGGAGGTGAAATGTTGAGGCCTATCTACTGTGCACTCTCAGTGCACGTTAAAGAACCCATGGGAGAAATCTTTGAAATTTCCGGAGATTTCTCCCACGGGTTCCCTAAAGGGAACGTCCTTAAAGGGAACGTCGAATTGCCGCCTGTTCCCGACAGCGTGTTTGAATCTGTGCCGGAAATGGTCGTAACACGTGGTGGTATACTCAAGTTACTTTACAATATAAATGATTCTTCTGCTAATGGCCCTAATGAAATACCCTCTTATGTGTTAAAAGCTTGCTCTGACCTAATTTCTGACTACCTTGTTATATTGTTCGAGAAGTACTGACCCACAAAAGTGGCCCAAGGAATATGGTCTCCAACTATAGGCCAATTTCTCTGACGAGCGTATGTTGTAAAACAATGGAGCACGTAGTGTACAGCGCCTTGATAAAACATTTTGAAAACAGTAACTTCTTTGCCGAATTTCAGCATGGTTTTAGATCTGGTCATTCTTGGTCTACACAGCTCTTAGAATTCAGCCATGATTTCTTTCATTCATTTGATCATGGTGTACAGATTGACCGCATATTCCTAGACTTTAAGAAAGCATTTCATTCCGTCCCGCACGTTTTGCTGTTACATAAGCTATCATCGCTCGGTATCACTGCTTCATTGCTTGAGTGGATTAAGTGTTACCTACAAAATCGTATGCAACGTGTTGTAATTAATGGCTTTCAATCTATGTTGCTGTTACTTCGGGTGTCCCTCAGGGATCAGTTTTGGGGCCATTGCTCTTTCTTGTGTGCATCAACGATATCACTCTGGATGTGTCATGCAAAGTTCGTCTGTATGCGGATGATTGCGTGATTTATCATTGCGTATTGGATTTCCCACTGACCATGAATACTTGCAGCGAAATTTGGACTGTATAACGCGCTGGTGTGTTAGATGGCATATGCCTCTTAACCCCAGTGAGTGCCAATGCATCTCCTTCCCTTGTGAATACGACACCTGTTTGATTACACATTAGATACCGTCCAGTTAACCCGTGTAACTGAGTATAAGTACCTCGGTGTTTATTTTGCATCGTATCTTACTTGGACTAAACACGTTGAATATGTTGCAGCGAGAGCCTGTAAATTGTTAAATTTTGTTAGACGAAACTTCCGGTTAGCTTTTCCCAAGATTCAAGAATTGCTTTACTTATCGAACGTCAGACCTATATTAGAGTACGCCTGTACTTGGGACCCGCAAACTAAAAATCTTTCTAATATGCTCGAGCTGAAGAACCGCGCAACACGTTTTGTTAGTAGTAATTACGACTATACTTCTAGTGTTACTGCAATTAAGAATAGGCTGGGAAGGGAATTATTAAGTGCACGTAGAAAAACATAAGGTTAGAAATGCTTTTCAAAATTATTTACGGCATGGTTAAAATAACTAAAGAATCGTACCCTTGACCTCCGCATTTCTTATCTGAAAGAAGTGATCACTCTTTAAAAAGATGAAATATTTTTTATAGAACAAACGCGTTCTAACAATCCTTTTTTCCCGCACACAATCTCCCAATGGAATCAGCTTCCCCAGGAAATCGCCGATTGGCGCACAGATGCATCATTCAGAGCACTTATAACGCACTTATAGTCTTCCTCTTCTCTTTTTTCTTTCTCTCTGTTTTTATGTTATTCTTGTTTGCAAAGTTATCATTTTTCTGTACATATATTTCCCTGTTTATTTCCTCCCCCTTTCCCCCCCCCCCCCCTGCAATAACGCCTTCGGGTGCTGCAGGTTTTCTTAGATAAATAAATAAATAAATAAATAAATAAATAAATAAATAAATAAATAAATATTGTTGGACGGTGATTATGTGTTGTTGGACGCGATTATTCCTTCGACAGGTAATTAGCCTGGCCGGCGTTCAAAGATAATCAAAAGCTGGAGGACGCTTAGGCTTCGCCTTTATGAGTGAGCGCTGTTCGCATTACCTCCGCGTAACAGAACTATGTTTTCTTTTACGTTCAAATTACAGTCCGAGCTATCATGCAAACGCTATGAGACCAACAGTCCTTTCGCAGAGAACAGTACAATTTCGTGATGCGCCACCACACTCCAGGCGCATGATATCTGTATCTTACATTACAGTTGTGATTACAGTTGTAATTTATGCGCCGCGCATATTTCGAATTTACGTCCCTTGAAGGGGTCGCGCAACACGTTTTAAAATAGCCTGAAAACCATGCCCGTCAGTCGGTGAGTCCCCTATTGACACGTGAGCCAATTATAAGCGAGCTGAACGCACCGGAGAATGCGCAGTTTGGTTTGAAAATGCGGCTGGAAACCGCCATGCTCTTCATGACGTCACAAGGAGCACTGACTCCATCGTTTGAAGTGGAACTAGCGTTGGTGATTCATCAACGCGGAAGCATCCTCGGGAATAGTTCGTTTTATGTCCGGCAAATAAAGAAAACGCATGTGTCTTTCTTTCAGAATAAAAGAAGTTGAGCGACGTAGTGGGTGCCACTTGTGATGTCATTTCTTTAAAGGAGAACAGGCGGTTTCTAGCCTACAGCGGAAACCAAATTGCTAATCCACTCTCGCACGCAGCACAGCAATATTTGGCTCATGCGTTCAAAGGAGTCTTTAGGACTCCTTTGAACAGACTATAATGCTCAGACTATAATGTTCAAAAAGTGTCCTAGGGCCCCTTTAAGCGCACCCTGTGTGCCTGTGTTTCAAAGACTGCTGCCATTAGTACTGCAATGCGTAGAGCACTGTTCTGTGGCGCTCAGGAATGCATTGGTCTACCGCATTATGCAGAACTCCTCCGAAGGCGGTTCAGAGGCGGTTCAGCCGGGAAACGGCGAGAGGGGTGCCTGCACTGCCAGGATGCTGCTGCCGGTGTGCTGAATGAAAGCGCCAGGAAGACGCCGCAGACGCCTGGTTCCGGAACGGCGTGAAGGGTGGGCCTCAGCGGTAGGTCATGGGATTCCCCCGATCGTCTGGCGGTCGACATCAAAGTGCCCGGGAATGCGGACCGGGGTGGCGCCCGAAGAACACTGCGCGACGGCGCGCCTGTCAACCGGCCTCGTCAACGCTGCCGCTCTGGATGACCGGACGAAACGTGGCTAGACAGGCGACTGAGAACTTTGATTTTTTCTGTTGCAGGTCAATTGTTAGACGGCGCTGTTTTCTCAGAACCCGGCCGGCGCTTCCGGCCCTGGAGAATAAGTGTCGTCAGCTGGACGCTCCGTCAAAGTGCGGCTGTTTGCAGGCGTCACAGGGATTATCCGCAACCTGAAATCATTCCGCGAATGACGCTGCGCCGCGCGATAGAAGTGCCTGGAAGAAACGAGTGGGAAGAAAGACGACAGGTCCTTCCGGAACCGACGTGCGCTCTTGCCGCAGCGAGTGGTCAATGCTTTGGAAATCAAAATGGATGGCGCACAGAACGCGCGTGAATGTAGTACCCGTCACACGCTGTTGCCTTCTTGTCTACCTGGCGGGCTATGACAGGCCTCTGTCTGACCACCAACCGCCGTCTTGCCTGACTCATGTTTGCCAGTCGGACGAGCAACGGGACAGTAATAGAGGCACAGCTAAAGCTACAAGTTCGAAGATATGTTGCTTCGCACCGTGTGAAAAACGAGCGGCATGCACGCAAAGCTCTGGCGTTGACGGGTGTTGATCTCAGCGGCGGATTTTGCAAGTATTTACAGGGACACTGTTGGCGCTACTCGTGTGTCCAGCAAGCCTATGACTGTTCCATGTTCTGCACAAGACTTTTTCTTTGACGAGACTATGGGTGTGGCAATCACAGACTACAGTCAGTTGATTTCAAGCCCGCTGGCCAAGGGGGCGATTTACCCAGGGTTGAGAAGATTCAAACGAACCGAGCCGTCCGGGCTTAGGGGGCTTCCCGACGGCTAAAAAGAAAAAAAAAATGGGTAGACTTCGTGGTTTGGTTTGAAATAGTTTAAGCCTCCTGCTGATTTCCGCTGATAGAAGCAGATAATATCTCTTTCAATAATGAATGCGTCAAAGCGGCTCTTCGCTGCATAATGTGCATAATCCTGAAGTGAGCTCACTCTGAAGTGAAAACGTTGCACTCGCCCAAAACCATGCATAGGGTACAGCGACGGATCTGATCCATCTGATGGACAGAGAGCAGCCGAACTGGGATTTATGCAGCTACGGCCCAACTGTTTCGGAACGCGCGACGTGAAAGAGCCAGAAAGCGGTTTCCGTTCGAAATCTCGTTTAATGCGCTGAAAAAGGATATGACCGGAAACAACCTTGTGCAGATGTTTCTATGCTCTATTACGCTTTCATAATTGTGCAAACAACGGACAATGAAATATTTATATGGTATAAAACTTTATGGAAAGACTCCGAAGGAGTGGTGGTTTGATTTCGTGATCCCGTCGTCGTCCTTCTCTCTTAATTCCTATATACTTTCGGGTTATACGGAGACTTACGAGACCACCCGTTGGGAAAAAAAAATGTTATACACAGGAAATACCTACAACTGCTTTTCCCCAGCGTATAGCAAATGAATATCGTGAAAAAGTATCCTCATCTAAACATTACCAACTTGGCAGGTGAGTCTACCCTCTTCCTCATCCGAAGCTCAGCAGAGGTCAATCAGTTACTCTACGAATGTTGCAGACGGGTTCTTTCCCGTCCCGGGGCTTCCTCAGTAAGTTATACTCGGACGTGGACCCTGGCTGTCCCGACTGCAGTGAAACTTTTTGTTCTATGGCTCACATTCTCTGGCGATGTCCCACGCTGCCTAACGACGTTCTCTCCAGCGAAGCTGAATGGGAGGAGGCCATCAGAAGCAGGGTGCTCCAAAAGCAAGCCCAAGCTATCCAGAGGGCACACGAAAGGGCGGAGCGTCATGGCGTTCTGTCCTCCACGTGGGTGCGGCCAGCGGTTACAACGGCCTCCCGAGTCCTTACGGTAACTCCTCAGGATTCAGTAAAGTTCATTGTCTGTCTGTCTGTCTCATCTGGCTGGCACATTTTCCGATGAGCTTCATAAGTTTATTTCATTTACGAGCAGTGGAGTCTGTTCCTCTGTGGCAGACATGCTGAAACTTGTAGTTCGTGGAAAGCAGCTTGAAAGTTCATTCCCAGGTGTACATGCCGCTGTTAGTATTTTTTGGTGCTTGATTGTCACAAGTTTCACTGGCAAACAATCATTCAGCAAGCTGAAATTTATCAAGAGCAGGCTTCGATCAACGATGACCGACAGCCACTCTAGCGATGTGTCGCTGATAAGCTTGGAGACGGATATCATTATGAGGGCCAACGTTGAAGATCTCACGAAAAACTGTCCCAGTAAAAGCCGCAAAAGCGCTTCTAGAAGGTACATACATTATTTTCTTTTCTTAGAAGATGAATAAAAAGAGAAAACATAACGCATACACGCCCCATTCCTGGGTTGAATTTCTGCGAAACGCATAGCCTTTTTCTACTTTAATGAAGTAATAGTAGTAAAAACGTAACTTTATTCCGCAATTAAATAGCAGAAAATGCGTGTGCGATATGGAATATGCTTCCTTCTCTTATAAATGTGGATATTGCCTGCAAAAATGTAAATAAATTCTCTGTTTAAAAGTGAACAGTGTGTGCATAAAATGAAAATATGTATGATTGTTTATTCGACAGTGTTATTAAAACATTTTTGTGGAAGTTCAGTAGCAATCTCATTTTCTATAGGTGTGACCTTTTCTAAAAGATTTAGCTCCCCGGATGGCAAATAGATTTGAATAATGAAGCATGTGAATTATTTGTTTTGCTCACTCGGCATATGGAGCATACATAATATAAATCTTTCTATCAAAACCCTGCCTTAGGAGAGCTTAAATTTGTGTTGCTGGAGGCAATAGCAAAGTAGCCACACGATTGGCACTCGGGAGTGAGCTAACAGTTTCTGGAAAAGGACCACCTGTGTACTTCGGCAGTGCTCACCCGCAAGCAACAAAAAAGTGCACTGCCAAATTAGTGAAGCAGATATAGAGGAAGCCATTTTTCGCGAATGCGCCTCTTAATTTTCGATGGAAGATGTCTGTCGAAACAAGGGCAAACCGTATAGGGCTGTGCGAATATCCATTTTTGAGACCGAATCGAATTCCAATCGATTTGTGGGGTTTTACCTCCCAAAACCAGCTTTGATTATGAGAGACGCCGTAGTGCAGGTCTCCGGAAATTTAGACCAGGGTGTCGAACCGAATCCGAAGCGGAATTTTGGCCGGAGCTGAACCCGAATATACGAACCGATATTCTCGGAATGTGGTTGAACCCGAACCGAACCTGAACCGTAAAAAATAATGTCGGTCATCGGTTCGGAACAAAGCAGTTCAAATAGCTGCGATGCCGCGATCTGCCAGCAGCGGCTAGTTGCTGCGATTGATTCCGGCCTTTCTGTCGGCCTCTATCGGTTTATTTTTTCGGCGCATTCTTGCGAATGTGCTTTCCTTCTTTACCCGCTGCGATGGTCTGGTGGTGGTGGAATATACGGGACCCGAAGCCGCGGATGCAAGTCCGGCCGCGCGGTGGAGGTGAAACGCTAAAGGTCGTGCATATACTGTGCATTGTATCAGTGCACGCTAGACCATACGAGGTGATCAAAAATTCTCGGACCCACTCACTACGGCGTGCCTCTCCTTTTCACTCTGTAATTCCCTTTCGCGAATCTGGTGCTGCGCTGCCAACGGCTACATAAAACAGCGTTAAGTGAATCACAATTATTATTGGCCCTCTCCCTTCGGAATTGCCTGTGAAAGTTAGCGCAGTTCGGCGCGCTGTAGTGGAGCACGAAGACGCACACTGGTTTCACCACAAATTGAAATTTCTGCAAAGCTAACAAAACCATTTTTTTTAATAAACTTGCGCAAATACACTTTAATGATAAGTGCAATCTTCGCACCTGCAAGAGCTGAATCTATATTTGCTAGCGAACAAGGCCAACCGACAGCCTAGCTGAGACCTGTGTTGACCTTGCTGTGCAACTCGGCGATATTTGAGCGCAGCCTTTAGGAATCCTGTGAGTAAGCCTGTCTCCGCTTTATGCAACCTATCAATTTCTGTTTCAATTTAGAGAAAAGCTAATTATCTTGTTGCTTTTTTCAGCGTGGTTGTTTTTATTCAGAATTGCGATGTAGTCTACTCAACGAGCACTGCACTTCACAATAGGTGAACTTATGATGTAACTGCCCATTTTATCACTCAATTCAACGTGATTACCTACCGACTGTAATCCTGCCGTATCGCACGCTTTGCATATGCATGAAGCTATGACGTTGTTTCGTTGTCAGCAGACTCTACGGAATATTATATTTCATTTTACTCGATACTAAACGATCGTTTTCCTGGTAACACTTATCTGACGCTGCTCGAAAATTTAGCCCTTCGAACACCCACAAAAATCTCCACTGTCTTACTCGATTTATCTATAACTAGCGACAGAAAGAAAGACGTGTAAGAAAGAGCTCAAGGACTGACGTGTCGCAGTTGCGCAAAGGCTTGCCATGAAACGCAGTGCCTATAACATGACCGTGTTTTACAGCGGAGCTGTTACAACCTACCCATGATGACCATTCCGTCGTGCGCCGATGGGAAATGTTGACCCCCGCCTGCTCTTCGATCCACTACAAGAAAGAAAGAAAGAAAGAAAGAAAGAAAAAAGAAAGAAAGAAAGAAAGAAAGAGAAAAGAAAGAAAGAAAGAAAGAAAGAAAGAAAGAAAGAAAGAAAGAAAGAAAGAAAGAATAGGATTGAGCAGCAGGGTTTATGTGAAAACATCGGTCGCTCTTTCAGGTATGCCTCCAGGTCCTTCCACCTGTTGACAGCACTTGCCTATGTGCCGTGTGTGCGGCGCAACACCGAATCGGTAACGAAAATGAAACGAAATAAAAAAATTACGAAATGCAAGTTCTGGATGGCCTGAAGCCTAAAACTTGTATGTACGTCAGTATCCTTACCATTGCCGTGCGGCATGTTTTCTTAGTGTGTCAACTAAAACACTGGTGATCTTCCGAATGTCCCCAGTGCGTCTTATAATGTTTCAGGCTAGCAAAACAGCACTGTCAAATCAAATTAACCCGTTAAACCCGAACCCGAGCGGAACCTTATTTTTTGCTGTTCGACACCCTGATTTCGACCACCTGGGATTCTTTAACGTGCACTGACATCGCACAGTACACGTGCCTCAACATTTGTCTCCATCGAAATGCAGCCGCTGCAGCCGGGATTTGATCCCGCGACCTTCGGATCAGCAGCCAAGTGCCATAACCACTAGAACACCGTGGCGGGGGAACACCAAGCGAATAGTGGGATAAGCGAATCGAATTCAATAAGAAATACTCTTCGATGATTCTCGAATTTTGAACTGCTAAACATTAAATATTAATCGATAGGTAACTATATGAATGTAAACAGTAATACATGATGATGATGGCCATTAAATTAATCATGATAATGGGCATGATACTGTAAAAGAAAGGATCAGAAGTGCTATGTTCAACAATAGATTTACAAGGTCGCAATGGGTTACAAATAAGGTTATGGTGATAGCAATAATGATGTACAATATAGTAATGACTCGATAATACTCAGTAATACTACAGCGACCGGGCGAAATAAACATTGACACTCAGAAACTGATGGAGTGGTTTCGGACGTAGGCACTAATTGAAGCAAAAACAAAATTGATGGTGGAAAAAATCAGTCGTGAGCAGGATTCAGCAAAAATAATAATGGCTCAGCAAAAACGATTACACTGAAAAACCGATCGTATGGGTTCCGGGTTCGAACTCCTGCCTTTCGCCTTTACGTCTCTTAAGCGATAGCTAAGGACTTCTGTGAGTTTTAAAAGCACAATTACAGCATCTAGAGAACTCTTTAGAAAAGGCAAATGTTGAATGTATAACCGGTCAAGTCACTTTCACAGAGCGAAGTAGCCTGGTGTAGTACAAAAACTCGCATGTATTGCTGCTCATAATGTGCCAGCTGGGATGAAATTGGTCGTACTTTTAAACCAACTTTCTGTTTATTTCGGTACAGTAAACATATCTAGATATTTGTACACTATTCGAAAAATATTTGGCTTTACAAATAACGGCTATTCGATTCGAAGCCCGAATCGAATAGGATAGCACTCGATTCAATATTCGAACATTTCGAATATTCGCATAACCCCAGCAAACTGCGCTAAAGGAAGATGAATAAACACACACGACAACTAGACTGCACTTCTAACTGTAGTAAGCATTCATTCCGCGCGTCTCAAATTCTTGCACAGTTTATGCTTAATTTAGTATGAACCAACTAGACCGACGAATCCTAGTGCTGCCTATGGGTGTGTTCTGATGCTCACGGTAAGCGGCTCAATAGACAGCTAAACGGACAATCTCGCCCAGATGGTCGTCTGACCGCCAGTAAGCGTTTTCTTACGGGCTTAGTGTGAGCTACATTGAGTTTTCCGTAAATTAAAACGCGAAATAAGCAAAAAACAAGACAGTTCTGTGCGTTTTCTTTAGCTTTATTGCGTCAACGCGAGGTGGCGTCACGTCACGTAGACGTCATCCAGACGCGTTCCATTACTCGGACGACAAGGGCGGGAAGCTCTCTCGTAAGCTGTCAACCTCGACTGTCTACGGTGATCTCCAGAATTGGAACACCGTGAGTTCCGATGTCTAAAGTTCAATTGCGAGGACAATCTCTCCACGTGCTCTAGAGAAAGCAGACGCCCAGGCGATGTTCATAAACACACTGGGGATTCTTCGAATAAATACGGCATATACAGGGTGTTTTTTTTAGTTGCAACACGTTTTTTAAATTAGAAAAAAATAAATCGCGGGAATGTCTTGTGTACCATTCGAGTATACGGGTTGGCGGCCTCTAGATACAGAACAATTTCCGCACTTGTGCGCATAATTAGCGAAATTGCGCTAATTAACTCTTTAATTATCAGTAATTGGCGGCTACAGCAAATGAGTACTTTGGAGCCCATCCTCGACACTACCTATCCCAACGATCAAATTTGGAATAGCGGAGTGCATGTCGGAGCTACGCGAACAATTAGTTCCCCGTGGCAGGCTCCTTGAAACCGAAACTGGCCTGAAAAAGAGCGTCTGTGACGTCGATGTCACCGCCTCCCCGGATTTCGTCACTTGCCCGCGGCGCCCAACGCCGCAGATAACAAGGAGATAACGCGAGCTGCTTGCGCGGGCGGGGCGGCCAGAGCGGCGGTGACCATGGGCGAGTGGCGAGTGACCAAAGCCGTGGGGGCGGCGACATCGACGTCACAGACGCTCTTTTTCCGGCCAGTTTCGGTTTCAAGGAGCCTGCCACGGGGAACTAATTGTTCGCGTAGCTTCGACATGCACTCCGCTATTCAAAATTTTATCGTTGGGATAGGTAGTGTTGAGGACGGGCTCCAAAGTACTCATTTGCTGTAGCCACCAATTACTGATAATTAAAAGTTAATTACCGTAATTTCGCTAATTATGCGCACAAGTGCGGACATTGTTCTGTATCTAGAGGCCGCCAACACGTGCACTCGAATGGTACACAAGACATTCCCGCGATTTATGTTTTTCAAATTTAAAAAAGGTGTTGCAACTAAAAAAACACCCTGTATACATGCTGCAGCGAATACTAAAGGGCCTCAAGTCCAAAGAATTACGAGAGGGTAAGGCGGGAGCGACCTCCCTAGTTTTTTTTTTTTTTTTGAACGGGAACCCCAGCACTGTTTATGCGGCCCTTGCTGTCCAACCCTGATTTTCAGCCTTGTAATGAATCCAACCTACGTGATTATAAACAGCTGTATGGAAGAGAGCGATATTCGTTAAGCCCTGCTGCCTTCATAGCTTAATTTATTGCTCAGTCGCAACGATCTCTCTCTCTCTCTTGTAGCGTTAAGGCCGAATCACACGTACGCTTCTAAAAATCGTGCGATATGCATGCGCTTACTTGCGCGCGCTCATTCGCGTAACTGCGCATGCGTACACGGCGCAGGCGCATCTGTGTGCGTCTAGACGCGGAGAACAAGCCCGGCTTGATATCGGCGCTCGATTTCACGCGTCCCACGCGCGTTTGGAGTCCTGTACATACGCAACTACGACGTGGCTTTACTCCTGCACCAGTTCGGCCGACGGAGTTCAGATTGTTTGTTCTTTCCTTTTCATGCTTATTTAGCAATGCCTATGCATTACAATAACGCTTGTACTCATATATTTATTTTCGACCACAGTTTAAAGACATTTAGGCACACTAAAGCGCTTAATGGGCTCGGGTGCCTCCCGTCGCTGTGGGCATGGTTACACAACGTCGTGCGCGACCTATCGTGCACCTTGCCACAGCGTGCACGACACCATCGAATACGCGCTAGTGTTCGTCTAGCGGTTCTTCGTGGAGTGGCGTTGTGAGGCACCACCTCTGCCGCGGGATTGTATAGCGAGGCCTACATCGCGTAGCGTGAAGCTCTATCAGTAGATCGGCACGAAGCTACGCAGTCTGCTACGCCAACGTCTGCATAGCCGGATAGAACGCGCGCTGGCGCACGCGACGTGCGGTTGCAAGCCACTATCCCGCGCCAGGCGCGGCTGAGTTTCACGCATCGGCGCGTGCGTGGATGCGTGCAGAAGCGTACGTGTGGTTTGGCCTTTAGCTACACTGGGCGAGCTGGAGCAGTTGCGCGTGCACGTCCAAAAGCAGTGCTGCGCATGCGCGAGGAGCAGTGATGTCGCAGAGCTGGCGCACCGGAGCCACCGCCTCCGCACACTCCGCCTCGCCGGTCTGCGCATTGCAGAGGAGTGACGTCATAGCCGAGGCAGACGCACTGGCGCCGGCGCGCGCGTATCTGTGGGCCTCCGTTGTGCAGTCGCCGTCTGACACTGCGCCGGAGCCGCTTGATAGCGCCTCTCAATTTACACGCATGCGGAGACGTATCAGTGGGGGTATACATACAGCGGGGAGGAGGAGGAGGAAAATAAAAACAGAAGGACAGGGAGGTAAGCCAGTTGTCAGATCGGCTGGCGGGCGTTTGCCGCAGTGTGATATAGCCGTGGAGAATGAGAGAGCCGTCTTTGTGGCAATAGAGAAGCAACCTGACGTTGAGCAAAAATAAATATACATGCGTCATATGGTGTGTCATTGAAGCAGCAGTAAGCACGATAATCAAGCTAATCCTAGACAACCAGGAAAGCTAAGAATAATCAGCTGAATCTTAGCTAACGCTACGTATATCCTGGCATAGCCGAGCTAAGCCACTGCAAAATTTTTATGTAAAACCTGAGGCAAAAATAGCAACAAGAAAACAAAGGCTACTGATAGCACTCGAGCAAACTTGCGAAGGGCTGGTGACGTTGGCATGCTTTCAAGGCACTTCCAACGCTATATTTTTTATTGGGCACGATGTCTCGTTCGATGTCTCAGCATTCGAAAATAGGCTTGTCACGTCCCACGCCTTCGGCTGCTACCGGAAACTCTATGTGGGGAATGGGGGCAAGCTGCAGATACGAGCTCTGTTGTGGCCACAGAACGTGCCCTATAACTACGCGCTCTTCAAGGTGAACCACCGGCATTGTGTCAGCTTCCCTCGCTACTCTTGAAAGAATTGGTTGAATATGCCGGGTATTCCCCTCATTTCTTCGGCGCCATCACGTTTGCTCTTCGTCTCTGTCGATATCACAAATACCTAGGCTTCAGGTCCACAACATTGGTCGAATCTAGACTATCTTAAGAATCCAATTAAGGAAGGGGCGGGGGTGCGTAGATGCTCTGGATCAAACAGTTTAGTGCACTGAGGAATTAAAAACTTCAAGAGTACACCCCCATCTTTGCACCCAGCAACTCCACTAATGACGCAGAAAGTAAAGAGTACTGTATATGAAGATATTTACTAGTGCACATGCAGAGTGGATGGCGAACAGCTCGTGCAGGCAGAACATGGTCGCTCGCCTTGTTCTGTCTGCCCGTGCAGTCGTGTATGCGTCCGGCAGAGGATTCTTCCTTAAAACACACAGGCATACCCGCGGTGACATAGAAAAGGTTGTTCCTATCGGACTTGTGCTCTCATGCCGTTCGAGCCACAGACCATTACGAAGTTCTTAGGGTAGATTCCGAAAGAAAAAAGAATACCTGGATATAGAGACCTGACGGCTGCGTGACATGACATGCAGAGCCGTGAATAAATCACAGCACTCTCCGCGCGATGTTCGTCGCTGTTATGTGCACTTCCCGGAAAAGCACACGGGTAAGGGGACACCAAAAATGGGGATACAAAGTCAAGCACCTGAGTCCTTACGAATATGCAACAGGCCAGGAGGCCCCTCTTAAAAAAATCACAGCATATCCACGAGGTGAATGATGGTGAGGTGGGCGAAGCTCCGGAAGTTATGGGTGTCGGATCGTCGGTGGGGCATGGACGAAGCGGAGCGGCGGGCGCGGAGGGCCGCGGCGGCTCGTGCTCGTCCCCAGGATCCCGCGGTGCGGGCCTGAGAAGCAGCGGCGAAGCGAGCGCGGCGCCTGGCGGATCCCGAGACGGTGCGCGCCAATGACGCCGCGGCGCAACGTGCACTCCGAGCAGCGGACCCCGAAAGGCGAGCCCGAGAAGCGGCGGCGAATCGAGCGCGGCGCCTGGCGGATCCCGAGACGGTGCGGGGTAGCTACGATGCCGCCGCAGCTGTAGCGCCAAATCGGTCTCCGTCGATGGGCCGGGCGGGCGTCGTCTTGGAACGGCGACGATCCAGGAGACTGAGAGAGGCACTCGTTTCCCGCGCGCCCAGGCACAGCCCGCGCAGCAGCCAATCGGAGAGTAGCGGCACTTCCACAGCCATCTAGTGGCAATTCACACAAGCGCACTATTGCACACACTTCTATTGGACCAACGCCATCTAGGAAATGAGACGAGAAATGGTGATGACGACACAGTTTGTGTACAGCGCCATCTACAATATCATCACTCAACTGCAGTTTGTATGTACTTCTATGAGACAGCGCCATCTATTATACTGTTCAGGAGATACTGCCGGTTACGCGTGACGCGTGACAAGGTTAGACTAAGAGGAGCTTCGCCCCTAAAATCCAGGAGGCGTACAAAGCCAGAAAAGGTGTCAAAGCAGACACAGCGATGCTGCCGCGAAGTTTCCGCACCAGCAAGCACGTGAGGTCATGGGTTGATGGCAGCGTTCGTTCCGGTCTACTTCAAGACATTTTCGCTAAGGAACATTGCATGATAAGGACACCAAAGACTGAACTTAGCAACCTTCTGCAACGTATGTTAGCACGCGAACGCTGTGTCGGAATATTATCCTGAAGAAATTGGTTTGTTAGCTTATGGCAATAATAATAGCTGGAGTTTTACGTGCCAAAACCACGGTATGAAGCACGTCGTAGGGGAGTGCTCCGGCAGTTTTCTGCACTTGGGATTCTTTAACGGGAACTGACGACGCACAGTACACAGGACACTAGCGTCGCCTCCATCGTGTCACCTTACACTGGAGCGTGGCCTAAGAAGGAAAAAAGAAAGCCGATAATGAAGTTAACACATACAAAGAAATGTAGTTAAAAAATCGCGCAGGTCCCACGCATTGTGGGAATCGGTTTCGCGCGAAGCAGTCAGCGAGCAAATTGCCTATGACGAATTGTTTGGCATTCAGCCAAGTCTTCCGAGTAGGATCAACGTCTTTGTGCACAGCGCATGCGTACCCACTCATGAATATGCATAACGTGGGCTAACCAGCAACGCTGACAGCACCGCGGCGACTGAACCCTAGTTCATGGTACGACGTAACGTTGGCACTCACCTTAGTCAAAAGCACAGACGTCTGTTTTGTCGACGAAGAATGCACTATGCGGTGCGTTGATGTGCTATCATAAACGTCTTTCGTTGAAGCTAGTACTCCCAAGGGAATGAGGGAAGTTGCTCAAATGCATACTGAATGGTAGCAGAACATGTGTATTGGTATGATAGTGCTTGTCACACATTAGCAGCACAAATCATGTTACAGAAGCAAATGCAATAGGTTTTTTTACTCTATATATCGTGTGGGAGGAGCCGCCGCAGCGTAGTGGAGCGTGCTTGCTTGCCATCTCGAGGGGCCGTTTTCGGTACCCCTCACCGCTTGGTAAGTTGCATGTGCGTCTGTTCGCTTGTTATGTCTATATTTCAATCAAAAGCGAGGACAAATAGTGCTCCTTGCTTGTTTAAAAAAGGCCTTAAGCCAGCCGTCCTGTGGCAACCGCGAACAGAAATAGTTGTGGTACTCTTAAGCTTCGCCTTTAGGGGCAACTCCGGAAATTTTTCAGTGTCCACTGATCTCAATAAAATTTTCAATATGTATTCTCCTCGATACTGTAATAATATATGCCAAGTCAGGCGGATGTAGGCAATTTAGCTTTCCTGTAAATAAATTTGAAATTTTTTGGCGGATTCTCACGCGGGCCACGCTGTGTTTTTGACGTCATCACCTCCGCGCTGCCTACCCTATCCAGCGGGCCTTCAAAAGCGAAACGGCGATACTCAGTCAGCGCTAAAATCGTCGTTGTCAAGATCAGAATTAAAGGCTGGAATAACTGAATCTATCGTCGGATGACCTCGTCGCTGGCATTTATTTGGAGCCTGTTCCATATTTCTGGTGAAGGGAAGGTTGTGACGTCACCGCACACGCTTCACGAAGCATCCATCCGTTTCGGTTTCGGTTTGAAGACGAATTTCAGTTGCTTGTTTAAAATTATTGGTGCGTTTCTGAGCAAACTGAACCACCCTGGCCGTTACAGGACTGTCAGTACCGTTGGAAAACATTGATATCAGAACATGGTGAAAAAACCGCCGGAGTTGTCCTTTAAGAGTTCAACGCGATAGCGATGCGTGGCCCCATTCTCATCGCGCTATTTCGCTTTCCATGCTCCTCAGTCGCCTAGCCACGTAATTGTCATGATAACACACTTGTTATTCTCTGACTTTACTCGTGGAGTTGAGATTGTGAATTACTGCAATGTAATGGGCAAAGTACAAAGTGGCGATGCGCCAGCAAAACTCGCCGATGAAGAAGGCACCGCAGTTCGCCTGGCGCTTGTAGACAGCAGAGACTCCATCACAAACGTGTCAACATAGTGTGAATGAACGTCTACACGCTCGCGAGCACACGCGCAAGCACAGGCGACCACGCCCGCAAGCCAAAGTGCAAGCGTCCTCCTGCGTGCTCCATGCATGCGGGGCGGCGAAACACGGCGCCGTTTCCTTGTATATGCTCCCAACTAGGCGCCGTGGGACCTTTGCGCCATGTCGCGGGTGACAGTCAAGCCTCTGCCACGCTGAAGTACCTCCGAGACGCACCTCCGAGATGCGCATATCACTAACGGGAAATGGTCTATTTAAAAGGCTCGCCGTTAGCGCCTGTCGTAATGCTTGCGGCGTGGCCGAGTGCGTAGCACGTCGCACTCCGCGAAGAGTCGCACCTTCGATTCCCACTCCGTCCGAAGATTCTTTTTCTTCTTTCTTTGCATCTACCTCGAATTATCGTTCACGGACAACGGTGGCTTTCCGCTCACAAACGACGACGCCGACACCGGAATTTCTGCGAAACGAGCTCTTTAACGCGATCGCGTTAAAAATGTGAGCCGGTCCTGGAGGCTGTGCACCGTGAGGCGCAGAAAACTGGCTCGAAGTTATTGGTTCGATTCCTGCAGCCGCGGCGTTTCATATTTAAATTTAGCTGATCATTGCTTGACATAGGCTCTATACAATTCAAACACCTGTTGCGCATAGCCACATACCGTGGGCCGAGCTCTGTGGGTGTGAGCTACGCGTGATTGCACTATCGTTAATCGTGACGCACATGACGAGTATATCGTGTTAATGATGTAAAGATCAGTCATTCATGTTCGCGATATACTTATATTCTGCCTCCCAAATCTTTGCATATATGCCAGGTGAACGAGGTGACTAGGAGGGCACCGAGACGTAGGCGTAGAGATAGATAGATAGATAGATAGATAGATAGATAGATAGATAGATAGATAGATAGATAGATACATAGATAGATAGATAGATAGATAGATAGATAGATAGATAGATAGATAGATAGATAGATAGATAGATAGATACGGTCAAGTGGCTTAAGTTCGCAAAAAAATGCCTGGAATTTATTAACATTGGAAATTGGATGAGTTGGTACGGAATCACTTTTGCAGAAGATGTCCCACCGCGCATTTTCACTGAACATGAATGTAGGAAAAAAGGTGCGTAGAATGCCTGGACGTTCAGACGTCTTCCACAGGTTAGCCGAATATAGCAGCTCAGGTAGCACGATAATTGGGACTCGATGATAGCATGAGCAGCCAAGAGTCCAAGCGCATGGCCCTTGGGCGCGCATGGTACAAGGCGTCGCTCTGTTGCATCCAGAGTGCAGGTACTCTCTCTTCGTCAGGCGTCGCAACTGCCCAGGCATACCTCGGAAGAGAATATGCGGGCAACACTGGCGCCCAGCCACATTATTTTTGAACATTCTTCCTACAATAATCACTCCTCCCATCGGCACTCGGCCTGGTGATTCGTTGGATCGGCTAAAAAAAAGTTCAAACGCCAGGCGATTAGAAGGCATTCAGTCCTCCACTATAGGGCGTGTCCATTAGACCTGGTGATGCTTTGCTACTGTAAACCTAACAGTTAATCAGTTAAATACGTGTTAATATGAAACAGTACTGAGACAAGGCAGCAACAAATATACCTGACGGATAATTCATTTTAGTAATGAAGGTTACTTCTGTAACAGTATTAGCTAACAGAGTGGAAAGCCGGGCTAGTTGGGCTTGATTCATCTTGAATGGACTTTTACAGCGCAAAAATACGCCACAGACAACAGGGAAGCACACACGGAGAGCGCTGACTGTCAAGTGAAGGTTTATTGCGTACGATTACATACTGGAACGTGTACACGCATGCGCAAGGAAAATTTGATTATGAGAAATAAAGGGGGAAATACCAGTATACCGCAGTCTGTTTACCGCCTGTGCATGACACTAATCAGATCGATTTCTTTATCTCTTAAGGAGATAGAAGGTGGGTTGATGCACTTTGTCCTGTTTGTGTTAATATCGTAGGTCTCCAGGACAAGTACTCTTGTTCGTGCCTATATATCTATCTAACACTTCCATATTATCTAGAAGAGAAGCTCAGGTGAAGAGGGAGGCTTGAATCGATGAACAGATCGCTAAAAACGATCTAGAACAGGGAATGTCGCTGGAGCCAACGTTTCGACAAGTGGATTTTCGACATGTACACACAGCGCCTGTACATGTCGTCTATGTGTTTCTTCTTTTGTGTTCCATTTGAGTGCTGTTATGAGATACGGGTCGATTTACCTCACCGCTGGCACCACTCATTGCAAAGTCGTAAGGGTATCGTAACGCAGCGCAGGCCGCAAGGATCGTGTAACGACGTAGTAATGGCTGAACTTGTGTCCTCGTAGCAACAGTACTGAAAGGACACTAAATTTTTAGCGCAGAGGAAGAAGTATATACCGTGTAGCGCTTATGTCGGCACAGGGCACATATCATGGGATGCATTTTCGGGCGGTTGTGATCCACTTGCGTTGTGCGTGCTGTCACGGTTCGCCAGTGATGGTTTAAATTCTGTGCCCCGCCATGGTGGTCTATGGCACTCGGCTGCTGATCCGAAGGTCACGGGATCGAGTCACGACCGCGGCGGCTGCATTTCGATGGAGGCGAAATTTTGGGGATGTCGGGGCCCCTGTATTGTGCGATGTCAGTGCACGTTAGAGAACCACAGGTGGTAGAAATTTACAGAGCCCTCCCCAACGGTGTCTCTCATAATCATGGGACCGTAAAACCCCATAAATCATTGTTATTTCAATTTCTGTTTCCATGGAAACGCTGTTCTCGTGAGACGATAAGGATTCGCCAAGAATCACGGCGATGGTTGAAGTTCTTGTTCTCGGGAGAACACAGTTTTTAGTAGGGGGAGGGCGTGGGGTGCTAAGAGCTTTAGACAGGGCTGTAGCCGTGGCATAAGAATACAGTGTACCGCAGTGAAGTAGAAGTATGGTGTCTTAGATGTGGTACGCTACAGCAAACTATACTACCACGTGCTGTCCCCATGTTGTTGACTTGCTTGGCGTCATTACATGCACCGGGAAGCGTGAAAACCGTAAATGTTCTGTTGTTTATCTCGTTTCTGTTGCAACAAAATACAAAAATCGTGTGTAAGGAACTACTGTAGTGTCATGTAAAATATTGTATAGTGCAGCTTTCCTGCTGTCGTTCTCTGCCACATATTCATAGGGTGGAAAATTTTGTACGTTTCTCTTAATTTCTCAATTAATTAATCAATCAATCAATCAATCATTTATTTAACGTGCTCAGGAACAACCTTAAGGTCCTTGTGCTGGCACAAGCAAAATAAAAATAAATGAAGTTAATAGACAACAACCTATGTAAAAAAGATACTCTTCACAACAAAACGCCAATAAAAAGAGCAAGAGCATAGGTAAGAAATCAGTACGGCAGGGCAAAAGCTCAATAACACAACAAGAGAAATCCCTACGTATGAACAGCGCAAACAGTGAGCTGTTAAAAATGTCGAGGTAAAAAGAAAAGAATATAGGCATCATAAGTACTTTGTATCCTGTGGACGGTTGGGAGGAGGCGGAGGAGGAAGGAAACAGAAAGCAGGGAGGTTAACCAGAAAGCCTCCGGTTGGCTACCCTGCAATGGGGGATTGGGAGAGGGTAATATAGAAAGATGAAAGAGAGAAGAGGGAGAGAGAAAGGTGGCTGATAGTGGCAGATAACACGCTAACGCGTAGGGCATTGTACTAGTGCGCAGTGAAGGACATTCGCACAAGCCTGTCGTCCTCAAGAAACAAAACAGTTCTCCGCTGCGGTGGTCTAGTGGTTATGGCACTCAGCTGCATATCCGAAGGTCGCGGGATCGAGTTCCCGGCCGCGGCGGCTGCATTTCGATGGAGGCGAAATGTTGAGGCCCGTGTGCTGTGCGATGTCAGTGCACGTTAAAGAACCCCAGGTGGTTGAAATTTCTGGAGCCCTCCACTACGGCATCTCTCATAATCAGAGCTGGTTTTGGGACGTAAAACACCACAAATCAATCAAACAAAACAGTGCTTTCACTGCTTTTTGGGCCGGCATGCAATAAAGACGGTGTTCCAGTAGCACGTGTACTGAAAGCGGCCGATTGTCCAGTCATTGGAATGCCAGAGTTTGTGTTTGACGCTGTACGTCAAATCAAGGGCAGTGACACAGTAAGTGGTCAATGTTTTCGTCAGTTCCCCAGACGTCGCATGCTACACTGTCGGTCGCGCCAATAATGCAGAGTGTGCCTTCGTGAAAGCAACTCCTAAACAGAGGCGACAAAGAAGCGAAGCTCCGCGTCGAGGTAGTCCGGAAGGAGGGCGGAGTTCCAGGTATGGGTTGAGTTGATGAAGTCTTGTATGTCTGATGCTTGGTGAGCTCTACTCCGTCATAGACTGCGTTTCCAGGTGTCGAAGCTGCCTTGCAGCGTCAGTCCTACACTGCGTAATTGGAACGCTGTGAGCTTCTTGGTGTGCTGTATACGAGCAGCGATATCTACAAAATCATTGCCGTGGATTCCGCAATGAGTAGGAAGCCACTGAAGGTCAACCTCGTGGCCTTTTGACTGAGTTCGTGGTGATGCTTCACGATGTCGTACGTGAGCTGTTAAAGACATCCGCGCCTTATAACTGACTGCATGTACTATAATGCAGTTTTTGATACAGAAAACGCAGTCTGTGGACCGCTGAGTGTTGGCAGAGGCAGGCGGGTACATGAAACGGTCTGTTCTCTCTAGTTAGCTTACGTGGAATTCGAAAATTGAGACAATTGAGCAGTACAGGGCAGAATATGATACCGTAGACAAGCTTGTAAAGAAATATCAGCGTGATTTCGCCGGCAGTGAAGTGATGGCAGTCATAGTAATACAACAGTATTAGAGCAACAACCAGAGTTATTTCTAGCGAATCGATGGGGATATGTATGTGCTTATGGTTCCTTTATTTTTAATCGCTCAGTGATGCTGCTTTTGTAACTATAAATGACATTTCAGATCTCAGGCGCATACGCAAGTGCAGGAAGACAAACTGCTGTGTACAAATGGAGGAAAGGTAAGGAGGCCTAAAATCTCCAAATGTTCTGCAAACACAGCCGAGAGAACGAAAACCCCGCATAGCAGCACGCTTTCAGCAGAAAAGTGTAAGGTGGTATCAAAGAGAACACCGACATCGTTGATCTGACAAACTTTGCATAACAGCACAGAACGGGTGGAGTGTGAAAATGACGCGCTACATGTTTGCAGCTGGAACTCGTGACTTCAATTTTTGAAGTATTCAGAGAAAGGCTATCGCTTTTGCACCAGTCACAAAAAGAACACAAATATGACTGAAGCAAGCGACAGTCAGTCGTTAATTGAATGAATTTCCTCGAATATATCGATATCATACGCATACATAGGGAAAGGAGAATTCCTAATGGCACAATAAGCGTCATTAACATAAATTAGAAGGAGGAGTGGGCCCAATACCAACCCTTTACGGACCCCACTTATCACTTTGCACACAGAAGACATTTATAACATGATCTATCATGAAGACAGCTGTGAAGGAGATTCACAGCTGAAGAGTCAACATCAAAGCGCGTCAGTTTACCCACAAGGAGCGAGGGACTGACTACGTCAAAGCTTTTTCTAAATTCACAGTTAGTGGTGCCAACTTGTCTGTGAGATATGAGCATGGAGATTGGCATCATGAAGTAGCAAGATATATATATATATATATATATATATATATATATATATATATATATATAATATATATATATATATATATATATATATATATATATATATATATATATATATATATATATATATATATATATATATATATATATATATGTTTGTGTGTGTGTGTGTGTGTGTGTTTGAGCGGCCGGCGAGAATACCAGAATACCATGTTGATTAGGTATCAATCAGCTTTTCCCGTGAAAGAACAGTAGTTTGTGAAGAGCAGCTAAAATATCATCGATGTGGCACAGAGAAGAGATACCGGGCGGTAATTCGAGACAAGAGAGAGAGAGAGATGAAGAGAAAGGCAGGGAGGTTAACCAGATATTAGACTCCGGATAAGTTTTACAGGCAGACATTACAACTCGAAATGCACGAGCAGTTTTCCACGCGCTAGGAAGTGTGTAAGTATGCAGACAGTTACCAAATGTAGTAGTCAGCACTGGTACAAGTGCTTTTGGTACTGCTGAGGGGATGCCATCTCGGATGCAGTAATAATAATAATAATAATAATAATAATAATAATAATAATAATAATAATAATAATAATAATAATAATAATAATAATAATAATAATAATAATAATACTTTCATATATATTGAACAGCCTGAAAGTGCTCCGATACCGATTCCCTTAGCCTGGTACTTGTCCTGCCGACCTCTAACGCTAGTTCGCACGCGTCAGTGCAAGAATGATTTTTCACAGCCTTCCTCGACATGCCAATTGGGGTGCGCACCGAGTAGCCGCTGTTATCGATGTTTAATCTCGCTTGGCAAACAGTGAGTATGGCGTGTGTGCATGCCACTGTTTCCGGCCTGGAAGACGGGTTCAACGCAGGTCACCGTCACCGCCCCCGCCACGTTGGCGGCTGCACCCGAGCCACGAACGGTCATCAGACGAGTCACCGCGGTACACTGACCTCGAAAGTGGCCGCGCCGTAATTTGACAAGGCCGAGCAACAGGGGCCGCCACCATTAACAACTCTCGCCGTCCACGGAGCAACGGCTCTTCCACGGACAAGGAACGGAGCATGAGCGGGGCACGCATATTGATGCCCATCGGGGAAACCCCTTCGCGTCGGGGAAAATGACTGTCATTTGGGGGACCCGACGGCGGCTCGCAGGTGGCAGCGGTGCTGGGCGACGCCTGGAAATTTGGGTGAACGGGCATTACGTGAGCGCCGGGGCATTGCAACGGTTCTTCGCGGAGCCGCACGCCGTCGTCGTCGTCGTCGAGAATGCTAATGGCGCCGCTAACATCCTGGCTCCGTGCGAGCAGCGGTGGCACGGCCGAAAGAGGGAGATGCGCTCCGTGTGCACGCAAGGAGAAGAGCACGAAACGGAAGCTCGGGTGGTTCAACGGCCTTTAATTCCCAGATGCGATGACTTTCCGGCACACACGAGCCTACGGAAAAAAATTAATAATAAATCTAGTTTTGACAGGCATAGCGTGTACGCCTGTCTGCAGGTATTTTAGTTAACCGTATCACGCTCGTACACGTTGCCTCTAACTCGGAAAAAGTTTTACCGACGCTCTTTGTTCGTAAGATGTCCTTGCGAATGGCCGATTTACGCTTTGACTGAAACTTGCTCTTGCGAACAATTACAGCGTAACACTTTCTTTGTGAATGTAGGACTGCGGATTCTCTCAACATTCTTTTCGGTTTTTTACGCACCACACGCGTGCTCACAACGAGAACCGTAAGAAAGGCCAAAACGAAATAATCGTCAACATGGAAACGAGCCTTGGCGAGTGCAGGGTTGATGATAATAATTTCTGGGCTTTTACGTCCAAGAACCACAATGTGATTATATGAGAGAAGCTGTAGTGGAAGGCTCCGGACAATTTCGTCTACCTGGGGTTCTTTTAACGCGCACTGACATTGCACAGTACACGGGCCTTCGCCTCCTTGGAAATGCGGCAGCCGCGGTTGGGACTCGATCTCGCGACCTTCGGGTCAGCAGTCGAGTGCAATTAGCCACTAGACCGCCGCGGTGTGTCATAGCGTTATTGGCCTGCGAAGCTCGAGGTAGCGGAATCAAATCCTCACCACGGTGGCCGCATTTTCACGGGCTCGAAATATAGCCCCTCCTCCCACCCATTTACAAAGAAAGAAAAGAGAGAGAGAGAAGAAGCCATATATTTAGATTGATCGTTAAACAAAGCTAGGTAGTCAAAATTACCTCGGAGCTTTTCAGCTACGGATCCGTCTCATAATCACATCATAGCTGTGACACGTAAAAAACCCATAGGTTATTATCAATGTGGAAACAAGCGGCACCGATTAGGTTTCGGAATGTGGCATGAAATTCCTATGTAAAACTGCGGCAACTGAAGTTTAGAAGCGCGGCCTTGAACATTCTCAATCTTGCGCTTTGACAAGTAGAGCAGGCGAGTTGAGTCCGGACCTACAGAGGTGGGTGACTCCTCGCGACCGAATGGATACATCGTTAAAGGCTCATAGAATGTCGCTCACACATGGAAAATAAATGTTCCAAGCGTGGTGACATGAGAGTTAAATAGACAGTAAATGTAACTCTAGCAGGATACAACTAAAGAAGAAACGGCAGTTGGAATCAAAGGCAGGTGGATGGACCGCGCGATTCGGTGTTACTCCTCCAGTCGCTCAACATAGGCAAACGAAATCACTGTCGTGCGACGTTTTTGAAAATAGCGTTATGTTTGATGCTTTTGGTACACGCGGTAGAATGTGTTGCGGAAGAGACGTGGACAAAAAAAAAAAAAAATTAGCCCTTCTTGCCCTAGTGGTGCAGGACTGGAAGCAACAGCGGAGCTAGTGTTCGGCCTAGCTTCTTCTGATGAGCTTAGCTTCAGTCAGTCTGAGTTTGTTCAATCAAATGACACATAAAAATGGTTACAAATATATTTGGACCGTTAACCTGTGGGGCGAGCTATCGGTCCATCTAATACATGAGTTTGCAATGAGTATGTTGGGATCAGAGGTGTGGTAAATATGAATTGTGAATGTGTAAACAAATGCAATAATAAGGTGGATTCAGTGGCATATTGTATCTATTTAAGTACACATCTCAGTACAATGCCTGCAATACTTAAAATACACAAACAATAGAAGAACAATTAAACGCACACATTGTAAATGTACAAGAGATCGTGGTGTCAGATCGTGGTACCATCTTAACCTAGAAACTGCGTGGCTTTGGTGATAACACGTCACGTGACTATACGCTGTTTCACTAGTTCCGTGCAGCGCAGCGAAGGCTATGAGACCATCGAGCGCATAATTGTTCCGAAGCGATACGAAATGCCAGTGTTCAGACACGCACTTGCGAGCCGCTACTGCCAATAGAGGCCCCGCTTGATCTTCCTCCTCCTCTTTCCGAGGCTGTAGCTGCCACTGCACCGTTCGTCATTGGCGGATAACAAGCCGCGGAAGGGCACGTTTAACACGTGTACGCCCTCCGGATTGACCGAACAGGCCTGTAGCTTCTACAGTGATGTACGGAACTTCCGAAACAGACTATAGTTGTTACGTGATTATACGTGGTTTCAGTGACGTGACTAGCTGTTACATTATTTTACGTGGTTTTGACGGGAACACGTACTAGCCGTTACGTGGTTTTAAGTGGTTTAGATCACGTGGGTAGCTGTTACGTGGTCATGTAAAGCAGTGCCCAAGCTAGGCGAGGTGAGGTGGAGCTGTGGCAGGCGTTGATCTGGAAGGTGTTGCGGACGTGGTGGTCTGACAACCAGCGCGCCCTCGCCTTCCTCCCCTCCAGGCGTGTGCGAAACGGCTTGGGTGTGTGGCGTTGTCGAAGAACTTTCGCGTATTGTAGACCAACCTGAGACTTCTTTTCAACAGCGAAGTTGGCCGTTATGTGTACGCCTAAATGACCATCATGGAATAAGCGAACATGCGCTTCTTCTATTAAATGCCCAATGTACGGCATTTTCGCGCGCACTTCTTTCTGTTGCGCTCATGCTTACACCCCCACTACTGCATAAAGACGGATGCGTTCTATCAGACTCTATAGCGGAATAGCAGCTCCAAAGCTCTGCCTAGCTTCGCCGAGCCGTGCCACCGGATGCCTGCCGGAAGTGACGTCACCGCGCGTCCGCGTCGCCGGCGCGGCGACAGAATGCCCCGCTTCTCCGCGCCATGACGACCGAAGAAGTGCATCACTCCCGATGAAGAGGAAGCGCGGCACGAAAGCCACCGCGCCACTACTGGAGGGCTTTGAGCCGATCCCGAGTATCGCGCCGGTGAAGCGGCGGCGAAACATCGGCGATGCACAGATCCGGATTTAGGAAAGCATGAAAACGAACGAAACCGTTTGTACATGCAGAGGAATCGCGAGAACAATCCGGGACTGCGAGTCGCATCACCGGACGACTACGAATGGGATCACTGGCTATAAAAAAATAAACACTGTATAGACTTTAATATCGAAAGTTTTTGTACGGTTACTAGTGATACCGCGTAGAAACCTCGCGAGAACTTGGCCCAACAGAGACAAAGCTAGGTGGGACCGTCAGTTTCGCTGTTCGCACAAGTCTTCGCACCTCACAGTGAAGCTAGCCCGTATTTCTGCGGATCACTTAGGGATTGGGGTGTCGGCGCCTAATGTGTCATGCTGTGTCACGCCACACACCGAAAAACAGGCTGACATACAGCGATGAATTCCCATAAAATCGATAAATAGTGGATCCAGATTAATAATGGTTAAAATAAACGATAAACCAGATTAGTACAATAAAATAAAAGATTCGCTTTAATGGTAATTAATCGTGCAATGAGATGTAATGAAGAGAAAATAATTACGAAACGCCGACCGTAAACGCAACAGAAACACAAGGAAAACGCAGGCGAATCCGACTACTCCATAGTTCGTACAGCTTTCACTGGAGTGGAACTCTCATAGCTTTGTTTCTTTATTATGATGTCAGCGAATAAAAGGTCGCTAGAAAAAACTACCATGTTTTTGGCTGCACTGACAACTGCAGGAGGTGGAAGCTCTTGTCGGAGGAATTGCGCTGTGTGCATAACCAGACGCGGAGGGTTCAGGGCTGCGAACTGATCAAGTTGCGTCGTTTTCCTTCTGGCGAGGAGCAGCGGCGTTCATAGACTACCTGCTTAAACGAGGGCAACTTTACACCCCGTGGATGTTCTCGGGTATGCTCGGAGCACCTCATTTCGGGTGAACGAAGCGCAACGAACTCGGCACCAATGCTTGTCATCGGCTGTGAACGGAAGCGCCCCTTACGAAAATTTTTAATGCGTTTTTTTAGAAAGCCTTTTGAACTTGCTCGATAGAATCCTATGGTGTTTATTTTGACGCCTTATAGAATTTTTCTATGGCGTTCCAAAATTTATTTGGCCACCGCATTCTTATAGAAACTTTATAGATGTTTTCCTATAGAGCACGTCTATCGGGTTCCTTTTGAGATCGTACAGACATATTTCAATAGAGGATTTATACCGAGTTCTTTTTGAGACTGCAAAGACAAATTTCTATAGAGATGTTCCATGGTGTTTCTTTAGGATGGCAATTGAAACCTTTCCCAATAATTTTTCAAAAAAGAAAACGCTTGCTCGCCACGTTGGGGGATGTCCTCTCGAGAGGGTACTGTACTCAACAGAAGGCGAGGTCGGGCGCTCTGCTTTTCTTAACAAAAACCAATGGTCCTAGGTCCGCCAGTGGGATTCGAACATGGCACCTCTCGCACTGAACGCTGATATTCTACCACTGCGCCACCACCGCTCTTGTTTTTTTTTCTTTATTGCATGGAAATATTTCCGCAAATGCGTTTGACCTGTACTATACAGTTGCACATATTAATATTAAGCAAAAGAAGGTTTAAACTGTACTATACAGTTGCACACATATTAACAGTCTAGCATAAAAAAACACACCTTTGCACTTTTAAGCTCATAGACTCCTCAAAAGTCAGGCAAACAGACACAAGCGTCCAGAAGCGAAAGCCAGTCCGGAACAGGATCAAAAGTCTCAACCACACTGCGCACTTGGGCAACCTCTTCTCGGAACACAGACTTCGTCGAGCGAGGTTGTTCAGCATGCCTGTCAATCATGCGGCTCCTCCAGAGGGCATAAAGTCCTAACAGCAATGCAGACTACTACAGTAGTCTCGATGGTGGTATTTCTTAAAATTCCTTTAGGTAAACCAGAGGCTGAAACCTGGCTACCCAATCCGGAAAAAATTCTTGATCGTTTAGTACATCAATATACTGGCCAATGCATTCTCGAAAGAGCACACGTGCTGGTCGCCTGTCCGGGTCACAGTGAAACCCGACCATTCGAGCTCGCCATAAACAATGGAGGCCAAGCAGCATTATCAGTTCGGAAGGGAGACCATCATCGTTTGCAACAGTTAAAAACCGAATTCCAATTGGATGTAGACGCAAACCTTTCTTCAGCGTCCTTTGTAGCACATCCCAGAAATAGACCCCTTCCCAACAGTGCAAAAAAAAAAACATGATCTATTGTCTCTGGATTTCTACAAATAAAACAATGGGATCCCCATGACAAATAAAAACCTCGCTCTTCCAAAAACGTCCGCACTGGCAAAGTACCAGAGTGTAACTTAAAAAAGAAGGTTTTCGCACTTGACGGAATTTGCATTTTTTTTACTCGTTTGAGTACGTCTTGGCCCTCGCCTCCACTGTTTATGGCTCTATACAGAGGTACTGGAAAAATCATGTTACAAATGTCTTTATATAACTTCTTTCGATTAACTGAACACAGATATTCATTTGAAAACCTGACGGACAGGAAACGGACGCTGTCCACAATTTCCTTAAAGTAGCCTCGTGTAGATCCAGTCATACTTGCGGTGCTAACAACAAAATTAGGTAAAGCGCGACAGAGGCGTAGCTGGCATACGGTTCGCAAAAAGGGATCTTGAACATCCCGAAAGAAAGGGAAACGATTAACTAGTTGGCGCACGAATAGATGCGACAAACCGAGTCCTCCAGCTTTAACTCGTCGGAACAGATTCGTCCTACTGCACCTTTCCCAAGTGGAACCCCACACAAAGATGGCGAATATCCTATGAAGCTTTTGTACGTTCACACGCTTACAACAGAACACTTGCATCACATACCGTAGCTTGCTCATGAGAAATACATTACATACAGCAGCTCTAGAAAACAATGAGACAAGTGGTGTTAAACCGCGTTGTTTTTTACCGAATTTGTTTCACTTGGTTAACCCAGTATTCATCGGTGCTTTTATAGTGCTCGAAGGGTACGCCTAAGTACTTTCCTGGACTTTTTAACCACCGTATGTTAGCATAAGTATCCGGGGCTTGTGACCATTCACCGTGCCATAGCCCCAAACGCGCCACCGCCGCGTTTGCTTTTCCATGCGCAAATTTTAGTCATATGCTAATCGAGGTCAAGGTCTTGAAATTAGCACATGGGAAGGAAGTGTAGTGCGAAGGGAAGGTAACCAATGGTCATTAATGGCGACAGATTGGATTCCAAGGGAAGGAAAGCGGGGCGGGAGGCGGCAGGACGCTAGCTGGTCGGATTAGATTAAAATGTTTGTGACGACAACATAGCCGCAGTTACGACATGACCATGTTAATTGGACAAAAATATGGAAGTGATTTTTGCCCTGCAGTGGGCGTAAATAGGTCCCTGATGAAACATTTTTTTCATAAGAATGTTACATGTATTATTACACCGTCTAAAGATCCCTTATAGAGGACATATAGAAATGCAGTCTATAGACAGGTAGCGTTAAGAATTCTAAAGGTACTCTATAAAGGTTGCTTTATAGAATTTAGTAGATACATCCCTTATAGAGCGCGTATGGTGAACCAGTCTATAGAAAGAAAGCGTTAAATGTTTTAAAGACGCTCTATAAAAGTTCCTTTATAGAATTCAGTACATATGACGTCAATACGCTTTCTATCCTGCGTGAAATGACGTGTTTCTATAGAAGGTATTTTTAGACTTTCTATAGTCGTCCTATGGAAAACATTCTATAGATGGCGAGTTCCTTTTGAGTTCCTTTAGACTCTATAGGAACTCATTAGGAGTTCTAAAGGAACCCTAAATCCATTTTCGTAAGGGGCGTGCCTGACAGGGGCCCGCAACGACCTACAGCACAGCCGATACTCGGCAATGGGTGAGAAAAAATTGGCAGATCAAGGACATCAACGAAATGCGAAGCAAAGTCGGCATAGCGAGACAAAATTGCTTGCATTGTTGTCTCGCTATACCGACTTAGGTACATATGAAGTTAACGAAACGGCCGCAGGAGCATCAAGACTGTGGCATGTAAACCATGCCGCTCATACACGCATGTCATGATTCTGATGTTATGGCCTGTCATTTACGTTCATCATGCAGTGGTGTTGTGCCATAGTAATTTTGGTATACATCCCATTAACGAAACGCGTGGCATGTAAATCATGCCGCTCATGATATGCATGTCACAATTTTCAAGTTATGACCTGTCATTTACGATCGTCATGCAGTCTTGTGCCATACCAATTTTCGTATGCATCCCATTAACGAAACGACAGTATAGCGCCAGGACCGTGGCATGTAAATCATGCCGCTCATGACATGCAAATCATGATTTTCATGTTATGACCTGTCATTTATGATAGTCATGCAGTGGTGTTGTTCCATAGCAATTTTGGTATACATCCCATTAACGAAATGCGTGGCACGTAAATCTTTCCGCTCATGGCATGCATGTCATGATTTTCATGTTATGACCTGTCATTTATGTTCGCCATGCAGTCATGTTGTGGCATACTGGTTTTCTTATACGTCTCATTAATGAAACCGCCAGGAGAGCACCAAGTTCTTGGCATGCAAATCATGTCGCTCATGCCATGCACGTCGTGATTTTCATGTTATGACCTGTCATTTATGTTCGTCATACAGTCATGTTGTGGCATGCTAATTTTCGTGCACATCCCGTTAACGAAACGCGTGACATGTAAATCATGTCGCTCATGACGTGCATGTCGTGATTTTCACGTTATGACCTGCCATTTGTGTTCGTCATGCAGTCCTGTTGTGGAATACCAATTTTCGCATACATCCCATTAGCGAAACGGCCAGGAGAGCACCAAGACTGTGGCATGTAAATCATGCCGCTCATGACATGCATGTCATGATTTTCATGTTATGACCTGTCATTTATGTTCTTCATTGGGGCATACGAATGTTCGTAAACGTCCCATCAGCGAAACGGCCAGGAGAGCAGAAAATCGTAGGCGGATAGATAGATAGATAGATAGATAGATAGATAGATAGATAGATAGATAGATAGATAGATAGATAGATAGATAGATAGATAGATAGATAGATACGCTCAAAGTCGCCGAAGTTCGCTAAGAAATGCTTCGCATTTAAAACGAAAAATGCCCTTTTGCAATCGAATAGGCTTTCTTCAACAGCTGACTTGCAACATCGCTTTGCCAATAACAGGGTGAATTTTTCTGCAACAGCACATTCGGCAGAGGAGATTAAAAAAACGCACATCTCACTTCCGAGGCTAATGCCCCGCTATGGTGAATGGCCTATCGCCTATAGCACTCGGTTGCTGGTCCGAAGGTTGCGGGATCGAATCTCGGCCGCGGCGGCTCCGTTTCGATGAAGGCAATATGTTGAGACCCGTGTACTGTACGATGTCAGTGTACGTTAATCAAATCAATATGTGTCTTATTGAGATGTAATTACGTGAATGCGTGCAAAGTACTAGGGCCAATAGCGTCGGCGGCTAGTAGCTGGTCCAACATAGAAAGTACACAAAAGTTAGCAACGCACATCATTGGCCATGAAATGACAGGTTTTATACATACGTAAGTATTAATGGCGTACATGTGAACGAAGGAAAAGGTGTTACAATTCAAAAGACAGCAAAAATTGCTTACAAGCAGGATTAAAGTTACGTGCAGTTTTTATTTCGAGAGGCACAGTGTTCCAGGTCACAGCTACGAAGAATAATAAAAATCGTTTGCCGTAAACATGATTACAGGGAGGAAACAGCTCTGGATTGAAGCGCGTCTCCTACAACATCATAGGATTCTAGTTTTTCGAACAGCTTGGCGTGACAGATTGCGTCGAATGCCGTTTCTACATAAACAAATATTGACGCTGAAATGCCATGCTTGTTCGGAGCAGTGTTAATGAACTGTGAAAATGTTGAACAGCGGTAGACGTAGATCTGCCTGCAATGAAGCCATGCTGCTGCGGGCAGATAATGTTATTGCTTACACTAAAAAGAAATGCATTCAGTTGTAGCATAATGAGTTTTTCAAAAAGGGTATTCACTGCACGAAAAATCGTGACTGATTTATAGCTACCAGTATTTTTCGGATCCCCAGTTTTGTAGACTGGAATAACCTTAATGACTTTCAGAACATTTGTGTAACAGTTGGTGCATAATCCACTATTGAACAGGTGGCAAGGGGACATGTACGAAGTACCGATATCGTTTTTCAGGATCCTAGTCTAAATACCGTCGAGTCCAGATGCCGTATTGTTGTTTTGTGGGGTTTAACGTCCAAAAACCAGCTCTGATTATGAGAGACGCCGTAGTGGAGGGCTCCGGAAATTTCGACCACCTGGGGTTCTTTATCGTGCACTGACATCGCACAGCACACGGGCCTCAACATTTCGCCTCCATCGAAATGCAGCCGCTGCGGCCGGGATTCGATCCCGCGACCCTCGGATCAGCAGCCGAGTGCCATGAACACTAGACCACCGCAGCGGGGCGGTAATAACGTTACTACCATGACACTTGCTACTAGCGTTACTACATACAGGTTAGTAACTGAAGTTGATTGATTTGTGGGGTTTAACGTCCCAAAACCAGCTCTTATTATGAGAGACGCCGTAGTGGAGGTCTCCGGAAATTTCGACCACCTGGGGTTCTTTATCGTGCACTGACATCGCACAGCACACGGGCCTCACATTTCGCCTCCATCGAAATGCAGCCGCTGCGGCCGGGATTCGATCCCGCGACCCTCGGATCAGCAGCCGAGTGCCATAAACACTAGACCACCGTAGCGGGGCGGTAATAACGTTACTACCATGACACTTGCTACTAGCGTTACTACATACAGGTTAGTAACTGAAGTTGATTGATTTGTGGGGTTTAACGTCCCAAAACCAGCTCTTATTATGAGAGACGCCGTAGTGGAGGTCTCCGGAAATTTCGACCACCGGGGGTTCTTTATCGTGCACTGACATCGCACAGCACACGGGCCTCAACATTTCGCCTCCATCGAAATGCAGCCGCTGCGGCCGGGATTCGATCCCGCGACCCTCGGATCAGCAGCCGAGTGCCATGAACACTAGACCACCGCAGCGGGGCGGTAATAACGTTACTACCATGACACTTGCTACTAGCGTTACTACATACAGGTTAGTAACTGAAGTTGATTGATTTGTGGGGTTTAACGTCCCAAAACTAGCTCTTATTATGAGAGACGCCGTAGTGGAGGTCTCCGGAAATTTCGACCACCTGGGGTTCTTTATCGTGCACTGACATCGCACAGCACACGGGCCTCAACATTTCGCCTCCATCGAAATGCAGCCGGCGCAGCCGGGATTCGATCCCGCGACCCTCGGATCAGCAGCCGAGTGCCATAAACACTAGACCACCGCAGCGGGGCGGTAATAACGTTACTACCATGACACTTGCTACTAGCGTTACTACATACAGGTTAGTAACTGAAGTTGATTGATTTGTGGGGTTTAACGTCCCAAAACTAGCTCTTATTATGAGAGACGCCGTAGTGGAGGTCTCCGGAAATTTCGACCACCGGGGGTTCTTTATCGTGCACTGAAATCGCACAGCACACGGGCCTCAACATTTCGCCTTCATCGAAATGCAGCCGGCGCAGCCGGGATTCGATCCCGCGACCCTCGGATCAGCAGCCGAGTGCCATAAACACTAGACCACCGTGGCGGGGCGGTAATAACGTTACTACCATGACACTTGCTACTAGCGTTACTACATACAGGTTAGTAACTGAAGTTGATTGATTTGTGGGGTTTAACGTCCCAAAACTAGCTCTTATTATGAGAGACGCCGTAGTGGAGGTCTCCGGAAATTTCGACCACCGGGGGTTCTTTATCGTGCACTGACATCGCACAGCACACGGGCCTCAACATTTCGCCTCCATCGAAATGCAGCCGGCGCAGCCGGGATTCGATCCCGCGACCCTCGGATCAGCAGCCGAGTGCCATAAACACTAGACCACCGTGGCGGGGCGGTAATAACGTTACTACCATGACACTTGCTACTAGCGTTACTACATACAGGTTAGTAACTGAAGTTGATTGATTTGTGGGGTTTAACGTCCCAAAACTAGCTCTTATTATGAGAGACGCCGTAGTGGAGGTCTCCGGAAATTTCGACCACCGGGGGTTCTTTATCGTGCACTGACATCGCACAGCACACGGGCCTCAACATTTCGCCTCCATCCAAATGCAGCCGGCGCAGCCGGGATTCGATCCCGCGACCCTCGGATCAGCAGCCGAGTGCCATAAACACTAGACCACCGTGGCGGGGCGGTAATAACGTTACTACCATGACACTTGCTACTAGCGTTACTACATACAGGTTAGTAACTGAAGTTGATTGATTTGTGGGGTTTAACGTCCCAAAACCAGCTCTGATTATGAGAGACGCCGTAGTGGAGGTCTCCGGAAATTTCGACCACCTGGGGTTCTTTAAAGTGCACTGACATCGCACAGCACACGGGCCTCAACATTTCGCCTCCATCGAAATGCAGCCGCCGCAGCCGGGATTCGATCCCGCGACCCTCGGATCTGCAGCCGAGTACCATAGCCAGTATAGACCACCGTGGCGGAGCATAGATGCCGTATTCGCAGATAATTTTCCTACTATAGGGTCATTCCACGCTAAACGTCCCAGACATTGCGCTCGACCCTCTCCAATTCTATTATAAAAAATTGTAGACGTTCATATCAGTGCACTATTTGCCCTCGGAAAGTATTTTTGTGGGAAAAAAAATTTTTTTTGTCTATTACAGTGATTTGAACTTTGCCATTGTGGGTGAAACCTAGGTTGAGAACAAATACTCTAAAAAATACAATACTTCACGGAGCACCTTAAATATCTGCTATTTGCTTTAAAAGGGATGACACTATCTTATTATCACCCATTGACGAACACTACTATGTCTCACGATGTGCTTTGTGGTGAAGCAATGCTGCAATTCTGCGCCCATTTTGATTATCTTTTAAAACTTCTAAGAATATTAAAAACACAATAGGACTATGTCATATGGCTGGATAGTTGGTAGTAAGCGTGTCAAAAAAGTATTCAAGTCGACGACCGAGTAGTTTCGAAGTGGGAGGGGCGCAAACATTGCAAAATGCGTGAAATGCCCCATTTTCAGGTTCATGTAGAGTGGTGATGCGGTCCAAGTAAAAATGCATGCTTGGTGTCATTTGGAAGAGTAAACGAAGGAGATTCATTTGCGAAAGTTTAATAGGAGTGGTATTTGTTTTAGGCGAGAAATAAAAATTTATGTTGAGCCTTCGCGGCGTGCTTTGGCGCGGGCCCGTAAGTCCGCTTCACTGCGTCGCCACACTTCCTAGGGGAAACAGAAACATGCGGCGCCTACGCAGGTGGAAAGATCGTGTGCTGCTGTGAGTTTTCACGTTGCTGAAAACTTGTGAACAGTCTACATGGCTGGCAGAAGGTTTCGGAAGGGCACTATAGGCTGCCGGTTAGTAGTCGGAGCTGAGCACTATTTCACTGCCACGGCACTACACGCGCCCGTACGACAGACACAGCACTCGGGTTGCAGCGATGCCCTCAGAAGCATGCTGGGCAACGCATCATCTCTCGATACCGATAACATTGGCTACCTTCATATTCAGCAATGGATCAGTGGTGTCCGCTGCAGGCTCGAAACAATTATCTTAACTCCAGCAGAATTTCCTAAGAAGTTTTTAGGCGTGCTACGAGAGCTAAAGTTGCCCCACTTCCTGAGCAAGCAGCAAGCAAAATATTTAAGAGAGCTGAAAACGAACCTCAAGGGTGACGCGTTGATTGTTATTTTGGACTTCGCAGATAATTATAGTTTCCTTGTGCAAGATGCTCCCCAATCATACGACTGGGTAAACACGGAAGCCACATTACATCCCTTCGTCGCATACCATCGCTGCAAGGAAACTGGCTCCCTTCGGGCAAAATCATTTGTTGTGATTTCAGACTGCCTCGAACACACTAGAGCTTCAGTGGCTACATTTTAACATGAAGTACTCCAAGTCCTAGAACACGAACTTCCTGATGTCAAAAAAGTTCACTAATTTTCGATGGTGCATCGTCGCAGTACAAAAATATGAAAAATTTTGTAAACTTGTGCTACCATGAAAAAGACTTTAGTTTAGCTGCAGAGTGGAACTTTTTCGCAACCTCTCATAGTAAGAGCGCTTGCAATGGTGTTGGCGGCACCGTGAAGCGGCTGGCAGCCAGGGCAAGTTTTCAGAGACCCTACAAGGGACATATCCTTACACCGCATGAGCTTTTTACCTGGAGAGAAGAAAATATCAAAGGTATATTTGTGCTCCGATTGCCAGAGATTAGGGTTGAAGAAAAGAAAGTTGAGCTCTCAGCAAGGTTTGAATCTAGAATCTCCCTCTAAGGTACGCGCACGTTTCACCATTTCGTGCCATCATCACTGACCACTCTTAATGCCGCGCTCACCTCCTACTCGGCAACACACGCATTTCAAGTGGCGAAAACCACACGCCGGCAGCGGAAGTAGGAACTACAACCTCTGCAGAGATCGTAAACCGGGCACACTACCCGAGTGCTGCGTCTGTCGTACGTGCACGTGTAGTGCCGTGGCAGTGAAATAGTGCTCAGCTCCGGCTACTAACCGGCAGCCTTTAGTGCCCTTCCGAAGCTTTCTGCCAGCCATGTAGACTGTTCACAAGTTTTCAGCAACGTGAAAACTCACAGCAGCACACGATCTTTCCACCTGCGTAGGTGCCGAATGTTTCCGTTGCCCCTAGGAAGTGTGGCGACGCAGTGAAGCGGACTCACGGGCCCGTGCCAAAGCACGCCGCGAAGGCTCAACATAAATTTTTATTTCTCGCCTAAAACAAGTATCACTCCGATTAAACTTTCACAAATAAATCTCCTTCGTTTACTCTTCCAAATGACACCAAGCATGCATTTTTACTTGGACCGCATCACCACTCTACATGAGCCTGAACATGGGGCATTTCACGCATTTGACAATGTTTGCACCCCTCCCACTTCGAAACTACTCGGTCGTCGACTTGAATACTTTTTTGACACGCTTACTACCAACTATCCAGCCATGTGATATAGTCCTATTGTGTTTTTAATATTCTTAGAAATTTTAAAAAATAATCAAAACGGGCGCAGTATTGCAGCATTGCTTCACCACAAAGCACATCGTGAGACATAGTAGTGTTCGTCAATGGGTGATAATAAGATAGTGCCATCCCTCATATTGTTAAGATTGAAAGATTGCAGAAGAAATATATAACATTAGCCAGCATCTTTAGACAGGTCAGTCACCACAAATGATGATCGGACTGTGGAAGGATATAACAGGGTTAATAACAGTTTCCGTCACAGAGTTAAAATCATTAATGCATGAGCTCTGAGGACGGTAAACCAGAGGCTGGACTACCAACTGTTTATTCGACAGATACAGACTCTAATTTATACAGAGAACTAAGTCACATGACCTTCGCACTATCGCCTTCACCGCAACCAACCATCATGACATAAAAAAATAATAGAAATTCCAATAGGTACGCGTACGGTAGGCACATGTACAATAGGCACACGTACAATAGGCAGATGTTGCAGCGAATGTTCTGTGGCTCTACGTAGGAAGGAAGTTATGGAATCGTTTTTATAACAACAAGGAAAGATAGCTAAACAGATACGGGTCTTTTCAAAAATTAAATTAAATGGTTTGGTTTTTCTGGCTTTCTGAGGCACTGATAGAGCTCGTTGTTTTTTAGGGGCGAAGCTCCTCGTAGTCTAACCTTGTCCCATGTCAGGCGTAACCCGCGCGCCGAGGGCGGCACGCGCTCGCCCTCGGCGCGTGCCTCAGCGCGTGCTGTCTTGTGTGTGTGTGTGAGAAAGAGAGAGACAGAGAGAGAGAGAGCGAAAGGCGCGCGTTGTCTATGGAAACGCTCTTTCTTAGATGAACGCCCTACCAGCTCGCAAAGAAGGAGAACGCGCCCTCACCCGCGAGAGACAACGTTGGCGCAGGCAACGTCTCCTAGCGAGTTTCTTGATTGAGAAATACCGACTGCTCGCGTTGGAGAACCGTTCACCGGCCACCCATATATATATATATATATATATATATATATATATATATATATATATATATATATATATATATATATATATATATATATATATATATATATAGGCACTGGATCTTGACTTGCAATGAAGTGCCGGTGAGAGATTTCACTTGTGCATAGTTGAACCATAAGGATTCGTAGCGTGCGCGTTAACTAAATTAATCCGGAACTCGGCACGATCTACGATGAACCTCCCGAGCTTCGCCCACTCATCATCACTCACTCCGTGGATATGCTGTAATTTTTTTGTGTTTTTTTTGCCAGGTGCTTTTAGCTTTTATTGGTTTTAGGTTTTAGCTTTTAATGGTTGTTGTATGTTTTGTTGTTTGTTGTTTTCGACTCTGCTTTTGCAAAGAATACCATGACTGTGTTTTTACTATGACCTACGAACACTGCTATTACAAAGATTGTGCGCACTGGGATTAGATAGCTGACATGCTCTTGGAAGATTGAATGTAAGTGTGCCTATTGTAATTTCTATTATTTGTTTGTGTCATGATGGTTGCTTGTGGTGAAGACGATAGTGCGAACGTCATGTGACTTAGTACCCTGTATAAATTAGAGCCTTTATCTGTCGGATAGGATAGAGTCCAGCCTCTATCCTGTCTTCTTCGATTTTCTTATGTGCGTCCGTTTTGGCTGCTTTTTTTTTTCCAAATTGCAACGAACCAACTAGCCCAACATTGTGTCTTACTAGAGCAAGGTATTCGGCACATGTCACGTAAACTACACTCGAATTTTCTGTTTTGTGCGTGAGAATCTTCCCGTCAGACACCGAAATGAATTTCCATTTATGTTTCCTCCGCACTTAGCGCTTTGCTCAGAAGTACTTTGTTTGCTAGACACAGATGTTCATTAATGAAAATAGGAAGGTTGTCCTTGGAACCCAGAAAGAACGTGTTTATTTGTGCTTTTTAGCTGCTTTCGGTGCACTGTCTCTGACCTTGCGAGATGCAAACCTAGCCACAATATTTTGCTTTGCCTTGTCCTTTGTGGAAACACGGTGAATTACTTCTATGTCTGGATCCTGAATTTTGGATTCGATGCAGAAAGCAATAGTTTACAAGGTTGAGACAAGGTTTCCACCTGAAGGGACTGGAATGCCTTTCATATCTACATTGTTTCTGCGACCAAGTCGACTAGTCCTTTTTTTGCTTCTTTCAGGACATTGGAAAGGTGAATGGTCTTCTCAATTTCTTTGTTATTGATTTCAACCAGCTATTTCCTTCTTTCTACGATTTCTGTCTTGAACATGTCAAATTTTTCGTTAATGAAGTCCATGCCCTTCCGGACGTAGGTAATCTCCTTTTCTCTTGCCTTAGTTATGTACTTTTTTTATTTCAGTGTGTTGCCGGCAAGTCTGCGAGTGCATTGGCTACCGCCTTCACAGTTGAAGGCGGCTAGAAGACATTGTGATGGCAGTAGACGGAGCAGTGCAGTAGCATAAGTACGGTACTTATTACTACGAAGTAGGCAGTTACTGAAGTGCCTGCGCGGAACAAACAAACGGTTACTTGCTGCTGGACTCTGTTGCCGCCTGGATTTTTCCGCTATGACGCCTTCCTCTACCGGGGAACTGTTTGTGTAGCCGCACGATGACGTCAACACTGGTTAGAGCACCGACGCAGTTTACAGCTTGATCACTGGTCGATGATTCGCACTAAGCCGGGTGCTGCGCTGCTGGTTAGCTTCGCAGCGAAACGTTGGCAAGTGACTACCCCGGCAGTGATGTCGATTTGCGGACCAAGCAAGAGGTTACTTGCTGCTCGACCCTGTGGCTTCATAGATTGCTCCGCTATGACCCCAGAGTGGTCGAAATTTTCTGGGCCCTCCACTACGGCGTCTCTCATAGCCCAATCATGGTTTTGGGACGTAAAATCTCAGAAATCGATCTATAGAGGCTAGTCGTGAGCCTCAGCGCGGGCGCGCAATGCGCGACACGCTATCTGCCTCCCAGGCAGCAAAAACTCAAGACGTCTACACTGTTGCTCATGGTAACCAAACGAGACGCGGCGCACGGCTTCCAACCGCAATCCCTGCAACGCCGCGCTCGGTACTCCAGCCAGCCATTCGCGAGAGCGGCCGGCTTTAGCAAGGCGCGTTCTTTTATCACCTTCGTTTCCCGCCTCACGAGTTTCCTCTCCCGACCACGAACGCTAGTCCCCGTTCATCGATTGATTGATTTGTGCGGTTTAGCTTCCCAAAACCAGTTCCGATTATGAGTGACGCCGTAGTGAAGGGCTCAGGAAATTTCGACCACCTGGGGTTCTTTAACGTGCACTGACATCGCACAGCACACGGACCTCTACATTTCGCCTCCACCGAAATGCTGCCGCCGCGGCCGGGATTCGATCCCGCGACCTTCGGATTAGCAGCCGAGTGCAGTCCCCGTTCATCAATCGCCAACTCAGTGTGTATATATATATATATATATATATATATATATATATATATATATATATATATATATATATATATATATATATATATATATATATATATATATATATATATATATATATATATGTGTGTGTGTGTGTGTGTTGAGGCCCGTGTGCTGTGCGATGTCAGTGCACGTTAAAGAACCCCAGGTGGTCGAAATTTCCGGAGCCCTCCACTACGGCGTCTCTCATAATCAGAACTGGTTTTTGGACGTTAAGCACCACAAATCAAATTCAGTCAATCAGAGATAGTGATGTCAATATATGGCAGCGACCTTCTGGACTTGTTCTTGGCGTCGTGTATGGACCTCAATGACCACCAATAAGCTCAAACGTTGTCAAGACGTCTAAAAGGCTCATTTTCTATGTACACAGCCATTCGTGCGAAATCGAGCGCGCCAGAACTAAGGAAAACGACCGCAACTACGGCTGCCCTCATGCCGGCCATGCAAACGCGTTTGTGCAAGTCAGTGGGCAGCCAGATCAGAGACGGCGGCGCCCGCTAGGCAATATGGCGACACCTACGAGAAAAACGTCCTGCGTAAGCGATCCGAAATGCCGAGTCCACGCGATGCCGTCGGGTCATCAATGAAGCCCATATCAGCATCAAAGGTCGTACATACTACTATTAGGCGTCCATTACGTCATGAAGGAAAAAAAAAAGAAAGTGCTTCTTACGTCAGAATGTGGGCGGTAGTAATTGTTCATTCTTTGTGAAAATGAGCGTTTACCATTGTTGAGCTCCATATTAAGCACCGAAGCAAATGCGTCTAACAGATCATCATCAAATAAATCATCATCATCATTATGTCTACGCCCACAGTAGGGCAAAGGCCTCTTCGATGCATAGCTCCCCAATTATCACGGTCCTGTGCTTACTGCGACCGCATCATCTCCGCAAACTTCTTGATGCTCACCTGACTTTCTGCCCTTGGAGCACCTATAGGTCATTTGTGCGGCACGAAGATACATAGGTTGCAGCATTTGAAAGGAGTTCAGGAAATGTCAGAGAAGGGCCAGAGGTACGTTACTGATAACAAGCAGTGCTCAAAGAGAATTTGAATGCCTCATTGTTGAAGGTTACACAGATACGCTGAAGGATCTGCCGAAACCCTGTACGGACAAAATGTGGGCCTGGAGACGTGTTCCGGCAGGACAGTCTCAAATGTCTCAAAAGTCTGAAGTTTTGTGGTTTACAAGTGCACTAGGCAAACTATTCCACTGGGCAGGCATTGAGATAATGAATGACAAGCAGACTTGTTCCTCAAAGAGGAGTATATAAAAAGTGTGTGTGTGTGTGTGTGTGTGTGTGTGTGTGTGTGTGTGTGTGTGTGTGTGTGTGTGTATGCGTGCGTGCGTGCGTGCGTGCGTGCATGTGTGTGTGTGTGTGAGCACGCGTGCTTGCGTGTTGGCATATACAGCTAGGAATCTCGAACACGACACACTTTGCACACTTTATTCCGCCGTTTCGGCCAGTAGACCGCCCTTTGTGTGGGATTACAGAGCACGAGAGATCGCCCACATTTATGTTCTAAAGAATGGGTGCCCCCAAACACGTGTTCCACTCCCATTACATTCTAAACAGAATATCGGCATAATCAATATTTGTTTTAAGGGATCAAAAGGGAACCAGTGGCGCTGTGTGATATAACTGTCGCTCAGTTGTCGACAAACCAGTGAGTGATTTATTAGTGACGCGGTGCAATATGAAAGCGCAATAGTCACCTTAT